>JAVJGI010000063.1:20843450-20995136 GCA_035590275.1 Ibycter americanus
TCACATCAGAGCCAAAACACAGCACTGTACTAACTACTAAGAAGAAAATTAACTCTATCCCAGCTGAAACCAGGACAGTCCTGCACTAGCCATTGCCATTTGCTCCACCTCCTTCCTACTCACTTCAATTCAATGATCAGGGGTTTTTTTATTACAATTGACAGATGAAGTCTAATGTGTGGTATTTTACATTTAAAAAAACCTTGAGTATACCATGACTTACGTGCTGTTGAATCTTGCATAAGAGGTATGGATGCTCGGGTCTGCCTTGCTTTCATTCCAGTCACTCCAACAGTTTTCAACCATTGTAGGCAACCTGAAGATGATTTGCTATAGAACGAAGAAAGTAAATTCAGTGTTATTCTGCACAGTACTGAGACACATGGCTTTTCTGTTCAGATGGCTCTGTGTCCTTCTTGAGTGAACAGACTGACTTAACATTTTTCTGTGCAGAAAGACAGTATTTTCATCTTGCAAGTATAGAATGGGGCACTGCAGAGGGAGGCCAGAATTCCTTTAGGAATCCCTCCGGCCCCAGGCGCTCAGGTAACTGTCTTGGCCTTTGCTTCATCAACCAGGTTTCTCTTAGTTCTTATGCTGCATGTAACTAGACATTTGGGCAAATGCTATGGTCACAATAATAACAATTGTATTTTTGTTCATTTTTTGTCTTAGATTCACAGCACTTTGTGAGTTTAGCAGTCTTGTAAACCATTATCATCAGCTCCTAGCATAGCCCCATAAAGTCTGCTTTCTCCTTAAAGCCTTCGGCATCCCCCCAGGAGACATGCAGCTGGCATGTCAGCCACAGTTTTTCTAATTCTGTTTTAGCATCCTTACATCCCTCTGAATTCTCCACTCTACCTACCTCTGGCTTTTTTTTTTTTTTTTCTCTCATGTTAGTGCCCTTGAGGGGCAACACCTGCAATGCATTCTTCATTTACAGTATGTCCCTGATCTGTAACTTGTTCTTCCCGTGTGGTAACTGTGACACAGATGCTTTTCAATGGTGCACTTCCATTGTTACCGTTTCCAATGTACACTGAAATTAGACAAGGGAGAATAAGCCTCTACAACAGGGAGGAGAAACTAAATTTTTCCCATGAGTGGTACTTGCTCTCAGAGTTTTATAGCCATGTTAGGTTGCTCAAACTACTTTCATTTTGCCTCCTCAGAGTTAACAACATTAACAGCTTTATTTCAGCAAGGCATCCAAGTTAAGTGGAGTTTTGTGGAAAAGTACTTAATTTGTTCTTTAAAACGCCCTTTTTTCTTGCAAATGTGGTTACGTGAAGAAAAACATCGCAATTGTGTTGTAAGTAGAGGGAGTCTTTCAAATGTGGTGAAACTCAGAGTGATGCATAGATTTATTTAAGGAGACCACAGGAAGTGGAACACAACTCTGTAAAGTAAAATCAAGTATGCACTTGCATATGGTTAATTTTGTGAAACATTTTTGTTTTCGAGCTAGTTACCTACTGAACTATTTGAAGTATTAAAATCCAGTCAGATAACCCATCTATGACATGCTTTTTAATAGGTCTGGCTAAGAGCTGCCCTCTAGTTCTAGAGGTAAACTTTACCCCATCAGTAATCTTTCTTGAAATTTATTGATCTTATGAATGGCAAAGTTTAGAAATCTGACTCACATGAGGGGTCCAAAAAATGCTGCTTTTAGAAGTATTTTCTAGTTACATGTGGAGTTTAACTGAGCCATCTGTGTAGAAATCAAACTAATGAAAATTAAAAAAAAAAAATTCCTGTAGCAAAGATGACAACACTAGGAGTAAATGATATAATTTTTTTGACAGGATTTGAAGTTAACAGAAATCAACTATAAATGCTAGTTAGTTTTGGAGAGGAAAAAAAAATGCCACAGAAGAAAACTGGAATCACTTACAACAAAGCTGACAGACTGCGGAGAATTGCTTTTTATCGGCGCTCTGCAGATGTGGCCTATTTCCTCTCTTTTCGTTAAGAAATCACATTTTCACTAGACGCTATTAAAAATAAGCATCTATCACCAGTGTTCTGCGCAGTGGTATGTGATACCAGCACTGCTTCCTACATCCCAGGCGGGAGATCAGTAGATGGTTAACTGGTAACGGTCGCCCAGGGGCAGCAGCCAGCAAGCCGTCAGGGAGGGGGGCTCACCCCAAAGAGAGCCCTTGACAGGGTGACCCAAAGGCAGTCGTTACGTACTGACGCTGCTTTTCCTCTTTAAAGCTTTTTGTAAGAGAGATTAGCAACACGCATCATAAATTAAAAGGCCATTTTCCAAACTTCTGGACTGACTGAACACTCATCTGTAATAGTTCTGAGCACACACTGAAAAGGAACCAAACCTCCAGAATGAGCTGGGAATTCAAATGTTTGGATTTTGGCCAGGATGCCAATCCGGGAGGCTAACCAATGCTAGATTGCGACAAGTAAAGCCTTATGTTGCTTTAATGTCCTTCAATCACAAAGTGTTTCTTGAGTGTAAATTCCAGTTCTGTGAGCAAGTCTGCCCTGTTTTCCTGAAGGCCTCTTGGAGCTGATAGAGCTCTAGAAGGATACAGGAATCTGATCACGCTGCACACACTGCGTGACTGTGCCCTCTAAATCAATACAAGATGAGAACACAAGAGCCATTTAATGTACCACTGCAATAAAGCTAAAACAATTCCAGTATCAATCAGCCAGGGGGTAAGTTTAATATTACAACGTCCTTATATTTAAGAAGCATGTTCCTAGAAACTAGTCATGCCAGTTAAGAAAATTCTTCATGAAATGCACAGATCTGAGCCTCTGCTGAGCAAGATATGCTGCGCGCTAGCTTCTCTTCTGTCTTTAGGTACAGTCTGTTTGCACCAGGAAGAAAGGAAATCGTAATGGCAGGTTGGCGTATTAGTAGATAGAAACCTTTGAGACCTGCAGAACAGGTAGACACGTTCAAAGATTTTTTAATCTCCTTTCCCCAAACTATTTTACTATCTGATTTATCCCAAATCAAATTCACGATAGTGTCAAGTAGCAACTGCTGAAGGTAAATGCACGCTGTGAGCACAGGCACAATAATGGAATGGCTAATACGGAACTTGAATCAAGAATGATTTAGAAGGGTAAAATAAATAAAGTCAGTATTATGTTATAAAAAATAGGCCCTTTCAAACCTTTTTTAGATTACTTGAAAAGATCGGAAGTTTAACTGATAAATTATCACCAGCCCGCTTCCTCAAGAGAGGGCCCAGCCCTACACGGATTACCAGGGGACAGGGCTTAAAAGAACTGTTAATAATATTAGGAAATTAAATGATTGGATGCTAATACAGAGTAATCTGGATTGCTCAGGAAACGGGGTACAAGCAAACCAAGTGTGTTTTATACAATCAAAATTAACTCAGAGATTTAGGAAAAACCCCAACAGCTTGGCTATACTCACCAGATGAGGACTCCAGCTCAGGAAGCAAGGGCTCTGAAACACACCGGGTCGGAGAGCAGCTGGGTGGGAGTTCCTTGTACACCTTACAGCCAGAAAGACTAGAGACATCTTTGTGAATGAATATACCATAATTTCAGTTAGGGAATAAACTTGTACTGAAACGCAGACGCTGTCGATTCTTCCATAGAAGCAGTGAGGAATTCAGCAGAGAGGCGGTCTAACGGAGCCTGCAGCCACGTCTGCCTGGATTCATTCTTGTTGGAGCTGGGGTGTGTTTCACAGGGAGCTTTCGGTCTAATTCAGGTATCTACAGATCAAGGGAGATGCTAAAAGGCTGGAGAAGGCTTGTTGCGCAGGCATGAGAAAGATTACAATCCAGGAACTGGAAAAACGCCTTTGCAACGGCCTTGGAAAGCACAACCCGCTCAGCCCAACACAGAGGTCAAGGGATGGCCCTGCCAGAGGGCACGAGCAACTCAGGGGCAGCTCCGCCATCAGACAGGGGTGAAATGAGACCCAAAGACAGAAACCAGAGTTAGGCAAATTCATGTTAGAAATAAAAGTTTTTTAAAAAAGGGCTAGTTAACCGTTGGAACAACTTACCACAGGTTAATATGACTTCAGCGCTTGGGATGTCTCTAACGAACACTGTAGTTCAAAAAGAGATGCTTGACAAATACCCTGGCTGCCACCCGACTGCGTGGGCATAGATTTGCCGAGGATGGTAGATCACAGCCCAGCCTGTGGCACGGCACAGGGGGTCCTTGTGCCCTCGGCACCTGGGAGTACTCTGGAGAAACGAACGCTGAGCAGGCCTGGCAGTGTCTCATGTCTGGTTTTGCCTCAGATTGTCAGTTACCCAACTCATGCAAATTAATCTTGAAGTCAAACTGAGTGGACTTCATGGCTGCAGGATGAGAGCTAGTGATGTGCCAATTAACCCCCCCCGCCCCCGCAGTTCGCAGCATGCCCCTCGCCCCTTGCTTCTTTTCCAGGCTGCAGTGTTTCCCCAGCATAACACTGAGGAGAGCACACAAAAAGCACAAACAAGAATTCAAGCAAACGAATACTTTAGAAATAAGTTAATTTTATTGAATAGGCATTATAGCTTCTCTCAGTTTCAAATAATGGAGAAGCCAATTCACACAGATTACAGAGCTATCAGTTACTTTGAGTAATCTTTCATAAAAGAAAGAAATTAAATACAGTTCTGCTATAAAAAGTGCGACAGTTATAACTGGAAGTTTTTCAAAACAAAAGCAAGTTTTACTACCTATTGCAAAAATTGGTTTAGTGCTTTAATACTTTACAAAGTAACAATCCAACTGCTAAAAACAGCTCTTACACATCATCTTTGTCAAAGTATGGATCAGATTAAAAATGACATTTAAATTGAATTTGAATGAAAACTGCATGTAGAAAAGGTTCTCAAGAACTCACACCTTTCACAACAAAAAATATTCATTATCCTTTAATATTAATTGATGCTCCTGGTTTCTTTTGAACAATGGGTTTAAACATGACACGGCAGTCAGCTTAAAAATGATCAGCTGTTTTGTGTGCAGATGAAAGTGACTGCAACCAATTGCGTCTTTAAATTACGAATAGGGAAGGAAATGGGAAAAGATAAATTCACTCCTTTCATACGGGGTAGAAGTTTTGTATGAAAATGGTCAAACACAGAGAAACCTGAAAAGTCACTCAGCTTTAAATAAGTTTCTGATACATCTATTATATTGTTTATTGAAATCATAAATCAATCTTTGCTAAAACAGTATAAATTTATGGAAGACAACAGAAAACTCAGACTCAGACTCTAGAAAATGAGGATGGTACGACTACCAAGAAGTTGAACTCTTAGCCAACAAAAATCAGTGAGACTTGCTTTATTCCTTATTAACATTTACTTGAGCCCCAGTGAGACCCAGCTACTGTCTGTCTGTGAAATATGGACTTCAAGTACAAATACATTTATTGTACATTTCTATGGTTTTAAAAATGCTGAGTTTGCTAGGTTATTAGAAAGTGTCACATTACCTGTCCTGATCTTTTAAACTTCATAAAATTAGCTTTGGTTATAATTGAACAAAGACTCAGTTAATGAGTAAACGAACTGCTGTAAACTAAGGGTGTGACATCTGTGTTATTTTAATTCCTGTCTGGGGAGACAAGCCACTCTATATGCAAACTGAACTGAGAAAGCCAAATCTTTACTGGAAAATCTACCACAGGCTTTAAGGACAAAGAGCTTTAGAATTTGTCTAGGAAGTAGAAGATGAAAGGGAAAATGTTAGCAATAGCAAAAAAGATATACAAACAATCTGAGGAGGGCGTATTATACAACAGTAATAGTAAAGTTACAATGAATTAGCTACATATACCTTTTGTGTATAATAATTTAGACTGTCCTTCAAGATTTGTCCGTATCTGAGAGGCATTGAGTTTTAACAACACAGAATTGTGTAACAAAAAAGATAAACTATACCGCATGGCAGAAATACACATAAACAGCATTGACATTTTCAATGTTTCATTCAGCTTCTTTCATACAAAAAAAGTCAGTCACAAGAATCAATGAGGAAGAATGAGGCCTTCCAAGGAGAACAAAGTCTTTCAGCCACACAACCATCAACTTCAAGGCATTAGGAGAAGTTTATAACAGTATTCTACGTCTTAAAACTGAATGCAAAATAAAGCTGTAGATGGATTCCAGTAACAGACAAGAGCTCTATGCAGATCTGAAAAACTGCTTCGCAGCTGAATCATAAGACTGGCAGATCACAAGTGCAACAAGGAGTTAGCAGGGTAAGGCTTGGAAAAGATGCAGAAGTAACTGCTCCTGCCCAGGAAAGAGCACAAACCTCATCTAGATCATTGGGATAGAGTTTTACACAAAACTGTCAAAGCTGGCCTGGAATACTATGGTTGGAACTCCAAGCTGCTTCACCTATGTGGCTAATTCCATGAATTATTTAATCTAGGCTTTAATCCTGTTTGTTCTCCTTGGTTTATGGTGAATGAACAGACTGGTATCATGTGCATGCAAAGCTCTTTGAGCGGCTCCAAGGGAAAAGCATTGTCCTGTACACATACTGTGTGCAGTATACAAAGGCCATATTTACAGTACTCAGAACCTTGAGCAAATAATAAAATCATTGCTTAATTTCTGTTAGTATTAAAACATAAGTGCACACAATTTGCAAAGTTTAGAGATGAGAGCGCTTCTATCACGCCCACATGGCTGTGTTTCAATTCATACCTGATTGCAAGCCCATGAAAAGGAGATGTAGGGCATTCTCTGAGCCCAAGATGCCATCTTTTGCTACTACATCCTCCTGCATATTTTAACCAGAAGCAGAGGGAAGAGGCTTTGTGTTACTTCAACCTGGAGCAAATGACAAGGCAGTGTTCTGCTTCATCTTTACTGCAAATATACTGCTCAGACGCCACGGGCCAGAACTAACTGTCTGTTTTAAAGGCAAGAATGACCAGGCTTGCTCTGTTTTGGCAGGCTGGCCATGGCTCTCCAGCTTCCAACATACTGCCAGGCAAAGTTCCTGTGCCAAGGCGTTCTAATTTTACTCTGTGGCAAAGCAGTTACATGGGTTTTGCCTAAAAATGTGGCTTTTACCTCTCAGCTTGCTTGAGAGGGGAAGTGCAACTCCAGTGTAATTCCATTTTCATGCTTATATTGATTTTGCATGTGCAAAAAGGAAGAACTGCGTAACTGTCCTACAAGCTTATTCTTTAAACTCCCCCCACCCCCCCTTTTTTATTTTAAAAGAGCATTTGAAAGGGGCAAAATGAAAATAAAATACACAACTCACACAGGAGTTAGGCACTGTTTAGTTCTAACACTGGATCATATCTTTCCAATTTCAGATGATTCTGCCACCAGAGTAGAAATTGCTTTATTTGGGAAGGGAAGAAAACTTGCCGTTTTTCTCTCCCTTCTTCCCCAACAGCAAACCTCTGCCACAAAGTAAGAGACTACATTAGATGCAGAGATGAATGGCAAAACAACATTTCTCTATTTTCTGAGAATACAGGCTCTACAAAACTTCCAGACTTGAAATAGTTTTAATACATCTTAACTGGTTTCCCTCTTCTTAGTATTTTGGTGCCATGGTTACTCTGCTAGCTACCATTACCTCTCAATTCTTACATCTATCTCCTCTTCTGACTAAGGTTTCCTGACACACTGACACTTGTCAAAGAATTACAAATTTTTAAAGGAAAAATTCCTTCAAGATGGCAGGTTATTCAGATGAATACGCACACAGTCACACAGACTACAGCAGGCTAGTGTTTTACAGCCATGGTTAGATGAAGCAGTGGGACAGAGGCTGCATCCAGTTAAGTGACTCTCAGTCCCCAGAGAGTCATAATTTTAAGGCTGTTTGGAACATGGTGGCTTTTACCCATATCGCGTGTTCCACAGTGCAAATGTGCATCAGCCATTTCAATCTCTTGGTACAGTACATGCATTCAGGTAATGGGACATTAACCAGCAGTCAGAACAGCATATTCATTTCAGAGGAAAAACAAACAATCAAAACAGAGTGATCATGATATCCAAGAAAGAAAGGTCTCATAACGCCCCCAGATCAGTGGAACACACTAGCCCCACTAAGAATGCAACAGTTAAATGGACAGGTATATGGTGTTTTGGTACAAGGCAAGCAATCGCTTTATGAATAAGCCAAATTATTTGTTCACACATGGAAAATCGCTAAAGAGAACATGTAAATTCCATTGACCGAAAAGAAGTGTAGACTTACAAAGAAAAGCCCTGAATGTGTACTGGAGTAATGCTCACTTGATTTTCTGAAACCAAGGAAGAGCTTTTGCTCCCACAGAAATTGATGCTCAGTACACCTTCAAACCAGTCTATTTATTAGGAGAAACCCAGATGCAGATCTTAACGTTAGGCACCCAGATTTGAAAATTTTGGTTGCAGTACATACCTTAATAGTAATTCTTAAATAAACAAACCAACCCCACCAAACTAAACCACAAAATTTATGGAATTTTAAAAACTACACTGACTCCTAGCTTAATGTTACACATAGTTTGCAAAGTCTTTTTTGCACAGTTCATCAGTAATTGATATGTACAGTACAAAGAACTAAGAAGAAATAAAATCTGAACACTTCAATCTGCAAGAAGCTAATGCATATTTGATATATATTAAGACACAATGAACCTGCCAATTAGAGGATGACATTTCTATGATCTAGAGTGATTTTCTTCCCACAGAAGCTAAATGGTTGCACTGGTTATTAATGCTTGATTTTCACTCTGAAGGAATAATAAATCTCTGATTTTTTTAAAAACAAAGTAATCCTACTCCAATGGATCCAAGGTGTATTATGAATGTCCCAAATCAATCAATATCTGTGCAGAAATGTTTCATTTGGTAAGAAAACTTGCCAGATGAATGTTTATTCAGAAGCTGCTTATAAAAGTGGCTATTGGTAGGGACTGCAGAGAAGAGTGGAATTGAATTGGGAGGGATAGTGTTGTACCAAAATATATAAAGAAAAATTTAAAGCTTTTCAATTAAAAAAAATTTGTATATTCAACTTGCATTAGATATAGATGTGCACAACAGACAGAGCAGTTAGAAACAAGTACATTTACAAAGCTTTCTTCACGGTTAATTTCTACCAGCATTTCTGAAGGTAACCTACTAAAATGATGACCCTGTTTATAATAAAGGCGCAAAATATTGCTCTGTAGCATATTTTGAAAATAATATAAAAATAATTTCTATATTACAGTTTAAACTTGGCTTGTAAAATTCCAACATAATACAGCCTTATGTCTACAAACAGAACATACTTACAAACACCTCTTTATTGGTTTCCTTTCATTTTAAACAATATAATATTTTAGTCATATACACTGGAAATTAATGTGCAAATTAAAAAAGATACTACTGTCTGTTATTGAAATAATTTTAGCTCTATGCTATATACTGTTTGGTGATCCTCTGCGTGAGCTGCCATACCCTAAAACAAATACTCTTCAAATACCCTCAGCTGAGAAGCCATCCACAATCAGCACCAGTTACTTTGCTTCTCTGGACCTATGTTTGAGATTATTGTGGTTTCTATTAACATATGGGTTTTGACCTGTGCAAAACATTCCCAGCGTTACGAAGACCCTACCCCCTTACTAGCTCTCACTCTGCTTTCACGTCCAGCTTGCAAGTGTCGTGTCTGCGTGCCCACGGAGCCCCCACTACCAACGGCACTCTGTCCGCCCATTTCAGAGGGCAGCAGGTTTAGCCCAGAGAGGCTGAAGGCTCCCCTCGACTCCTCGGGCAAAATCCTCATCAATTCTCTCATTGGAAGAGTAACATCAGGCAGCCTGAGGGGAGCAAACATTGGCTAAAGGCTCAGGCCCGGATCCCACAAATATTTATGCTTTTTCTTAACAGTT
This sequence comes from Ibycter americanus, assembly GCA_035590275.1. Lineage (NCBI taxonomy): Eukaryota > Metazoa > Chordata > Aves > Falconiformes > Falconidae > Ibycter > Ibycter americanus. The sequence goes on from JAVJGI010000063.1 coordinate 20,853,322, forward strand.
ACGTGAAGTTTCTGAAAAAAAAGCAGTCTCCTTGATGTCAGGGAGACTGTTCCTCGCGGTGAAGTTGAGCACCAGTTTAACTGTTTGCAGAATCAGAGTTAGAGGGCAGTATTTTGTCAGATCCGTGCTGTGGATTTTTTTGATATCTACACATTCATCACACGAGAAGTAGATGACCCTGAATATGCCGATATGTGCAAGGACAGCTATTGCCTCAGCAGACTGCTTTGATCTGCAGTCAAACAGCGCACAATTCCGCATTAAGCGTCTCTCCTCAATGCTGTGCCAAGAAATACTGCTCACATCATCACAACTGCTTTGCAGCTTTAGAAAAGACGACTCTGAAGACTTCACTTGGCCTATTTAGACTTCTTAAGACAAGGAACACAGAACTCTCCAAGTACAGCATCTTTCTTTCACTATGCCCTTAATGTTGCCTTTGACCTAGGAAGTAGGAACTAATTGCTAAAGAAAGCTGGGTCACACGCTGTATTTCCATTGCATTTATAAAGCGTAATGAATCATAATAACCGAAGGTTAATCAATTGTTTTAAAAATCAAAAATATCTGAAGTTACCTTTGATAATCTACACCACCTTCTTCTGAATGAGCTGCTTGTTACCCATATGCTACAACTGATACCCACATTTGAAAAAATACTTGTAAAATCTAGCAATAGTTGATTAAGTCTTTATAAAGCATTTCAAATGGAACTTTAATATAAAGTGTGACTGAAACCCATTATGTATTACAGGTGTCCTCTGTTACAAACAGACCTTTGTATCAGAGTTTATGAACAATGTAAAAAACTTGCATAATAGGTTTAAGCCTTTTTTAAATTAGAAAAATTGTACATTCACACACTAAAAAAATGCCAGCTTCCCCCAACCTAAGTATCTCCTAGTGATTTTGGGTCTGTTCTGGGAAGGTGTAGCCTACCCAGGACTTAGTCTGTACTTTTGAAAGCTGGACAACAGTGATAATTGTTGAATCACTGTCAAGGAGAGAGAGGGAGGAAAAGCACATGCAACTGCAAAAATACACGTGTCTTGCAGCCACCTGAGCTAACAGAAGAAACAAATAGGGTCCTGCAAAACCAAAACTGAGTTCTATACAGCTGGGACTAAGTTCTGGAAGGTATAAAGAGGGCAGACCAGGCACCAAAAAGGACTTGCTGGCCTGTGAGCTACATATAGCTTTCAATGTAAGGAAAAATAAACCAAAAGGGCAGTCAAAGGTTAGCTCTTTAGTGCAAAAGAAAAATACATTTGAAGGTTATTCCCTCTCATACCTAGCTGAGGAATGACACAATTTCTTTCAGTGCTGGTGAATGCAAGTCATGAGCAATTGGGGATTCTCTCTGGGAAAAAATAGGTAGAAAATGTTCTCGTATAGCTAGGCTCTTCTGTTAGCGGGACAATCACTTCTTCAGGAGGAGGCACTGTTTCTGCATGTTTGGACTGTTCAATACCAACTATGGTATCTCCTTTAGACAACTGCCACAAATAGCTCAAATAAAAAAAAAAAATTTAAAATATTAACAAAAATCACAGTACTACTTATCCAGGAAAATGGACAACTACTAGGAAAAGGTGGGCAGAATGTAACTGGCAAATGGCATTGCAGGCCTGCAGCTTCTTTTCAGTATCAAATGTTAAGGGACAAGAGAATAGTGGAGTATTTGAAGACAGTTCTAAAAGAAAACAGCAATATTAAGCAAATTATTCAGATATACCAAGAAAAGGATTCTGAGGAAATAGGCACAACTAAAAAGTGTTCTGTCAGTATTTCATATAACAGATATTTTAAAATGAGCAATCCAGTAGTGGTAAATATTTATGGAATTATCCAAGTGACTTGAGGATGACAATGAATGCTGAAGTTTGGTATCCTACACAGACAAGCCTATTATTATTCAGAAGACCAATTAATTTTTCAAAATAATCTAACATACAGGTAGAGTTTATTCAATAATTTAGAACAGAGTAATTTATCTAAATATTGACCAGCTGTAAATCTCTTTCTTTCCTGAGCAGTAGATCTTAAAAACGTACCACAGAAACAACTCCTTTGAAAAATGGGAAACAGCAAATTCTCATGGCAATTGCTTATTTTTACATACGTGCTGTTACTTTTTTCCTCATTCAGAAAGGATACAGCTGACTTAAATACATGGGCTGGTGTAGCTGGCTGCTAACGTAGTATTTCTTAAGCACAACTTTACACAGAAGCAATTCTCAGAGTATCAAATGCTACTGCTACTCTAACGCTCTACGAAGTCATGAATATTTCTTTTTTTCTTGAAGTTCTATCTGTCAGTTTTCTCAGTGTCAGCAACAAACACAAACAAGTATGACATTTGTTGTGTTTTAACGTGATCTGGCTTCTTTTAGCATAATCTGCAATCGATTTCTTTGACAATGAGAACCGGCGGGTAATCACCACAGTTAACCAAAACGGGCACTGCTGACCAGTGTGTGAAGCCAGAGACACGGGGTTTACAATGTGCTTACCTGAAGGACAGGAGTCACATGGAGTTTTACTCTCTCGTTACACACACCAGTATCTCCCTCTTGTGAAGGAATGTAAATTCACTAATGTTCAGTACATGGCAAGAAATACGAAGAACAGGTCTGGATTCATGGCACAGCTAACACGGCAAAGACCATGGCTTTTTAGGAGTGGCTAATAGACTTAATTTGAAATTATTCTTTACACCTCCCATTCAGCAGAAAACCTAAAGATATGGTAAATTTTAAGTACGTGCTCAGTTCCACAGATTTCAGTGGGACATTAGCAAAAGCTTATGTGGTTTTCCTGAAAGCCAGTACACGTCAGCATAAGTTTGTGTATCTTGTTTCACAGACTACTTTAGGCTTGGTTTCAAGGCTAACTAGGATTGACTGTAAGCAAGGGAAGTGGTGCAGCCCATGTCAAGAGTAAAAATTGGGCTACAGCTGCAAAGAACCAGAAACAAAGACTCTTTGGCAAAGAATCTTTCCTGTGTGGGCCAGAAAAGTGCTATTCCATAGCGAGTAAGGCAGAACTCACGTTCTGCATCTTCAGGTGGCAGAGTAATCAGTCTTGGAGGCAGCACTTTACCTATTTGTGGAAAATGAGGGTTGGTTTTTTTTAAAAAATAGGTAGAGAGTAAATGAGCCATTGCTTACAAGTGCAACAAGACTAAAGATCTGTTCTGACCAACTGAAATGGTTGACGTAAACAACCATTACGCCAGTTGGTGATGGAGGGGTGCAAAAATGGCGAGTACTATATTCAAGAACACTTCCTAATGTCATACACGTACTTTACCAGTATTTGCAGCATCTGCTTTACAGAAATGTTTCTACGAGCAAAGTTTCATTTTCGAAAGTATTGCAGATACTTCTGTAAATATCTGGGTATCAGACTCGTGCAAACATGTGCTAGAAGTTGCCATTCATACTGGAGATATTTTATAGCCATCTTGGAACCTTCTGAGGGGTACATAACTCACCCTAGGAGAAGACTCAGAAAATAGGTGGAGCCACCAGACTTCCAAGAAACACCGAGAAGTAGTTACGTTTGCAATAACTTATCACTCAATAATGTTGAGAAAGGAATAAATAATGATTAAATTCATGCAATGGCTAAGAGAATCAATTGGTGCAATACCTTTGTATTGACAAGCAGTTCATTCAGCTCTAAAATGATCCTAAATTTCCTAGCTGGTCATCAAATTTTCCAAATCTAACAAGATTTTTGGATTTTCATTTAACGTCTCTCAATTTTAACAGAAATGAAAAGACTACTGAAATTCAGGTGCCCAAAACTATACTATATGGCGTTTTTTTGTAACGTGAAATCTTGCAAGTCATCATGTATTTTTTACAAAACCTGCTGAAATATTCAGTACAAATAAAATTGGCTCATTCTACTTTTTTATGGAAATGTAGAAATAACTGGTAAGAACTTAAAATAACAAAGGGGCTACAGCCCTCATGAATTCAGACCTTTCACTCCCATTTTCCCAGAATCATTCAACTTTAGACTGATGTGAGTACAAACATTAGTAGCAATGCAATATGCTGCCATGTTAAAAATGCGCAGTATGCAAAATCACTACCCTCCTGGAAAAAAAAGGCTATGAAAAATTTAGGGTTTACTGAGGAAAAAATACTCTCATAATAGCTATAGAATTCCAAATGTCTGCAAGGCAGATACTACTCTACTACAACACCACATCTCCGGTATTATGACTTTTCCCTATCATTCTACTACCTGAGTGATGTCAGTGTAAATTCAGGCACCATTAGTAAATTTTTGACCAAACATATACACAGCACTGACAAAGGAGTAAACAACCCTTCAGCTTACCAGTATATGTAAAAAAGACACTGACAAAATGGAAAATAATACTTTTTTATGATAAATTAATCCTATTATTTCCTCATTGCCCCGGAAAAGCGAAAAGCTAGACACTATTTACTCATCAATCCTTTATTCTTTTCTTAAGGATTCCTTTTACTGCAATTCAACACTGTTTACTTTGTAAGTAAGAAAATGGTAAAACTAAGTAGTCACAGAAGAATCCTCAATGCCTGTGTCCCTTGCTTTCTCTCTCCCTGCGCTTTAACTCTTCTTTGTAGCAGTATGAACAGTAATTTTCAGTCTCAGGCCGACCATAAAAGGAACAGTTCTCCTTCTTACAGCGGTTCTGCTGGATGGAATATATTGGGCAAACTGTGCTTCTGCCTTGATTTTTATCATTGTTCAACCAGGTCTGAGGAGCATCCTCATCAGCATATTCTAAGCAGTCTCTAATATCACCAGTATTGAATCCATTTGTGTATGTCTGAGACTTGTGTTCCGTAGGCATGGCATAGCTCAGCGATTCCACTGTGTTCACTGTACGGATTCCAGATATCCGGGCTGGGCTATAGCTTTGAGAAGACAGTGATCTGTTTTGTTGGGGATAGGTGGCACAGGTTTTTAAGGTGCCAACCACTGGCTTGTAGGTATCATCTTGGAAGCTCGATGGCTTGGAGTTGACATCATGCAAATGGATGACACTTTGCCTTTGAACAGGTGGCGTATGGCTATAGTGGGCAGATACCGGAATGGGTCCACTTTTCTTAGCACCATTACTAGGTGAAGAAAATGACCCAGGAGTGGGACTAGTGCGATCTTTAAATTTTAAAACCAGTTGAGTTGTATGGCTTTGAGGCAAGACGGGTGATGCCCTATCCTGAGGAGACGTTTCTAATTTTTCTTTTGAATACGCTTCTGGCTCCAGTTTCCTACTAGCTGACCCATTCAGTGCAGCCTTTTTCTCAGCATCCTTTCTCTTCTGTTCCTGCTCTGCATTGAAACGTTCCTGTGCACTGGTCAGGTAATAGCCTATCATCTCCTCATGGAACTGATGCCTATGACTGGTCAAAAGAAGGCCAGCAAAAATAAACTTTCGTTCGCCCTGCATGGCAGCTCTCAAAATGTTTAGGCTGAGTTTCACGTCAGTGCTGTACTTCCATGGGTCAGACTGCTTATCAAAGGACTTAGCGTTCACCTTTTCAATGGGTGAGTTGCTAGCTCTGTCAGTCGGAGATGGAGTGGTCTTTTCGGATGGAGAAGTGCTCGCAGACTGTCCCGACTCCTCTTTGCTCCCTTTTCGAGACTTGGACTTCTTCTCTTTGACTTTCTCCACTGCGTCACCATTTTTTCCATTCCCTGAATTGGCTCTGCTCATTTTGCCATGCACCAGGCCTCCAAGACCACCCATATTCTTTTTCAGTTTAATTCCCAGGGTTTTACTGAGGCTTCCTATTTTATTGGCAACTGAATCCGTCCTGGTTTTGTCTTTATCCTTCCTCTGTTTGTCCTTTTCTTTTTCTTTACTGTTTTTGCCATTATTGCCATTGGAATTACTACAGATGGAATCTCGGTCCGAGTCCATTGAGTCAGCCAGAGACTGAACGTCTTCCCCAGCTGAAGCTGTAGGGGATTCTGGTTGAGCCAAAGGGGCCTGCTATGGAAAAGTAATTATAATTAGATACAGCAAAATCAGTTTCACACAGGGACTTGGTGCAAAAAAGCCCCCAAATCCAATACAGATTTTGACACGGATTTTAAATGTACTTTTTAATTTATGCACTGACATTTTAGGCTGGTTTCTTCACCAAATAAAGCTTATTTGGCTGTGCTGACTATGTATCTTGCTTATTCCTACAGCAGCTTTTGGCTCGTTTCAAGCATGTTTGTAGGACAGAGGTCGGTCATTCAGAGGTTCTGTGAAAATCAGTGTCTGATTAATGGCGAGATGGGAGCTAGTGCTCCTGTAGAGGGGAACACAACCTCCCTGCTTGTGCTGACCAGCTGAGCGACTGGCCAGCAGAGATCGGCCATTCAGCAGGAAGCATCTACAGTACAGGCTGCCTCTCAGCCAGGGGGGAGGACAGAGAGCATGGGAAGAAGACAATAATATTTTGATGGAAGGGAAGTAAGGTTCTGCTGAAAGCTGTGAGGGGGATGCAGCACACAAACCTGTGCATTAGCAGTATTTCAAAATTCATCATGTTCAAAACCCAACTTATTTAAATTGGTTTCTTCATTGTTCAGGTCTCTGGTGCGTGAAAATCAAAGGTATGATGCACCAGACCAGAGCTAAACCTCTTGCCTGAAATATTAAACTTCAACAAGTACACTGAGAAATACGATAAGGTGCATTCATTCTTACTGGAAATACAAAGCAGATAAAACTGGTGTCAGAAGTCTGAGTTCCAATTTATATTTTAGGTAAGGTAATAGAACATCTTTCTTGAAAATGCAGTAATGAGGATCCCAGGATACTTTAAAATGTGGCTGTGTTCATTTACTCCTGCAAAACTTAGTCTTGCTTCCAGGCACCATGAAGCTAAATTCTGCTAGAGACAAATATGAAACATTTAACTAACCACAACGATTCAGAGCTCTGCAGATGTATACACTTCCAGTATAGAAATGCATGCCTGCTTCTCGTCCCTGGCTACTTAAATGCCCTCTTTCTCTCTCGAATCCCTGAGGACCCCACCAGTCAGTTGGGAGCAAAGCTGTTACCCGCAACCGGCAAAGGAGAAAACGAGTGCTAAGGTGACCTGGCCACGGTCACGTGGCAAGCGTGAAGCAGGGAGAGGTAACCCAGGTCTCACAAGTTTCAGGCTCAGAGCTTACAACTACAGGACCATTTTGTCTCCCCTTTTTCTGACATGGTAGCTACCACTGTAGAAACTGTAGAAAAATGGATTTTCCCCCTCTTGCAGCCTGTTAAATGCTTTCTCCTTTTGTGTTCTTTCCCTCCTTTCAAAACCCATCTGTGTAGGCTGTCTAAATCACATCCACCCTCTCCTAGCAACCTTTTGCCTCCAGACTAATGCCTCAATCTATTCAATGTAATTTGCAGAGAAATTTGCAGCTGACTAGGTGCCAGTTGGGCATGGTTCTAAAATAGCTTTCTGAAAGAACCAGGCTCCAGTTTAGCGCCAGTCTGTGGCCTCGTCAGCCACTCTAAACTGGGAGCTGTCCAATGGGGTGCAAATGTATTCTCAGAAAGAGAAAAGACTTGGGACTGGTGACCTAACAGTGGCATTTGGAGAACAAGCCAAAGTTCTGAGAAAACAATGGTGAGAAAAGGTCCGTTTTAAGGTTTTTCTCAACTATACGGAGTACTGAAATAAGTAACAGAAAGATTAAGCTAGAAAATACATTTCAGAACAGAGTACGAGTTGCAAAAAACACACAAGCAACTGTGTTATTGAAACAAATAAGTAGAAAAATCTGTGAGCCTGACTGCAATGATGACAAGCCATGAGGGACTTGTCCCTACTGCTAGGACACCGAGGAGTTTCCAGGCAGCCTACCCTGTGCAACACCCTGTCATGCCTTGGAACTCTCCTCTTGTTTAGATCAAGGGGGAAGTTCACCTTACCCGTGTCTCAGATGGTATGCGTATCCACGTTACATTCATATAGCTGTGTAGAAGATTAAGCTTTGCCTCGAGAGACAGAATCAAACTAAGGATAAAAAAAGAAGGGAACAAACAGTCAAAAAGCCTGAAAGAAAAAGCAATACTTGTTAACAGCGAGAGATGTGACAGCAGCCTGAACTGTGTCCATCAGCTGGAAACCCACCCCTGTCTTCTGCCATGTAACCAGAGAACACGAACTGCTAGAAGTTCTCCCAGTACTTCAATCAGGTATGGCTCAAGACATTTTAATGCTTAACACTATAGTTACAGAAAGGTCTTACTTGGCCAGTCTGGTGTTATCATTGTCATCTTTTCCCCACTCCCAGTCTTTCCCAGGATCCACCGCAAAGTGCAAAGGCAGTAACTTGTGTTCAGAGTCAGTCAGGGGGATCACCGCTGAAGTAGAGAAGACATAAGGATGGGGGGACAGGGGGGATGACAAAAACAACAACAAAAAATGATTCAGCTGTGAAAAGCAGCATAAATAGTTGAAGTGTACTGCAGAATTGCCTCATCCAGAGCACCACAAATGATTTATACCAGGCTCCATTTCCCTGTTTTGATGTTTGTGCAATTGAACAGGAGAGGGAGAGGTTAATACACTGATTGCTCCTGGAGTGAAAGACAGTTACCTGGGGAGGGAGGGGAGACCTCTGGGAGAACAATATTGCCATTTTGTAATGCACAAGACAGAGCCATTAGAAGAGCAGAAAGCAATAGAAAGTTGAACTATTCCTGCTGCCTCTCACACAGATGCACATACTTGTTAATTATTTTGTCTCCTCATTTTAGTATCTTTCTGTTTTCCACTGCCAAAGGAACAAAAATCTATTGATAACATCATTAAGAAACAAAGCAAACCGCAGTTACAGCAATTTTGGACTCAAACTGTGAATTAACATAATAGAGAAGCATAGATCGACATATGTATGTGTTAAGAGGTCAGTCTGAGGCCTGTCTCGAGTGCAGTGAAAAGACCATTACTGCTGTTATAGCCCAGCGTTACTGCCTAGCTGTTCTGGCTCTTCCATCCTTTCCTCTCTCCGCTAGGGCTCTGCCTTCTGACACATGCCTTAATGACTCTGCTTCACACACAGCATGCAGGGCCTGCGCTCTGATTTTAGAGCGTCTAGCATTCATCACCAGCAAGAAACTAAGAGAAAACCACTGTTAGCTTTAATTAAAGCCAGCAATTTGCTTCCATTTCATTAGAAAAAAAGTAAAAGCTGTTGAAGGACTGGGTGGCATCCTCAGCATGGTGCAGGTCACTGCTGCTCCTCTGACAACCAATCAAGGAATTTAATTTTCTATACTAGATCCTTAAGGACTTTGCCTAGGTATTCATTCCAGGAGCACCACAGGGCAACAAAACCTGGAGAAATCAGCCAAACATCGTGGCACTGAATTATTGAAAATTAATTGCACTTATTGGTTATACGCCGTTTATAATCTTTCCTGCAGTTCAGAAAACATTTGTTGTCAATACAAAGGTACACCATTTTTGGTTAAATATCGCTCCTCACCTAGCAGAATGCAGGAAATTTAATCTGCATTTTAGATTAACATAGTGAAGTCAGTATTTGGTTCAGACAGTTTGACAACAACTGCAGAAAATATATGTATTTTTTCATTTTTGCAGACTGGAAAGAAAAAGGTCAAACCTCCACAAATCTTGTGGAAACGTTGCCCCCTACTGCTTATAGTAGGCAATTCTTGAAATATTTTCCCCATATTAACGGCAACAGTTAATATGTTAAAATAAGTTAATATAAGAACAGCTGGAGATTAATCAACTTCAGTTGCAGATACCGCTGTAAGATGCAAGCACAGAAATTAATATTGTAAGAGAATTTAGCTCCTTAAAGAAACTCAATGTAAGTAGCAGAGAGGCTGACTCTACAGTTCCAAATAGACTAAAGCGAGCTCCTGAAGCACAACAACACAAGACACCTAGAGCAGAGGTGACAACTGAATACACTTTTTAACACTCATTGGTGTAATATGAGGGCCTACCCTGCCGCATTCAGTGAAAATTTTGCAGGAAAGGGGCTGCAATAGCTGAGAACACAATTAACTGATCATGTTTCACAAGGAAAACACATACTCTGCCAATTAACTGAATTACTAGCAGGTACTGGCTGGATTTACAACTGACCTTACAGTGCAATTTATCAATTGTTTAAAGGAAGAAAGCAACTTAGAAAAGAGCAGCATAATAAGTTTACAACACAACACTTCCACCTCTGGTAGCACCTGACCTTACAGGTGCAGCCTGGCAGAGAACTGGGAATGTGATCTGGGAGCAGGTGATGTTGGCAAGCCTGGACCAAAGAACTGTCAAGACAGTTGACTCAGTCTCTTTGTGATGCAAACCTCAAAAAGTAAATTTGAGTCTCTTTTCTAAGGACACCCTGAAACTAACTAGTTTTCACATAGTTCAAGAAATAATAATTTTTATAAACAATTCTTTAAAGGAATCCTTTCTAAAGCTGGCTGTTACTAGTGATACTGAAAATATACCTATTAAAAATGTTTAGTGATAATTTTATTGAAGTCTTAATAACAAAGTACCACACAAAGCTTAGAGCTGATTATCTGTAGCATGTCACTGTTGTTTTAACTAATGCACACATTACGACCCGTACTGTCTTCATCTTCATATAGAAATTTGTTAACTATTATTTTCCAAACTCTGAGTTGAATGGAAATTGTATACTCATGGTAATGGATAGTCTGAGGTTGGTATGGAGCGCTACCATCTTCATGCAAAAAGTATCTGCTAAAGTAATGGAATTTTAAAATTCTATCTTCATTGCAAAAGATTTCCTCTCTCTCAGGGAATTCTGTTTGATAGACGGGGTTTCTTGGAGGATTTCCCCACGTTCCTGACAAAAGTACTTTAATATTAGGGCTGCAAGCAGGATCCATCACATTAATTTCTAAAACAAACCAAACAGATTGTAGCATCTTCCTGATGCCCAGCCACATCGAAGAGTTTGCAGCTTTGATGTGGTAGTTTAGTTACACTTGGGTTTGGATGCTCGCTAGCTGAAATGACACTATTTGGAACACACTCTACAAGTCCTAATGCCGACAGATGGGATACGTCACAAGTAACAGCAACTGGTTTGTCCATGGCAGTTTTAAGAGGCACAGTGTGGACTTTCATGCCATTCCTCAGCTGGGTGCATTGCCGTCTGTGCTGTGAAGTCACAGTGCTTCCCAGCACTCATCTTCATGCCTCAAGCATCATTGTTAATCTTCTATAAAGAAGAATGCTTTAACTATTGCTGAAAATACTAGTAAAATAAAATGCTGACACAGATACTGACCACTGTCACACCTCTCACACTTGTTACTGCAAATGGACTGGGGGCAGCCATTTCACTGCTGGCTGGGTGGCAAAGCACGGCAGTGTGGCAAGCTCCAAGTTCAATGAAACACTCTTGGGGGCAGTTGAGAGCTGCTCTTTATTGTGCATAAACAAAGATCCAAAACACCTGCATAAGTACAGCCTGCATGAATACAGAAGTATTTACAGGTTTTTAATTAGATGTTGTGGATTTCAGAACAAGAGGGCTTTCGGTGACCGTCAGAATGCCAGCTATCTGCTGGTAAAAAGGAGACATGTCAAAAAGTGTTTTAAATGCTCTTCAGACAAGAGGATGTTAGCATGTTTTCTCTCTTTACATACATTTATAGCAGTGCTCACAATGATCTGATAAACAACTATATGCCAAGGCAGAACTTCAGGCGTTCGCATCTGCATTTATTTGGCCACACATATTTCACAAATACAGGACATACTGTCTCCTCCAAAAGCTCTCAGCAGCTTACACACGTATGTATGTACACGCAGTAGTTCAGACAGCTAGCTTCAGATACTGCTTCTGACATCCAGTTACATGGTCAGAGTATAAATACTGTTAGTTATGAACAGCCTGGTTATCAGAGATGCTCCTTGCAAGAAGCTGTAGCTCTAAGCTCTCAGCTGCATTCTGGCAGTTCAATATCTGGCCATGTGCTGTGGCACCTGCACCATTGTTTTCTACTCTTAACAACTGTGGCTCTCCCTTCCCCTGCGCCAAAGCTGCCAACATCTCTGTGCTGACAAGGTACAAAAATAAGGCGTTATTAGAGCATCCTTGTGCTAATCTATTTCCTGTCACAGCATTTGAAGGACAATAGCAATGCTGTGGTTGCGGTTAGATGCTGCAGTCTCTAACAGCAACCAGCTTGGCAGCCGAAAGCTGAAGCATTCCCTTCATCCCAGACTTAATGCCAAGGGCTCTCTGCTGTTCCACAGAATTGAAGCCTGTGTATTCAAGGCCCTGCAGTGAAAGATGTAAAATCAGATCGTAATACTGACAAATACTATTTTGATTCAACTGTCCCTGTAATTAACCTGGATGAACTTGGACATGAACAAAGGCAGTATTTAACGTTACTGACGCTGTGCTGGATCTTTGGTAGCTTCTTCTCTTCCAGCACCTTTCCTGTGTGACTACAGGTGTAGGAAATTCCTACAGAAAGACAGTTTCTAGCCACAAGAAGTATATTTAACACTACTGCTAGCACTTGTGGGAGAAATCAAGTATGTGACCTTGTTATCAAACCCAAGATCTTGCAGCCTGCAATGAACAGGAATATATGGCTTGTAATACTGGGAATGTTTCAGTAGGTGGCACCAAGGTGTATCACTGCATACTTTAACACATACCGAGAGGCAGGGTCAGAGCAACCGAACAGCAGTTTCCCTCACTGCCTTTTGTCAATCTTGTCGCTTTGAGGATGACACAAGAGCAAAAGGTTTGGTGGGTGGCAGTTACCCTATCTGCAAAGTTATTGCAGACATTGTTAATGTCTGTGTACTCAATCAAATTATTTATGCACATAGGCTGTTGTAAGACCTGTGACAATGAAGTATTGTATGAAGTCAGGTGGATGTGCCTGAAATAAATGATGTTACTGTCAGTCTACTGACATTATTCCGATCCCAGTTGATAGAAAGGAAGAAACAAGCTTGCCTACTACAGAAATTGTAATGTTTCACCACCAACGGACCTAAAAAGATCTAGACCAAAGACATGGAGGCATGCTCTACAACAGGACAACCCTACCATTTGGAATACAGACATACATGCAGGAGCTGCTAACCTAACGGCATGCTGACATTACAATCCTGGCTGCAGCGTACCATCAGCAACCATCAACAGTGAAACAGTATCCTTAAAAAGGCTCTTCAAAACTCTGTCTTCATTTGTATCACATTATTGTATTAAAATGGTTTCCTTTGCAGACTTTCATTCCTCACAAGGTTTTTCACATCATACCTTGGTATACTGCTTTGGAAATGGTTCCTATGTGGAAAGTATTTTCCTAAGAGCCGCTCCTCTACAGGTGGAGGGCTGGAAGGCAGCTGCCATGTCCCAGTGTGTAATGCAAAGGCCAGATCTATTGCTGAGCACCTACCTACAAACCCCTGAAATACCTATGTGCCACTGAAGGCTGAACAGTTGGACTGGATTGCTTTTCCCATTGAATATCTGACATCTAGAGCAATTTTCTTCTCCATTTCTGTCTTACGATTCAGTCTCCTCTTCACCAACACAAAGTTTGCCAATACCACATGCATCCCTTTGTAGAGTGTTTCCCATCTCACACAACCTCAAATAAAAAACTCTCTGCCCCTTCCAAGAAGGATGACATAACTAGATGTCAAATTCTTGCATGAAGATGTCTGCAACAAAATCTGTTGTTTGAGAGTTTCTTTCCTCCTTTGCATCATTTTTGAATGTCTTTCTCTCTTTACACAGCTGCAGCACGCTGACTGTCTCCTAAGCATGGCAAATGTTCAATATATCCAAAATCAGATGAAATGCACACAGGGTTAGGGAATTAAATGAAGGATATATACTTGCCTCTAAACTACTCTCCAGGAAGGAGGACTAAACGAAATTCACTCAGGAGATCTCAACAACCAGCACACATTCCATATTTATTTTACATAGTATCAAAACACCTCTGCAGTGTCATCAGGCCAAAAAAAAGGAGGACTCACACCTAATAGCAAAACTGCACTGAATTCTTCTAAAGGCTCACCATGTTTTTGGCAATACACTTTTCCCTTCCCCACAAAAGGAGCAAAGACACATAGGAGTTCATCTCACAGCTTTCCACTATGAAGCAAACAGTTCTTCTAAACAAGGGCAGTAATAGCTAGCTCATAGGCTACTGATGCAGGAACAAATCCAGTCCTGAAGCTCTTGTCACTCCCAATCTCACATGCAGGAAGCTCAAACTTGACACAGAAATATCTCATCAGACTTTGTTGTCACTGTTCTGAAGTAAAGCAGAAGACAGCAAGATGATAAAACATCTCTACCCAAACGTTTTCAAATGAGAAAAGCGCATTTAGCACACTAGAAGAGAGATTTTTCCATTACATGAGTTTCCAATAGTAACCTGACTCACACTTAATCTTCTAAACACTTTACTAACCCAAATTAACAAATGCCTTCAAGAACCCAGAAACACAGCAGGTAGCTATGATGATACCTATTTACATATATGGAACTGACAGAAAAGGTGTAAGTGCCAAAGACAGACAGTGATAGCACAGGGATTAGGACTGAAGAGCTCTTGGCTCCCAGTCTTGTGATTAGACCACTCAGGCTCCTAAGAATACAGCAATAAAATTTGGTGGCTCTTGTTTCCTTTCTGATAGATAACTACACCTACAGGTATAAGAAAGTGCTTTGTGCATTGTATTCAATACGTACCCTTGCATTGCTGTGTTTATAGCATACCTTGTTCTCTCTGTTGATCTTTTTGTTCCATGGAAACAAGTGCGGAGAAATGGGCCTGATCGTAGGCTAGCACAAGAGGTGAGCAATGGCATCTGTTAGGTAGAACTTCAAGTGGCAAATAAATTCCTCCAAATGGTATAGGTGCAAATGCTGCAAAGAAAAATATATATTTTTTTAAAAAACTATGTCAGAGAACAGATAGTTATGTTGGTTCTATCGTATGTAACAACTGTGCTACAACATTTTCAGAGCTCCAGGAGAGCAGCCTAAAGTGGAGTAATCAGCACAGAAAACAATCATAACAGGTAAAATTTCATTGTAAAAACATCAGGAAATATACTAAGAACAATAACGAAAACTTTCTGCTCTTGCACATATTTTTCTTGCTCTAATTGTTTACTAGTAAAGATATTAAGGTCTTGTAACAAAATCCTAATGATTCTCACACATGTATCCAGATTCGTACCTTCCTGTAATACTTCCAGGTACACGAATTTTTCTAATAATCCACAGTAAATACACTACCGGTTCTTTTGGTAACATACTCTGCTCGTGCCTCGCATTAACAGATTTCTATGAGAAACATTACAAACACGTTTGTAGTCCACACACACACATCATCACATGTATCATATATGTATGAATGTGTATATGTATGTATATATAATGATGACAAGGAAAGATTAAAAAATTCTACAAGTAGAATTTGAATGGGATGCTGCACCTCTAAGGGCAGAGCTTTGAAAGATTCTGCACTTGTTTATAATTATGGGAAACAGCAAGTTTGGGCAGGAAAATTCTCTCAACGTGTTTGCTTCTAACCAATTATTTTTCCTTCTGCTGTGAAAATACTTATTGCTGAAATATTTCCAAAATGAGCATAAGGAAAAAGTAAAGCCAAACAATGCACTGTTTTTACTAGAGGCTTTTTCTTTGAAAAGGTCTGCTGTGTCCAGACTTTGGGATGAAGAACAGCATTGGGTCTGAGGCACAGATCTACATTTTGGTGAGTCTATCCATATTTGACCAAGTTATTAGTCTTTCTGAAAACCTGTACTTTGTACGTTAAACTGTTAAACTGAGATAACTTGATCATGCTGGTCCATGAGGCCAGCGGTGAGCAAAACACTGTTATTACTGTGACAGAATCAGATTGGGTCAAGGAGATGATAATGTGGTGAGGGGAAATTTGGGACAGGAAAAGTTATGAGGAGATGGAGCAATAGTGATGGAGTCTGTCAGAGCGGACAGCAATCATACAACCCCTACTTGCAGTTCACAATTTGCATGGGAACTGAAATAACCCAGCACTTCCCCGTGGAAGTAAATTTCTGTAAACTCCATCACATGTTCAATATCCCCCTTTAATCAACCAATCATTCCCCTTTAGTTAAGCATCATACTATCAATAATTAGTATTCTATTAGTTCATGGTAAAAAGTGAAAGAGACTAATTTAATCATTCAAGTCCTGTTCAGACAGTTGTCCGGCTGGTTTCACATATGGATCTAACATTTGTGTGCTCACGTGTGCAAACTGAATAAAACATTCTGGAAACTCTTGAATGAGAGGCTGCAAAGGAGCTAGCAAAAAATTCCAAATTCAGTTTTCCCAAGTCAGATTAGATTGATCTATGCAGAGTTTTAAGGGGCACACTAAGATAACACAGCAAAATTAGAACCTTGTTAACCTAGACCAGTAATATGTTGTGTTCTGTAATTTGGTGGTTATTAAGTCAATAGTAAACATCTAGGATAAACTGGTTTTCCACGAGACTTACATAATTATCTTGTATTTTTTACTTTTATCTAGTAGAAAGGGATTGAGTATCATTCTTCTCCCCCCTTTTCTTAAAAAGGCAGCAGCTATCCCCTAAACGCTCAGATGTGTTTCAGCTGGCTCTTTTGTTTGTGATAGTTTATGATTGATTCAATTTACATAGGTTCAGAAATTTCTAATGAAAAACTCTTACCTTCTCCCCCTGAGTCTCGTAACATTGTGTCTGCTACTACAACAATAGGTCTTCTCAAAATATGGGCTAAGACAAAAACATGGAACTCTTCTAAGCTCTCATACACTGGATCTTCTGAATTATCGACTCTGGAAGACACAGCATTGAAACTTTTTGAACCAACCTGAAGCAACCATTGCACCTTCAGTGAACCAACACATCACAGCAGCTATTTCTTCTTCCTTATGACTCATACTCCCACTCTTCTGAAGCACGTATTTCCAATTATTGAAACAGGTAACGTAAGACATTGGAAAGGAAAATATTTTTTTGGAAATAAAATAATAGCAACAGATAAAATGTTTTCACTTGTCAACTCCACACCAGTTTAGTAGTCAACAAAATTCATTATTTTCTGATATTGTTTGGTAGCCTAATGGCAATAAAGAAGGTAAGTCTTAGCCAAGCTCCTGGTGTAAATCTGCTTTTGTCACAAAAAAATGTAATTTCATGTGACACCCTTGGCACACAGACTCTACAATGAAAGGTGTTTTTCTAGTTCCTCTAAACAAAATACGGGTGAGTTTACCTTGGCAATGTAAGAAAGGGTGATGTCAATTTGAGCAGAAGGAATGTAACTTATGAAGTCGTCAGCTTTTTTTCTTTGACTATTACCAAAATATTTCTTTTTAAGATGGGGAGGGGTACCTGTGTAAGGAACTGGAGATTCATTTTCTTATTAGATTTTCCAATGACATGCCACCTGCTTTCAGACATCTAAAATCAGAATTCTAAGCATTTCACCCTGACTGCCTCAACAGATAACAAAAAAAGATAGGCACATCTGGAAGTAGGATCATCCCTCTCCTCTTACGCATTTGCCCAAAGATGAGATGAAAATTCTCATTTCTCTTTACAGAATGCAGAGGAATCTAGATGGAGATGTAGTTAGGTGAGACAAGGCCAAGCATTTTTGCCAGTGGAGCTTTGTGTTTCAGAAAACAGATAAAAAGAATCAATACAAGTATCTTATATAGCAGGAGAGCAGAACATAAAATTCAAACAGTAGGACAGCACTATGGAGAAACACAAGTCTTTTCTTTACATTGGCCTTCTATGGGCCTGATCCAAATACCACAGGAATTAATAAAAGTCTTTCAGTTCTCTTCACCTAGCTGGAGCAGATATAGAGCACTTTAAAACATGGAGAGATAATATTCCATTTTTAGATTCAAATAAATGTTTTATTGAGGATATTCCATAGGTCTAAACAGAGTTAATCCTCATCCAGCTTCACAATGAGCAAGTAATTTAAGACAAAGACAAAAACCTGCTGTTCTTGGAAAGAATTCTTTTAAAAATAAAAAAATCGATGTAAAGTATAATTGGAAGACAATTTGAGCAGTTGAACAGTCTTCTGCTTTCTGAAGAGTTGTTTCTTCCTTTCAAATGGTTGATACCATTATGGAATATACATCTTGGGAAGAAAAAATTATTATTAAACTAATTATCTTTACTTGGAGAAAATGCCTTCCAACAGTTAGTTCTCCAGAACATGGGTATTAAGTGGTAATATGCTGACAGTATGGTGTGTTGTGTCAAACCCATGATAATGAGTCATTAATTTCAAAGGTGGTCAAAATGATTAAATTATCTACTGACAGAATTTGGCAAAGACAAGTACCCACAGTATGGTTTAAAAAATAATGAGACTGAGCTATCCCAGTTGTATCTGGAATGGTTTGGGCAGTTTCTGTTCTATTCATAATCTGATATCTGAACGGCATAAGCAATGACAGAAGACAAACTGAATAACAGGATATCTATTAGAAAAGATGTTTCGTTGCAACAGGAATAGCAAAAGTCCTGATAGTTTACATAATTACTACCACCTAGAAGAACATACAGATAAGACATTTAGGAAAGCCAAAAATGCATACAGCAAGATTCGCAACTTTTCACGTCACTACTAAAAAGTTATAAAGCACCCAGGGAGCTGGTCCCTGTCAGATTCACCTACAGCCTATACACCTATTTGCTAAAGCATCAAGTGGCACAAGTGCAAATTTAACAACACAAATCAATAGCATTAAACCACCACGCACGAATAGAGAGGCAAATCCTTAGAGTGTATTTATGGACTAATAACCTTAAATTCCTTAAAATATACCTGTGCTATCCTATTCATCCGAATACTTCAGTCTTACTTTCCCAGCCTATACAAACATTAAAAAAAACCCTTTTCTTCGTATCTGAAGAGACAAACACAATTGCCACGTTTATTTTAAATGTTCTCTTTTACCGAAAAGCTTACAAAAAGTGCAGTTTCATGGCTCAAAACATTTGACAGCAACAAGAGAGAAACTTTTTTTAATATAAAGAACATGTGCTACTAGCTTCTAGGGATATGCTGCTAATGACTAAATGCAATGGCGTTCTCCAGAAAAGGTAAGACTAAAAATCTGGCTTGATTGACAAAAATAAAAAAAAAGTTTTCCAGCTAGCACCAGTATGCTTTGGATCAGCCACACAATCTTCCAGGAAATGGAAATGCCCAGCACCTTTGGAAAGCTAACCTATAAAGTCAATCATTTAGGAAACAGATCATCTTTTTATCTGGACTGCAAGAATAAATCTGTTAAAATCACCACTTCTCTAGCTGAACATTTCCAAGCCCTTCTATGACTTCGTAAGCATTTTATAGAATCTTTGGTTTCAGTTTTCTCCTTTCCTCTTTTTCTAGTTTAATGTCATTAATATCACTACCACATCTTAAAGCGTTGCCTCTGCCTAGAAGACTGACATAAACACACTAGATGGAAGACGACTGAAAAATGGTGGGGCTGTGGGAAGCAGACAGAAGTAAAGATGGTAATTCCCAGCTGAGAGCCACTTAGAAGTGTAATACACACAGATCACAGCTTCTGTGAGGCATGGCAAATAAAGGTGGGCAACATAACCCAGGCACACTCTTAAATGAAGGCAGCGATTGTCCTGTTATTGCTGGGTGTGCACAGAACTTCCATAACTAACTGTCATTAATTTTCATTATATATGAAAAATAGTAAACCAAACATAAGTGTATGTGCACTGCTCTAGACAATGTGGGACAGATACAGGAACCTTCTCACAGGTCTGATGGCATCCAGCCCATCCCTGGAAGTCTACATTAAAATCTTTCATTCCAACCTAGGAGTGCAGCAGATGGAAATTAGTAAGCTGATGCAGGACACAAATTCTCTGATCAAGCAGCAAGACACCTCTCCTTCCCTGTATCACTCTTTCTGTAGCCCAAACTCATCAGGAAATTTTTCCTGATGTTCAAACTAAATTCTGCGTTTTGTAATTTCCCCTCATATTCCTTAATGAATTCTTCCCTGTTGTTGGCTGTGACAGCTTTTCAGCATTTGCAGTCCATCACGTCACCCCCACAGTAATTTGTTAGCCAAAAAGAAGTTAAAAGAATCATGTTACTGGCAAGATGACATGCTACAACGATTTCCACCTATCTTCTCACGTTCTATTTCCAGACTATCAGTCTTAAAGTTTTTCTTTAAACCCTCTAATTATTCCTCATCTCCTAGTAAATGAGGTTTCTAGAAGTGAAAGGCATATTCCAGATGCAGCTGTATCAGAAGGACCTTTATCCCTTTGGTCAGCTGATGTCAAGCCTGACTGCACAAGGTCCAACATTCCACTGGGCTTTTTTATTCTTCAATATCACACCACCAAGTTGCGTGATTCACTATTTATGCTCATATTCACGCCTTTCAAATCCTTCTCTTCTATGACACATCTGGTTTCCATTGCTCATTTCCGCAGAATCACAGTGGTTGCGGTTGGAAGGGACCTCTGGAGGTCACCGTGCCCAACACACCTGTTCAAGCAGGGGTGCCTACAGCCAGTTGCCCAGGACCGTGTCCAGACAGCTTCTGAATATCTCCAAGGAGGAAGAATTCACAGCCTTTCTGGGAAACCTTTTCAATGTTCAATTTTATTTCATCATTGCCATGAATTCAGGTGGGCCATCTTACATTATGTTAGCGGAACTGCTGAGGATTCAGTACAAATTTTCCTAAAGATTAATGAGAACGAAAAACTGTCATTAACAAGTACACATAGCAACCTGCCACATCCTTTGATCCACTTATCATTCCACATTTTTCATCGATCTTTATGTAAACTACATGGCCATGAAAATGCTGGACAAATTAGTTTTGTTACTATAACATGGAACCAAAGGAAATTTAAGAAAAGTTCATGTAAAGTTAATTTTTAAATAATGAAATCCGCATATATAAGAGCATATAAATCTGCATTGCAGAATCCTGCTCAACCAGGGCACTCTAAATAATTGATCTTGATTGTAAGAACAACTTAACAAGAAAGGAAAAAAAATACCCACCCACCCCTCAGTCTATCCTACAGGACCACTGATACCTCAAATCCAAACAGAGCGGACACCTACTGAGCACTCCAAAGAGATTGTCTCTCTTATGGAAAATCCAGTTTGTACTGTAGCCAGTAATGAAAAAACACCTCAAAAAGCTGAAATGGAAAAGTCACCTACCCTGCTGCTCCAGCTGGCTATCTGCTGGCTGCTCCTCTCTTTTGCCTGTGAATTCTGAGCAAGATCTGTTTTCACGTCCTTGGATTTCCTTCTAAACCGCTCCCTATGGTAACCTCGCTTTTCTTTGCCATACATACGCTCCAGATTCTCAGTTTGTCCAACGGACTTGTAACAGCTACTCCAAGTTTAGATTAATTTTCAGGATTCACACAGAGCAAGAGACCAATGCCTGCAGACAGTTGAGATGTACTGAAACAACATGACACGCATCAAGTTCTTCAACCTGGTGATTAGGTACAAGCGTGAGACCAGAACGAAATCTGGGTTCATATCTCAATCTGCCACCATTCCGTCTCTGAAACCTCTTCTTTCCCTGGTTAAGAATTCCAAAATTAAAACAAACATACACTACAGCCACAGCTTACTAGCAAGTACAAATTCCTGCTGTAGGTAGGTGTAAGACCATATCTGTTGATTTCCTTACACAGTATTTCAGGGACGAGCTTCAAGTAAAACACAAAAAAATTGCACAGTAATGGGACATGTCCCTTCTTTTCTTCAGGGGGGGAAAAATGGTATACTGCATTGACTAAAGGACATACAGAATGTGAGTGTTTTGAGTTTCAATTTTTATTTCTTAGTCTTTAAAAATATCAATATTTTCTCAGGCAAAAACAACATATAGGAAGCAGTTTTGAAGGCATATAATAAAAAAGAAAACCTAAATTAACTTGGCCTAGATTATTTTGGTTTGAATGTTATTTTGTATTTAATTGCGTAGGAATACATGCTTTTGTCAAACATCTTCTGTGGCATGGGAGATGCAACCATCTGTCAAATAGGAAATGAAATACCCTGAATTCAACAAAAACTTGTTAAATAAGGAAAAACCCAATCACTGCATAGGTACTAGTACTTAGTTTTAATATGACATAATTCTGATCCCTCCTTTGCCTTGAATTTTATCTCTTTTCTAGAGTCTGGGGGATATCCACTGTTTTCAGATCTGAAGGACAGTCTGAACTAGCACATTTGAATCACCACAGCAATTTGATTATTTCCAGGCTGCGTTTGGCTTAAGTACAATTTACATCAACTGAAAATAGGCCAGATGAAAAGATTTATTAGCCAACTGAAACTTCAGTAAAAAGGGAATGATATACTGTTACAATGAACCTCTTTCTATCTGTACCCTATAACTGCCGCATATACTGAACAGTTAAAAAGGAACAGCATTCCTATTATAGACAACCAGATTAGACATAAATGGTTTTAAAGCAACATCATTGTTAAATGATCTCAACTTATTTATCTATAAGATGAAGGTCTTTGATGGGCACAGTAGTTTTGTATGAAGAATTGTATGCTGAAATATTCTGAACACCTAACCAAGCTCAAAACGTCAGAGACTGTGTGCATTTGAGGGGTACTTTCTATTTTAAATGTTCTGGTTTTCTGCCTTAAATAAAACACTAATGACACATAGGAAGATTACAGCAATATTCTCTCCCTTCTTCCCCATTTAAAACCACTTGACTTTATTCATAAGGTAGTGCCAACAGCATATGAGACAGCTAGCTAGAAGGTGACAGTTAATACTAAATAAGAATACCATTCGCTTTCAAAATCTGTATTAGCCCACACCACGAGACAATATGACATCTAGCTTTCAGCCATACTAGGTTTTCAAGAAGTGAGTAACAACAGTAGTATTCAATCTAGCACTAGAACAGGCTTTGAAATCTCTCACTGATGCTAAGTCTGCAAAATGAAGGAATGGATTGGAATTTTCTCTTTAGCAGTATTGCCATAGTTAGGTTCTTAATAAAAGCAGAGGGTACAAGACATTTCCTTTTCTTCAAAGCAGTTGCTTCAATTCAGTACCCCTGGTTTTGCTTGTACATGGAGATAAAGGAAACAATTATGTTCTGAAATTCGTTATTTACATTTCCAGAGAGATGTGCAAATCTGTTTCATAATAAGAATCTGCTTCATAGTTAATTAGTTTGCTCTGCTTTAGTGCTTGAAGGATTTTACATGTTAGAAACAAGAACTTAAGAATGAAGCTTTTCTATGCTCCCTTTATCATCATCTTTTTTTTCCAACTTCCAAGCCTCAGAATGAGTGCTCTCAAAGAAGAAATCTTTGGAAGTTTAGTGACAATTGCTGATCTCCTTTGCATGTAGTTCACTCTGAAAAACAACTAAAAGGAACTTCCAGGTGAATGAGGCAGCATAATTCCAGACGTAGGCTTGTCACTGACTCTTTTGAAGCAGATACAACTTCTGATGCTTTAGCTAATTCTGACACCAAAGGAGAACATCTCATCTACAATTCAAAGACTAATTTTCAGGCTTTCTTAATACAGTACCTAACTAGAGAACATAATATGCCCCATCTCAAAAATACTATTTTGATATTCCTTTTCCTTCTCAAGGGCTCTATTTTTAACATGGGTACATTAAACTGAGAAAATTATTCATTCTGTCACAATCATTGTGTCTTTGGAATGATTGTAGAGAAATACATATTCACACATTAAACAGGCTACGTTTCTTGCCTGATTCCTCTTTCAGTATTTGAAAGGAAAAATTAACTGTTGTCTATTTATCCTTACTTTATTTTGATTTGCAAAAAGATAAATGCAAACTATGATGAGAACATTAAAAATTATTTAAATTAATTCTTTATGTGACAGTGATATGTCATGTTTAAGTATCTATGAGAACTAAAGGTAAAGATGGTTGGGTGACTGGCAAATGCAACATCTGAGGACCTCTCTGATGGGTAGATACTGAAACTACACAGTATGTGAAACGTACAGAATGAAACAGATGGAACAAGGCCAGAGGGAACTGGTGGGGAATGGCCAAATCTAATCGAAATGTGAATTGAACTGCATTAGAAGACTAAAGCGTATCAACAGGAAAATATCTACAAACAGGAGAAAAACTAGAGATTAAAATGAAAACCAATCTATTTCTTTTAAGCCCCAAAATAGAAGAAAATGAGACACATTACAGCTGACAATTTTCTAAACAATGTCCTCCTGTATTACTACCCTTGGCATCATCGGGTTAAAAGGAAAATATGATATTCTTTCAAGGCCCAGAGAACATCTTCTACAGATTTTATTACTCTCATTGTGTTGTATACCCTATTTTGTCAATTTACTTATTCATTTATCATTTTGTCAATCTTCTCCAGGGGAAACAGTAGCTAGAGAAAAACACACACTGAGTAAACAAACACTAAATATTTTTAGTGGTAAACACTTGACACAAACTAAAGCTTCTGTGTTCTTAAGGTTGGTCAATAATCCTATACTTTGGGAATAAGTGCACTGAAAGTGAGGGATGGTTTACCATAGCAGCTACTTAGAGCAGTTTCTGTATGTAGATCAGGGGTATTTAAATGTTGTAGATACTATTTAATCTCAAACTTTTTCACAAATATGTTTCTACCCATTTTTTCTAATAGCTTCTAAACACCTAAACTAAATGCATGCTGGCAGTAAAGCAGACAGTACTGGGATTTTCCCCTACGGCCATCAAATATTCTGGTATTGTTTATAAGCAGCTAGTTGACTAAAATGCTACTAATTGAGTGTTGTACAAAGATTAAACACACATACTAAGCTGGTTGTCAAGAAAGCACACTCTTTCCTTGCTTGCCTGTTAGCACTGGGTAGTAACAGGCAAACACTGCAACTTTGCAGAGTGTAATCAAAGTAGCTGCAATCAGCCATGCTCTTATGGAATCCATCTAGATAAACAGATATGAAATTAGGTAAGAAAAGAATCTGATGTGGTTCTTAGAAATACAGACATACCCTATGCAGAACCTTCCAGCAACAGAAAACTTTACTAGGACGACAGTGAATCAGTTTAATTCGAAATAAAAGTCCCTACAATCCTTAAATAATTCTTGCACTTTAAAGCACTATTTGTTACGTGGGTTTAATAAAAGCTTGACTAGCCAAAGAAAGGGCAACTGTTCCTATCAGTGCAATATTAATTATTGTGATTTTTAGTTAAAGTTTTTTACAGTTGTTCAAAGAATGAAGTAGCATATTGATTTTTCAGAAGCGTTTCAAGAGACTACAAAGTATAACTCTATATTCTACTTTCTGTTTAAAAAGACAGTGCATCCAAATATTTAATCTTTAGCCAAAAATAGTACTTTTTTTCCCCCCTGTATGTTTAGGGTTAACAGCATTTTAAAAGTAGAAAATGTGAAGAGTAACTTGGGCGACCTGCCCTCAAAAAAGATCTCTCTGAATATTCTCTGTTTGAACTACAAAGCAAAAAAGGACTGAAATAAATGTATGAATATGAGAAGACAGCATATTAAAGCTGTGCTAAAGCACAGTAAAAGTGATATCTGGGCACAAACTACTTTCTTCTTGAATGCTATTAAAGATGTGATTTTTCCTGTCATTCTGTGTTTTTGTGAAAATAACTGAGCAGCGGCTATCTTTCTGCTAAGTCTTCCTTAATCGAAAAGCTACGTATCTTCAGTGAGACGAGGCACTTCATCTCCTTGAAGTTAAATGCTACTGCCAACACACTTGTTCCAGAAATCAAGAAATGAGATTAATGGAATCCTGACTCTCTTGGATGCGAAGTAACCTCAAGTTAGCGTGGTAACTGTAGAAGGAAACTTAATGCTAAATATTATAATGGGATGTTTAGATACTTATATTGTACCATGCAAAGAAATCACAACAGTTGAAAAGGCAGTTTGATGGTCCTATAAACACCTTCATTCACTTGTACTGTATTGGTTTCCTACTGAGACCAAAACCAGACAGATTTTGTCATACTCTAAACTTACCCTCCACCAGTGCCTCCATTTTTGCTGAAATGCGTTCGAGGCTCACTCGATGCCAATTTAAGCAGTTCATTCCACTCTCGCTCCCATTCTTCCTCTGTATACACTAAACCTGACTGTGGGAGAGAATGAAACACCTTTATGATGATGCTGGTTAAAAATGAAATGTAAGCAGAGTTCTGTAGCAGTATTTATGATTAACTTATTTTGAGCTTCATACATGATACAGTTTAGTATCTTGGATCATTAATGGTTCAACATTTCTATTCAGGTCAACGAATATCAATTTACTTAAAAAAAAGACCTAAACCGCTCACTGCATACTGGATTGTATTTCTAGATGTGGGTCTGCTGCTAACACAGTGCTCCACTACTGGAGATCCAGTTAGTCATACCCGTATGAATTCCTCGCAACCATGGTTAGCATGCTTTACTGCCCATTTCTCGAGGTTTGCTGTCTTCCCCAGTATCTGGAACTACTATGAATGCCCTCCCTGGTAGACAGGCGATGCTTTCTCCCTCTGTTCGAGAGCAGAAAGGGTATGTAAGTGCTTCTGTGCCCCTATGTTTTCAGGTAGCCTGAAGTAGTTGAGTCAGTCACAGCTCAGCTGTATTCTCACTGACTGCTCCCAACAAAATGCAGATTACAGAAGTCACAACCATTTAAGCACGTTCACTTAACTGCATTCAGGATTACTCCTGAAACTGGCTTTTCTAGCCACTGTTTAGGCACAGATGTCTTCAGATCAACAGTCAAACCAAATCTGCAGGTGATTTTAGTTAAGAAACATCCACCCTATTTGGTCACAGCTCTAAGAAGCCTAACTCACTGTTTGGGGGAATCTTTCCTAAATGGGGTTTATTTTCTTTTGTGCATTTCATCCACTCATTTTATAATGCTTGTGATAGCTAAATGATACATTTACTTTTGCAGCCCACAATTTTCTACGGGTTCCAAACTCATCTTAGACCTTTATAGGCACAAAACTGTGCATATTTATGCCCACAAAGCTACAAACACAACCGCATTCTGATACGAAACTTCTAAATACAAGTATCTCTTTCCCCACGCGAAATGGAAGCACAAGGAATTTGATAGCAATTACAACTTTCACACCAAAGTTCAGAAGAATGCTTTTGACCCTAAATGGTATTAACAAGACTGCCTTCAGACCATACAGACCTCCTTATTCTGTTGGGTCTGTTGCCATCTCCATCTTCTTTTCAGTGCTTCCCTTTCAGCTCCGCTCCTCATCATAGTGTAGAGTGCTTTACGTAAAACAAGGTCCCGGTCATGAAATCCCCACATCCCTAAAGTAGCACAGGACAATATTCAGTTGTAAAAAAGCAGCTGTAAAATAGAAATAGTAACTACTAATACAATTAACATTGCTCTATTAGCAAAAGAAGCATAGCTTATACATTATTTAAGATTCTCTTTGGCAAATAATTCACTCATCATTTTTAAGGTTTCCTAAAGAAACAGTCAATACAGATAAGCTAATGAACAACAAGAGGGAATTCTAACAAAGTTTAAACTTTGATTAAGGAATGACTAAGGATTTGAGCTGTTTCAGAGTTTCCTTGCAGGCAACTTCAGCTTTGCTGCAAGCAATGGAATATTCAATGCACAGGTTGGTTTTAGCTGTAGTTGCCAACAGAGCTTGCAGACACAAGAATGCTAATGACAACTGCAGGCACTTCTGTGAATCACTGATGATGTCGACACCCAAAGGCTCCAACTCTTACACAGCATGATGGTAAATTTCCTTTAGCTTCAACATCCAAATAAAGAGACGAGCATTCAAGATGACTGGAAGTCTAAAAATACAAACAGCCACAGGCTTTCAAGCTCATTTTAAGATAATAAAACGTCTTCATGTAGTTGAGAATAGTAACCTACAACATAAGAGAGCAGAGGTCTCACCAAGACGTGCCCACAGACAGCCACGTTTCAGCTACCACACTGTCAGCTGCTGGCGTTAAATATGTTTATTAAAGACTTTGCAAGTCAAAATACTCCGAATATTTGCTGTAAATAATATACAATTCCTCCTAATTAAAAATGAAGTGGACAAAGATAAAAGGATCCTTGGAAACAGCAAAAGCTCTTTTACGACTTTTTTCAAGAAGAGTCTCTTCAAAATATTAAAAATCTCAGTGGCTTTTAAAAAGTCACAGATTTTAGCAACTGCAACAAAAAATGTTTCCTCATAATAGGTTAGGATATAGAAGGCATATCAAAGACTTTCAGTTTCACAGGTTTCTATTGATTTGATTTGTAGAAAGGCTTCAAAGATCTTGTATTAATGATTAATTAATAAATTGGAAATTATTCTAATTCACCCCAGACACTGTTTCCCATATACTTAAACTCTACAAGGAGCCAACAGAGATAACAGATACTGCATTCTTGAAGACAGCAAGAGAACTGTTCAACGAAAACCAGAGAATGAATGCAATTCCTTGCCCACAATGAGGCAAATCCTGCAGAAGCACCTGGAATTTGCCTGTTCCAGAGCTGTTAGGTCGGGCTCTGTAAGGAAAATTAAAATCACTGGTGTTTATGATACATGGGGTTTTATACTGTTCCAATTATACTACTTTTATAACCTGATAAAACCTTCTGCCCCCAAGCATGCCTAAAGCAAACAATACTTAAGTGAAATTTGAAGAATATATTGCTCCAGAATCAGGCTTTTAATGAAAGTCTTTGCATCTCATGTGTTTCTGAGCTTTTGCTGGGGACAGAGAAAAGTGGTAAATATTTCTGGCAGAAGGTTTCATGCACAGACTCTTCCTTACCTAAAGATGCAGCATGCAAGAGGCAGTTTCCATCACCCGTTGTAGCCAAGGGAAGAAGACGTTTGCAGCTTGTACACACTGTGGACCACCAATTTAATCGTCCTGAAAAGAAAGCACCTATTAAAATGGTGGAATGGAAACTAAAACAGTACACTGTGTACAGGCATAGAGTGATGTGCAATGTTTAAGGTTAATCATGAACATCCTTTATGCCAAATAAATGTAATGTCAGAAGTGAAAACTGAAAAGATTAGAAAGAAGAAACAGATAAACTTTAACTATTCCCTAAATGTATTTGGAATAAGAAGAGAGCACCTTTAACTGATTTTGATCTTCTATTCTCATATGCTGCATTCAGGTATGGATTTCCAAGGAATGCATGGCCTAAATACCATTATGAGTCCTGGTAGCAGTTCCCAGACATAATTAACATTGGCCTCCTATACACAGGTGACAGATTATGTTGCAGTAATAACATCGCAAAAGACAAAAATAATATGTATGCGTTAATCAGGACATGATTCTGTCAGGTAAGTTTATTAAGTACTATTGTTTCAATCAGATGGATTGATTCAACAGCTGAGTCTCCTCTCATTTACCATAGTGTTAATCATTATTAGACCTGCTAAAAACAACAGCTCATCTACCAGAGAATTAAAGTGAGACCAAATGCATAGCCCAAGGTGTAGGATAGCATGTGGCTTCTCTGTTTGAGGACATTTAGAGAACCACTTATCCATCATTGCTACATGAAGCATGTTTTACAGGTTATGAAACAGATGGATTATGAAAAACACTGACAAGAAGACAGATATTTGATGTACCTAGATGAAGCAAATAAAGTCATGAGAAGTATCAGTGCCAAAGTCAACACTGGAAGTACAAAACTCCCGGCACACAGGTTGTCATGTGGTAGCTTACTGGAGTGTTACGTCTTGGTTAAATGGTCACTTGAACATTTCTAATATAAAGAAAGAGAACATGACTAATTGTGTAACATGTTTGGGGATAAGGAAGAGCAGATGATTAAGAATGATGAGTGGAGCTGGTATATTTCCCAAGACTTTTGGAAAGTGTGTGGGTAATGCACAGTTGAATAATTGAATGAATAATGCAATAGGCAGCTTGTGATGGCTCCATTTGTTTGTCCTCTTCTGCAGACTTCTTCTCTCCCAATTCCTTTACTTGCAAGCCGAGAGGAACCACAACACATCTATACATTTGTAGTCAGCCTTGCATTTAAGGTTAAACCCCCAAAACAGAAATAAGTTCAAGCAATGAAAAAACTCTTCTCCACTGATATGTTTGGGGGGACCTCATTGCTCTCTACACCTACCTGAGAGGAGACTGTAGCAGGTGGGGGTCAGTCTCTTCTCCCAGATAACAAGCGACAGGACAAGAGGAAACAGCCTCAAGTTACGCCAGGGGAGGTTTAGATTGGATATTAGGAAAGGTTTCTTCACTGAAAGGGTGGTGAAGCACTGGCACAGGCTGCCCAGGGAGGTGGTAGAATCACCATCCCTGGAAGTGTTTAAAAAACACGTAGCTGTGGCGCTTAGGGACATGGTTTAGTGGTGGACTTGGCAGTCCTGGGTTAATGGTTGGACCTGATGATCCCAAAGGTCTTTTCCAATCTAAATGATTCTAGGATTCTATGTTTTCATTATGAAATTATAGTGAAGGTTATTTGTAACAACAGGTAATACATATTGTGCAAAAAACCAGTACAACAATATTTTCACGTGTGCCCCGAATTACTTGTTCCAGATACCAAGAACTATCTTGATCAAGAACTCATTTAACTACATTTCAATTAGTCAGTATGGGTTGAGAGTTGCTATACTGTAAAGGTAAAGATGCATAGCAGACCAATAACTAAGCACATTTGGTAATCCTCATAAGATTTTGGCAGCTACTTTGTACACGTCCAACGTCTCAGACTAGGCTTATTGAGTTCTAAATTAAATATGCATTAAAGAAGCTTAATTTACAGCACTATGGGACAGCCTTTGGGAAAGATAAATCTGAAATAACGAGTAATCATTTTTAGCAACTCCTGTGTCTGTGGGCTGTGAAATAACAACTTGCCACCTGTTTTTTGCAGAATGTTTTGGTGGTATGATATTCAGTAATAAATTATACCGTGGTGCTGCCTAAAGCATAGTTACAAGACCCAAAACAGACAGACCTTAGGACTTAAAGGAATAGTGAGTGGTATTGCTTTGCAGATTAACTAGCAGCTATTGGTAATAAATGTCGACGTCTGGTGTTTATAAATCTTTTGAATAACAGGAGGTTTCTATAAAAAAGTGATCTGCTTTCAAGTAGATTATGCAAAAAAAGTTTGTGGGCTTGGTTAATGTCACAAAACTTATGGCTGACTAAAAAAATTAGCAGAAAGGCACTGGATTACAACAAAAAAGTGGTGCATTTTCATTTTTCATATCTAGTGAATATAGTGGATCTCTTTAGGGAAACAACAGGAAAGTGGAGCTTGAATGAAAACTGGGAACAGTTCTGTCTCAGGCTTATTTCTGTCTGCTTTGATAAGACAATATTTATGGACAAACTAGACCCACGTCTCACTCTCCCTCCCTCTGTTGGTCTCCTACTTGATCTTGCTTCTTACTTTCTCACAAAATCTATTTAATCTTAAAAAACACAGTTTCAAGAAATGGATCTGTTGTTATACAGCAAAAATACTCTGAGAATTAACGTAGCCATATTCTAGTACATTGAACCTTAACCTTAATTTTAGATCAAGATTTAAAGTCCTATCCAGGTGTCATGGTTTAACCCAGCCAGCAACGAAGCACCACACAGCCACTCACTCGCTCCCCCGCCCCAGTGGGATAGGGGAGAAATTCAGAAGGGTAACAGTGAGAAAACTCACAGGCTCAGCTAAAGACAGCTTAATAACCAAAATAAAATAAAATAAAAATAATAATAATAAATTATAATGAAAGGGAAAATAACAAAAAAAAGATAAATAAAACCCAAGAAAAACAAGCAATGCAAATGAAAAACAATTGCTTACCACCAAGTGCCCAATGCCCCCCAGCCAGCCTTTCCCCTAGCTTATATACTGAGCATGACATCATGTGGTATGGAACAGCCCTTTGGCCAGTTTGGGTCAGCTGTCCTGGCTGTGCCCCCTCCCAGTTTCCCGTGCCCCTCCAGCCCTCTCGTTGGCAGGGCCTGAGAAGCTGAGAAGTCCTTGAGTTAGTGTAAGCACTGCTCATCAACAACTAAAACATCAGTGTGTTATCAACATTATTCTCATCCTGAATCCAAAACACAGCACTGCACCAGCTAGTAGGAAGAAAATTAACTCTATCCCAGCTGAAACCAGGACCTTATTTTTAGATAAAACTAAAAGCCCTATCCAGGTCTATGATCTAGCAACATACAATCTGAGAGGCAGACACAAGCACACAATATTGCCCTTCCTTTGCATGATACTTAAGATTTCAGGTGCAAACCCCAAAGAAATGTTAACAGACTCTAGTACCCTCCATGGCTGAAGAAGGCCAACTCTTCCTGTATTCTGCTGTTATCCTAGTCCTCCACTACACAGTGTGTATCTGGCTTCACATAATACAAAGCATATATTGGTTCCCCCATTCCCTTATTTGCAGGGCCCAACAAGAATCAATCATTCTGATACAGAACCAGATATAGATCTTGTATTCCATGCAAAGAAGGTAAACGGAATCTCAGAGAAAGTTAATGCTGGAGTATTATTAATGGACACTAGAAAGGTTTAAGTGTTATTTTCATAAGCCTCATACGGTATTACAAGCCACAAGCGTATTGTTTCTTGCTGCAGGATTTATGGGAGGAAATTGCCAAAGAAGATTGTAGATGGTTACATGACCTGAATGGCTCAAAAAGAAGGCAGCGGAGAACAGAGAACGCATTTCAAGTATTCACAGGGGCCAGGCATGGCTTTCGATACCAGCCCCGATGCTGTATGCACTGGTACCACAGAAAGTAAGACAGCAATTAGCATGATGTCTTCAATGCAAAACTCCACTAACAGTATAAACAAGAGGATAAAAACATACCACAGAAAGCTGCCCTCCAGTTTGCTAAGGTCCACTATAAAGTATTCACTGCCCGAACACACAGAGGTTGGTGGTACACATGCAAACCGACCAAATTCAAAACAAACATGAGGTTACATACTACTAAAGAACCTTTGTAGATACTGCACAAACCCTTTGCTCCCTCTTCATTTTCTCCAGTCCATATTTTAAGCTACTAAGAAACTAAATGGCTTTACAGACTTGGGATTTTTCTGATAGAATTAACTCCCCAAAAGTTACAAGGACTTAGCAAACAGCAACTTAATATAACTCTCTCTTAAGAAGGGAAAAGGAGATGCTACAAAGGATTAGCCCCCTCGCAAGCTCAGTATGACTGAGTGTGGTTGAAGTTTCACTGCAAAGCTAGATTGCCTATCGCTGCCTCTAAGACAGTTTCTTGCCTGCAACGCCACTGTTCATTTATCGTATCAAAAGTCAGAATTCTTACAAAATAAATGGAATACACATTAAGAGAAAAAGAAGGATGGTTAAAGATGGGAAAAAGAATGAAGTGTCATGTCACAGCTTGTACAGTTTTACCTCAGACTGAGTGCGACTGTCTTTTAACGCAATTCATTGTGCTTTTAACAGCACTCCTTCATACAGCCAAGTAAACCAGCCTTAGGGCATCTCCTCAAAACCACTGGCAGAGGAGACTCTCGCTGAGGAAAACAAGCTGATCTGTGCACAGTGGGACTCAGTGTCCTGTTTCCTGCACTTGTCATATGTATGGCTAAAGGTGAGGCTTCTGATGGCTTTTCTTTTATTTGCAGTTGGGCATTCTGGAGGTCTTTCCCATGTGAATTCTGTAGCGTTTAGTAAGCAATATTCACGCTGCAAGTTTTTATTCTATGGAAATACTAAAAATAAGCTAGCTGCTTATTTTCATGAAACTTGTAAAAGCTTAGTGACAAACATGTTTGAAATTGGCAGAGTTAAATTTAAAAAAAGAAACAGTGGTACAGCCTTAAGAGAGAGCCTGCTGACACAAGCTCAGTTTCCTTAAGAAACTAGGCTAAAAACAGCCTTTCTTTCATCTCTCTAACACATCATATTTCCAGAAATCCACCTCTCATCCATCCCTCCAAGACGAACCAGTCACAAAATAACATTATCAGCTTTCACAGCAAGTCTAGTTCTGGTCACCCCATATATTCTCAAAAGCAATGGTTCACCCTAAACACTAACTCCCCTCTGGAATCCAACAGCAAGAACTGCTCTGAGGTGTGCTCAGGACTGACTAAGTCAACAGAGGACTACTCAGCCCACTCAAAAGAGTCAGACAATTAGCAATATGTGCAGGAACCTCAGATCCAGATTTCAGTAGAGCTACTTCAACACTTCACGTGTTTCTTACATGACTAGCTAAGAGGATCTGCTTGTTTAGTTTTAGTCCTTTCATACCACAAATGTGTACTTGCAAGTATTGACGTGAAGAAAGTTGCACGAACAGATTTTCTACATGGGCTTATATTAATCATTCAGTGACTGCTTATTTTTTTAAAAAAGTGAATAAATAAAGCATTTACCAATACATTTTCTGCACTTCAAAGAAAGGACCTTCTTGTAGGAGTTCTCTCTTTTAGTCTAGATGATGAAATCAGCTTCGCAGTAGCATCTGCAAGGCTATTCATATTTACTGATGTCCTTGAAATGTAATGTTGAGCTGTGCGTGTAGAAATAAGTAAAACTGAGCAATCAAGTAAATGCTTCTCTTTTAGCCTGATGCATAAGCAACACAGACTCCGCCACAGAAGCTACTGACCAGAATGCAAATCAAGTATCATAAAATAAGATGGCACAGAAATATATGGCTAGGCCTAAGTGGCTGCAGATAACTGATAACTGAGTTCAGTTACCTTCAGGTCACTGCAGATCCGCTGTTACTGGCTTTCTTAATCTGTTTCTTTTGTCACCCGAGACAATTTTCTATGACATAATTGCATTTCATCCTACTCTGTGACACAGTGTTTGTCATTCATATTAGAACTGAATTACACAAGCATGCATCTCAGACTGGAATTCAGGAAATTAATACAGTTCTCTTGTAATTACAGTTGATATCCCGGCACTCTGCATTTACTGTGTGAAAGTCTGTTAAAAATTCTGGGGTAAGAAAATGTTTCTACAACCTGAAAAGGCACCAGTTTTTCTTTAACAGATCTTATTTTTTAACAGTTTGAAATCAAACATTTCCACAATTTTGGTGGATTTGTTTTTGGGGACATGAAACTCAGGCTTAACAAAGTATGACTGTTTATTTTGCCTTTAGCTGTATAAAATGCTTCACAGAAAACACAAACCTGAGCACAGAAAAAAAATATGTAGGAAAACAATATTCTTGAAGGGTTATACAGTTTACATACACTCAGAGATCCGTCTGCACATTACTTACAAGCTGACCTCATTCCATCTGAGGCAGTAATGAACAGCTGAGTTTATAAGACGCAGAAAACCCCAAAATGCTTTTAAGAATGTGGTGAATTCTATCCTCTAAGGGAAATATTCAGAAAGCAATCACACAGAGTAGAGGATACATTGCAGCAGCAGAGCGCGAGCAAATCATACTACCTTTATCTGAGCCTTTCCTTTACAACCTCACACAGCATTTCTGAGTAAATCAGAACATTTGCTCTGACTCTCTATACAGGTAGGGTGCAACCTGAAATCCTTTCACATATAGATATAATGGTAGCAAGTGCCTAAGCATATAAAAAGAGAATATATAAACCTTACAGGCTTTCATAGACATCCAGCTCATATGGCCACTTCAGACAGTATGTGCGACAGCCTGTTAATAGTAATTTTCGTCTCCCAATCCAGGCTTTGTGAGTAGTAAGCTGCTCTGTGTTGCTAACAAAGTTCCTCCTCCTTTTGCCTATTCAGATTTCTCTTTTCTCCCCCGTAAACCATAAAATTCATGCTCTTAAACCCAAGGACACACCTCTCTCTTTTCCTTTAACAATACCCCCAACCCCAGCTACAGAAGCTACTGCTCTTCATGGGGTTTGGTTTGAAATATATTTTAGGCCCTTTGCAGGGAATGCACCTTATCTGTTAATGTTATTTATGTCATTGACCAAACCATAGTCAAACTGTCAATGGGAGACAATAAAATGTCTAATGGCAAATGACTTTCCTATTAATTCACTCTCTTCATTTCAGACAACAAGATGTCAAAAATAGGCAGGAAATAAAAGGAAACTGACTATCTTTATGTCTTAAGTAGAGACAAAAGGTCAGTTTACATGAAGTCTTACATGATTTTCTTAAACATTCACTGTTTGATCTGTTTAACTTACTGGAACCGAAGAACTGTTTCGCAGGAAGTTCCAGTTTATTTGAATGAAATGCTCATATAGGTAAACTAAATCTATGTAGGCTACGAGAATACCTGTGATCCAAACCACAAGCATATGGCGTAGTCAATACACCCTCCTTTCAGGATGCAAGAGGCTCTGGGGAGGAAGGGACTTTTCCAGTGTGAGTCAAGTTATTGCCCTAATTAATGTGAAAAAAAAAATAAATGATTTATTTTATTTTCAGAAAGATTTGAAAGAGCAATGCTAAGAGGCAGGAAATTCAGTGGTTTCTGCAGCCCTATTTCAAGTTCAAAGCCAGCTAGCTCTGTATAAATTAGAAGAGGTCAGCTCTAAAATCACATATTCTATGATTTTAAGGTCAGAAAACCACTGTGATCCTCTAGTTTGTCCTCTTGCATTAACTGACTCTAAAGGCTGTAATTCCACTGAAGCGGGTGGGTCAACAATGACACTACAGCAAGGTATTTTCTGATAGCCCTGTGGAATTCAGGGTGTTTGGTAGAGCTGCCAGATGAAGAGCCATCCTGTTTTTTTCCCTGTCCTTGTGTCAGCTGGTTCCTAGAGAAACTAGGTGTATTTCCTTCATAGGTGACTGTCAGTTTTCATACTTCAGACATGCCTGGTAGCATTCCTACATTATTTAATACTGCTATTTTTTCCAGAAGGTGGCCTTTCTGAATACTGTTTGGGTTTTTTTTGTTTTTTAAGTATTTACTGTTTGATGCTATTATCTAAGCATGTCTTGCTTTTCAAATACCAAAGCCAAAAAAAGATCACATGACTATACGTGGTAAACACCCAGCGTGACACCAGATTAGCAGAGGTCCTGCCTAAAAACTATGATGCAGTGCCCTGATCAGTAACAAGCAGCAGTTTACCAGGCTGAACACACAGTACGACCAGGCACTGAGTTTTGAGAATGAGCTCTCAGGTGAATACATGGTGTTACACAAGCCAGTATAGCAATCAACAGAAAAAGCAACTGGCTAGCTGCTGTTCCACAGGCAGCCATGAAATCTGATTTTGTAACTCCCTTATATCACCAGGGATGGGCATTTCCCCATATAGATGTGTTCATGTCATGGGTCATTAATACACTTGCTGTTTCCTAAGGCAGAGATAATAATTTTAAATATATTTCTCCATATCATTCAAAACTGACTTAAAACATTAAACTACTACTAAATCTGATTTAAAATTAACTTTCATATTTTTCACTTTTTTCCATGGCAATAATGAAGTATTACCTTAAAATTAGTTTCTTATTACAAGAATAATCAATACATAAAATACATATCTACAAATTATTTTCTCAAGCTGCAACAGAACTTGTGAGTCACTGCACTGTAATTTCCTCACAAGAACTGGAAGTACCACCCCCCTCCAACCATCCAGACTCACGTCCTTCTCTATGGCATGACTTCCCCATCAGTCCTCCTTTCCTTCCACACTCAATGTCTTCGTTTCATTAAGTAAATGTGACAGTTTTCTCCATAATGTTTTAAAAGAAACAGGGTATGTGTTATTTTGCAAAGAGCACAGTATTTGCTTTTACTGTCTGGCATTTATTTCCCATGCAGGATGCGCAAGCTCCAGAAATGAAGCATGATTAGAAATGTCAACCAAAATGTCAGATTGCCCAGCTGCTGACATCTGAAATATTCACCCACCTGCTTGCTCCAGAGCAACCATTGTCGCCTGCTCAATTAAGTCACGTTCAATGAAGCTTCTGAAATCTTCACTGTACACGCTAAGGTCTGGTAGCTGGAATGTGTAGATGGGCATCTCCAAAGGAAACTGTTCACTGCTGCATTCATTTGCTACATGTGATCGAGCAAGGGAGACTATGGCTGAGCTGGCATGAGAAATACCTCTGGAAAGACGCTTTTCTGTAGAGAAACCAAAGAGATATTATAGCCTGTAAGACTACCTAAAAGACCAGTCAACAGCAAGTCTGGCGAATGCCAGTTCATTTCACTCAGGAATTTATTCCACTTCCTCCTGGTTACCTTATTTAGGTTACTTCCCACTGTAAAAGATTGCTTAGTTCTTACTATGGATCCCTACGGCAAATCATAGGAACTTCACTCTCCTTCTAGCAAAACAGACAAACAGTAAAAGTAATGAGATATGAAAGACAAGAATTTCTATAAAAATTGTTTTAACGTATCTGAAGTTTCCAAAGATGCATCAGAAGAATCATTTACTGGCAGACAAATGATATTCAGTTAATGTTTTGAACTCTTGATCTTGACTTCTTGTAAGTCAAAACATCCAGCATTTTACAATCACTTCATATCAAACATGCCACACACTTTTAATCTCAGAACAATCTACCTGAAAGCAATTTTAACATCATTATGCTGAATTTGAGACAAACTCAGTTTTTATGGGTATGTGTTTTCTAAAATCCTGATCCAAGAAACAATATGTAGTTCAAAAAGAATGATGACATTAACAAGCCTGGTACAAAAGAATGCGTTATTTTATCAAAACAACTATGAGCTAATATCTTATAACTTCCTGAACTTCTCTGTGAACAAATGCTTATATAAGGAACAGTAAAGGGTCATTAAAGTGAAATATGCATTAGAATGTTAAGAAAGGGACAAAATAGTACCATCATACCATTTCATTTTACTATATGGCCTCAGTTCTGAAATCATCAAATAAATACTCTTCAAGTGCTTAAATCATGAATCATTCAGTCAAAATGGATAAAGGTATTTCCCTCTGTTTAGTTTCTGCCCTGCACTCCTGTTTATATTTTTAAAAACCGAAATGAACGTTTTGTAGCTGCTTAAAATTTATGTTCATCAAATATTACTAGTCTTCTCTCTCAGAAGTTTAGCATTCAGTATAGTTTCCTTCTGCATCGGAGAAGCGGCACCCCTTAGAACCACGGTTCCACTGCCTTTCTGTGCTTCACACAGACTGACCTCAGCTCTTCTACTGAGTTGCAATCCGTTTGCCATCCTTCGCAACAGGCATTATCTGAAATTAATACTGGAAAGTCTCCTGGGCATTTTACTGAATTTGATTCGTGAGTTGACACCATATTTATGGAATTTCTCACATTTCTGAATATGCAGAAAGCTTCCTGGTAGGATTTACATCATGTTAAGTTAGATAATATTTTCACTGATTTTCCTTGGAAAAGGGTATGTTATCATACTGGAAGGTTTTGTAAAAAAACTATTTGGTGCAACTTCGCCTCTGTAGCTTCATAAATACTACCATAAACTGGTCTTTAGTGATCAACTCTCAAACATGTACAATGCTATATTAAAATAAAAGATGTTCTTGTACTTCTGTGCCTTCAAGAATTAACAACGAAATTTACTTGAATGCAGCCTATCACTTGCGCTAATAGTGTTTTTAAAGCATCTCAAACTAACTAATAGTTATTAAAAAATTCATTTTCCTGGAGTTTGTGAACTTCTGTTTCGCTAATGGATCAAAGTCTTTCTAATTTTAAGAGTTAAATTGCACTCCCTAAAATATCCCAAACTGGGGGGAGGGGTAGAAGTTTTGATTACATTTAATTTTCTCTCTTCTCCCTGTACAGACTAAATGACTTTTAAGCAGGGGAACTGAAGTATAGCATCTGTTTGACATTCCCTTGCTACTCCTGCAACACCCTTTCCCCCGTGGTCCAGCCCTCACCTGTGGGCTGCATCCTCCGCTCCAAGTACTTGGTCCATAACACAAGCCTCCTTTCCCTTCTCTGCTCCTCCCTGCACATTCTCCTCGCTCCAGTTTCACATTTCAGTCAGAGATGGCTCTGACTGAAAAGTCATCAGTTATGCACTGAATTCGTAGTAAAGTTACTGTCAGTCCAGGCATTTAAAGCCAGACTTATTCCACACTACCTACTACACCCACTAAAATATCAAATGACCATTTCAGTGTAAGCTGAGCAGTTTAATTAACACAGAATTTGAGAGTGAGTTATATCCTAATTAAGATGAAGGGACACAGTTTTATTAACTACAGTGTGCTACTCTTCCTCCCTTTATTTGTATTCAGTGCTTTTAAGCAGTCATAAGCAGCCCTACAGTTACTTTTCTACCAATGGAAGTTATCAATTTTAAAAA
Organism: Ibycter americanus; assembly: GCA_035590275.1. Lineage (NCBI taxonomy): Eukaryota > Metazoa > Chordata > Aves > Falconiformes > Falconidae > Ibycter > Ibycter americanus. The sequence continues at coordinate 20,893,776 of JAVJGI010000063.1, forward strand.
GTTTACTGACACCCCTAAGTACTGGTGCCATTTCCTGTTTAACAAGAGGGAAGAGCCAGCAGGAGAAGAGAAGACTTTCTGTTCCTTTTAATGATTGCATAGAAAGCCATCACTAAGCTAGTGCTATTACCTCTCTACATGACAAGCTGTCAGACCTGCAGATTTATTTTGGTGCAAACTACAGTTCCTTGATGAATTACTATTTTAAAAAAAATGCATTCCAACAGTCTGAGAGAGAGAGATCTGAAATAAAATCTATAAAAGGTCTGCAAGCAAAAAAATGTAAATTCTAATGCTTATCATCCTGTACTGGAAATCAACTGCTAGGGGTAGTTGACTCATTTTTCTTAAGGTTTCTATTTGGTGGCGGATAGGAGGTTGTCCTTTCTTCTGTGGAACCATAGAAGAACAAAATTTCAAAGCTGAAAGTTATTCATACATTTCATACAGCCTAATCACATACTGTGAGTAAGAATGCAAAGATTGAAATACGTATTATTTTTTTAAGCTTTCTTTGGTCTCAATAAGCATAGAAAACTACACACAATAGTGGTCTGTGACACCCTCTAATTAATTCCTTTTATATGTACCACAGGACTGCTTGAGGACAATGTATTTTTGTAATCACACATTTAAAAGCTTGCAGAACTGAGGCAAAGCTCACGACAACTGAAACACGTGAAACGTAGGGTCTAGCAGCAGCTCTGTGCATCCCATCACAATGACACAGTTCACAGGCTGATGGCAAATGACTTCCAACTCCTTGCAGACAAGCATAACTCACAAGCAGACAAGCTAGAAAGCTGCTTGTCCACAAAAGCCCTGGCGAAGAGCTCTTACCTTGAGCAATGTCATCCTGCCTTTGCAGGCAGGGCCTCTCAGCCTTTGTCACCTGGGGAGGCTGCTCTGGCTCCTGCTGCTTGTAGTATTTGCCCTCATTGAACACCTGTGGCAGGTTGGCGGTGTGCACCTGCCGGAGCTGCTCATAGTCATTCAAAGCTGCTGTCAAGTCCCAATTTTTGCCTGCCAAATAGCAAAAGGACATTCTGCTCACATCTGTATGTGACCAGACTAATAACCTGGAAACCATCTTCATATGCACTTAAAATATAAACTTAAATAGAGAAATCACTCTTACTTAAAGCATCAGCAAGGAAACAGATATTCTTTGGATAAAATATTTTACAACCACTCCTCCCTCAAAAAAATGCACAGTTGACAAACACCTTGAAAGTACACAGCAAATGGACAAAGATAAATATCTTTTTATTTCTTAATTTGTATTTTAGTTTTCTTTATACCATAATTGGAGAAGACATCAGGTGAACTCTTGCCTAACCTCCTGCTCAAAGCAGGGTCAGTAAGATCAGGCCAGATTATTCAGGGCTTTATTCACTTTGGTCTTTGAAACACCAAGGATGGAGACTGTACAACCTCACTGGGCAAACTGTTCCCGTATCTGACCGTCTTCATGGGACCTATGTCCGCTCTGAACCTGTCTTGTTTCAACTTATACCCACTGCCCTTTGTCCATCTGCCGTGCACCGCTGCGAAGAACCCGACTCCGACTCCTTAATAACCTTCTTACTGGCACTGGAAGGCTGCTGTTAGATCCCCTCAAAGCTTCCCCATTTCCAGCCTGAAAAAGCACCACTCCCTCAGTCTCTTCTCACAGGTCTTGTGCTCCAGCCCCCCACCACCTCTGTAGCCTTCCCCAAACTCAATCCAATTTATAACTGTCCTCCTTGGCCTGGGTTTGAGGGGCAAAATGAGACACAGTATTATAGATGTCTAATGAGTGCCGAGTAGAGAGGTATAAATCACTTCCCTCAATCTATGGGCTATAGTCCAGCTGATACAACTCAGCATATTGCTGGCTTTCCTAGCTGTCAGGGCACACGGCTGGTTCCTGTGCAGCTTGCTGGCTACCAAGACCTCCAGGTCTTTTTCTGCCAAGCTGTCCCCAGCCTGTATCATTGCAGGGGGTTCTTCCTTCCCAGGTGCAGAACTCCAGTGTTTGTCCGTGTTAACGTCATCAGGTTCCCACTGGTCAATTCCCTCGCTCTGTCTAGGTTCCCCTGAATGGCAGCTCTGCCCTTGACAATGTCCAGCTGGTCCCCCCAGTTGGTGTCATCTGCAAACTCCAAGCTGCCTCACTAACAAAGGCTTTACAGAGGTGCAGACCCCCGAGGTACAGCATTTGTTACCAGCTTCCAGCCAGAACACTGTCCGTTAGCCACTACTCTCTGAGCTTGACCATCAAAACAGTTACCTGCCCACCTCGTAGCCCACCCATCCCGACTGTAACATCCTAACTTGAATACAGCAATACTGTGGGAAACAGTGTCCAAAGTCTGCGAATGCCGAGGTGCCAAGGTATAAGGTTTCCACTGCTCTCCTCTCATCAACACATCCAGACGTTTTATCATACAAGGCAATCAACATCACGACTTCTTTTGCTTGGATTTGCCAAATGGCAAATTAAGATGAACACTAAATCCCACAGAATTTAACATAAAATAAGGACAGGCTGTAATAATTCACTCTGTACAGTTGTATTATTAATAAATAATAATCAGCAGCAATGATGGAAAGACATGACTGTTAGTGTTATAGCACAAAAGAGTGGAAAACTTTCTTGTCTTTCTATTTGCAAGTAGCTGGAATGCAAATGCAAAATACTTCAGGTCCTTTTTATCTTATACATCAGAGAGAACTTGATCCCTCTCAGAGATTTTAGAAGTCTTTTAGAAAGCAGATAATATAGGACAGTGTTCTGTACCAAAACATGCAGCGAGAGGATTCAGTCAGTGTGGTTCCATGTCTGTGCCAGTTGCTCATGGAACCTGCCAAGACAGAATCCTCTAAAAATTTGCTTCCAAGCTCCCACTTCATCATATTGCTATGACCAGCAATAACAGAATGCAGGTTAATATCCAGAGATAAAGTCGTCTGTCTAGTACAGGTGGTGAAATGGTACTTGTCACTCTCCAAAAATAATGAAAAAAATGTTGAGATGTTTGTATGTTATTTTCAGAACAATCCTGCTAAGTTAAAACACACAGATGTCCTAGCATTCTCCAAGTACTTGTTTTTAATTGGAAAATTACAAATATTTAATAGCAGGAAAAAAGACCCTACTAATTATATGAGATGTTCATAGCATTCCATGAGCACTTTTTCTGGGAATTCAAAGGTAACCTGATTCTGATTAATAGATGATTTATTACACCATAAAAGGTTGTCACTTTGTGTACTTTGAGAAGCTACATTACCTGAGCAGCAGTTAAATATCACTTATTTGCTTACACAAAGGAAAATAAGCTAAAAATAGTACAAAGCAGTTTTATAGAGATAAAAGGAAGTCTTTTACTGTTACAGTCATTCCTGTGAAGAACAAAAACCTACCTGAAGTAGGAAAAAACCTACACAAAGAGCTGTTACTTACAGGGTTGAGCTAAATTATCTCAAGTTTTGAAGTACTAAACAAAATTGTGAAAGAAGAATTAATATCACCAAGCAAGAATGTTGTATACATCCTGAGAAGTCCATAATATAAACCACCACGTCAGTGATATGGTATCGTTATATATGCTATGCTGTAATCTTCTATTAGAAAGCCTGTAGGGCAAAATGTAAATTCAGTGAAAATTGTCAGAGATCCTAGCACAAGCACTTGAGTTATGGCCAGCATATTTTTTTTCTAAAAATCCCATGTAGATGCAATGGCTAGAATCCAGTCAGGGCTCTGCTCTAACTATATATCTCATCTGAATCAAGTTGCCCAAACTAAACATTGAAGAATCATGAGCATGTTCCCAAGATTGCTGTGATCACATATTAATGTTTGGAGTAGGGATTGTTTTTCTTGGGTCCTGTTTATAGGAGGCACTTAACACATGCTTTTTAAATCTTCTCCTCAACCATGAGGACAATAAAGAAAAACTTTTTTAAAAAAGTGAAAGTGACAATACATGTAATTCTAGGAAATGTAGGTTTACACCAAACAGTATTATCCGACTATTTGCAATGCTACAAGTCTAGCACCACGTGACTCCCAGCAGCAACCTGGGTTTATTCAGTACAGATCCTTGAGTAATAGACCTATATTAATGGAACACAGACAGCATTTCTCTAGTGTCAGGGCATTCCTTACAGGTCACCTGGTCAAGGTATTTTCATGTTTAAGTTCTGCAATCTAACAAAAGATCATTGTGCAAGTGCTGCAACTGCTGTGTGACAGGACTTTGATGTATGTAATTGGAAAGCAGAAAAAAATCAGTAGACTAACAGAAATCCCACTGTCCTTAGTTTTAGGTCAAATGCAATCATCTTATATAAAAGCTCTATCATAAAAATTACAGTCAGCCTTTAGAAACTAGGCTCACAGTGTGTTGCATTTAAAATTAATTGCATAGTGACTCTTGAGTTCGCTCCATGCTACAATGCAGCAACTGAACTCACAATACAGACTGGAAACTATACATAAAATAAAATTTCTATATCTAAATGTATCTTACATAGAAATGTTGTTTTCAAATCTCTCCATCTCCATGGGATTGTCCTCATCTCATGAACAAAAGCACCAATTCAGCACCAAAGCCTTAAATTTCAGAGAACCAACATAGGAAATTATTATTAGACTCACTTCCCCCCAGTTTGCTGGAGCCTCCAAACATTGGAATGCAAGAGAAAAATCCAACCAAATTAGAGAACGTATTAGAGCACCTTTCCATCTCCATGAAATAGTGGTTTTGGACAGTCAGCCACCCTGACTGACTAGCTTAAGTGCTTTCAGCTACTCGCTGTACCAGAAACATGTAAGATTTCCCCCTTTGCCAAAACTTGCTCTCATTTTGGTTTATATTTGCACAAGTTAATACAAATTACAGACCTTTTTTTTCTCCCATTGCCCATAAGAAAGAGGAAAATTCATCAGTTTGGGAGGATTAAAGAAGAAAATTCCTAAGTCAGACTAGAGGGAACTGGAGGCAGCAAAGAGAATTAGGGAAAAGAAAGAGAGGAAAACCCAGGCATTCACAAAAGACACTGTGAAGAAATACTAGTTACTAAAGAAATGTAACGCAGTGTAAAATAATAAAAATCAGTAAACAGGTGTAATAAAAAGTGTAATGTGATTTGGACCCAGAAATGGACTGCTAAAGGAATGGACAAGCTGGGAACAAATCAGAAAGGTTATTAAATTCAGAGATGGTCAGAACAGATGATCTGAACAAGGATTTCTAGCAGTGTGACATGGCAGGTGAGAAAGTTTCAGCTGGAAGTTACTGAGGAAACTAGGAGGCTTAGGACTGTGGATACGAACAGAGCTAACTCTGCCTACCTCTCCTCCATTAAACTTTGCATACCAAAAGCTTTCAAATTTCTAAAGCTGTATCATATTACCTTCCAAACTAAGTTTTGAAAAAAGTAAAAAAACTGAGGTATGCTGGGTCAGAAATGAGAAAAATAAATTCGTATAACATTGAAATCAAACATATCCCCACCAATGCCTCACAAGGTAGGTCCCTCCTTCCAGTCTTGCTGCTTGTTCAACAAGCTTCAGCAGCCTTCTGGTTTGCAGCAGACTGCGTACAGTCCCTCTGGGTCCCGAGGAAAAGTCTTACTCTTTCTATTATCTGAGTTCTGTTTGTATGTCTGTTTCCTGTTCTTCTCTGAAATCTCTGAGACCCTGCTCATCACACAAGTCCCTGCTGTGTCACACCTTTTTAAGTTTTGTTAATTGTAATCTCCTGCATAGGCCCTCAACAGAAAGGAACAACCTTTCCTGTCCCACAGAGGTTACACCTGACATAGGCACTAACATGCCTTCCATCACAAAGCTGAAGGACAAGCAACAGGTAATTGATCTGTTTTGCATAGTTCCATCAACTAAATTAAGTGAAGTAAGACTTTTTGTGACAATCTGAAGGACAACACTATTTTTCAGATTGTCCACTATTTTTTTTTTAATGTTACTTACCTGATGTACTCTACTGTTCACTGACTGCAAATTTCTTTGTTTGTATGACATATTGTTGTATTAAAAAAGGTATTCCACAGGCATAACAATGTTATTTCAGTACACACAATCCCATCAGCTGACAAGTCACTGGCACCACCATATCAATTAGTAGCAAATTAATTGCTCCAAAGCAGCACTGACCCAGTGGGTTTACATGAAAGGCTTTGAGTTTCTAATGGTTGAAGAACAATAGTCAGCAAAAACCTGGAGCAGCACAAAGCTGGTTAGAAAACACAGGTAGTGATTCATGATCAGGATGCTGGAATCAAATTAATTTACTAAATCAACAGAAAGAATACTCTTACTGAACAATTATTTCCAGAACAGCTGCATGTGCTATGTGAATCAGCAGGTGTAAAATTTGACAGGACTGAATGGTCTCTGCTTTAAAACCAAGTGTTTCTAGCGTGGAGGAAAAAAACCAACAATAACAAAGTGCAGCTGAGTAAGGAATGGAAGACACACTCTGACTGAGGGCTGGTACTTAGTGTCTTAGTGTCAGAGACAGCAGGCATCTACATGAAAGGGAAGTTAAAAAAATAACCTCAGTTACCCTGGGAACCCAGCCAAGGGTTTGTTTGCCCAGGTACTGTTTTAAAATATCACTACTTTATTGAGTTTTAAATAGAATAATATATTGTATAGTTCTAAAAAACCCCAAACAATACAAATGTATAGTGCTTTCTATTGGAAGCTCTCCTGGAAAAGTTTGAGTGACCTCCTGACAAAATCCTGATTCCTTTCTTTCAATAGATACATTTCCAACTCACTCCCCATTTTAGTATGCTGATCAGCTTGAAAGCTGAAATCTGAAAGCAGAAGAGCACTAGAAATTTTTGACTTCTGCTTTAAACCATTGGCTTCAAGACTATCACCTATTGTAATTTTTTAGATGAGAAATACATTCTGCCTTCATAAAGGTAAGTATGGGTAGCACCACTCAGGTTTTACAATAGTTTTCATCCCATAGCTGTATTCACCCTTGTTTTGCTGGAAAATAAGGGTCCTTTTTTTTTTTTTTTCAATCTAGCTTTTCTCTAGTCTTCAACTTGATTGTGCTGTGAGGAGAAAGTGACTTAATGCTCTGCAGCACATGAGTAATTCTTGCTTGCTCAATGTTAAGCATATGCTTTGTCAGATCACAACACGTACTCTCTAATAACAAAAATCAGGCACCTATTAAGCAGCCTACACTAGCTGTACCAATATGAGATTTTACATTTTTGAGGCAGATAATATTCAGACAGCAAAACCTGGGCAACATGCTACTATTTGGCCTTTGGGTTTTTTGCTTTTTATTGTTTTAGCTAAACCAACATAGCTTAGTGGAGCTGTGACAGTTAATATATCTATTGTCTTTCACTTCTTAAATCAGATATAATAAAACTAGAGGACATTTATCATTAATTAGTAGGAATAGCAACAACCATGCAACTATTATGCACTCCCCCCCACCAAGCTTTCAAATATCCACCTACTCCAATATGTTAAGAAGAATATTTGAAAGGTCACCAGCAATTCTTGATTTAATGATAACCAAAATGCTAGAAAGGATGCGATTTGAGATGGGCAACTGGGAGAGATGTAGATGGTAAGGACCACAACGAAGGGCAACTTGCAGCAACAACATATACACAGGACTACAGCAAAGGAAATTCAGAAGGGGCAGGAAATGCTGCCTAAAGCTAAACAGGAGCAAAAACATGTAGGAAAAAGGATGCAGAAGAGGAAGGTTAGACAGAATTAAACAAACAATGATGCAGCCCATGTTCACAGCTAACAAACTGCTGGTGCATGTATCTAAGAAGTAGAAGCAATAAAAATATCCAGTAAAAATTAATGTGAAATTTTCACAAAACAACAAAGGGAAAAAAGTAAGCTAAAATGCTACACAGCTCACAGAGAAAGCAAGCTGGACAAGATTACAGAATGATGCATTTCAGAAAATAAAAATGTGGTCTATTGAAGCACAAAAAGATGATGAAACTGACCAAGAAACTAAGCTGAAAGGAAGAAAGACTGTCGTTTTTCAGTGTGACAAATACAAGAAAGTAAAAAAGCTATTTTGGGGAGATGGCAGTAAAACTAAAATGGACCCACCTTTGTAATTTTTAACCATTCTAATCGGATACAATATCTGCCCATCTACTTTACATTTAATGCCAGTTTTGTTCTTAATGAAACTCACACTTGAATGCAATGCCATTTAGAAAACTTTTTAAAAAAAAAAAAAAAAAAGAGACTACTGAAGAACCAGTACCAGCAATGTAACTTTCAAGGTTTTTGCCACTGTTTCTTAAATATTTTACTGTCATTGTCTGTATTTTTTACTAGTGAATTTGAAGAAAATTACAATCCCACTATTACTAAAGCTAATGCAAACCACCCACAGGAAAAAAATGCTTCCCTATTAATAAGAAAAATATTCAAAATTTAACAAATCATCCCTGCCCACAGAACAGGGAAAATCTTGCTGTCAGACAAAAATTTTCTTTTCAGTGTCATCCCAGTTGTTACCACTCTTTCAAATCTACTGCAGAGAGCGTGCCTCTGTGACTCACAAATACTCCATACCAGGGTACAGACAGGTGTTCTTGCCAAACAGCTGTCCCACAAATGCAAAGCATCAGCTGTCAGGAGGTGCATCATCTCCATCTTTCAGCCCATTTAATGGAACCAGTGTTTTACATGAGACTATACTGTGGATCAGTAACAAATCAATTACACAGGTATAGGAATTCTCAGCAGTAATGCTTGATTCAAGTAGTCCTCCCCTTATGAGGGTGAAAACTACCTGTAAGGATGTACAATCCGAGATGTTTACAAATGCCAGACACAAATCCATTATGCAGGCTGTGTAACATATTTCTAAAAACAAAATCCAGGATTCTTACTCCATCTGTATCTAATATTTAAAATTGTGATTACAGGCACAAGGCAGAGTTATCATCTAACTAAACAGTAATTCCAGCTTCAACTGGAAAAGCTCTTTTACTTCTTCAGTTATCGTTAGCAGATCTTTTACTGGATACAAGCTGTTTAATAAACCTAGGAGCTTCAGGTGACTATGCTAGAAAGGCATTTGGAGAAATGATAAGGAGCTTCTGTCTTCCAAGATTGTTGATCAACTGATAGTTTTCACTAACATAAAATGATCCTCATTTTGTGCCACTAGGCCAGTGCACAATGGTTAATTTTTTTTAATACATATACAAAAATTTAAATCCCCCAAACCTGACAATTTGTTAAGGTACAAAGTCTACCATCAGCTTCTTTCACATGTGAGGAAGTCTGTTCTTACAAACCAACTGCTAATAAAGCAATCCACAAGTTCAGTTTAAATGCAGTCATTTCTTCCTATTTGGCATGAAGTAGATTAACAAGCATTACCAGGCATAAGACAAGAAGAGGAACTCAGCACCAGCTTTATTCCTTCTGAAAAACTTAAGTGCAAAACTAGGATAAAATTAGACCATAGGTCTCAAAACAAGATTTAATTTTGGTCTATGTTCTCAAAGGCAAACAATGTAGCAAGGACATTTTGTTAACATTTGCCTCATTTTCTGCTAGATTGCAAAGTCACTCAAAGCTGAACAGACAGCTGGAAATGACAATTTTGATCTCTGCGTAACGAGACATTGGTAGCAGCTCAGCTTCCTCTTCCCTTTGCCAAGCCTTCCACAAGAGAACTAAAAAAGGAACTGTCTGAGGGAGAGAAGAATAAGAGACTATTTTGGGGGAGTTAGCTTTGAACACTCAATCACATGACAGTACTGTAAATTTCTCTCTCCCTTTCCATTAATTCCATGCTTTCCTTTGAATTCTGCTCATATACACTGTTCTTTGAGGAGGCGTCTATCTACTGCATCTCTCATTTTCCATGGGGTCAGTCTCCTTTACCGCACACATTTCATGACTGGAAAGCCAATCGCCCGACTTCTGAATTAATGGTGAACTGTGTATACCTCGATTAAGCACTATTAAAGCTGGCAAATTAAGTGAGGGCTGAAATCCAAATCTCTGGGTAATAAATGGAAATCTTGTAGCATCTAGATGGCCCTAAGTTAGTACATTTTCATGCCATCAAACTAAAAGGAAGGCAAAAAGCACTACTAAACCTTCCATTCAGCTCTCCCTGCCTTCTGCTGTGTTCACCTAGTTCTCATGTCTGAAACATCTCCAGTTCTTCTACGACAGGCTGGGGAAAAGGGGTTGGAGTTTGGTATATAATTTATGATAATACTCATGTAACACTGCTTTCAAGTTCTTTTGCACAGCAATTGATAGGTTAGTTTTAAAGTGAAAAATGAAATTATCTAAATAAGTTTGGAAATGTGCTCATTTTAGACTCACTTCCTTTCAATGCTTTAGGTTTGGAAATTTATTATCTGTTCACCTTTTTGAAAACTGAGGCACTGATATTGGCAAAAAAAGAGAATAAAGACCAATGCCTCCTAGAACAATCAGACCTCATCTCAGAAAAAGCATTTCCTGAATGCATAGCATAAAACTGCACATGCGCACTCAAGAAGTCAGGTCACATAGAACAAATGAAGGAACAGTTTCAGGTTCTCCAGCAGAATTGCAGAGGTTCATGCATTCTTTATTTCCACATGGGGACTGATAAACAACTTCTTCAGTAAAGGAGCAGTTTAAAAAAAATATAAATTGGAAATAGTACCTTCATCCATAATCAGCTTATTAGGAAAAATAAGTAAACTTGAAAGAACATGTATTAGTGAACAGGAAAATGTCAACAGGGAATCTGAAAAGTTGGTTAGTAAATATGCAAAACAAAAGTAATCTTAAAATGGAGACCAAGTAAGTTTCTCAAAATGTAATACCTACTCTGCATAATCTCACATACAGAAGTATGCTTTCAGTTCTTGGGCAAAAAACTCAAAGTGGTGAACAGTATCTCAAAAGAGATGAAATGAAACTGGTGAAAGCCTCAGGAAGCAATCATCCAAAAATGAAAGTGAAGCTGGAAAATAACATTTCTAAGAAACAAGTAGTTTAGCAAATGTGTACAATCCACTAACATATATTTGGCAGAGCTAATTGTTGAAATTTAGCAATATTAATTTACAAGTAATTTTAAATAGTTACAAGCATCCTAATAAATACAGAAGTCAAATATTAGAGTTTTATACCAGATAGCCATGAAAATGTTTTAAGTTGCTTTTGTTTTCATAAATGTAACAGCACAAGGCAAGAGCATGCTCTTGGCATTTATTGGAGGTGAAAAGATTTCAGATCTCTGATTTCTATTCCTTTTAACTGGAATCAGGGGGGAAATTGAAAGTATGATGAAATTTTTCACATACTTTTAAAATTTTTTTTAATCCATTCATACATCCACATTAAATTACCCCATAAATTATTCCTGTGCTGCACTAGGCACATCAAGAGAAAATGTTGGCTATTAAAATCAATGGCAACTACTAGTACTTAAGCAGAATTATTTTCACTGATACATATCAGTGTATGAGGAACACATCTGTGAATGAGATTAAAAGCTGAATACATATTTTCAGCAACCAAGAACTAAACAATTGATCACTGAAAAATAAAATGGAGGGAAAAGAAAATGGGTATCTAAGGCAGAGAGACCTGAAACAGTGGTATTGGTGGCCTGTACAATCAAAGAGATCAGAAGCCAATCTTCCAGGTAGTGAAGACTGAGAAGAACAGACCACCTCATTCTGATGTGGAATTTTGCTACAACCTTAAACGTACAAGTGGATTTTAATAGAATATTCTGCCTTCCTGGAGTGCCTATTTTCAAAAATGAGGCCAATCAATGAAAACACAGAGTGCTTCCATTTAATGGAAAGATACCTTTACAGTAATATGGAATGAACTGTGACCTTCTATACCCCCAACCCGTATCCTTTTTTTAACATATCTGATTGCCTTCAACCATCTGGTTTCCTATAGCTAGTAAGTTCCTCAAAGAAAACAGCACAATAATATCAACAACTGTACACTTAAGAATAGGGATAATATATATTGGAAGAATATACAGGGGAATAGAATTCGTAATAATTTTGTCCTGGTGAACAAGATTCAATGTGAGATTTGAATGCAGTTTTAAATAGCGGTGTTAAACTTAGAATAAGATACAGAGGTTCACACTGTGCTCTTGGATACTGCTAGTTCAAAATGAATGTTCTGTCTCAAGGAATTATATGAAAGGTTGTTAGAGGAAGATTTACAGTGATAGGAATGCTCTTGTTTTCAGTTTTCAGGCAGGCTGACTGAATAAATCTGTCGTGGGGTTTTTTTGGAAGACAGACAAACTTCTACAGTCTTCCTTCCTCCTGAATGAAAGTGCACAGAGACAACACCTCAGGGTCTGTGGGTCTGTAGCAGATGTTTTTGATAGAAAATGATCTGCTTCAAGCATATCTGATTCCTGAACTATCACACTGTGTAATGTCAGATCCAGTTTCCACATCCCCTGAGTCAAATGCTACTTGGAGAGCCAAGCAACTGTCACAGTCACTCTCCAATCTATAATTTGCTGACATATGCGGTGCTCATATAGTCTCCCCAACCCGTGATTTTATTTATTATCTGGTACAGTCAGCAAATAGCTTTTGGTGTCCTTTTATCTGCATAGGGACATATTAATCATTCTTTGCTTGACTCATAATTATTAACATAAAACCATCAGGATTTATGATGTCTTGGAGATGCCATGAATTTGAGGACACTTGTCTTTAGGTGTGCAGGCTCTCAAAAGGTAATTCCTGCTGGGTGTTTACTTTAAAGTCTCTGCAAGATTAGAGACAAAGGTGTAAATAGCTATCAATCAAGTGTATTCCCTAGAGTCCTAAACAAAGATGAACACTGCAAAGTCTTGTAATCATAACCAAGCTGAAAGATCTGTGCTTCACATTTTAATAATTCAGCCATAATAGTAGCTAAAAATCTGGCAAGGCTGGTAGAAAGCTGTTCTTTCAACTGAAAAGAACAATGGAAGTACGCTGGGTGGTCCAGGACAGCATTGAGACAAAGAAAGCAAGGAGTGCTGAGTACAGGAAGAAAAAGCCCTTCAGTATATGAAGTACAGAAAGGTACCAAGAACAAGCAACCAAAACCAAGCACGAAGTGTTCTATGCTTAAGACACTGCCAGCAACTAACAAAGCAGACAAAGAGTATTACAGCTTCTGATGGAAAAGACTCTGATGTGGAGACAGATCATCTGGAGAACTCAGCCCAGAAATAGTTCACTCAGCTATTGCTCAGGCATGCAGGCACACTGTGGGCACAAGAAAAAAATTTATGCTAGTACAGATAAGGGTAGATGAGAGCCTCCTAAGTTGAGAGAGATAAGATGCTGTTTGGGTGAGCTGTACATAATCCCCATGAAAAGACTTTTCTCATGATCTCAGCTACCCTGGGTTCTCATCCTAAAGTGGGCATGCAGTTATTGCAACGTTCAAAAGGGGGGTGGGGGGGAATGGGGGCAGAAAGGGGAGAGAGGAGTGTTCACACTTCAAAGCTACAAAGTCATTCTAAGCTCTCATTAAACTGAGTTACTAAGCATCCACAGCCCATCAGAGAGTGGAATAATTGATTACTCATACAATTGTATATCTTCAGTCGATGCATATGAGTAATAAGGTAAACTATTTGATGCTACCAAAACCTCTGCTTGAAAACAATGCATTATCTATCCTTTACAATATACCAGTTATACAACTCCATATAACTATAAATCTAACATTCTTTGCTGTGCTGAATTATTATTTAACACAAATGGTGTGCATTTACAAAATACATCCAGTCATAAATATTGCCACTGCCATATTCAACAGCTGGAAAAAGGCCTCAGTTTTGAAACATCTATATACAGTTTAATAAAAAAAATCATCACTGAATAAATCAAAACACATAGGTCTATGACGTATCAGATGGTAATCTCAAGTTTGAAAAGTTTTCTTTAACAGCAGAAATGGGCTGTTAATCAATCAACAAATTATCAGAATAAACTGTAATGGAACGAAGCTCCTTTACAATACTCAAAAAAACAGAAGAAAACCTCAAGAAAACTCAAACAATAAGACAGATGACTTACTGAAGTGTAGGTTTATGTGCTGTTAAGTGTTAAGCCCTTTCTGCCTCCACAAACCTTTCCTTGTACTTTCTCCAAGTCTGTACATGTAAATTCCCAAAGCTGTATCACATAAACAGCAAATAGCAAGTAACCTACAACTGGCCTAGGAACGAATCACAACTTGTGCACTGGACAAACACAAACTAAGCCATTTCTAACACAATTTTATCCACCTATGAATGGCTGACTAGACACATATAAGTTTTTTCCTAAACGTAGACGTAGCACTGTCATGAAAATAAAATTAATTTTCTAGGCAGAACTAAGAAAACCCCATTTTTATTTTGATGCAGCTGCAAAAGTCTGCATTTACATCCATTTTCAGATGTGCATGACAAAGTTTCTCATACCTTTGAAATAATGCCTTTAAGATTTTAAGTCTGTGAAATCTGAACTACTTAAAGTTAAGCAACTGCACAGAATTCTAGAATTGGTAACTCTGAAATGGCAAACTGTGCATAGACTTGAACCACAAGTTCCCTGTGTAATACTAAAGCAAACTTGGCCAAAGATACGATCAGCGGCATATGCAATGTAATTGCAAAGCAGCAATCTCTGCACTAGAAAGATACATACCAAAATAGCCAAAACACTTCTGTATGCATTCTTCTGAATGGTAGAGAAAATATAGAGACAGAAAGTGAATTTTAGAGCTCAACATGTTTAGCTTATCAAAACTGGATAGAAAAGCAATCAGTTTATAGTATTATTTATTTTAGGATAATAATAGCTGGCAAAAAGAACCAGACACAAATAAATTAGAACCAATATACGTGTGTGTGTGTGTGTGTGTGTGTATATATATATCTTTTTTGAAAATCTCTTTCTATCTTCATTTCAAATCAAGAATGGACACTTTCTGGAAGATATGCATCAAGCAGAAAAAGCAGAACGTTTTAGTGAGACAAGTAGCTGTGCCCAATATAAAGTTCAACAGAAAAAAAACTGCAAGGATTTTACCAGCAGGACAGGTAGAGTATACAAACATCAACAGAGCCAATATTTAGGACAGCTTCTGGCAATTTAGAAAATCTATATTCAATCTATATGCAATCTATAGATTTTTAGCTATCTGTACAACAGTCAGTGTGTATTTAATTCACTCATTTGTTGCCAGGGAGAACATCAAATATTGTGCATAATACTATCCTTATGCATCTACAGGACAATCAAAGCAAAACAATTCGTATAGTAAAATAATTTCACAAGGAAGCAGCAACTGGTATCCTTGATTGTCTACAAGATAGTGAAATTCAGGAAATTTCCCCCAAAAGACGAACAACAGAAAGAGCATTAGAAATGGCTCTGAAAAAGATGTGTACACTTCCATAAAAGAAATATATGAACATTCAGTCTGAGCAAGTTATAAAAATAGAAGATGTGAGCAGATCAGAAAGAGAGAAGGGCTATGGGACCCTAAAAGAACTGACCAAAACTTACGATGACATGGAAATGAGAGTCTATACAAGGAGGTTTTTTGGCTCAAAGTTCCCTATGACAGTCATTTTGGGGCTATAAACTACAACCAAATCTTGCAATTTCTCAAAAATGTTTGTGCACACCTGTTTTCAAATTCTAAATTCAAGATATTATACAGACATCATCAATCCAAGACCAGGTGCAATACATTTGCTACAGCCTTGTGCACCATGGTGTGGAGGGTTGCTCTTCTGAATATTGTTTACCTTTAAGAAGTTACTTCATGAGTTTCAGTGATGCTCACAGAGCCCAGAGCACCTACACACTGTGACAACTATGAAAGACAGTCATAATGGTGTAAGGGTGGCAGTCCCTTCTGTGTCTTTGTTAAACACATGAGAAACCACTGGATCAATTACTGTCCCCCAGCACAACATATGACCAGTGTTAGAAGCTGTTACACCAAAAGCAGCCACAACTACATGTGCTGAAATGTTCCTGTGAGCACATCTTGTCCAAAACTACCAACGATCCCTTTTACTTTGATAAATTCCTGTGTAGGAGGAAATAATTTGAGCTAGGTGCATATGTCTATTAGCTTGCTCAGAATAATTACATTGCTTATTGCTTATATCTTTATTAATATGTATGGTGTGAGTTTATTGATCAAAACAAATGAGAAGTACAACACAGAAAAATACTGTTCTAAATTTATTTGGAAGCATTATCCTTTATAGCAAGGAAAACAAGTTAAGTAGCTCTTCCAAACTATCTCTGATATGTAGGAACATGTCTTCAAATTTTGGCAATACTCTATCAGCACAATAACTGACAATCTGTCCTGATATTGCTGAGAAAAACCTTCTCATATTCGTTTTCAAAAAAACCAACAGACCAAGACAGACTCTAGGCCACATGACAGGTTGATCAAATCAGTCAGACAAAACAGCCATCTCTTAAATATAGTGAGCCAATCATGGTATTCATAGCTAGGTATTCTAAGGTTTTATTACATGTAACACAGATGACTTGGGAAATGCTGCAAAATTGTGTGTATATCATTCGTTATTACTGAAAAACCCTGAATAAAAAAAGAACTTGTAGCAAAATTTAAAACTTTCAGCATACATATGATAAAGTGAAATTGCTCTCACAAAAAGGAGATATATACCCTGATGTATACTTCTAAGTCTGCTGTGGCTGTTCAGTAGTTACTTTAACACACCATTTCTTAAAGCATATTAATATACAAAACCCCAAACCAAAACAGAAAACAACTTTCAGCGAAAAAGTCCAGTGTGCATGTATCAAGCTCACAGAATCACCTTGCAATTTACATACATATCACCTACTCATGCCCAACTTCCACCTTCACAATTGTTGTTAGCCCACATAAGAAGAAATGAACAAAAATAACTACCGCAAAATGCCTTCATGTATCAAAAGTGACTTTCCACTTTTAAGCTTATAAGCTTAAAACTACTACAAGAAAATAAAGACCCAGTTATTTCTCTGATATGGCTTCTTAGATGCTTTTCAACCTAGCCATTTGACTCCCATACCATGAAGTTCAGGTATGCATATTAATCACTGGGCCCCCAAAATCTCTGGTTTCTCTATCACAGTTCAGACTATTTCAGACTAAACTTAGCTGCTCTGCACAGTAAGCTGGAACATTTACAACTATTTTCAGGATGCTGAAAATGACAAAATTCAGCTAAAGCCCCCTCCCCTCCTCCATGGCACATACACTTTCAAGGCATGACTGTTAATAACCTAAAATACAGCAACCTAACATTAAGAACATTTTAAGGCTTTTGCTGAAAACACCTACCTTAGTATAATCTACTGTCAGCTTATTACAAGAGTTGACTTACTAGTGAGGATGCTAAGAAATGTCTGTTTCTATAAACAGAGCTTTCTTTTTATGACTGGTTCTTGCTTTAAGCAAGCAGGGAACACAGGAAATACTTGTGTCTTGAAAGCTTACCTTCCAGTAAGTCTCTTGCCAGACCTGGTTCTGCCCCTGTGGACCGAACAAAGTCTGACAGGACTGCATCCATATCAAGAGTCATGTGATCATTCAGAGATGCTGCCAGACATGCAGCAGCCGCAGGACTCACTGGTTGGCTAGAAGGCATCCATCTGCCAAGGAGAAAAAGAAACAGGATTTTAGAATATACTCTAAATTGATGTAAACCACATTTCTCCTCTCTTTCCAAGCAGGATTATTACAAATGCTAACACATTCAAGTTACAGCATATTAAAACAAACAGCATTTGTCATCCATCTCTGCCTTAGCCTAGAAGCTTCTCATCACTCACACTGCAAGGTTTTCTCTTTCTTAACATTTCAGATCTTTATTGATTTTTCTTATGTGCAGCTTGTAAATAATTCTGCAACTTGAAGACTCCAATCCAGCTAAACACAGGCACTGTTCATACGCTGAAGTTTAGCAAGTATTTAAATGTTTGGCTAGCCTAGAGCTCTTTTGCCTTACAGAGATTAGTATTTGTTCTTGTATTTGCCTAGTCAATACCACTTCTGTAATTTATAGTTTCTCCACCGTACTGGGTCTGGCTGGGATGGAGGTAATTTTCTTCATTAATTTTCTAGAATTGTGGCTAAACCAGCATTGATAACACCTCAATATTTTAGTCATCGCTAAGCAGTGCTTAACACAGCCTCAGGCCTTTTCAGTTTGCTGCTCCATCCCTCCAGTGAACAGGCTGGGAGTAGACAAGAGCCTGGGAGTGGGACAGCCAAGACAGCTGACCACACCTGACCAAAGGGATATTCCAGACGATATAAAATCATGCTCAGCAGTAAAACTGGAGCAGTCTTTCCAAGCTAGCCATTGCTCAGAGACCGGCTGGCCATCAGTCTGCTTGTGAGTGGTGGTGACTGATTGTCTTGGTGTCACTTGCTTTTTCCCCCAATCTTTCCTTCACTTTAATGAAACTGTCTTTATCGTGATCCATGACGGGTTTTTTTCTTGCTTTTGCTATTTCGATTCTCTCTCCCATCCCACTGTGGGGTGAAGAGAGTGCGTGAGCAGCTGGGAGGTGCTTAGCTGCTGGCTGGGGTTGGAAACTCCAGGGCTTTATACATCAAACTCCAGGATTTGTTAATGGTCACTTTCAGCTATTGCTGTTTGCTGTGTTATCACTTGGTTTTTCTTTGTCTGAGAGCTACAATAAAAGCACTTGCCTTGAGTCTAATCTGGTGTTTGGCCCATGTATTGCTACCATCCCAGTACTCTGGGAATCATCTCATGGAGTCAGTTAATTACACCTTTCTCTTCCAGAAGCAACTTCCTAGGGAAATTAAGAATGTCATCTCCTCCTCCGGGGTGGATGTTTCCTGCCTTGTTGCAATGGCCCCTCAGTTTCTGAAACACCCCTGTGTAACCAGAATGCTGGCATTCTGCGGAAAGATTACAGCTGTCAGCCAGGTGAGCAAATTATCACCTGGTTGCTACGCCACTGGGATACTGAGGCCCGCAGTCAGAAATTAGAGGGTAAGGAAGCCCTGCAGCTGGGAGCCCTAGCTAAGGACCAGGGAATCAGCAAAGGGGCAACAATCCACAGCCTCTGGAGGCAGCTCCCATTAGGTGTGAAGGCAAGGTATTCCCTCAAGCTACTAAGGCAAGTGGACCACCGCTGAGGAAGGTTTCCATTATCTGAGGCAATTAGTGGTGGTGGAGGTGATTTACAGCAACCTGGATAACAACCAGTCCTCCAAAGATCTGGACAAAATTCAGTGCATGTGGGCCATGTGGCGGAAGTTTGTATGGAACACATTGACACCATATGCCAGCACCCTGGTGATAACGGACTGGACAGAGATCAAGGTGCCAGCTGTGGAAAGACTGGCCTGTAGTTAAATCTTCAGTGGAGAGGCTACCTCCACAAACTGTATCAGAAACATCTGCAACAAATACACAGTATAAACACTCGAACCAACTGAGGCCCAATGGGGACAGGCAGAAAGGAAGGGTCTGGCAGGACTTCACCCCTGTTCCTCCAAGAGATGCAATTAAGAGTACTAATTAACACAATCAGGGGACACAAAAGTCTTTACTGGTTTTATATCTAATTCCCTATGCCCCCCCAAAAAACCCCACCCAACCCAGCCACCTATCCAGGGCTTTTTAAAAGAGTTATTATTGTAATACCCACTTAAACATATGACAAAAGCACCATTTTTTTGCACAAGTGGAGGTTTCCTTCCTGGAAGGATTTGCGTGTCCTGAGGCACAGTGACAGCAGCTTACCATGAGAAAACCAGCACCACTGCAATATATCATTGCACTGGGTATCTGCAGCCAGGTTCTGGTACCAGGGGCTGCAGGACTGGCCTCTGAGGAGAGGGCTCCACCGGCTCCAGCTGACTCTGCAAGAACCCACAGCAGGGCACAGCTGTGCCCAGCAGCCAAGCTGGTGGCACCTCTCTAAAACAGTCCTACTTCACAGGAAGGTAGAAGGTTGATTTTAAAACAAAGAGGAAAAAGAAGGCGCTGATATTACAGTAATTTATAAGTTTTGTTTTATTATTTTATTTTGTTGTATGGTCATCTATTGATGACCAACACTGTAGCTACTGTACAGTTTTTACTATTTTTAAACATCTGTGGGGGGCAATCTTACCAGGGTACTCTCTTGGGGACACAGTCACCTGGGGATCCATTAGGAAGCAGTCAAGTGAAATGTGACACAATGTCCAGCACAGGAGGCTTTCTTGCCAAATGCATGGCTAACAAAATACATATGCCCTACTGCATTTTCTACCTACTTTTCTGATCCTGGAAAAGTGAAAGCCATCCTTCTAGGCAATATACTCTACAAATATCAAATAAAAATTAAAGCAGGCACTTCAAGAGTAGTTGGTGTTAGACAAGCTATTAAAGACCGCTGGCACTCAAAACACATTAACTCCGTACTTCTATACTGCCTGCACCACTGCAGAAATAGTGCAAGGCAAAGCAAACACAATGAAGTTAAATGATACACAACATACGCAAAAACGTATGTTTTACTTTCATGTTTCTTATTCATCATCGGTCAAAGTTTACCTTTGAACATGAATTAGATTTTTTCCCGTTAATTCCTCCTCACAGGCTCAGTTGGAACTTTACCACGTGCCAAGGGTAACGACTAGCATGGAGATTTCCTACTGGTAGCAGATGATATTGGTTGGCTCTTGCTTGTACCACAGCTACAGAGAAATAAACTGTGAAAGAAATTGGAAACCAGTTGATTTCACTGTTCCCCAAATGCAACATACTCCTTTCCTACTCCACGTGCAATTACCTGGTTATATTTAACCTTAAAAATGGAACGCCTTTGCTTTCTCAGAAATTGCCCTTTTCTGCAAGTACTTATCTCAGGTAGAATACAAACATTATTCACCTTCTGCCCCAGGAAGGTGGGGTCCTTTTCTCAGCCTCATCCACCACGACTGCCTGCAAAACCCAATTTATTCCAACAAGTTGGAAGTGTGGGGGCTATGGTTACACAATTACCTGTTTTTCAGTATCCAAGCAGATTACAGTCTTGCTAATCCTACCCACTTCACAGTCTTCTTGCCCCTACAATGTACCATTGTATGCTTTATACCACTTCTACATTTATGTTTTATACTATTTATACAACTGTATCATTATGTTGGGGCTGCATGACGGTGGCAGGGGAAGTGATCCTTTCCCCTCTATTCAGCCCTGCTGAGACTCATCTGGAGTGTTTGTCCATTTCTGGCGGCCCAACACAAGAAAGACGTGAACATACTGGAGCAAGTCCAGTGAACTGGACATCTGGATCCCACTGGACCAGGGAAACGCTTCTGAAATATAACATAATGAAGAAGTAGTAGCAGAAGAAAAGCTGGAAATGTTGAGGAGGCTAGTTAAAAAAGGAATGCTGACACTTCAGGAAGAGAACTACTTTAATGGATTATGGCCAAAGTTGGCATCTAAGCTTTGTAGCAACTGAATCTGTTTCAATGCAAATCCAGGACAACAATGCTACTTTTCTTTAAAAAAAAAAAAAACAAACAACAAACAAAAAACCAAAAAACACACAAAACTCATACATAGATCCACTGTACTAAAAAGCACTAACATCCTTACAAAAAGATCACAAGAACCTGAATACAATTAATTTCTTTAGTGACTAGGAGAAAGAATGAAATAAATCTTAACCAGCAGGATGAAAACATATGGATCAAGCTAAAAGAACCTGCTGCAGGTGAATGATACAAAGCATTAGTGAATTTAAGATAAGCAAAAGTGACTCAGTAGTATAATGACTGCTAAATTAAAAGGTACCAGCTGGGCACTCAAGTACAGTCACTATGTGTGGGGGCCAGACTGCTCATAAATTTGGAAAACTGAAGTGCATATCAGTCTGAAAAGTCATTTCATGAGTGTCTCAGTATCAGCATTATTTCAGGATTTTCACCAGTAGTATTGAAAAACTATCCTTTTAACAGCAGAAAATCAATCTCTTTCTGCATTTATGACATCACTCCATCCCCTCAAAATTGCCCCTTGATTACATAATCATCAGAACACATACAGTAACCATGTCAACAGACACATTTCATTCTTAACTCATCCCAGCAAAGGTTATATAAGCTGCCTGTGAAGATCTTTACTACAAAAGAGGTTCTTTCTGGTAAGGCAGAAATTTCTTTATATAGAAAAATGATAATATCTGTGCATTGACAGATGATGGAAACAGCTCACATGCAACAGAACCAGAGATAAAGCCAGCCATTGTTTTACTGGAAAACAGTAATTTAAAATGAAGTACTTTCCACATTACATTATATAATGATAAATAGCTGTACAGGTAGAAAACACCTGTCTTGTGTTGGGTGCCAAGGAATCACACCCAATCCAGACCTTACAAATCCATGACAGTGTGAGGAAGAAGTTTTTTAGCTGAAATCTCCCTCAATGCCTGTGCACTATGCTATATAATTCTCTAGGCTCTGGGTCCTGCAGCTGTGCTTAGAGCACCTGTACAAAAATATCCATGCTATTTAATTCTTCCTGTTACTCATCAGACCTTACAGTAACAGCACAACATAGATTAATAGTGTCTATCCAGACAGATGCACCTGAAAGGATGGAAGAATCAATGACAAAACATGTTAATGAACATTAAAACTGAAAGAAACCAGAACCTCCACTGGTTCTGTGTTGAATTACCTCAAAATGAAGTAAGATCTACAGGACTGTTCTGACTGGAGCTGGACTCCTGCACCATCTCCATGCAAACTCCAAACTGCAACAGTGCTGAATTAAGCACATCCAATGTTGTAAGAGACAACTACACATGCAACTGAGGAGCAACCGGCTGTGGCAACTCATTCCTCATATGCTGGTAAGGCCTCACAAAGTCCCTGAAACATTACAAACTGAATGTGGTGCTACCAAACCCACAAATATTAACAGCTATAGTACAAAGAAAACACAAACAAAATACCCCTGCAAAAACCCTCTTCAAATCTCAAATGCTAGTTTTCCTACTATCACAATATTTTACTACTAGTACTAACTATTAACCATGTACTAACTATTTTTCTTTTTTTCATGCAGCTGACATCACCCCTCTACCCTGTTTTGAAGTCATAATTTGCACAGGTGGCAGGTAGTCTGGCTGTTACTTGTACTACCTCACCCTGAAGAAAAATTTTTACAAAAAGTCTGAATTATGCATGTTCTATACTCTGAAAGCAAGGAACAGAGTTGGCAGGATCCTCCCTGTACACATTTGAACTAGCACTATTTTTTTCCCCAGAGGAAGTAGTTTTCTCAGCTCTCTAGAATTCAGAGAGGGAAAAGCCCAACAACACCACCCCTGCCAAAAAAAAAGAGAAGTCTTCAAAGAAATATTATCTTTTTCAGAAAATTACTATTAGCTGTGAAAACCCATTCAGATGGGATAGTGAAAGTTACTAAGCAAAAAAAGAAAATAAATTGTAAAGAAGGAGGCAGTGACTCAGAAGCCAGGTGGCTACCTGACCTTACTGTTATTACCAGATGAACATAGTCTCTCCTCACCTACGAACCCATCTCCAACCACCTTTGCTCTGGATGGCTGGTCAAAGCATTAACCCAACTTACATTTCAAATATGCACACTTGGAGGAGATCTAACACAATCATCCATGTTATAGCCACCTGCCAATATGCATTACTCCTCCTGTGGTTAACAGTATAGACACACACATCAGCTTGCAGTTTTCCTTTCAAACACGTCACACACGAGACACAAACAGCACTTTGAGCTGAATGTAAATGGAAACACCTTGACCCTCAAAACACAAAGATGACCTTGGTTTTCACTCACTTTCTAGCCAAATTTCTTCCCTAAATAATTTCTTATTTATCAATGCAAGTACAAAAGGCAGTGAAAGGGGGTAATTTGTTGTATACTGTAAGAAAAAGCATTTTTAAAGTGTTTAAAGAAGAGATACTGATTGCTTCTAAATGTTAAGATTGTTTAATAGGACTTGAAATCAATTTAATACAAACTCATTTATATTTGATCTTTTCTTTTCCTTTAAGTACCTCTCTCAAAACTGAGCCATACTTGGAAGCAAACAGTCTTCATCTGAATCTAAATCTGACTTCTTCAAAATCAAATAGCTTCACCCAGTTAAACAACATGAAGGTGTGGGTTGGTGTTTTTTTTCCCAAACAAGCAGAAACAGATGCACAGGGCTAACTAATGAAGCAAAAGCAAGTATGTTAAAACAAATCCCATGCGTCCAGAATACAAACAACTGACAAACAGAAGTGAGGAACAGAAAGAAAACAGTGCACAAACAGTGCACAGTGGAGAAATCCTCAGAAAGGCATGACGACTAAACTGCAACAAAGATCTTTCACTTTCATAATTTTCAAAGAAAGGCTGAAATAAGCACCATCAATAACATGCCCAGTCTCAGTGCTCTAGAAAGTCCGTGGAAAGACCAACAATAAACCAGTCCCCCACACGCTTCTTTTTTTTAATTTCCCTGCAGTGTGACAAGGCTAAATACCTATTAAGATTACTGATTCCTCTCAGCTGGTTTGGCAATAAACAGGCTAAGTGCAGCCCACTCTTGTGTTGAATGTTCATGCCGCTTGCATTTTTGGTTGTGAGGCAGAAAGACCGTGTTTGTGCACAGCTCCAGACTTTGAAAGTAATTCTTTCTGACATGCCATGTTGATGGCAAATGTCACAATTCTACAATCTTGACAATATTATGAAATTGAACTGATGCACTAAGTAAGACCATTTCTTCTCGGTGAAGCATTTAAACTTTTTGAGCTCAGGCTGTACAATTTCTCATTCTTTTCTGCATGCAAAATGTATTTACTTACAGTTTCACAGAGACTAATTTTTTGTAAGCTTGGGAGTTTTTATGTGGTTATTCAATTTCTAAAGCCGCTCCCACTCTTCAATAGATAACACTTTGCAAAATGTTCATATACAAGACAAAAACTATTGAGGAAAAAAACTGTAATTAAACAATCAAGTCCATTAGAGAAGATTTGTTTAAGAGGGGAACATCAGCTTTAAGGGAACTTGTAGTTAATGTAGGCACTCAGCTTTTCCGATTACTTGGTAGGAATACCATGTATATGTAAGAGTAGTTAATTGTTCAGAGCATTTGTTGCCCAGGTAAAAGGCGATTAAATATTAAAGGACCAATCTGAAATATAGAAAGATAATGCTCTGCCAAGAGTAGCTGAAAGGAATGACATTGTATTTCTAGTATTTTTGCACCAATGGAGACACAAGTCTTGTGCATACTTATAGGAAGGCTACCTTATTCCCAACATGAAATTTCTCCCTACACCTTGTTTGGGTTAACTTTAACATTATTTAACACACTATGACCTCAATGCAGTGAGCTTTTTGTATTCAGAGTAATGCTTCAATCCTGCTTTGTTGCAGTGTTTCCCTGAATAGCTGGGGACTTCTATCACTAAGTTTAGATACATATAATTTTATTTCTGTACAGATAAAGTCAGATCTGTGTCCAAGATACAATTGGGGGGGGTGGGGGGAATGAGAAACAATTACTCATACAGACATATTTCTGTTTTCCAGTATTCAAAATGGAACTAGAAGGTAAAAACAGAAGTCAGATGTTGGCAAAGCCTCTCTGGAATACTGGAGCAAGCTCAGTAACTTATGTTTCAGAGGGATCACTTCAGACTGATCATCATCAGGCAAAATGAAAGGCTACAGATCATCAGAAGTTAAGTGTTTTATCTTAGGACAAGTCACTAAAAGAGCCTGGATTGCAGAGCCAATGAAACAAGGCTGAGAACTGGACTGAGACTGATCTTCATAAATACACTGAGTCCCAAGCAGACATAGTCTGGAAATAAAGATGGGGCTCCCAGTGACAGAAGTACTGGGAACAATCTTTCCTTAGCAGCTGGGGAAAAAGTACTGATTTATTTTAAAAAATAGAGTTACCTAAGTACATGTAAAGTACAATACAACATCCTGCAGTGACAGGAAACCAGACTTTAAAAACTGGGCAGTTTTCTTGCAATCCTGTGGCCTGTTTTTTGACACTAACGAATAAGCTGAGTTTCTACGAAACTCTTTCAGGGGTTATTCTCACTGGGCAGCGGAATAAGGTTGTCTTCATTGCAATGTTAGAACAATTTCTACATGACAAAAATCTGTATCGAACCTTTTCTGTTTATAATTTCCACTTGGAAACTTATATAAGCAACTTAGACATGCACAGAATTTACTTCTGTAAAAGGACATAAACATGCAAGGAAAATATCAGAAGATTAAAAGTGAGATTCTTCCTGAAAACAAATTTATACACTAATTTACACTGGTGAAAAACAACACCTTAAATTCACAGCAGTATTTTATAACCCCTTTTCAAAGGTCATAGTGATTATATGTGAGGAATTGACATAAGAAGAAATTGTCTCTTTGGAAATAAGTCTTCTGCATAGTTTCTGATTTTCTAATAAACAAATGTGCAGCTTATATTACAATATAGATTATCGTGAATGTTTATCTTTATATGTAAATATTGAGGATATAACACACTGTATCAATAAAAAGATATATGATTGCTTAAACAACATACTAGGCTTAGTTGGCAAGGTTTTTTCCTTTGTACAATTTGACCCATTTTTTTAAAACTAACGCTCCATTGGTAAAACATGTAAGCACTAGCTACAGGAATTCACACATCTTTACTAAGGTGATGATAATTATAAATCTGATAGGTGGTTTTATTAAAAAAAAAAACAAAAAAAACCCAAAAAAACCAAAACAAACAAACAAAAAAACAAAAAAACCACCACCCCAAAACCAAACACTAGTATATGACTGCATCACTGAAAATATAAACACATTTAGGTTTTTTGGTGTAAAGCAAGCATGGCAAACACATACATGTTAAAAGTGTTAACACCTCACATAAAAGTAATGTTCTTCTCTGCATCTAAAATTCTCTACCTTTCAAAGGAACTGAATGGCAAGTAAATGTTATTTGCCAGAACATATGTCTTGTTTTGTTCCCTGCCAATTAGACTGCTATTCATTTTTGGCAGGAAAGGAAAAATTAATACTTTTTACAGGGGTAAGAATACTGTTAAAATATTAGACTCCAAATTCTAACAGGAATACTGGTTCAAGATACAAAACACTGAAGAAAAATAGAAGAATTTCCAAAGAGCTAAGCAAAATATAGGCAATGAGAAAATTTCATTGCTGTTTTACATTATTGTGACAGTATGGTGTAAACTGGAAGCACATATTAAGTCACATTCAATTAAAGCACCTCTACACAAATCATTGTAGTAGCGGTTCAAAAACCCACAAAACCACGTGCTTAGTTTTAAGCACATGCTGAAACCCTACCCAAATCAGAGAGAAAAAGACTGTGATGCTTTGGTGCCCCAGGCAGTGTGACAGACCAATTGCTACTGAACTGAATCACCTGCCTCGGCACTTCCACAAGAATTTTACAAGTCCCAAGTATCCTGTCACAGGATTGAGGAGTTTTTCTTTTATTTCCCTCTAGCAATAAAATTATACCCATTCTGTCACAGCCTGCATCACTACTGTTCAGTCCAAATTTCTGCCTGGAACTTACAGCTGGGGCCCAGCTAAACTGCTGTTTGCAACTTGGGCTGTAACTATGCAAAAATAGTTGTAGCCTTTTACTTGTAAGAGCAATACAGCTTTTGATATGAACATTTTTCCTTTGTTTCCTTAGTATTTGGCACTCTCCTTGGTCTTTAGATCCTTTTCCACAATTCTGATTTACCAAAAAAATATTTTTTTTTAAATCAAAAGCTCTCTTACATGACAGGGGGACAGCTGGGGGTAGAAGTGTTCTGCTGACAGACCACAGCATGGTCATTTAGGACATGGTATTTTTCACCAACTGTAAAATTTGCTCATTGGTCTGAAATGTACTTTTTCCTCTCAGATTCAGAAGGAACAACCTAAATAATTTTTTCTTTTCACCCTTAGCCTATGCTCAGAGAATGATAGTTGAGGCTAAGAAGGATATTTCATTTTGATTAGTAGGGCAGCAGAAAGCAAGTCTACTATTAATATGAATGCACCATACTTAAATGCAAATATAAAAAACTCAACCACCCCCACCCCCCTCCAAAAAAAACCCAAAAACAAAACACCAGTCAGTCTTAAATTAGCACCTCAATAAACTGCACAGGCTTATCCCAACACACTACTATCTGGTTTGTTATTTATCTTTATTTTTGCACTAGGATAAAATCTTGCTGGTATCATCCAGCATAGTTGAATTTTTTGGTATGGATGACCAGAGCTGTTCTGTCACCTTATCTTCTTTTGAAGCATTAGAGCATATTTAGGCTAGAGAAATTTGTAAAATGATGTACAGGTACAAATCCTGGCCTTCATGTTTCACTTGTAACTGCTGATCCCAATCAGCCATAAAATGCCACTTGGGATCATGCACTGGTGGAGGAGACGCAGAAGTATGGAAGATAACACCATCTTAACACTTTGAAGTTGTCTGCTGCAGATACCTTTCAGCTTTTAAATCTAGCATGTTTCAAGACAACTGACTATTCTGCTACATCATCACAATGGTTCTCTGCCACTGACAGCACAGGTTTGGCTTTACATACCTACCTAGCTTCTGATGCCAGTAGCTATCTCTGAGTGTATATTTAGTTGTGGACATTAACTTGGAGTGAAGCCCTTTCTTGTAAGAGAACAGAAGTCAACCTATTTTTTGTGTGTGTGTGTGTGTGAAAACTATAATGCTAGGAAGTTTAAGTCATAAATGGACTAAAATATTGCTTCTTAATATAGTCTGTTGGTTTACAGAACTAAAGAGCATTACAGATTACAAATCAGGCAATCTCCCTGCATTTGCACAATGCAGATGCAGTTATGA
Organism: Ibycter americanus; assembly: GCA_035590275.1. Lineage (NCBI taxonomy): Eukaryota > Metazoa > Chordata > Aves > Falconiformes > Falconidae > Ibycter > Ibycter americanus. The sequence goes on from JAVJGI010000063.1 coordinate 20,922,783, forward strand.
TGTTCTTGTGCTGTTTGTTTTGAATCTATAACCATCTCCTCCAAAAGCAACAGGCAACTCCTTGCCCCAGGTTTGCATAATTATGCCAACACCTACTGATGGATAGTTAAAAGTAATAATAAAAGTCTACTTCAAATTTTCAGCAAATGACAAGGAAATAATTCTAGTCAGGACACTGCTACGAGTTAAACAGAAGCTACCTGAATAATATCTCTACCAAAATGCTCACACTAATTTATTTGAAAACCTCCAAATGTTTCCGAAAATGTTATTCTGAATTAGCCTCACATTTGACAATTGTTTCATTGTTCTTTGTTTGTTTCTTTAATCCTGAAGGTTTAAACGTTGTCAGTTCAGGATCTGTATTTGTTTAAATACCAATGGATGAGAACCTCTGTATGGCTCTTCATAAATTTACATGTTGCTTAGTTCTTCTCTCCTTGATACATTTGTATACTGATAATTAAATTTACTGCTTGCAGAAAGAATAGCTTGTTTTCTTATTTTTCTTGGTCCTTTGAATTTAAATGGCCCAGCAATTTGACAAATACCTTTACCAGAGATCTGGGATTTCAAAGAGGTTTTTATGTGTCAGTAAGGATCAAGTATTTAGACTGCCACAAGTTGTGTGTCATTTGTAGATGAGTATACTACCCAACCAATGCACTACCAGAGTGACTACACTAAATCAATAATGCCTATTTCTGTACTACTATAAAATATATCCTTGGACAAATCTACCACAGTGATTATGTTAAGTCAAAATTGAAAAGCACTAACTTTACATTCTGAAAGAGAAAATTTCAGCAATACCTACCTTTTGGGGGGGGGGAGAGAAAAAAAAAATTTTCTTGAAAGGTGTGTATTTTCGTATACAATCTTCTGGTTTCTTTTAATTTTTTTGTCGGTTGTTTTTTATTAGCATTAGTAATGACTATAATATTTCATCCTAAAAGCATGATCGTTATTATTTTTTAAATCAACTAAAAAATAACCAGGAGGAAGAACTCAATTTCAGAGAAATTCCAAAGCAGAAGCTACATAATGTGAAGTCTTTTAAAATTCCAGCCTGACTGATGACAGCTGTGTAAGACACTGTGCAACTCAAAATTTAAAAGGAGATTTTTTTCCTGGCAGATTACTCAACAGCATCTCTAGCTATATGAAGAAAGGTGTACAGATTTGTAATTCAGTTTTATTTACTTATTTACCACGATCCAGTAATTTGAAGGATGAAAACAAGCACGTGGGGTTCAGAGAAAAGTTATGTCAAAGAGAAGAAAGCAAAGGTAAAACATAACTGCACTGTCTAATAAACCACACAGATATCCATTCAGCCACATAAAGGTTTGTAGCTAGTGCTACTCTAGATATCACATCGTATCTTCTGGGTTTCAGCCACTATTCCAGCAGCGTATGGGTCAGTGTCGTATTTCTCGTCAGATGTGGCTATCCCAGATGATATACAGCTTTCAAAATGGCAATACACATCCATGTGTAAGAAAGATACTTGAATCACTTCTTTCTACCTATAATATTTATCAGCTGCATATTTAGGTACCTGAAATATACTTGGGGATTTTTGTTTATTTATTTAAATGTTCACCTTAATTTGTCAAGACTGCACAAGACCATAAATAAAGACAAACAACTGAACAGAAATTCTGACATCAAGTTTTTCCAGAAAGTTCTTAAGTTCTCAAGACAGGTTCTTCCTAGACAGGATGACTTCAGTTGGAAAGATGCAGAGTGTCTCAATAAACACATTCAAACAGAAGCTCACTCTGTCTCCTAACAAAAGTATCTCTCAAGTGATTGAGTGGCAAATAACAAAAGTAGTTACAAAGAAATATTCCACACCTTGTGTTCACTCAGGACAAAGCCTAGCTCTCTCTGCAGTGATTTCATTGTTCCCAGAGATTCCATGTCTTCAGCTTCTGCAAAATCTCTCTAGTATTGCCCTAACCTGCACGGCACTGATGCTGCCTGCAAGCAGGATACTCCAGCCCACCAGACATTCAAATCTGACCGTAAATCACTGGACACAAGGCAGCTTTTTCACACAAAGCATAAAGCTGCTTAAGCCAAACACTCTCAGAACAAATCTCAGAGATCATAATAGACTTACTAACTGAGGTTAAGAGTAGCCACTCACACTCACTCCTATAGCACAGAATTTTAAAGATCAATTAAAAGAGAGCATATCTCTTCAGTATTTTACTTTTACATTTCGTATTCATCTCATTCAGATTTGATTACTTTGCCAGCCTTGCACCTGCTTTGTTTTAAAAAGACTTTTATCTTCAAATAGCTTCCATTTTTAGCTGCCAAGAATATTGAGATGAAAGCCAGTTTTTAACCTCACAGTCAGAAGAACATCTCCCATAGAACTAAATGTATATTATACACTTTCATCATAGATGAAGTGGACCTAAATTTTGCAGTCTGTTTTTTACGACTAAGCCCATACTGCTCACAGAACTTCAATGAAAGAAACAAAATATTATTCAGGAAATGTACTGTACAAACCGTAACATTTAAGCTATTGTACACTTTATCAAAATGCTCCTTAGTCTGTACTGAGGTAGGAAGACCAGCTCCTAAGTCATGAAAGCATCTTTCGTGTACCTCCATTCAAATTAGCTGCACTTGACTGAATTCTACCACCAGAATGGCAAATCGCTCCGTTAACAGGCACTGCACAATTACATTATAGAAAGGACATGTGGTCACAAGTTATTTGCAATAATAACCACCCATTTCTGCAAAATCTGTAAAAAATGTTTTGGAAAGTGGTTGGATGGTCAAGATCTTGACAGCAGATATAGTGATAGATTAAAAGTCTTTAGTTATAGCAGCAAAAATGATGATGACTATCTAACAAAAGGTAACATGCACTAGACCTAATGGCACAGTGGGGTATTTATATGGTAGTTATAAAACCTGGGCTCTTAAAATACGTAAGACAGGACAACGTTTAGTGACTACTAAAATTATGGGCCATCTACCTTCTCAAGTACAAAACACCAGAGTTATACGAACAAAAGGTGAAGAACAAGAAAAATAAAAGCTCTAATCAGGCATTATTATTAAGGTTTTGTCTACACAATGGACCTCAGGAAAATTAACCCAAATTAATTTAACTGGATTTGTCCATGTCCATTAAATTCCTTTGCAAACACTTTCATCTGGGAGTAAAATGTGGCCTTAATTTGGTTTGGCTCATCTTGCCTTTGAAGTGAATTAAACTAAATTCACTGGAGGCCACTTTAATCATGAATGGGAAAGTGCGCACCAGAGACTTGCTGGGATTTAAGCTGCCCTCTTTAAGTTCCTACATTTAGTTGACTTGCATCAATTTTCCTCAGTATCTTGTGCAGACAAGCCCTGAACTGATACATTAGACACAGAAGTGAAAAAATAGAGAACAAGGGAAGCTACACTAAGGAATCCTCAGTCAACACACTAACGCCCGTGGGAACCATCGAAGAAGAGCTGTTATCCAAGAGAAGAGAATTGTTCAGCTACTCTTAGTTCAGTTCTAGGAAAAATACCACTGAAGTTCAGGGACCAACTGGGAAGTATTTTAAAAATGCAGCTACATTTCAGTTTTCAAAAATGCTGTTTATTTAAAACATCTACTATTTGCTTATTTATTTGTATTATTTGAAGCTAGAGCTATTGATAAAGCACACCACTAAGTCATCTTTTGAGGTGATCTGTTTAAGAATTAGTAGTTGTAACCTATTACTGGAGGCTAAGATAAAAGAAAGTAGAAAAGAAAAATTGAAAAGATCACGCTGCATTCAAGAGCTATGGCACACTCCAACTAAACAAACATTATGGAAAGCTAGAGACACCCTATGCCTTAAAATACCTGAGTCCCCGTAAGATGTTCTGAAACACCTACAGTCAGTGATAACACTGATAAACACTGAGAGGTCCTTTACTTGCACTTCACCACCAAGGGTAGCCTAGCAAAAAGCACAGCACCAGTCCTATGTCAGATGCACATGCAGGAAGATTAATTCTTCTGCTCAGATGTTCTGCTGGCACATTTTTACAACTGTATTTTCATGGAGCTTCAGAGGGTTTTCATAACACTATGTTATTTGTATTCTGGCAGAAAGCAGCAGTGCAATAGATAAATGTAATGCCACTGATAAAACCGGAATTTCCCTAGTACAAAGATCTTCACTTTAAATCAAATTCAAATATCAATTATTCTTTTATCTGGGAGAGTGATAAAGAAGTAGGCAGTATTATACTGTACTGGAAATATAACAATTAGGTTTTAAAATGCTACTCTGAGGCCTCTTATTAAATGCACAATTTCATTAAGTAACATGCATCTCTTCCATTAGAATATATCTCTACAGAAGCAATACGAACAAGATAGATCTTTTCCTCATTCAGAATTTTTTCCTTAATTCCTTCCCCTCATTCTCCTCATTTGTAAATTTTTCCTGATGCTACAAGAAGATATTGTTTCCAAATATTGAACATATTCCTCCAAACATCATCCTTCTTTCAAATAGAGAAGGTACGCTGGGCAAAAGTCTAATCTTAACACAGTTTTCTTTCACAAAAACATATGTCATATACTCTGCATGCATAAAATTTACTTCAGTACATAAAAAGCCAGATGTCTGAGTAACCATTATTTGACATATATAACATGGAGTTTCATTAATTTTTTTCAAGTTTCCATTGCATTAAAAGTCAAACACTTGGGCCTATACACACCACAAAATGATGCAGCTTAACAACCAACACAATGAAGTCCAGCTTAACCACTTGCTGTTTCTTACATTTTCAGTTAAGCCCCCTATTTCTACACTGCAACTCCAAAATTAATTGTCATAGCAACAGAAGTCTAAGTCTTCATTTACAATGCAGATAATCTTTTCAGTCATGTTGTTCACGCATATCCCCATAGCTTCTGATGTGCAGTGTACTCAAGTCAACTTTTACTAGGGGGCGTGGGGAGAGGACAGAACACACAGGTGTGGTGTGCAGTGGTCAGGAAGCAGTTCAACCTCAGCCTCTGCTTTAGAGCAAGTTACTTCCTCCTATACTTTTCATTTAAGAACAAACATCTGCTGCAGAAAAGCCAGACTGCAAAGATTAGTTCTGCTGTTAAGGTTGCTTATTCTTAAACTGTAAATAGATATACAGCTGATTAAAGCTACCTTTAAGCAAGTTTTTAGTTTGACTTACTTAGACTTTAAATAAGAGTTCCTTGAGGCGTGTGAGAGATGGGCGTTATGCTGCTGGTTTTTGGTGAGGAAAATAATCCGGTTTTGCCACAGTAGAAGGTATGAATAAGCAAAATTTTGTCCCCTGAGAAATCTGGGAAAAAAAAAAAAAGTAGTAGTATGTTAATCATCATATTTACTCTATGCTATCTGAAGAATAATAACTGGCCAAAAACATTACCTTTGACCTTAGGAGCCTAATGGATACTAGTCTCAATGCAGATAAATTACTATATACAATAATATGCATTAAGAAGATTACTTGGGCACAAGCCAGACAATTAAAGGAAAAAAATAAATTACAGATGTACAAAAATATCCTGATGGCCATCCTATGTGAAAATGGTAATTCACACTTAAAAATTCCTCTAACTCTTCCCTTTCTTAAGATTCATCAAATACACCTTTGGAAGCTTTTCTTCTCATAAGCTATCAAAACCTAAGGCAATGAACTAGTGAAGAGTTATGCAGAAGACTCAATTTGGACAGCCATTTTCTTTCATGGAAAAAAGGGACAAACGCATGAAGAAAGAAGGAACACTATGACATGGAATTTATTTATTTTTAAAAGAAACAACACTTCCCTTCTCATATAATGTACTCCTATCTCCGTAAGTCCTGCTGCCTGCAAATACATAATCCAGTTACTGTAAGATTCACCTTATTATTTTAAAAGGCACTTACAGTCAGTTTTACTGTTTTTTTTAATCCATTCACAAAACCCATGCGCTTGTAACTGAGCCCAGCCTTATCAGAATCAGGATTTAACAGATATCTGACCAAACCCTTTCATCATGGAAAACATTCCTTAAAAGAATGCCTTTAAAACAGGCAGAAATATAACAAGGTCCACAAATCTTATGAATTTGTAAAAATTATGATATGAAAACAGAACATTATAATAGTTCTTATTATTTCCTAGAATACATACAGAAATAACCAAATCTCAGTTGTCTGTGTAACAACTCAGCTGCAACAGGAGGTGTTTGTGAGCTAATATATAGTATTTCATAAGATTCCTAGCCTTTTTTTCTCCTTCACTGTGATGTATTTTCATGTAAGAATCATACTGACCAAAGAATTAATCTTCAGTTCTTTGCTGGAATTTACTTCTGAATGTAACACAGATATCCTCATACAAAAGCTGATTATTTTAAAGTTCAGAATAACATGAAAAGAATAATTTCATACATTGCAAAGGAAATATAAGCAGAAGTAAATTGCATTAGCCTATGACCCTCATCTTTACCACCCTCACAGAATTAAAAAAAAAAAAAATTACAAAAAAAACCCAAAAACAACCAAACACAACTGTAAAACTCTCATCAACTTACAAAAGTAACTTTTAATAGCTCTAACACTTTCACAGACACTCTGACTGCAAGGGATAGAAATAACCATCAAGTGTGAATATGCCTCAATATTGCCATTTTTACCACGTGAAAAAACTGAAATATCTACACTAAGAAACTCCTATTAGCTATGGGGAAATAACTAAAACCTCTGTTACGCAGCCTTCAAAATCAATGATGTTTCTGCTATGGAGATGTGAGTTTTATCACTGCTGTGGAAACAATCAAGCAGTCAACATATATACCTTTTTTCAGCTACGTATTAACAAACAATGATTGAAACATTTTTGTAGTTTTGTTCAGTACATCAGCTGCACAGAAAAATAAACCAGTTCCAACACTTGACCTACTTCAGCTGAAAGAGGACTTAATGTATATGCTTGCAGTACATACTTTTCTTTTCAGTAAATCACAACGTACCATTTAAACTACACTACAAATTATTCCCTTTAGTTTGCTGTCATAAATAAATGATCTAAAAAGATTACCATGGATACTATGATTGTTAAGGCACAAGGAAATGAGCGTAGCTCAGCCCTTTTTGGCATTTCTCACACACACACTGCAGCTTCACAGATTTAGTTTTCTGGGTTGTGGGGGTTTTTTTAGTTTTTATCTGTTTCGGGGAACATTATATTTAATTTGATAGTACAGTGTGCAAGAGCTCAAGCACAGGTTTATGAAAAGCAGGTCCTGCTTGATGGAACCTGATCTCCTTCTATGACAAGACGACCCACCTAGCGGATGAGGGAAAGGCTGTGGATGGTGGCTGCCTGGACCTCAGCAAAGCCTTTGACACCATCTCCCACAGCATCTCCTGGAGAAACCGGCTGCTCATGGCTGGGCTGACACGCTCTGCGCTGGGTAACGAACTGGCCAGCCAGGTAACGAACTGGCCAGCTCGTCGAGACCAGAGTGCAGTGGAGAATGGAGTTACCCCCACTGGCAGCCAGGCACAAGCGGTGTTCCCCAGGGCTCCGTGCTGGGGCCAGTCCTGTTTAATACTTTAATCGATGATCTGGACAAGGGGATCAAGTGCACCCTCAGTAAGCTTGCAGAAGACACCAAGTTGGAAGCAGTGTTGATCTGCTGGGGAGCAGGAGGCTCTGCAGAGGGACCTGGGCAGGCTGGGCCGATGGGCCGAGGCCAGCTGTATGAGGTTCCACAAGGCTCAGTGCCGGGCCCTGCCTGTGGGGCACAGTGACCCCAGGCAGCTGCGGGCTGGGGCAGGGGGCTGGGAAGCTGGAAAGGACCCAGGGGGCTGGCTGACGGCCGGCTGAACGTGAGCCCCCAGTGTGCCCACGTGGCCAAGAAGACCAACAGCACTTTGTGCTTAGTTTCTGTTTAGACTAGGCTTCTTCAGTGTAAATTCTACATTCAGAACAAGGCCTTACCTACATCTACGTTCCTCAGTGGTTCTTGCAAAGATTTCATTTAACTCAAGCAACACATGAAGGAAAAGATGTCTCTAATAATAAGGAAGCAGTAATAGTTAAGTAGTAATAAGGTCACCTGAAGGAAGAGGTTTTTATGTTAAAGACAGCCACTATCAGTACGTAGGTCCTCTTAAAAAGAAATTACAAGCATCAAAGGAATTATTATTCTAGTTATGGAAAGTGGCTCTGCCGTGTCCTACAGATGTCTGTACTGAAAACTGTGGGGGAAGGCTACAAAATTTGATCGACAGCATCTGTCCGCAGTTCATCTAGAAAAGAATAGTTCATCTAGAAAAGATCTGACTGGCTAATGTTTCACTTTCTTGCAGACACATTCGACAGTTACGTTATTCCCCAGAGCAAAGCAGCACTTTGATGATCTAACTTTTTGAGGACCAGTTCTTGAGCACAGTCTAAAGTGCTAGCACAAACAGATTTTCTTTTTATACTGAACATTCATCACTTGAAATCCCTCTGTAACCCCTGCATAAGAAACATCTCTTGTTTTATTTATTTCCTAAGTCTCTATAGTCTGTCACAAGCTATTGAAGAAAGAAAAGATTTCTCCTCTAGCTAGAAAAACTATTCTTTACCCTGACTAGTGGTTCTTCCAGGTGAGAAATGGAACACATTTCTCCCCTTCTTGTCTTATGCTAGTTTTACTCAGAAAATGTGTGCAATGCATTGAGCTGACAGTGATATGAAGGCAGAAGCTTAAATGACAGCAAAAGTGTTAGCATTATGAGCTCTGTATAAATAGTCTTATTGATACAGTTCTCCAAGCATCCTTTATCTTCTTGTACCCAGAGATTAGAGGAAGGCTCAAATGCTTAATTGTATGTCAAGTGCACAGTCAACACATCAAGAGTTCAGTACAGGCTTTTAAAAGGGAGTCTTCAGCATATTCGTGCCTTGAGGTAGACAATTCAGCAGCTATTCGAAACACAAGGCCTAACTGTCTGTTACTTTTCACTTTGCATTGCTCCTCACAACAAGGTAAAACATGTCATGGTCATTTTTCCACATTCCCCTTAAAAATACTGATCCCACCAATGCATTCGCCCCATAACTTCAGTGACAGACTGATGGGAAAGCTCCCTCTCTTACAAGTACCCTAAAAATAACAGCAGAATTTAACTTCTGAGATTCGGATTATGTACAAAAAGCAAGTCCTTAGATGTACATAACGTACAAAGAATAGCAAGTTCCTAGCCTGCCAGGCATTCATATAATCTGCTGGAATTCAACAGTAAGCATATCAGCTCGGTGTACACAGCAGCTAAATAAGCTACAGCAGGAAAGAGCTCACACAGATACATTATGCAGCAAAACAGAACTGGTAATTTCCCCCAGCCCTGTGACTCCCATCCTCATTTCTGTGGAATATGAAGTTTCTCAGTTATTGCATTTAGTTTGGAAAACTAAACTAAGAAGAATAGAAGGCTTAATTCCTGTTCCCACTAAAAACTATGCTTAAATGTCATATCTCCAAGATTTTTAGAACAACTAAAGATACAAAGGGGAAAATAAAGACATGAGACATGGAATATGGTATGATTCATTTCACAACATTTTGAAGATGCATACTTTAAGTATAGCAACTGTGTGTTTCACTTAAACTAGGTAAGTGATTGACAGTCTGCGAAGGACCCATTAGGAAAACTGAAAACCATGCATCAGACACATCCAGAGAGAAAGCACTTCTCCTCCCATTTGAATAGTATGGAACAATACATCACAGATGCAGTATTAAAGGCCATTAACTCAATCACTATGCTAGTGACTGTGCAGTCACAGCTTGCCATGGAGTTGATCAGAACCCGAATCTTCAACTCTTCCTCAGCTCAGGGTGTCAAGCTGTAGGAGTCATGCATCCCATTTTATACCGAAAAAGAACTGAAATATGACTATAATAAATTATAATTGATATTAGCCTGTTTTAAGTACTCTGAAGACACTCACTGCTACAATCACCCTAGCAGGATTAAAGCACAGTGCTTATAAACCATGTTCAATTGTTGGAATCTTTGCTTACGTTAAAAATCTGCAAGTTAGTATCAAGCTTAGGGAAAAACACCTTATTTTTTTCAACTATGGGCTATTTCTAAAACTTTCTGCCAGGGTAGGGGAGGACAGGAAGGTGTAAGCATATTATTTTTCAATGCCAACTCAACACTTGCACTGGATAAAAAGTGCGTCTGATGGTGTAAATTAATTTGTTTGGAAGACTGCTGTAATTGACTAAATCAAATCAGGGTTGACTTAGAGATCAGTACCTACAGAAGGTAGATTTGCAATGCTATCTCTGACAGCAAACTTCTAGCTAAGGCCAAGCTTCTGATTGATTCTGGCTACTTTCTTCAGCTAAAAGTGCTGTTGAGGAACCAGTCTTTACAGAAGGAGGGAATGGAGGCCCCCATTGCCAGGCCATGCCACACAGTACAGCTGGGTTTACTTCCACATCACTGATTTGAATATGATCTGTTCTAAAACTGACTGAAACTTGTCTGAGTGGTGTTCGGTAGCCTCTGAGAATGTTAGCAGTATTAGCCCAGTTCATATGAGGAGCATATATTAATTTATATGCTGCTGTGAAGTATCAATATAGAAATGATTACAGAAGACAAGAGATATGGTAAATGTTTTTTTTTCAAAACTTGTCAAAGACCACTCACACTCCAATTACAGATATCCTGGGGGACAATAGGAAGAGGTAAAAACAACTTTCTTCAGTGAAATAATGAAACAGCAAACATTGTCGTTTGTGCCTTTGTCCTGGCATATTAAAGATTTTGAATTTTTTGGGGTGCAGCTCTTTTTTTAAAAATAACAGCAAAAGTAGTACTGTACTGTTCTAATTCTCTGCATTTTGCTTGAACTCTGTTTCTTTTTTGTGTTGCAACTCCTTTTCATACTTACGTTTATACATTATAGCAAGCTATAAATTTCACTTAATTTTCAAGCAAAATGTCTAGTGTGAAATTATCTAGTATTAAGAATGGCTGTTCATCAAAATTTAAACAAAACATAAGCTGCCCTAAGCAGCAAGAAAATCCCTCTTTCATTTAGTCAAACCAATTTGGTAACATTCTGTAAGTTTTCTTACCACAAATAAGCTGTAGCTACCTCTATGGTCACAGACATTCATAATACCTTTACATGTTTCCTGTGATTCAGGCAATATTAAAAACAAAAACAAAACCAAATAACGGGAAACACTCAGGCTTAACAAGGAGAACTGGAAGCTGATGAATCAAGGAAAGTGTTACAAGGTTATAAGGAAACATGCAGAAAAATTGTACACAAAAAAACCACATTAGCAACTAAACAGATATTCAAAGTTTGATGTTAAAATAGCGCAGCCTGATTTTTGAGAGCTTTTGAACAGTTGTGACCAACTTCAACAGGATTAATGGATATTCAACATCTCTAAGAAGTAGCCCATTAGTTCTAATTGCCACTGTCGTCATCATCTATTATTTTGTTCTATGAAAAGCAGGACACAATTGGAGTTAAATATCAGTGTGTGAAACAGGAAATTTAGAAAGCCAGGAAAAATTTGAAATTGCTATTGATTGCAAAATAAGCCTGGGGTGGGGAAATAAAACCCTTCACCACACTGAATATTAATGTCTACAGGCAACAGCTAAAGGAAGTAATGGTGCCTGTGTTTTTTTAACTTATGTACCAAATTCACATATGAAAACAGCACCTGTACACTGTGCTGCGCTAAAAAAAAAAAAAGAACAATCTCTTCTGAAAAACTGCTCATCATAGACTACCAGACAGAAAAAGAGGGAAAAATACAAAAAAATTTGTATTCTCCTTGAGCCTTAGTCAACAAATGTGATGACAACATCACTCTAAGGAATTAGAACATGTTTTGTAGAGCTTACTGCAAGCTTCAGCACATAAATATCTTTCAGTTCAATCTACTGCAGAAAGAATTATTTAAATATATTTTTTTAAACATCTCAAACACATGGATTTCAGAAATATCTGGTTTTCTCAGCTTTTTATTACAAAAGAGTCCTGGAAAGTAGACAGATCCATAAAACAAAAATTCCTTGAAGCTATCCAAAGTGATATTCTCTGTCACACATTTAATTTTTTTGTCTTTATTTTAAAGACACATTGATCAAAGTACTCTGCTTTGCTGCTGATCTGAAGGTAAATGCATAGCAAAACTGACTGGGAGTCGTTGCTGATTATTTTTAGAAACAATGTATCATCACTTTGGACAATAAACACTGTCAATTTATTAGAAGTCTTTCAAAGAAGCATGGCAGAAAATTGCTGTGCCTGACTAGCAGGTCTGCTTACTAGCCAGAAAAGTAAGGAAGAAAGAAAGAATTGTTACTGCTGGTTCAAAACTAAAGGATGTGGAGATGGAGCAGGAATGATTTCAATGATGATCTACAATTTCAGTTAGGTGTTATATGAAATACAAATGGCTGGGGGAGGGGAGGGAAAGAGCAAATATCTATTATTTGATGCAGGGAATTGGTCCCAAAACAACAGATTGGTAGTTTGGTAAGACAGATGCTCAGCAGACAGGCAAGACTATAGACCACATAAAAGGGAAGGCGGGGGGGTGGTGGGAAATATTATTGAAACCATGTTCATCCATCACCTGCAAAACAATTAAATAAGCTGATCAAAATAGATACTTAAGGGGTGACCAACCACAGTGCAAGAAGCAGAGAAACAGGGCTACTCTCATTTCCCTGTTTAGTTTTGCAGAAGTCTATTTGAAAAATTATGGGTTTATTGTTTATGTCAGTCACTTTCCACTAAATCAGTCAGTTTGCCAGACAGTGAATACGTGCAATGTTCGCTCATTTGAGTCAGGTTTTCTCTTATTTACAAATGTCTTGGAGTAACATCTTTCTTTTCAGTTTGCTGGACCAGTCAACTAACCAGCAGTATTCTCCACTTCATGAGAGGCAGAACGAGCTAACTTCTTGGAGCTGCAGTCAGTAGACATAGAAGAGCAAACCATTTATGGGGAGCTCATAATACTCTAAAATGCAAAAAGATAAAGCTGAACTTTATCTAGTTGATAACAATTCATTTTTTTCAACCACTAGCATCAAAGTAAAAGTGGTGGTGTCAGGAAAAGAAGGTCACTGCCACCAACTAGTCAAATATTTAAACTTGGATCTGAACTAAGCTTGTGACACCAGTATTTCTGTTTTAAATAATATAGAAATGGATCTGGTTATGTGCAACATAATACATGCAACTCAGAAACTGCACTGCAGCTACTATTTTCTTATCTATAACATCAATGTTTTCGATGATGATTTCCAAAGACTAAAGGAACTGAAGAACTTCTCGGGCAACTTCGAACAGTCCTGAATCTGACCTGTGATATTTTACACAGCTTATGTGACTGAATATCTAGTCCACATATATAAATCCACATCTGCTTGATTAAATTAGACTGTCAGTCTCCCACAGTAAAGCCATAGCCAAAAGGCCCAGAATTATGTAAACAACCCCCAGCAGGAGGCTGAAAATCTGGCTCTGTATTTTCTCTATAATTCAAATGATAGAATTAAAAGCTCCAAGTAGCATGCCCTCAAACAGAAAGAGATTCAGAGAATTTATATTATAACTACCATTGCTACTTACAGAGAACAGTAAACTTTCCCATAATACTTTACCTCTTGAAAGTCAGACACGTTATAGAATGTCACCCACACAATATAGCGGTGTCACCACTGAAAGCTGACCTTGGAAGTCCTCCTGCCCTATCAGTCGTTCTCCAAACCACAACAAGAATTTACTAAGTGACAGATTTCTTCACATTATTCTCTGTTCTTTCCATGAACTAACCTATCCATTAAACACTATCAAGATGAAGACACATGCACGTGTGGAAGCAAAGACTGTAGTGAGGGCCTTTTTTTCCATATTGAGACAAAAAGTTAAGGACTAGCATAGCTGAACTGTATTAAGCTTCTTACTGGAGAAACCTGGCTGAGGAAAGGACCCGAACTGCTAGAATTATATCACTTCACTTTCCTAACATGGAAAAAAAGTAATGAAGTAATGTTCATAATGAAAGGATTGCAGATAGGTCAACAGACTATCTGCCTTGGCTGAATGCAGGAAAAATGCAGAACTGCTCATTTTTCTTCTCCCACGTCTACACTTCAAACAGTCTGAAAAAAATGCTGAAATCTTTTTCAGCTACCTTGCTCACTGTATGTAGTGGCATAAAGATGAAACTTGGGGTTTAGTTTTTCTAGCACTTTTGCTCTCACTTCTAGGCTTGGCAACTTTCTCCTGGACATCACTAAGGTGACTATAACATCAAACAGCACAACATATACTATTTACTCTGGAGTGAAATAGTGAAGAGGAATACTTAAGTTTTATATGTAATTTGCAATTTGCTGCACTGCTTTGGTGAATAAAAATTACCCAGCATTCTTGCACAAGCACACTAGGCCTTTAAAAAAGAAAAGCAGCATTTTGATGGGGAAAGCTAGGAATAAAGAGCACACCAGAAGCTGCACTAACAAGCATAAGCATGATAGGCAACATACCATCCTGTGACCTTCTGGACTTACAAATAGCTCCAATGTTTTTCAGAAACAGGAGGCAGCTCTCAATGCTGCACGTGCCAATCTCTTCAGTTTTGACTAGACCCATCTATCTACCTTTAGTTAATAACAACACAAATACCAGCATGCTTTGAGGCACAGTTAACATCTCTGAATTCACAGAATCAATAAATCAATTCCACACGTAGAAAACTTATTTGGAAAATCCTATCAGCTTTGCAGGAATTTCCTCTGTGAGCAGCAGAAAGAAGGAGGCCTGGTTTTATTTGGATTTCTTCCCTTTAATACCCTAAACTTCTGCAGCTACCAGCACATCCCAGAGTTAGTCCAGAACCATACATGCACTAGACTGTCCAGACAACTGCTGTCAAACAGTGTAGAAAACAGTATGGTTCTAGTTTCAGTCTTTCTTCCCCATCAGCCACAGACTTTCACAAATTTTGTAAGAAATCTTATTAACTTGGACAATTTAACTATTTTTCAAATAGTACAATGGTTTCAGGGGAACTGGGAAGAATAATACACGGATGGATGGGCATAAGTCTCATTAGAGAGACTGTTAGAAAAGCAGGCTAAAAACGTTTTCCCCTTTTCATGACATTTGGTATCAGTTCAAGACTGCATGCCTGTGGGTTTGCTAGCACGACTTTATCCAGTGATGTCTGATTTCAAAACTTCATTTCCAGCTCAGTATAACCCTGATTTGTAGATCCTAATGGCAGAGTTGAAGGTTTACCCATTTAATCAGCCTTTCTTCTTACCAAGAGATGGAAACAACACAGTGCAAGAATTTCAGAACCCCTAGTCTGTAGCCAAACCAGTCAATCTGCAAATGAAGATCTGAAGTTCTCCCTGGACAGTTAACTGATGTAGACAGGCTCCACTAAGATGCTCTAGTTGTACTTCGGAGTCTCCATTAACTATTTTGGGAGTCTGCGTTCTTAATTCCAGGAAGATAGTTAAATTCACATCATATAAATATGATATATTTATATTATATATAATATATATAAATATATCTCTAGTATATATATTGCTCAAAAATTGCTATCAATTTTTCAACATGTTGGATCAATTCAGACATTACAAGAAATAGTAGTGTAGTATTTAAATATCTGTACCAACAAGTAAATGCTAAATGTACATATATTAGCGTTTCCTTATACTGCAGGACAGGGAGATGTCTTTTTTTAATTTGCTGTGCAGCAGAGGTAATTTTATCACTTTTCTTTCTTTGAAGAAGCTTACTGTTATAACTATTTATTGCAAGAGCAATTGGAGATTTTGTCTCACTGGTCCAAGAACATGGCCTGGAAATTAATAGGCTTCTCAGTTTTCACTATAACACTGTTTACCAAACCAATTTAATCACTTATAAGCCTTTTTCCTAATGGCTGCGCTTTTAGAAGCTGAACTATTAGGAAGAAGAAAGCTATTTTGCATACAGCTCTGCTTAGTTAAGAGTTTTCAAATAAAAGTCATCTGTATAAATACTAGAATGTGTTATGCCTTTTTCTTATTTCTTTCTAATGAATAAGACATATTTTGCTATTATTTTTAGAGGCACACTGGGAATCCCCCCAGCGCTTGTCCTTCCTATACTGCAAAAGATTTGATACAACAGATAAAGTAACTGGACAGTCACCAACTTTGTTACTTTTACTGCACTCATGAGTGGTTCTACCCTCATCAACTCACAGAGTATCCCTGTTTCACAAGAAGTATTGTAGATGCGTCAGATGGCATTCAAGAATACACAAGTATCCCTTAGTATTTTTAAGGTCCTGTCATTTCCTCCTACAAAAGCTGTCGATAACCAGGGGTAGTGACTAGTATGGCTTCACCAAGTAAGAGATACAGAGAGGGTCAGCTGACTTCCTCTCGGGTGGCATCTCTCCTTGGTGATGCTTTAATCATCACAAGAAGCAAAAGTGTATATAACAAATTGTCTCATTTCATCATAGTATCAAGGAATTCAGCAGATGCTTTCAGAATCAATGAAAAAAATATACTGAAAAAATTTCTTTGTACTATTAAAATCTGTTAACCACAATCACTAAAAGAGTGCAAATCTTTCTTAATTTCTGCATAAAAGGAAAGATCATTCCCTCACAAAATAAAATACCTCACCATAAAAATTTATCCAATTACTTACGCAACTTTTCAACCAAGATATTTTAATAAGACGTCCTTTTAATCCCTGCCTGTTTAATAAGACAAATGAGACATTTGTAACTTTATTACACCACCAGTGCACAATTCATTTTTATGATACAGCAACAATAAATAATTTAAGAACACAAATGGAACAGTCAAATCTCACAGCCTCCAGTGAAACAATATATGGAACATAATTACATGCAGTACACATTTTGCAAAGAACATTGACTCAGTTCCAAATTTAGCAAAATGTGACCAGGAAATAAGTGTCTGGAACTTAACCACAGCATGCGTTTGACCCTTTTCAATCTTGAAACCTACTATTTGCCAAATGCCATTTCAGCTTGTAAGAGTGTTAAAGATCCTCTAGTCTTCTGTAAAGAATTAACTGCTTCATGAAGAGATTTGTTTTTAGAATCTTACTGGTCTAATTTACACTGAAACTTACTTTAGTTACTCAAAATAATTTTTTTCTCTTTGGATAAAGTTTCCAAAGATTTTTAACATCTATGTGAAACCAACAGCATCAGCTTTTCATGCTTGAAATATATGGACGTAGTTCAAGAAGAAATGTGAGAGGAGATGATTAACTTAGAAAGGAGTTACTCCCCGTCTTCTCTATCAACAACATACCAACAGGCTCCTCCTTCCTTTTAGCTACACAAACAGTACTAACTTCTCGATCCATATGCTCTCTGCCCTTACACACATTAATACAACTGAGAGATCAAGTATGGATAGTTTTTGTCTAATTTTACAGAAATTCTTTTTGTCTTCACAAAAGGGGTAATTCAAAACTACATTAATTTACTTACAAGCATACGAATCTCAGTGAGCTTAGGTTGGGCTATAGTTTGGTTCTGCAATGCTGAAAATTTATTACAGAGCCCATGCACCATCTAGAACAGATGACACATTTGTTTTGAACTATTCTGATTTTAAAGGTTTAATACATAAGAAACTTGGAGATTCCAGTCACCTTATCTAAAATAGTAGTACTTTGAGAGAGACCAAGATATTTTCATCATGTAGCCAGTGTCCACTAGCTTAGACTGTAGACACCACAGTAATATGTGCATCATATTATTAACAGTAAAAACAATGGACTAGAAATTCCCATAGACTTCATGCTAAATAACTTTTAAAGGAGTGTTTAAATACTATGAATACTATAAAAGTCTTTATACTGTATGAAATGTTCAAACTGTACCCTTCTAATGCTCTATATTGATTATTTTCATGCTACAATATATTAAGGCCTTCTTAGATTAAGATGGATTTCTTTAGAATAACAGACTCTTCCTCTAAACTGAACCAGTCAATATTTTTTTTTCCTAAAAATACATCCTGATGATTGAACTGTCCAGCACATATTATTTTTTAAAGTATACAATTAATTCTTTTCATCCAGGTCTAGAACTACCTACCTTAGAAAAACACAGCTTTACTGTGAAAAAGGAATCTTCAAGCCAAACAAAAATTTCCTGGAATTCCATGAGAAGCTACCTTGGATAAAATTAACTAAGACATGCGGTTTTGTTTGCATAGACTGGCCTGAAAAGCTGTGTGAAGTTACTGCCTTACAGACACAGCTTGTTTCAATGGTAAAAAACATGACTTATACAGTTCGTATGAAAGAGGATGCATCTCTTTTCTCACTATAGAATAGGGCTTAGAAGTATTTTACTCTACTTCTGGTAATTAGCAAAAGTATTTTTATTTCATAACGATTAAGTGAATTAGTCTGGTTCACCCTGATAAAGCATGTAACGAAACTTGTAAAGGCATATAACAGAGGTAAAGAGCATGAACTAGCATGTTTGTGTTTTCTACATTTGAAAAGCAAAGCTACATGTTTTCACTCCCTGCAATTGGTACCTCATACAGTAACAATACTGTTGTTAGCGTGTAACAAAATTGTTAATAAAATAACCAATCTAACTAGCAATTAAATCTCAAAATGACGAAGCATTGCCTGTAATTAAAACATGCTTCTACTTCTACCCACGTTAGGCAGAGAAGCCTGAATATCCTAATACACCAGTTAGTTTTTATTAATTGTATCTCAGTGATGATTCCCAAGATAAATTCAATACTGAAATTCAAATAGACTACAATCAAATGGTACAGAGTCTTAACTTAGCCTAAAATTAACAGTAACTGCCAAATGATGGATTCAAGAGTAAGCTGTCTGTAGTGACAGGTAACGTGCCCCAGTTATTTGCAAAACTAAATGCCACTGCTGTATAATAAGCCAACATACTTCTGTAAAAATAGTACCACAGCAATAGCCAAGATGATGCTTAAATAAAGTGGAATAGCATTTCTGTCTTACCACTCTGAGTACATGTTACGTTAACTGCATCAGAAGATTAAAAGTGAGATTTGTTTTCTATTGATAACCACCTCCTCATTACCAGAAGGTTCTGGGACATTGCTTACATCCCAAACAGTTTCCTAAAAGCTTGTAAGCGGTAGTTTGTTAGCTTTGGGTGATACCATCACCAGCCCTGCGGGAGGACAGCAGACATCCAATGCAGATGTGTAAAACAAACTAGAAGGTATCAGATTTCTTTGCAAAGATTGAACCCAGAGTAGGCATTGGGAGGGAGG
The DNA here is from genome assembly GCA_035590275.1 of Ibycter americanus. Taxonomy (NCBI): domain Eukaryota; kingdom Metazoa; phylum Chordata; class Aves; order Falconiformes; family Falconidae; genus Ibycter; species Ibycter americanus. Next base: position 20,942,177 of record JAVJGI010000063.1, read on the forward strand.
GTGAGAGACGCTTGGGCTTATTTACAACCCAGAAAACCCCCTTGTCAAAGTAGACACTGAGTTTAGTAGGAACCAAAGCGCTTACGCAGCACAAGCTACAGCTTCAAGACAGCAACACAATAGCATCTGTGACTTAAAACTTTAGCCATCTAAGTCAGGGTTTTCTTTTCCAAGTTGCGCATCAGGGAACACACAGAGAAATCAGTTCTGTAAAGCTGGTAAAAAGAATATCCAAGAAGGATCTATTCTTGCAACAAGCGACTAAATACTTAGAAGTGAATTTTGCCATCAAAAGATTTTTAGATTGACAATGTAAAGTGGAATGATAGAACATTTACTTTCCTCCTTTTCCTTGAGATCTGCAGGTTCCTTAGTCTACTCCAATTTCCAGCTTTTCTAGTCCTTGGAAAGCAAAACCTAACAAGAGAATACTGTAGAATTAGATGCTTCAGATGCATAGATGAGACCCATCAGATAGATTTGGTTTAGATTAAATACGTAACAGCTAATAGCACATAGAAGTGCTAACCAGTATTACCTGAAATCAAGGTTGGAGAAGGTAATATAACTCCCAAGAACCAAATTCAGAAAAAAAAATTTCAGTTAAATTAGGCACAAAATGTGGAAAGATTAGAGTCTAATTTGTCTTATGCAGGCACTGCTTATCTTTATTTGATCACTATCACTAGCAAGAGACTGGAATTGGCTGGAGTCACTGCCCCAAATAAAATAATCACTTCTAAAACATTAAAGAAGCCATTAATGTGGATTGACTTTGTCCCAGCAGAACAGAGCAATGTAATCTGTTCAGTGCTGGTGATCTGGCAAGGACACATAAAATTAGTCTGACACCTGAGTAGAAAGTCAGGGACTTGCAGATGCTGACCGCAGTGTCCAAACTCACAAGGACTTTCAAAGTAACAATGGTTCCAGAAGATACATTCTATATGCAACACCTGGACATGGCATTTTCTCCACGATCGAACTGGATACTTACAAAATTCTCAGCAAGAATCTCAAAGGTTTTACCAACATCATTCTTAATCTTCAACAGTTTAAATAAAAAACAGTTCCTATAGAGGAGCGTGGAGTTCTGAAAAAAGTTGTGCATCAGCTATAGAGAGAATTTATGAGCTCAGCAATAGTTGAGGAGCCTTAAGATAGTTTGATATATCAAGTCCCCTTTCTGAAAAGGAGAGACAGACAAAGAATCTATATTCAAGAAGAGACATTTGGTAGTCAGAGACTATAAAAAACCCAGGATCTGGACACAATTCAGGCTTCAAAGCAGGAAACAATGATTTGAGAATTCTAACTTTGCTTCTTTGCTTGACTTCATCCACACACAATCCAGTCTGTTTACATGCATTTGGTATGAAGGTTTGCTTGTAAGGAAACATTTTTGTCATCTCTCTTTTTCTAGACTGTATGAAAATCTTATTACTCAAAATCTGTGTGGACAGAAAGAATAATCTTCAGTATGGAACTATTACCCAGGTCTATGTTTATGTTCTTACTCCATCTCCTGAAGAACATTATTTTCTCTTGAAACTGTAATATTTGGATAATTACTACTCAAGAAGGAAAGAAAACAGAAGAATTGACAAAAATAATTTCAGGTCCCCAGATCAATACAGCACGTTCATCAAACTTCACAACTGTCAGATGCAGAAATCCAGCTCTTTCTGAATGACTGTCTATTTGCTACATAGAACAATGCAGCAGAAAACCAAGACCGTATATGCCAAAGCACAAGAGAGCACACTACTAACGGCAGAATGCACAACCAGTCCATTCAGCTGTTATACTTAGCACAGAAAAAGGAAAACAGTATTGGTCAAGGACACCTTTTTCATCTCTTTGAGAGATATTTCACAGCTGAGATCACTTCAAGCATTTGCGCTGGCTGTTGTTCTTGGATAAACAGGTTAGCTCACAAGTACTCCTCTTTTTTTGTAATACGTTTTGCTAGCACCTAAGCACTCTCATTTCAGAACTCCATATTATAAGACAATGTTCTTTTGTGCCATTGCTTTTCTGCCATCAAAACAGAGTCCCCCGGCCTTTTATTAAACACAACTGTATTTATAATTGCTTTGCAATGAATTTGAAAAAATCTACGCTTCTCTCATTTCAAATGGGTTACAAAAGGACTTATAAGGAGACAAAAAGAAAATACATGTCTTTCCAGTACAACGTTCTACAAAAGAGCATACCTGCAGTAGTATAGTTTGTTGTTTGATTACTTAAATATTTTTCCTTTACCCCAGACATATTGCTGAACCAACCTCACAATAGGGATGATATAAATATTTAAAAATAATGAAACACTGAGGAGTCCCCATCCTTTGTTCAAAAATATTCAATCCAATTAAAATGTTGATTCAAATTCATGCTATTCCTCCCTGAAGTTTGACGACAGTTAAGATGACCAAAATGTAAGTAAATCAAGAAGAAATAGCGTTGTATTTATTAACTTTGCTGATGGTTTACTGAGCTCTATAAGAGTTTTCCTTGAAATTGCAACAGCATAGCCTAATAAATACGTTAGCAAAGAACTGTGCGGGCTTTAATTTTTAGTGTCTGGAATTGAGGGACTGATTATTATTTCCCAAATAAAATCCATATTTTCTGTTATTTTTTTCCTGGTTTTTTCTAGGCTTTGCACTACCTGCAAGTTAATGACATTTTTCCAATCATCTGATTTCTGTTTTAAGGTTTGTCAGTATAATGTTTATGAAAGCTCAGAACTCTGCTACTGATAATCGCTCCACTGAAGACTGTAATGCCAGCAGCAGACAAAGTTATGGCTCAGGCTTTAAAAGCACAATCTCCAACATAAACAGGAAGGTTTAGTAGAAAAATATACCATTTCAAAGGCAGTTAAAATCAGCACCTGCAAGAAGACAGTACAATTTGCCACCCAATAGTCTACCTTAAACTCTATGATCCATGATGACTGTTCAACATCTTTGCTACACAAATTTCTTACATTTAGAACAGATTGGGAAATATCAGAAGTATTAAAGACAATTCTTTTGAGGCAAGAGAAAATTCAATTAGATTCAGCTAGCCTACACGTTTCTTCTGTTTGAACTTCACATATTTTTTTCTGATTCCTTTCTACTGAAAATACCACGAGCCTGCACTACGTCCCCTAAGTTTTGCTAGAAGTGCTATCTTGACATTTTTGAGCTCTGCCTCCCCGAATCATCCACGCCACACAGTCAACATACCTCATGATAGATGCTCACATAATCCTGTATATAAAAAAATAAGCATAGAAATAATCCGGTAGAATGATTTATTTTTTTGTATCACTGCAAGTGGTTAGGTTCGTATCTCTCTATTATCCAGTAATGAAAAGGCCCTTCTGTAAAGCAAACTGGAAAGCAGATGCCATGGCCTCAAGGACATGGTTTCCCCAATGGTATGCACAGCCAAAGGTGCTAGAAGAATATCCTGACCATAAGTCGCTGTAGATCAAATTTAGTAAATGCAAAACCACAGAATTTTTGTTTCGTTCTCTTGTGAGTAAGCAGTATAATACAGCCTTTAATTATACCCTCACTCTTGTATTTTCTTTCAAGATCCCTCCTTTAAACATTTTGCAGAATCAACAGGGCTCACTTAATCAGCAGATTTTTCAATATTCAGTTGAACTCAACCATGCAAGTGTGGCCCCAGGAATCTGACTTACTGTAACCTTTTGGCCCTCTTGAAGGGAGGTTCAGGATGTTTTTTGTCTCCTTCCATGATCATCTGTTCAGTACATACATGTCTCACAAAACAATAATGAGCTTAGTTAAGAACGTGCCTGTAAGGTGTGCAATTACTACACCATTTTAAAAATGGAGCCAAGGAAGACAGTTTAAAAAGCATTATTAGTTCTGAGTCCCTGCACTTTATTACATTTTTTGAGGATATACAGCAACTCAAAATTAAAAATCTAGTTCCTATGCACTTCATTTTCAGTGTAATGTTCAAGACAGACCCTGTGGTGTCAAATCAAGGATACACACCACTTTTCCTCATATTTTTCTCATGTACATGGTAGAAAGTAATTATTTTCAGCTCCATTTAGTTTGCTGCTTTAGTTATTAAAGCCCTCTCAAGCAGTTCTGTGGACCTAACATGGCAGGGGAGGAAAAAGCAATAGGGAAGAACTTCTCAATCCAGCACATTGCTGCCAAGGAAGCAATATACGTAACATACTTCCAGGGAACAAGAAACATTTGTGTGCAAATTTTTGTTTAAGCAATGTATTTAGCTTCACTGAGAACTTGTGTAGCAGAAGCATGGACAAAATCCAACTCACCATGGTAGGTTCTACTTGCAAAAACCTCCCTTCTCTCCTGCATGCCCTATCTCATTTTGGTGAAGCAAATGAGGCAGGCATCCACACCAGTAAACCCACTTTCTCCCTAGAAAAAGGACAGAGAAGCAAATGGCAATTTACAGCAGCTGATAATCAGCTAAACACCACTTATTTAGCAAATATATAGATCAGTTCACTGTCCTTAGCAAGGTTATTACTATGGGGATCTTCCATTTAAGTCTCACAATGGGTTGCACCATTTTATGACAGAATGAACTGTTAAGAAATATAAAAATCAAAGAACTAAGCCCAAACCAGGACTTTTGCAGTGACAGATCAACTGTTGAAGCAGTTTAATGTGGCGATGACATGGATGGTTTTAGGAACTTATTTAGCATCCAGGCTTTAGGAAGCACAAATAAAGATTAATTTAATGAGTAACATGGCATCACCCATCAGCTCTGTGTTGCCACAGGCAATAGGCATGCTGTTAGCTTGTTAATAATTTTAGTTGGTTTCTTTGGTTGGCTACACTTCATTGTTGTCAACCAGAAAACAAATTACATTCTTGTTTTCTTTGCAAGACCCTTATGCTGAGCATTTCAAAACAAATACATGACAGATGCTAATTTGGGGGATGGAGAGGATGTTTATAGCTACTTACAGGAATGAGGTAGGTAGGCCCCTGTTTCTGTTTCTAATATGTTTACCTATTTAGGAAGGCAGGAGGCAACTGTCCAGCTGATTTGACTTCTGATTTTGAAGCTCTGCAGTATCGTGTGCCTGTGAGAATGGAGAGAAGACCGGAACATGTTTTACTATTTTACTCCAAAACTGACACTAAAGTACTGTTCTGCATCCATTTATCATTTCCACTATACACCCTGACCCTGGAATCTTAACCTGCAGCACAATTACAGAGAAAGAATCTCTTCCTTTCTTCCAGCTTTGACCATTCCCAAGATTGTTATAAGCACTTCAGTACCTCACTGTTAAGGTCACAATAGCTTTTCACCAAGAACTTCATCCAGGACCCAATCCAATTCAGATTAAACAAAAGAAACATTAATTACAAAATAGAGAAACAGAAACAAAGCCTTCTTGAGGGAAACATTGTCTGACCGCTGGCACACATTAACCTGGACATAAGGATTCTGAAAGGTAACTTGATAAACCCAGATGGTATGCCTTAAGACTGAGATTGCTTTGCTATTGCAGAGCTATGTGCATCAGATGGCAGCTTCTTCGGAATGCAGCCCCCTTAACTGTTTGGTTCAGAGAAACTAAGGCAATATATCTCAAAATCTAGTATAGAGGGCTGGTTGTACACCAGTTTGACTGTATGTTCCACATCAATGACAGAATTGAGTAAATTATTTCAACTGATCCAATACATATAGTCCCTTTCTACTCATCAAACATTCATCTGCAGATTGAGATTTACTGATTCTGTTCAAAAAAAAGTCATATGATTTTTAAAAAAACCCAACAACAAAACACAAACACAACAACAACATAGCACTGCAGACTGATCTAAAAGAATCCTCCATATTAATTAAATTAACCATGAAGCACAGACCTGAGTGGTTTGAAGAGCTATATGATAATGTTTTGCTTCCTAACTGGATATGTGAGTTTGCTGCAGTTTACGTAGCTTTTTAACTGGTTTACCTGTTAAGAGAGCTGAAATGATCACACTTTTCTTTTAAAGCCTGTTCAGTGACACTCTGCCCAAATATCAATCATTCTGACACTGACTAAAGTCTGCTTCTTTGTTAGTTTAAGTACAATTAATCAAGGTCATCAAACATCATGTCTTGAAAAGTTTTTATGGCTCTCATTCTTATACATGCTTTTTCTCAACTCTTTGAATTTTTTATTCCTTCTAGTTACAACATATTACACTTTCTTCACCATATACAATTTGTTTTTTCTTAATGAATTCATATATATACTTAGATTTACTTGTATGTACTTGTTAAATATATTTGTTGTATAAAGACAGACTAATAAAATCTCTTTTCTATTTTCCTCTTCCACTCTCTCAGCTGTATTTTTCCTAGTATATGTTGTTGCACAAATTTATTTTAATACAACACACTTCACTGGTCATTTTTAAAGCCATAAGACTACCAGCTTTTCAGGTTCAGTTGAATTTTCACCTGGTTAACTCATGTCAGCCACCTAGAATACTGTCGAAGTTCACTTTTCTGTGAAATTCCACTGAAATGGCAAAACAGCTATGGTAACCTGACCAGAAAGAACTAAATATCCTCCATGTTCGTACACAGAGGATTTGGAAGTGGTAGTGGTCACAAAAACAACATACTTCAGGTGTGAAATATCAACATGCAACTCCACAAAGTCAGGAACTTACATGCACATTTTTACAAATATCTACTGAAGTCAATGGGCAAAAGTGAACATACGTTTTTGACTAAAGATATCACACCTTTGATTCCCAGCAGAATAAGAAACAATCCAAAATGCCAAATTAAGATAGGTTTTTTCAGAGGCTGTCCAGATACTTTTTTCACTCTTGCCAAGGTCTTTATTTCAGATGCCTAGATGGAAACATTACCCAAACTTCACTTCAGTTTCACTGTAGTGTTTGTATTGTTATGTGCAGATTGTACAAGTACACATAACTACGCTAAAATTCTCATAGATGAATAACGGTGCTCAAGATCTTTGAGCTCGTCTGATTCTTTTCCACCAGCAACATTTCATTCACAACACACAAATCATTGAGAACAAGTGGTGCGTCAGTAATGCTGTTGGTGGAAACAAAAAGAGAGTCCAAGCCTGTTGTGCTGTTCTGATGCCCTCACATCCTGATGAACTGCTTGACACTCACAAAACTCAATTGACACTTCTAGAAACAGCACACATGGAAGAACCACTCAGAGTATCACTGTCCAAAGTGCCCATTTGTTTCTCTGAAGTGCCATTAAAAACAGCTGTTTTAATTGTAGAAGTTAAAAAATAGCCAGAACAAAGCGCTCTCTAGATAGCAAAAATGTGAAGTGAAAAAAAAGGTGTACTTAAGAGATTGCAGAGAAAAGTCTCTTCTGGTTACTTTGCCTCCTGCTAAAACCATCCCTGGACACTTGCATGTATCCATTAGATAATAAAACAGGTTAGGAGAATGACAGGAAGTGTATTAGTCTCATCGTAACTGGGTGAAATTCGTGCAACAGAACAAGCAATCAGCAAGGAAACACAAAACTTGCCTTTCAAAGCAGAGGCCATAGCAAAAGCCATAGTTATCTCTTGTGATCTACAGATTTAAATGAAATTGTAATTGCCAATACAGGCAATTAATTTGACCTCAGTATTCAATTCTATATTCAGTTATTTGATGAATCTGTCAAAATTATTCATACCTAATGAAAGAAAAACAAATGACACTAGATTCAAACTGAAACAATCACAAGAAAGTTTTTATGGAAAGAACATCAAACATTTCCACAAAGTTCCTATGAAGATAATTAATGGTGTCAAAACTCAATCTGTGTCTTGTTTATGGCATGACTGAAGTGTGACAATCTCTTGCTAACGATTCATGAACGTTTTGGTGTAGTAATACCTTCATGTGATTACACACTAATAAGTACTGTATGTTCTCACATTTGATTATGTGATGCATATTACCAATATATTGATTATATTACTGTTTAAGCTCAGATTGATAATTCTGTCTTTGAAAATAAAATACACTGCCAGTCATGCAGAGGATTGTTACGCATGTTTTTTCATTAGTCCAAAGAAACATACACGCTGAAGATTTCCAACTTCAAAACATAAAAAGGACCTTTGTGAACAATTTCATTTGGATCAGTTCCATCATGAAAGGCTGTAATGGGACAGTACAGGTATACTGGAAATGCCCATGTCAGAGGTTTCTGGCAGACCTTGGGTTTTGTCCATGATTAGGTACTAAAGTAGTTTTTGCAAAAGCTACTGTATTTGAGCACTGACAGAAACAGTATCACCAAGATCTTGGCAAGTTTTCTGTACGTTCCCTTTAGCTCTCAGCAGCATGTGCCATTTTAAGGCAGCAGTCTTTTTTTCCAAAGTTCTAATTTAAGACATGATAAACCTCTCAGTTATGTTTGTTGCTTCTGACTTCTAGCATCTGTAGTAACAGCATGAAGTCATGGAAAACACAGTAGTTGTTTGACTGGTCAAAAGCTGAGGACACCTTTTTACAATGGAAAAATCTCTTTTTAATTAAAGGCCTTATATACAACACATACTTCTTTATCATGTAAAGAAGAGACACTTTTCCAGGCCCACGCTAGAAAGCTACGCAATCTAAACTCTCAAGTTTATAAGTGATCTACACTTACCTTCTGAAACAAAATAACTAAAATCTGAATTGGACAAACAATGAATGTTATTCCCAACCTCCACATATCTGCTTTATACTACTTCCCCACCAAAACTAGTCTGTACTGACTCAAAGGTGCTACTACAACCTAGTAGCTTTAAAAGGTGGATTCCTCTTCCTTCTCAGTGGCACTGCTTTGGGCCATTTGGTGCCACGTGCTCCTTTTCATTTGCTCTGATACTTGTCTAATTGGTCTGTGGGCCACTTTGACTCAGCCAACAAAAATAATCCCTGCTACATTTTTTTGTCTGGAACAATTTTGTGCCAGATTGAATCAACTCACAGAAGGGTCTGTAAAAACACCACTGCCAGCACAAAACAGGCAACATGAAGCAAGCAGGGTGAAGACTTTCTTTTCTTCAGTACCAATGACCTTTCAGATTAGCTCTCCCCTTTTGTAGATCCACAGCTTCAGTGTACTGCAATTGAGCTAGCGACAAGCTGGCCCACTGCCACTGTGCTAAGGGCAGAACTGAAGTCTGCTCCGCAGTGCTGGCCCTTCTGACTTGGTGACAGCTGGAAAACCACTCTTCACCTTTAAGAGTATAAAAGTAAGCTGGGCTGGAGCTTAGGTCTGAGGGCTTTAGCCACACGTTGTACACAGCTTGTGTTTCAAAGAAATTTCCAAATACACATCTGCACATTTTTTTGCAATCTCACAACTAAAAATCTGTGGAAATAGCACCAGTCCTACCTGTCCTAGAAAACTGGGGCAACAAAAGTGGATTGGAACATCTTCCTTTTCTTCAATAGCCAAGGAACATTTTACCAAGAGTAAGACAGACTAAATTATTTGACTGTCTAGCTACACATCATTAAGTCAATCTGACTCTTCCATGCTATCAGAAGTGCAGCCAGCTACTCCCAGCAAGTCTGTAAACAGGACTGAGAAATACAAGATCGTAAAACTTGTTTCTATCTCCCCAATACTGTGAACACCTACACTTTATTGTACATATCCATTTTTTTAAAATGCCACCAAATAAGTAGCTTTTTTTTGCCTAGCCACTGAAAGCTCAAAATTCTCAATTAATATAGTTCTAAGGGGTTTTTTTGCAAGTTAAAAATGTTATGGATCTAAACTGAACTCCAGAAATAGATCTTGACTACATAACTATCTATACACTTGCATTAAAACTTCTTAAATAGGAATTAAAGGAATTCCAATACTGGGAAAAGTACCTTGGGAAAAAGGGTTACATTTTATACTTAAAGTGCCTAGCCTGATAAACTCATACCGCTTCTGTTTAAATTCATGAAGGAAACATTTTTGGCGTTAGTTTTTTAAATACAAAGTTGTCTGATTCCACCTTTTAGCTCAATAAAAGCTCCTTCTGTAGCCTTACTTTCATTAAAGGATTAAGTTTCAGGGAATAAAAATGCTGTCACATAACCATACACACAAAAACCCTGACACATGTAATTGAAATCTTATTTTTCCCTGTGTAAACCAGATACAGGACTTCCAAATTACTTTTTGAAAAATGCTTTTTCCCCCCCCTTTTACAGCCAGAAAATTGAAACAAAAGCCACATAAAATAACCAAGTAAAGATTATCTGTAAACTAAAATACAAATCTTATAAATAATATTTACTATGGTGTGTCCTGGCTTTTTGTTACCACATGAATTCACTTTTTTCTTACAAACTCAAGAATTGTCCTGTACCCTAAATCATAAACATAAAATTCCAATTCTAAGGGTTGTTTTCTCTCCCACATCACCATCAGTACTACCATAAAATAGAGTACAGTTTTCTTTGTGAACAATGCGAAGTCAGCAAGTGCATTGATGTAGGTTTCAAAATTATTATCATTTGGCTTAATAGATGAAAAGGTTACTTGTAAAATCAGATCTTCATTTAGTTTCTTCTGAGTTCAGAAGAATTTAAATCCATACAAACCTACCTGCATGATTAGTTTTACTGACATCATTAGACCATTCACACGAAAGCAAACACCCAGTTACCAATATCACAGTGTGTTTCCAGGATCTTCTGGAACACACAGGAAGAAATCCTAACTTCAGTGAAGTCAGAGAAAGTTTTCCATGAACTTCACCTATAGACATCCTTTAAATACTTTGACCTCTGTTATTAAGCAAACAAAAATCTCAGGGGAAGATCAATCAACGCATGTCATCCTTAAAAAATGCTAACAGTAACTGACTTTTACCTGTGGATACTCATTTTTTGTAATTTGAAAACTTTCATTTTAATGTGTTTCAGTTTAATATAAATAAAATATATTTCTGTGTCTGTGCATATATATATAAAATCTGCCTACTTGTTCATTATCATTTCCCATGAGCGTCTCAGACTTTGGTGCAATACAACAGCTCTTGAATTAGTGCCTAATCACTAGTTATTTTCACTAATCATTTTCTAATCACAACTCTTTTTTATCATACTACATTACAGGCATACAAAGTTATACCTTTCACTAATCTAAAAGTGTGTCCTTCATTCATTCTTCTGTGGTAGAAGATGAGTAACTTTTACTTGAAATGTATCTTCTTAATTTCTGATCATTTCTGATTAACTCACCTGCCATAAATTCCTGAGAAAAAGCTATTTCTAAATTTTATATGCATGCAAGAAGACCACAACAGTAACTGAACAAAGCTACATTATGAACTTTCTCTGCAAGCTATCAGCAAAGTCATTTACAAGCATACAGACACTTCAGTGGTGGACTACACTGGGAAAGCCTACTGCTAGAGAGCTGTACAAACTTTAGCAAATACATGGAGTGCACTGCAATTGCAAACTGAGCTACCCACTTCTAAAAGAACATAAAATGCAAGCAATTCAAGTTAATCTTTTGCACTCTACACCCCCCGCCCAGACTGCTGACTCTGCAGGAAAAACACAGCCATAGTTTTACCTTTCAAGACTTTTTTTACAACACTTCATCAACTTAACAGGGGCAGCTTCACCTTTACAAATAATGAAAGCAATTTAACTTTTAAAAGAATCATACTTGATTAACTATAAAACACACCTCTAGATACAAAATTGGACAAGCTCCACAGCCCACTAATGAAGAGTAGTACTGTACCATATTTCAAAGTATCTGATCAGGTGTGATAGGACCCTTCTGGTCACTACTGGATGAGAAAATACAATGCAAACCTAAAGCACGCAGTACATACTGATTCCTAAAGACTCAGAGCATAAAGCACAGTCTCCTATTGATTTTAGCTTCATCTCATGACACCTATTTTCCTTTCAAACCTACTTCACCAAATAAAGCCATTTTCCAGTTGCCCCTCTCCCGATAATGAAAAAACCCCACAGATTGACTCAGAGGTTAGTGAGAGCTTCCTGTAAAGACTGGGAACCTGCTACTGCTTTATATAATCATGGAAGTATTGTTTCTCCTCAATCAGCTTCTTAAGAACTGCGGATTGAGAGAGAAGAAAGGCAGACTATGGCCTGCCTCATCAACACTGTATGGCTGAACCATGGTAATTTCAACAGGCTGCATTCAGAGAGCTACTTGGTTTGCCGCCCATCTGTGCTTCTCACCAGCAGCTACTCAAGGGTGAGGGGTGGGTGGGCAAAAAGAATGGAAAGTGTCAAAGACACTGAAACGCGCAAAAGTCTGTGCTTTGCTAAGCGATTACTTCTGCATCGTGAAATGCCAGCAGAGCAAACCTGACCTCTGTACAAGAGAAGACGACTAAGAAAAAAGAAAAATGACTAGGGGAAATTCTCCATATGATTTAATGAAGTGGGGGAGGGAGAATATATTTTGAACCCCAGACAATAACTCTTCTATCACTCAAAATATATATCTGTAGACCAGATGTCAATAAAGGGTTTCCAAAAAATAATCACCCAAATCTCTTGTTAGAGGAAGACAAAAAGGTATTAAACCATCTTTCTTGTTTTTCAGAGATGCTCTAAGTGGAAAACATGATGATTATATGATGAGCTGTCGTTCAGTTACACCCACTCAGTTCTATTACTGCTCACTACAGCTGCTTTAACATTCAGTTAGCTCAGTTACCTTTTATATTCATTACATGCAGAAATTCTCAAATGTCCCTTATCAACATAGGGCAGTCCTTGCCCTTGAAATCCAAAATTATTTGATCTGTCTTTGCTTTATTGGAATTTAGGACTGAATTGTGAAAGAGAGTAGGAACCCTGTTTCACTATCATTTGAATTCCTGAACCACACACATTTTCCTCTGCCCTTCCTTTTGCTCTCTAGAAGACTGAGGTTATAGGGCACACTGCACATTTGCATATCAAAAGCAACAGCACTTTACACAAAAATGAAAAGCAGCCACTTTTCTGGTTTCAGTGACTAAGAGCTTAAGACACAAGGAGAATTTCCTTCCTCTGCATCTGTAACTCCAAATTCAGGTGTAACTCGGTTCATCAAGACTGATTCAGACAAATATCTTTAAAATGAAGAAGCTCCCCCACTGCCATTGTTACCTGACACCTATCTGCCAAAGACAGAGTTCATTTTCTTTCCAGACCCTTTCCTTTTGGAGCAGTTAGAGACTTCACTGTCTTACCTGAAAAAACACAATTAAGACATGCAAACAAGTTCAAAGGTCATAAAGAAACAACTCTATCTCAAGTTATATCAAACTTGTCTAAATGGCACTACCCCACTTACTGTGGTATTTCGATGCCTTTTTTTGGCTGGCCACCATGGCCTCAGATGTGTCAGAATTTATTACTAAAATAAGCAGGATGACACTCTGCTCTACCTTACACAAACTAGCAAAAGAACATATATACAGAACGATATCCCAGGTTACTGTAACTTCATGCTAAGGTAGCAACCTTGCCATAAGTTTCTACATGGAGGTGCCTTTTCTGAAGTAAAACGTCCAACACTGGTGTTAAAGAACACACACAAGCTATTAGTGCAGAACAGCTAGCACACCATGAACTCTAAGCTAACTTGTGGCCTCCATCAAGCTCCATGAGACACAGCCTTGATACTGTATTATTGCACCCTGTTTTTCTCAACAGGAGGTAGAAGTGATTCAAGCACAAGCTATCTACCCGCTGAAGTTCAATATGCCCCTAACTGTATCACACCTAACCTTTACACCCTCAATGCATTGGATCAGCCTCCATTAACCTAAACCCAGCCTCTACCCTCCAGAAAGCAGACAGACGAATAAATACATAAATACAAAAGACATTCATAGTTCTGTTTCTGGGAAAGACTCTTCCTGAACCTTAAAATATGGGTCTATAGCCTAGGGCTTGGCATGCTAGCAGACAGGTGGGACTAAGAATACAAGCTATCGCATCCTTGTGAGGCACAATAACTGGCCATTTATATGTTGTTCCCGTACCCTTTTTACTGATGGTCACATACATCAGGTAGATGAGTGCATAAAGGCTTCAAAAGGGGTAACAGAGGGATGGAACCATGTCCCCTCTCCCCCATAACACGACTGTGATTTGTGACATCACTTTTAATGACTTCCCTGCCTAGAAATGTACCTGGCCACCCACACACCCTAGACAGAGTGATCAGGTGGGAACAGCAGAATGAATGACTCAAGAGAAATACCAGCTGTTTACCAGTGTCTCACTGCTCCCAATACCAACAGTAGTGGGTGGTGTTTGAGCTGTCCTTGACCCTGCCAAACCCCTCTTCAACTACTTCCCACCATTACAAACACTGATGTGTTTCCAAGTCCTACCATGAATGCATTACTGATTTCATGAGGAAGATCTGTCCGCTTCAGATGGCTTCAAAGAAAAACAGCTAGCAGACAATACTTACGCTCAAGAGAACCATCCTATACTATGAGTACATTGATTACACATTCATTTGACTTGTACCAGCCAATCAAGCTAGTTTATCATTCATGAGTCACCTAAACCCCTTCTTAAATCCTCAGAGATATCTGATCTATTTCCTTATGTGTCTTCAGCTAGAGTCAGATCATTTAAAGAAATCGCACTGGCTCAGAAACAAGAACCAGTATTCAAAATCAGTCTGTCTCAGCAAATTTGCCTCCATTTTTCATCTATTTCTTACTTAAAGCACACAGTGCAATGGTATGATCATTTAACAAAACAAAAAAATGTTTATGAGTACATTGCTGTTTGCACTGGAATCTTACTCTTTTCCATTTTCACTGTAAAATACATTTTATCAAATTCTCAAACACATTTCTATCTTAATACTCTGTACCTTAGATGATGAAGCCAACAGTCATGCCACTACCATGTTTTTACAGAGAAGTGACAGGGTAGTGGATCCATAGAAGACTGAGATCTCAAATGCAGAATAACACTATTGCCACTATTCTCTGAAATCCTTACAGGATTACAACTCATCTGGAATACTATATCCCTTTATTGCACTGCAGGTGATAAAAGGGAGAACCTTCTAAAAGCGTTAGGTGGACCTTAGTTTCTTAAGTCCTACATCTTATAGTGAATAAATTGTTCTCTAACTGTTGCCAAAGCAGATGTTGCCATTCTTATTAATTATTTGGAGAAAACTACACCCATCTTTCTAGAAATACTTGAAAAGCCTACATCCTACACAGATGGGAAAAAAAAAATAATCAGGTGTTCATAAACCTGGCTTCCCCATAGTCTGATTGGACTTGTTCGGTTGGAAACAAGCATGAGAAAAGCAGCCATGTTTCAGTACAATTAGTCCTACTCTCTGGCAGTCTACACCAAACACAAATGAAGGAACAGGACCTTTTTATAAAATTTCATAAACTGGTAAGAGATAAAAGGCACACAAAGCATAAATAGGTATTAACACCTGGCAATAACCAATGTGCTCTAAGGTAGCTTCGCTAACCACTGACAGGTTCACCAGAATAGTCAAATTCAAACCAAGGTGGACTGGATATACATGTGTTAGAAGTGAGCATTTTTCACAGTTCTCTCTCTCATGAAGCATGGAGAAGAAACAAAATTCCCAATTCAAACAGCATACACAAACCTCTTCAAAAAGATCGCAAGTCAGCTGTCAAAACTATCTTTTATGTCCTGCACCATCTTCAGTCCAATCCTGCCTTTCTGTCTGCCTGATGTATTCAGAGGTTGCTGCTGGAGTCACTTCCTCTTGTCTCTCCTATTTAACTAATGTAATTCAACAGAATAAAATAAACTATTTCTGCCATAGCAGGAAGGCACATAGTGAACTGTGGAATACCAAACATACCAATTCACTTTATTCAGTGGATACAAATTTTACCCAGAATACCTCACTGTAACTGACTAACACTAAAACAGAACAAATAATTCAGTAATCACACCTGCACCCGGAACAGTCTGTCTTGTTCAGGACTGAGGTCATCCAGAGAGGGGAGTTTACAGTGCAGCTGCTGTACTTTACATAAACACAGAGCTTCCATAGAAATTTGAATGCTTGCTTCTTCCACCCCCCAACCCACCACCACCCTTTTTTTATTTTTTAATATAACTTTCCTATATACTTAGGAAAACTATAAATTACTATCCCCCACTGCCTTTTGTGGGCAGCTGGTTTTTTTCTAGTTTGAGAACGAACTACAACACAAAATTATTTCCTATTGTAAAAGGCAGACCTGTCTGATGATTTTAGTATGATATTAACAGAAGGTTCTTAACTATTTTTATAGCACAAGAAACAAAATTTTAAATCCCCTAACCATACTTTTTCAAAAGCAGGCAAGACAGAGTTTTGAAGGAGAAATGCCCAACAATTCAGGTAAGTGTGACAAATTGATGTTTTATGCTTACATGGTTATAGCCTTTTGGTGGCAAAATGACCCAGCATGCACTCACTTCTTCACAATGCTAAGTTCCTCTCCAAGGCTGACCCTCCTCCTCCACATTTGTCCTTATACTAAACAAACAGCTGACAATAATGGAGAATAGTTATTGCCATTTCTTATGTGTTAAATGCTCATGTATATTCTCTTCACATCCTTAATGGTTCACTTTTATTACAAGCATTACTCAGCATACACCTTCTCAGTACTTGCCAAAACCACATTCCAAACACTTGCCAAACAAGGCTGGTAAAGTACAAAATTCAGATTTAATGTACGGAATAAATGGTAGCTATCAACAAAAAACTGGTTAACAGAGACAGTCTAAAAATTTTGCAGTGCAAATAAGTGTTTAATAAACCCCAAGATAACTTAATTATAATATAAGTATTCATGTGTCATTAACCTACATCAAAACAGATTCAAGCTCTCATTTTGTAAAGAGCTCTGCAGGAATGCACTTTTTTTTTTTACCCATATTCCTGAAACAAGTTGCAAAAGATAAATAGCAGATGTTTCAATATTGGCTGCTCTAGGTGTCCTAACTGAGCCAAAGCCCCTCACTGAAGCAAGTTGGGAATCCTGCTTGAGTAAGCATTCTTAATGGGACCCATTCAAATTCTCATATATGCTGGCAGAATAAGCAGGAAGTTCAACAACAAAAAAAAGGAAATATATTTACACAATTCAATGCATTAAAATAACGCAGACTTACATTCTTCTCTATTCAAGTTCCTGTGTATATGTAAGAGGATGAAGAAGTAAAATATTCCCTTTCAACTATCAATTGTGCTAGAAGCAGCATCAAAAGATGGAAATGTCTCTGCCAGTCCGGCTGAATGTCATCTAGTCAACTGTCATTAAAGGTACTTACTCAAATGAGTGGCAAAAACGCTGCTGCCTTCAATAGCAAAGATTCCTCTCTGAAGCTACAAAAATACAACATGGTTGTTTTGCACTTTTATTTTACTAAGTGTGCTTGCATTACATCAGATTTTGCATCAAAGCTGGTAGTGCAAAGAGGAAAGCACAGCCAATTTTATGAACTGATGTAATCAAGCCTAGCATCTCTGTGGGGGTTTTTTGTTCCTATGGTCACAATGACATCAGACTACTCTGCCTATTTAGTAGTGGAGGGCAATGACAGTTCTTCACCTCTGCTCACACACTTCTCTATTCTTTTCCCCCTGCTTGCACATCCTAACACATTAGGAGTCAGCTTGCATTTCAACGGGACACGACACAACACTTGCCTCAAATCTCTCCCTCTCTCTCTCCCCCTTCCTTTCTCTCAATGTTTCCAGCCATCACAGGCAAAGTTAAAACTTTACTTAAGAAAGTGGAAAGGAGGGAAAAAGAAATCTCAGGAATTTAACAAAGCACATCTAAACACTGTGTAGTGGATCATGAATTTACACACTGGAACACACCGTGCTCAAATAATAGCTGTATTTTAAGTGTAGCAGATATTTATCCATACACAGAGCTGACCTGGAAAGATTATGAAGCTCTTTATCTGCCTGATGGCACGGGGAGATGCTTAGCTGGTACTCCAGCCCCATAGACACCCACACTGCAGCTGAATTAATAGGCTTGCTACTCCTAGCTTTCTAGTTTGCGTGAGTCCATACACGTGTTTCAAAAGGCTCCTACAACCTTATGCAACTAACTTCACTTTTCTGTATCAGTTTCTACACCTGTAAAATTTAAATAATTATACTAATCTTAAAAATAACTTAAACACATCAACTGAAGAGAAGTAGATTTATTTCCTGTTCACATAATCCAGACCTGGAATTCCCCATCTAATCAGTTCTCTCACCTGAGAGACATCACCTAGGCCAGATACATCTACACTCTGCTCTGAAATCTTTGAATCTAAACCACACAAACATACTGTAATACCTCTAAAAAGTGTATTTTGCAGTTCTCATTTGTACTGTAGAGCACCTGTGAGCAACCTTCATATTCTACCACTAGGGGAAAAACATTTTTCCACCAAGTGAGTTCTTACACAGCCTTATCATCTAGAAACAAATTTCAACAGAATATATTACAGAAAATATATTTACACATGGAAAATAGTGTAAAACTTACATGAATGTAATCTGTTACTGAAACCTACCAGTATACAGACAGTGCATTTTGTAAGTTTTCTTACTAAGATTTCTTGAATCCGCTGTATAGCACACAAACGTATATCTGCACAGAAGCCAGTATCAAAACATATCTAAAAACAAATAAAAATCCACCATCAGACCAACCAACCCATTAACCAAACAACCCCTCCGCCCCCATCACCACCTCTTGCTCCATGTCTTAAACTATTAGGAGAAATCAATAAAGATAAAATAGCAGTATATTAGACACTCCAATTTCTAGATTTTTTTTTTGTCTCCTTCACTGAATTAGATCTTTTGCAAGGTTTAAGAGAGGCAACACTGTGAAGCACCTAAATTACAGCAAAAGTAACCTTGTCATAGAATGAAAAAAAAGTCATGCTAGATAGTTATGTACATAAAATTATCACATATTTCTTTTATTATCCATCTCATATATTCTTCAGCTGAAGTCAGATATTTTCCATAGATGTAATTTTGTATAAAATCTAGACAATAAGAAAATTTGATTCTTTCCAGCTGAATTGCCTACTTCAGTCCCTAAAACTGATTATTTGCCAGCTGTCCTTCCTGTTAATAAAAAAAGAGCACAATCCCCCCACATCTGCTATTATTTTTGAGCAGCTTACCAAGTAACATGCAAAGAAATGAGCAAACATTTTAATAACTAGAAGTCAAATGCATTAGAAAAGAGGTACAACAAATATAAAAAAATACAAGTATGTGTTTTTATGGACAGTAAAAATATTTGTACTTGTTGAAATATATACAGATATTACATCTTTATATAATCAATATGTAATAGATATATATACTGCATCTATATTATCTATATGACTATATTATTGATATACTTACATAGATATAAATATATGTACTTTTATCTACAGATAATATAGATAATTAACATCACTGATGCCACTTTTTTTTTTATTTGGGATAAGCTGTCAATTTAAAATACAGAACTTTTTATAGAGCAACCATTAACCCTACTGTAAGCCATGCAGTTAAAAGCCTAAAGGATTTATTTAATATTCTTCTTACTAGCAGCTGACAGACATCTGACAACGCAGAAATGTAACATTTCATTTAACTTATCCATAGACTTAGTCTACCAAGCCCCACATGTTTTACCAAAAGAAAGAGAAAAGAAGTTCCACAATTTTAGGGTGGGGGGCAGGAAACCTGTTTATTACCACTGGCCCTTGCTTTATTAATTTCTACCAAAAATTAAGAGGCATTAATTTTAATTAATAAACAAATAAAAAGATATCTCAAGTAGTAAACCATTCTTGGTTGATTAGCTTGCTTGCCTTTGCTTGAGTTTTTTGTTTTATGTGTGTAAGGTACCATGTGTTGCAGAAACCAGGAAGAAACTTTCTGGAGGACATTCCATATTATCCATCAAGTCTTTTTCCCCCCTAAACTTATCAATTTATCAATTCTTCTCTTCCTTCTATGGCAGAACAAAGTCAAATTACAACAGAAGACACGTACCTCTTTCTAGTTTTATGTCACATCCATTATGCAATATATAATAAAATGGAACTAGAAAAAATCATAATAATCCATAAAATATATTGTAAGGTAATTATGTTCCATTTCATTTCAAAAGCCTTCCAGCACCATTGATTTCATGCCTTTATTTAACCTGCAGATCTTGAGAAATTGTTGTTGTTGGGTTTTTAACAAACAAAAAGACAAAGCATATGGTGACAGAAGTGAGGATGACAAAAGGCAAGAGTTTCTAACATAAAGTTACACCTTCCCCAACTGTTCACAGTGGTTCAGATGAACCAGTCACATGTCCCTTGGGCAGTGTGGAGAAAGATTACACTCATGCCAGGTAGCTTGAACTCAATCCCACTCAGGTTTGCTCCTTTGCCAGCTACACTCAAAATGTGCGTAATTACCATCAAGTGAACCAATCAATTACAGAAGCACTTTTGAAGTGCCTGAAATTGTAAGAATGAAGTCCTTCAAATAACCAAATACAACATTTCAAAATACAGTCACCTGCTGTAGTGATAGACAAAGTAACGAGCTACAAACTGCTGTACAAAGGTCAAATTCGAGAACACAAGACCTCTGAAAACTGGTGTAAGTACAGACCAAAGCAATTCAAAAACACGAAGATATTATTAACACATAATTTAAGTAAGCTCAACTTTTCAACATAACTTGTCCAATAGCAGAAATCTATCAGAAACTAGAATGAGCACGATGGCATGTACTAGCTTTAAAGATAACTATGTAAGCTTTTTTTGCATTTGTTTGCTAAAGATTCATTTTGTTTATCATTTCTGTCTGAAATGCATAGTGTAAGCAAGACAGTTGGAGAGTGATGAGTTATGAGCTGTTTAGAAAGAACAGAAAGTGTGACATAAAACCACTATTGCTTGATAACATAGCTATTATGACAATCTAGAGAAAAAAAAAAGTATCTTTACCCTGACTATAAATGACTGAATTCTGCTCAAGGACAAAATATTCCCAAAGTTTACCCAGCAAAGTTTCATCTACTCTACCTTTTCACTGAAAGAAAACTAATCTTGTATGTTAGTTAGAAGACTAACCTTTTAAACTGTCCATTGACTAATGGAGAATCACATATGCAACAACCTGTAGAACTTTTATAAACTTCCAAAAAATATATTCTCCTTAGAGAAGATGAAGATGTTCCATAATAACACTGGCAAAGCATCTTTACTTATTAATAAAATGAAAATGCATCCAGAGTGCACACAGCCTAATATTCAATAGAAAGATTGTCATCCTGTAGAAGTATAAAGCTGTTCAAGTCAAGAACAAACAGAGTCTCTGCCTAAAATCCCCAGCTAAGCAACTGTGTTACTGAACAGAAGGACACTGGGCAGCACAGGAAAACACAGACCCAGCTTTAGCAGTCAGAAAATATAATGGGGCTTGCAACTAGAAATTAAACTCTAGGCTGGAGTCAAAACAGTGCAGCTGACCATAAAGAGAGTTTGAAGTATTACATAGTTACAGTATTATGATACCAAATAGTACAAAACAGCCTGCAAAGCAGTTTAAAAAAAACTTCCTATATAATAAATCAGTAACAGTGCCTGGCAAAACGAGCCTTGATCTTCAACTAGATACATCAGTGACATAAATTAATTGTAGTATTTCCTGCTGACACACAAACTGAAACAGAAAAACACACCATAAGAAGAAGATAAGATGTCTAATACAGAAGATGAGAAAACAAAATCTAGTAGTTGTCTTTCACTCTTTTCAGATGTTCATCTATCAAAGGTGTCAAACAGATACTATGCCAGGGCAACAACATAGCAGAAAAGGGATACCACATCCCACCCTCCTGCTTTGTAACTCTACACATGGGGCATCCTAAGGATTGAATTACAGTTCAAACTTTACACTGAACAGAAAAGCTTTTCATATACTAGGCAAAACAATAAACCAATTTAACACTCAAGCAGACTTCAAGGCACACTGTACACATAACTGGGATTGCATTTACAAAAGCCATAAATAACTTCAGCAAAGCCCTAGCAGGGATATACTTTGTGTACAAAGGGTAGTTAGATTTTCCTGATGGCTGGTGCTGCTCAGTGCAGACCAAATATTTCAGAATAAAAACCAGGAACAGGAATCCCAAATAGTGCACACAGTTTGCACTGTGCTTCTCAAGAATCTGTGGAAGTTTTTCCAGATGAAACAGGTTTCCAGATCAATGTTTATTTTTTCCATCTCCGAAATTACATCTCTGCAATTACTCACATAACAGGGTAAAGTGTTTTTTGGTGGGGGGCAGAAGGGGAGTGCTTTGGGGGAGGGCTCATAATCAAACAATTTCACAGAATCAGCATTGCAAAATGGTTGAGGTTGGTGGGAAGCTCTGGAGACCACACTGTCAAACCCCCTGCTCAAGCAGGGCCACCTAGAGCTGGTTGCCCAGGACTCTGTCCAGCTTTTGACTGTCTCCAAGGATGGAGACTCCACAACCTCTCCGGGCAACTGTGCTAGCACTTGTGGTCACCCTCGCAGTGAAAAAGCATTTCCTGATGTTCAGACAGCATCTCCTGTATTTCAGTTTGTGTTCATTGCCTCATCAGTTCCTAGTCACTATTATTTTTACAGAACACTGTCACACCTAAAAAGCTTTCAAAATCCCAGACAAACATAAACACCCCTGTGTTTACAGAGCAGTTAAAAAAGGACACG
Organism: Ibycter americanus; assembly: GCA_035590275.1. Classification (NCBI taxonomy): domain Eukaryota; kingdom Metazoa; phylum Chordata; class Aves; order Falconiformes; family Falconidae; genus Ibycter; species Ibycter americanus. The sequence continues at coordinate 20,964,983 of JAVJGI010000063.1, forward strand.
AATCATTACAAGAACTCAAGAAAGCAAATGAGGACAACGTTTAACCTCAGCCAAATGAGAATTCAAAGCCTAAAAAACCACAACTCAAACAGAACCTTACAGTCTAAAAGGAAGAGGTGTTTCTGAAAAGAGACATGGGTCCAGGGCTGGATGTATGGATGGCCACCAATAATCACGCAGCTCTGCAAGCAGATCCAGCTTCATTGCTGCCTTGCACATCCACACAGATACGTGATCATCTCCTTAACGCTTGCTGTCCTATTCCAACTGGCAGCAAGCAGAAGACTAACTTGGTCCACATGCTGCCTCCTGCAATATGGTCCCTTCGCCAGCCCCATTATTTCTAGTTAGGTTCTCTAGAAGCTGCTGCATTGGAAATTGAATATGGGAAGAAAGCTTTAACTATGTCTTACATTGCCATTTAGGATTTTCTTGATACATAAACAAACCCAGTATTTAGGTCAGATGGGACGCAAAGCTCTCTGTCTCATGCAAGCTGGATTTGTCAGCCATGTGCATATCGCTCCTATTGCACATACATGATACATTTGACCTGAACGCTATCAAAACATCTAGGATTTCTGTGCATCTTTAGCTCCAGAGGAACTATGACTGCAACTGAATGTCCCACGGCCTGATTAGAGCCACTACAGGAATTCCTAGGCAAGCATCCAAAGGCCTCACAAAGCACCCAGACAAGAACCAACCTCACACAACTGCCAGACACACATACCCACAGTATCCCGGAGAACGAACCACTGAAACAGGACAGAAAGCCCTTTTTAAGTAGAAGCTGAACTTTATTTAAAATTGGTCATTCTGACATTGCCTTCAGGAGGGAAGAATTGTCTCTGTAGGAACTTCAAAGTGTTCAGAGCACAGGTGACAAAATTTGATACAATATAATGCTGTTTTTATTGGGGGTTAATTTACATAAAACTTTAAAGCCTTTATGTGTGTTTACCAATGAGCAGAAAATAAACATTGCTTTTTCTGCATAGCTTCATCCTCAAAAATAAATGATGCAATGCAGTCAATGTTCTCCTGATCCTTTGGCATTTCTCACTCTAGACAAATGTTTTCTTATTGCTGAAGAAGATATTAACTAATATATTCCCAGAAAGAGTAAGCTGCCTGTTCAGATTGCCTCCATCTCCCTTATAAGAACATTTCTTAGACGGAGGAAGGCACTTCTTGCTGAAGAACGAGGTGGGGGGGGGGGGGGGGAATATATCTACCATCTTTCATGAGGAATTTCTTGTACAGATTAGCTTTAGGGTTTTGTGTATATCTGTGTACCACAGACTTTACAGATACTATCAATGCCACAGCAAAAAGAAAGCTCTCTGTCCATAACTGTGTGTTCCATCAGAGACACCAAAAAGAAAACACAATTCCAATTCTATGACCTGTTTATAGGGGCAAAATAATTATGAATCATATTAGAATAGCAAAGACACCAAACCACCAACTCTCACTGTTGTAACCTGAACAGAACAAGGGTTCTATCTTAGGAACAACCAATGAGGAGATATCTGGGGAGAAAGTTAACTAAACAGTGATCAGTTCTTCCCTAGAATATATGAATGCCTCCAGATAACCAGAAAGAAACCTTAAAAATCTAACCTGAAACAAGATTTGTGCTGAATTTTTGTATGAATTCTCACAGGCTTCCACCAGAGAAGCTAAGTAAGGCTATTACAATCCACCCTAGCAAGTGCACCTTCATCATTCTATGTACATTTAGCATCTCCATTTGCTTTCCTAACAAGTAAATGTTTTAAAATGATTTCCAAACATGAAATAGCAGAGAACTGTCTAGCAGCTTAATGAAGACATTTGCCCCTGAATGAATACAGATAGCAAATGTTAGTAACACAGATATTTGTACTCAGAGAAAGCCAGAATTTACTCCATTGGTAATCCTGTCCCCCATGGACTATTCCAAATGCACAGACAATCAGAGCCAAAGAGAACAGCTTGCAAACTCGATCTACCTGAGCAACACTTCTCTTGACCTTGCAGGCACTTGTCAGTCCCAGCGGAGGGCTGTAAGCACTCATATCCAAAAATACCGCAGTGCTACCTGACTTGGGCAGGTCATGTAGAGCATGGTACTGAAAATTGCTGATCAATCACACTGTGGTTAAGCTAAAGCCACTATTAAAGAAATTTATAAGCTGCTACAAGGAAAACAAGTCAGCTTGAAAAACTAAGTAGAAAAGAATAAAAACAAGCAAAAAAAAAATTAGCATGGAATTTCCCTGAACGCTGCATTTCCTTCCTTCTGTTGGCTTAGCGTACCACATGAAAACATAACAAAAAAGGATGGAGTTTTTATCTAAATGGATAGTGAAGTTCCTCAGTCAGATAATGCGAAGTTGAGCTGGCTGCTTGTGAGCACGTAAGATTTCCTGCGGAAAATCCTGCTGGAGTAAGGTTTACAGCAATGATCTCAGCTGAACCCTTGAACTATTTTTTAAAACCAGATAATTAGCATAATATAGATACTTTATATACAGTTATATATAGCTTAATACATTCTCTACATTTTTATATTAATTTCTCAAATTTTATTTCTAGATACTCTAGAATCTGTAGATTCCTTAAATTCAGTTTAAACAATGTTTAGTTACGGAAACAGATTTAAAGAACTAATACATTATCAAATGAAAAAAGGGTCACAAGATCTTTAGCAAGTCTAGGAGCACCTGATGCTGTTCTGTGGATCAGAAGACCACCGTCATATACTGTATGCTGTTTGTAGTTTACTGGAATTCTCCCCAATTATTATATCTATGCAGTGTGCCAGCGGACAGATGGCAGCAAGGTACAAAATACGTAATGGACATAGATCAGCTGCATGACAGGATACTTGGATATTTTTCCATTGTATCCAGATTTATGTGAAGAATTTAGGAATAGCCGCTCACATTTATCCTAGAACCATGAGCTCTTAGGAAAAGCAAGTATATTTACAAGCATGTATATATAAAGCAAATATGTATTAATATATTCCCTTATACTTTTATAATTTAATTTTTTTAAATGCATGGGAGGGGAATGGATTTTTCTTCTTTCTTTGGTCTTCTTCAACTACAGCCATAATAGCCCACATTGAAAAAGGAAGGTGAAACACACAAGCAGTGAAACATATTTACACCATGCTATGCAAAAATGAAGAAAATAAAACCAGAAGGGGAGTGTCAACAATTACCAGAGATGCACATGACAAAAGGCTGTGTAATATGTCCTGTAAAAGGCTTACAGTGGTCATCAGCTTTTCTTCAGATGAACTACCTTGAAAGTACTGTATGATTTACAACATGTACAAATTCATACTGTCAATGACTTCCTCTGAAAAAAGCTCCACAAATTTCCTTATTCATCCAATTAGTCACACAGAATGATGTGAATACCGAGAAAGCTTTTGTCTTACTTTTTCATTAAATGCGATGACCACAGGAATGCCAAGTTTCTATAAAAGAGCAAAACTGTTTTTTCAGTTGTCAAGATCTGTAATGCTGAAAATCACAACTAGGCAGCTACACTGAATCCATTCTGAAAACTTCTGGTCAAATCATTCCTTTTTTCAACCTGAACTGAAAATTAACTATTATTTTGAAATTTCACTGAAAATGAACCAGAATAATTAAAGTTACAGCTGAACTCATACAAAAAATAAAATGAAATATTTACTGTTTCTTCAGCTCCTTGGACTGTTAAAAATGTGTAACAGAAAGGCGTTTACCGGGGTTTGGGTTTGGGGGGTTTTTTCCTTCCTTTTTGCTGCATTTTTCTCACAACAACTGAGTAGTTTCCGTTAATTTTTGGATAAGCAAAAATTTAATTTTCCATTCTATTTAAATTCCTTCAGAAAATTACAAATTTTAGGAAAATTATTAATAAAAGATTCATCATAGTTTTGTAACAAATTAAGGGGGAAAATTAAACAAGGGATTTTTAAAGCCAGTGTTTCAACCAATTAGATTTGTCCTGACTATATCATCATTATAAAAATTGCTATTTTATCCTCATATAAATTTCAGAATAATATTTAAAGTAATTCATAGAAGTAATTCAGAAGACAGTAGTGTACTTCAGGGACTCTGATCGTCTAGCTCCTGCATAAGACAAGCCAAAGAAATTCATTCTGTCATCTCTGTATCAAGCCCATGACTTTCATTTGAGCTATATAATTAATTTTAGGAAGACAATCAGCATTGATTTGAAGACTTCAGCTGATGGAAAACCCAACAGATTCCAGATGGTTGATTAGACCTGCCACTGAAAATCTGGGGAACTTGCTTCCAGTCTGCTCCATGTACCTCCAGTTTCCAAGTCATGGATTTCATTACACCGTCCCTGTGCTAGACTTAAAAATATACTCTTACTATCAGAATTCTTTTTCTCTATACTGGTTATTTCAGACAATAATTAAATCTTCTGTTATCCTTTTTTTTTTTTTTTTTTTTTGCATAATGTGAATAGTTTATTTTGAGTTTTGGAAAGCTTGTGTTGTAAGAGTGCATTATAGAAACTCATTGTTTCAGCTCTTATTTCACATATATGCAGATCACCGCTCCTATGGCACTGGAAACCTGCTCTCAAAAAATAAATAATAAAATATTTACAATTCTGTTTTTAAAACACTTTTACAGCCTGATACAGTCATACCTTGGTCCTGCAAGCAGCCAGCAGGATTCTGCATGGCAGTACAGAACATTTGGGCATTCAGACAAGGACCCTGGTAGTCACATCTGACAGCCACTGCCACTTCTTTTTCCTTCTGAAGTGTTCAATGGCAGTTTGCACACTGTCAGTTCAGGACACCATTAAATAGAGTTAAATGCTCACCTCGCCTGTTTCAACCTGTGGACTGTCAGGCATGGTAATAGATTTTTATTTTAAGACATTTTCTTTGTCAGGAAGTAGTTAGCGCATCTCATAAGAAGGCACAATTCCTTTTTCGTTCATAAAGGGCAGCCTGGGGCTGATGGGAAAACATTTCAGTTACAAATACAGACCTGTCCAAACTGCAGAATATTGTCCCTTGCACTTGCATGTCTTTTAGGAAGTGTGGGGTGTGAGCCTTCACAGACCTCGAATCTCACACACACCTTCCCAAAACAAATCTCACATTTTTTGTGAAGGGGCTTCCTATTTATGCCAGTACAGGCAAAACTTTCAAATAGTATCTGCAGAACAGAAACAAACACACCTACAATGGAACAGGTACTGATAAACAGAAAGTCAATCTTCAAAAACACTGTAAGAAACAGAAAAATCTTGGGGACACTCTTTTCAGAGACATCAGAAATGCTCAAGTTATAGCCTTGAAATTGGGACCTAATAAGTGACTATCACAAAAGGCTGCATTCTAGTAAGTACACACAAGGCACTGAGCTATGAACCTACAGATAAATTTTCTTTTATCACTTCCTAACTTCTCAGTCCTTGGATTTCCAGCCATAGCCTTCTGCTAATGTAGTTTGTGAAATATGGATTTTGCTTTTTATCAAATAAATAAATAAATACTGTTTGCTTATTGTAAAAATACATAAACCGCAGTCTTTCATCCATATATCACAGAACAACAGAACAGTTTTTACTGTTGTGTAGATAACACTGAATGCCTTTTTCAGTCAAACTGCTAGAAACATAAGATGAATTTTCATTATCAAGTATGTTCTAAAACCACATAAACTAGTTTTCATTGTGTTACTGGAATAATACCCAACAAAACTGCATGAAAAATCCATATCTTGATACTTAGGTCTCAAAAAGGATTCTACCAAGCCCCTAGAAAGTTTGTCTTATTTAGAATGACACATATGTAGGAACTATTGATAATAGCAGGTAAACCAATAATGGGGTTAATGTGTTTTAAATCCAAAAAGGATTAATATCTTCATTGGCGTGGCATCCAGCAAACAATGAAATCAATTCTAGTTTGGTTTTCTCTCTGAAATCAAAATGGCAACAATAAAACCCTGCTGTATTCTAGTTGTCATAGCTGCATCCTAGCAAACATGCATCCTCCTATCTCACAAAATCAGCCTAGATATTTTGTCTACCATTTTCTGCATAGAAGAGGAGAATCACTGATACCCTCTACAGAATCTTCTATCTCCTAGCCACTTCTCTGAAGAATTAGAGAGCCCATTAGGAGATACTTCAATGTCAGAGGCAAAGGTCTTTGCACAACTGGGCCACTGCTGTAATATTGATCTTGCAAAGAAAGGCTTTGGTACCCAGAAAGCATAAGTAAGATACCATGGCTCTGCAAGTTACTTGACTTCCAATTATTAACAAATGACAAGAACAGAGGAGAATTTCACTCACTGAAGACACTGACACTGTATATACACCTAATAGGGAGTCCCTACTACAGCCAGTCTGACTTCAGTCCAAAACTCTAGGCTGCAGCTATCAGCTATACTTTACAGTATCGCCCTCGGGGAGGGCGGGGTGGGGGAAGGAGTAACTAGCAAAAGCAATTGTCACAACTTCAGCTAGAAACACTTTGTTCTATCCCACTAATCTTTTCAAGAACTTTCTGGCTGAAAAGAATGAGAAGCTCAAGACTGCTAGCAAACAAAACAAAACAAAACAGGACAAGCTGCTAGCAAACAAAATAAAACAAAACAGGACAAGAACAGAGATACAGGCTAGAGAGGAAAGAAAACCATAACGTTCTGGGTATCAACAAAATGAAAGGCACAGCAGCTTATGCCTCTTCTGCAGAGGTCTTCCTTACTGAATGATTTTGATAGGGTAAATAACTGCTACTCTAAGTGATACCACAGACACTCTAGAAGTGATGAGAGTTTTTGGAAGTAGGCAACCTTTTAGCAGACTGAGCAGACAGGATTTTTTCAGTATCTTAATAACACTGAAATATTTAGTGTATCCTACTGTATCTGACAGAATTAGTTGTTTCTCTAACAGTGGACCAGGCTGTCTGGGAAAGCTGCGAAGTCAACTGTTACTAAGCCTGGAGGGAAACTTATGTTTCAGTATTCCAAATTAAGTTTAATGATCACAGCTCAGGGAAGGGATTATTTAAATTCTTTTCCTTTAAATGGTAATTGGACCATGTGATAAATATTCCACAAATACGAATATGTTCATGATCGCAAGGAAAACCAGCTCTGATAAAACTTGCATAAATAATAAGGTCCCTCTCCCCAGTAAAGAACAAGTGGACCATACACTGAGAAGGCTTAGACATAGGGTGGTGGGAAAGGAATTAACAGGGACTCTTCTAGCTACTCAAATACCTAACTTGATCCTTTGTTCAAAACCTTGGAAATCTACAGCATTAGCTATTTAACCCTTCAATAGAAGCCTTTTTTCCCTGAACTTCAGAAGCAAACATGTCAAAAGCTGTTTGGACTTTAATATTCCACGAAATAACACCATGCTACGGCAATGTTCTTGGCCATGTTCTAATTTTTTGTGCTTCTTCACATAGAGACATATTAGCTGCCAAAATAAGTTTCAAGCTGGAAGATAAGAAAACACCTAAAACTAACACTACAATAGCTAGAGAAACAAATGAAGTTACTGCCTTGGTGAACCAGTAATTTATACAAAATTAGTCAACTGTATTGCCAGAGGTGTAAATATTACTGGAAGATAAGCTGGCAAACCAAGTTATCAACATACAGTCCCAAAAGCCTCTTGGCCTTTGTTCAATCAATCAAATGGAGAAGACAGATAATCCTTCTGAGATACAGAAATCAAAAAAACCAGGGAAGCGGAGAAGAAAATGTCAGATTACATGAAAGTTACAAGAAATAGCATTACTATTTATAGAAAATCCTCCATCCAATTCCTGGAAAGAGAAACTAATAGGAAAAACTTCCCGAAACACACAGCTACTAAATCAATTTAATGAAATCAATTAATAGCTACTGTAGTAATACAAATATTTCATTAGGTAGTAAGTTGCTAAGTTCCTTTTCCTGCTGAAAGATCACATTTTAAAGTCTCCAAAGCTCAGTATTTTGGGGTTTGTATGAGGTACATCTTTCACTGACGACAGCTGTAGCTCTGCTTAGCTTTTGGAGAGAGACAATTACAAGTGCAGATCCAGCAACGGCAAGCGGTACGTGTTTTTCCAACAACAGCTCCCAAGCAAAAGCAAACCCTATTGTCAGAGAGCAGGAGCATTCTGTGAGAGCAGGATCTCTCTCTGCCTCCCTCTTCAGCAACAGCAATTTCTAGAGTACTGCACCAAGAGTTATTTGCTTCAGAACCTGAAAAAAACAGCTTAGCTCAATCAAAAACACGTTCTCAGACACCCACCACAAAACCACCCCCAAACACTGTAGGCAAAATGTGTATGTGTACCAAGAAAAAAATAAAATAATAAACTTCTGACAGATGAGCAATCTTTTTAGCAAAATAAGTCTGTTATCGTTTAATTATCAAATCTGTACACTATCTCTAACTACCCAGTTGCATAGATTTCTGTATAAAGAGTGGAGAGAATTTATTGGACTTCTAGTCTCAAACTCCCAGCCTAAACTGTCACATTCATTCTTGTTTGAATAATAAAATTAATTTTAAATTACCTGAATGACATACCAAGCAAGAACTTACTTTCAAAACCTATAAAAGCTTTTGAAACCTGTAGAAGAGAGATAGTATTCAGTCATACATTTACACTTAGAGATCTGAAGTATCTGTTTCCCACCGTTACGAATATATTTTATTACTATTTTTGTATGACATCCTTCAGAAAGCTGCAGTACAAAATAGCATAGTTGGGCTCGCATTTTGTGCTGCTTTGATTTAGAGATTTCTCACCTAAATATCTGTTGAACTCAATTACCACTTTAGTCCACAGCATTTGTAACTCTGAGCCTTAACTATCAGATTTCACTCTCTGCTACATGGAACCTCCTGTATCAAAGCTGATTTTTTCAGAAAGATATCTCACCAAACTCAGCAGCTCTTCCTAAAGTAAAAACACACCAACCAATTAAAAAACCTTACGTTCTCAGTATTTTAAATTCCTTCAGATTGTAGAAATTGGCCCACTGAAAAAAAACTATTCACACCTAGTCTTAATGTATTCACCCAAAATATAAAAGTTTATAAGAAATGTACACCATAAACTTTTGTTAATCTTGTCCTAAACAACTTTCTATATAATCTGTTTATTCCTTTATCTGGACTACCACCCAAATTGGATATTCTATCTGCCATCTAACAGCTGTAGCCATTCACGGTATTTCTGATTAGACTGCAGAACATATTCCTGAGATAAACAGTCATATCCAATCATGTCAGTCAAACTCCTTTGGACTTTCTAATATGTAGAAAAGTGAAATATTTTTGCCAAAAAGAAAATATACATCAGAACTATGATAAAATAAAAACGGCATGAGAGACAGCAAGCTGGAACTTCTAACAACTCTACTCTTTCTCATACACTGGAAGAAATTAAAATTATACCAGTGATTAAAAAAAAAAAAAGAAAGCTTTTATTCCTCGTGAACTGCGAGCATGTTCTTGACTGTCTTGGTTCTCTATGGATTCAGGAAACACATAGTGATCGCGTTCATCAGAATATGCCTACAGGCCTGTAGTGATATCTTTACTTATGCTTTCTTTTTCCCAATACAAGACTGCTGCTTCATTTTGGGGGCCTTGCCCAAGAGAAGGCTTGTGAAACATCACATGCTTCTATCTCTGTATTTCATGCCTTAATGACTATGGACAGTTGTTGTACAACTTTTGATATGTACAATTAAAAAAAAAAAAAAAAAGGCTGTATTAGTAACAAATTTCTGAGACAACTGGGACTCCTGAGCTTGTTTATGGCCTTGGGGAGATGAGGGATGACAGGTTTTGCTGACATTTTCTCATGGATAGCATTGAAACTTGAAACAGAAATGGTTTGTGAAATGTGTATTACTTTCTCCACAGCACTGGAAAATAACACTACCCTCTTCACAAATTACACATAAAAATAAAAGAGCCCTTCATGATAGCTGCTTTCCGTAAAGCTCATATAAATGGTTTCTAGCCGTCACTGTCTGGCCCAAAGCTTAATTCCACTGAGCTGCTGAGAATAAAGGATAGTGATTAAAGGAATACAGTGCCACTTCAAACACTATTTTTGTGGTATACTAGGAACAATATCATAGATTAGTATCCCTAATGTATTTTGGAATTCCAGTATGTGACTGCAGCATACCCCAACCCAGAAACCTGGCTGGTAGACTGTAGTCTACATTTGTCTATATAGTTGAAGACTACTGGTTTCATACAAAGCTGCATTGATCTGATTTTAATACTGTCCACCACAGAATGTGCTGGATCTGATTTCCAGTGCTGAATTGCAGTAACAGGTTGAATATGCAGTTGCGCTGAGCTATCAGGTAAAATTGAGTATATCAAAGACTATTTTCCCTTCCAAAACACAAGCATCTCTGTCTGTCAATCTGTCCTCTAGATAAATGTAGTAACTCCCTCTTACTTGATGATGTTTTCTCGATTATGAAACCCAAAACATTCACTACATACTGTAACTTTTTCTTTACAATCCAGGCAACGATGGGAACACAGAAGTTAACTCCAAAACAAACCTAAGGAGCAACCTTTCTCTGCATAATTTCAAAATTATGGAGAATATCTGCAATAACATATATAATATTATATTTTTAATTTTTATTAACCATGTTCTTTTTGATACAAAAATCTTCCCGTCTTACTTTTATCAGACATCATTCAAGCTTTTACCTCAAATTCCCTTCAGTAACATCCAGCTTGATGTACACCTAATAAACTGCCCCATCTAAAGAGATTTATCAGTTCAATTCTACAAGCTTGTTTGGTTTTTTAAGACTTTAATGGCTTTTATGCAGTGACCCCTCAGACCCAGTTGCAGCACTTTGACCAATTTCCTTCCAAGACTGGGCAATAGTCATCAGACAATAAATTTGATAAGTCATGACTTAGATTTCATAAACAAGTTCCAAAAAAGAACATTTCACTTGGGAGAGTAACTTTTAAAATTAAAATAATCAAAGGAAATAAATTGTTTTAGTTTGCCTGAACTAAAAGGAAGAATTCCAGTGGATTTTCAGTTATACTCAAAATGTGCCATTCATGTTTTCTCTTTTCCATTTCCCCCACAAGCTTTATCTATTAATCCAGTTTGTAACTGAAAATTTTGGGAGACCCACAGTAAGCTTCACCTGCAGCAGCCAGTTGTAAATGTCTGATTATAAGAGAGGAAACTCTGCATTCCACATCTGATTCAGATTTTGCTTTTAATAACAGGAACTGCAACATACATACTTTCTGAAGCAAAGTGAGTGAAAAATGAATAAAGCAATTTGAGAACATCTCAAGACAGAGAGAAGTGCTATTAATTTCAGTGGGAGGGAGAGGCTCAGAGAGATGACAGTAATGTAAGCAAGGACAGGGTGAAGCTCTTGGGTTCCAGTCCAAATCTTTCAAACCCAATGCTCTAAATAAGAGTCCAAACTCTAAATTTAGGTGTCTAAAATTAAAATGGCCTGCCTAAGGGGTCAACTATCTGTATCTTCCAGTTAATTTAAGAGACAGTATAGTTACTCAGTTGTGTGAAAAAACAAATCACTAAGTGTTTATATATAGGACTCACATCGTAAGTTTAAGGGCACAGGTTTAACACACAATAATTTTCTGGACTCCACGCATCAATTTTCCCCAAAGTTAGAAATTTTGCCTCAGACACAGGGGCCTCCTTGCTCATAGTATTCTCAATAGCAAAAACCTTCTTCCAGATATAACAGGGCATGCTTATTCAGGCTAGTCGAGTTAGGTTCTTTGTTTACCATGGGCAGTAATACAATCAATTAACACGTGTATTAAGCAGCTGTTGCACTTCTTGTAAATTGGGCAATTATCCCCTATACACTCCCTTATTCCCAGGTTAAGTGATCTATCAAGGGAAGAATAAGGTACAATTCAGAATCTGAGTGTTAATCCTCCAAATATTCAGTAACTACAGTTGAGAATGATTGGAAGTTGTAGAACTGCTGCTCCTAGAAGATGCAAAGACAGGTTAACAGGATGTGGACATTTACAAAACATCCAGTTCTAAAGGGCTGAAAAGTATATAAAAGCATTTGATTTTAAAGAAGTTTTTTTTTTTTTTTTTACCCTCCTCTCTTCAGTCTTTTGAGAAATTTTTAACAGAACTACAAAATAGAAAGCATTTTCTTGCCTTTCCTGAACAAGAAAGAAACAGCCTCAGAAACAGATTAGAAAGATGACGCCCATGATTAGGCAAGAAATGTACTGGGGACTTCATTTCTATCCCATTTCTGCTACACACATCAAAACACAATCCACTGGCTCACCGTGTGTTTTACCTGCTTTTAGAAGACATGGAGCATTAGAGACCCTGGCTACAGCACCTGACTCTTTAGCTCAAGCTGAGGAGAGACGTGCTGTTAGTATTCCATGTCTGCACTTCAGCACCTGACATATCACTCAAGATGGTGATTATCATAGTATCATTTTACAAATATTCTTTATGAGGCAGAAAACATTTTAACAATAAGGCATCTTACACAATAAGCCAATAACCACATAGCCACTCAGCAGGAACCTAATTCCCCTTCCAGTGCCAGGTTTGCTATAAGAAATGTCACAGTCTTGTGTATGACATTCACTGTCTGGTGGAAACAGAGACTATCTGTGACATCTTGCAGTTCAATCACATCTTGCAGCTGTGAGGTTACTTTCAGCCCAGGTCCATATATATGAATAAAGTAATGAAGTGGGGTTATTTTTGGTCAATTGCCAATCTTGCTGCTAATGATCTTTATATCAAACAGCGTATTTCCCTATTCAAAAGAACGCCAAATTCACCTTTGTAAGAAGGTTCTGTAACTTCAGCAGCTTTCTTGCTTATCAAGAAATTTCTTCCCCCCACAGGAAAAAAACCTCAAGGGCAAAAAGGAAAAAAAAAAGGCAACTTGAGTGCACTTTGCTTGTATTAGGCAAAGGCCCTTCCTCATCACCTTATGAAAAACCAAGTAGTTTTACAATGGATATAGCAAGATGTAGGTTAGTTTCCTTGCCTTTCCAGAGTGACAGAAAGAAGCTTTTATTAAAAATGTAAAATTATGGGGCTTGATTTTCATGAAGCATTTTGTTTACTGCACTAAATTATGCAAAACATCTAGAAAGCATTCAACTCACCATTAGTAAGTAGCTACCAGAAATATATCCTCTATTTTAACTCAAGTAGTCATCTACACAAACTACTACTCCATCCCACAACTTTCAGATTTCCTGTGATTGAACAGCAAATCAATAAAACATTTTGGTACAGCCGTAACTTGCAACAGATGCTGACTATTTCTTTATTTCTAAGATTGTACATGAATCCTAAGCAAAAAGTCATTGGCACCACAAAGCTTAGATGCTTTACTACAACCAAGATAAACTATGTACAATAGCTGCTAAAACCACATTTTGCTAACAGTAATGAGACTGTTTATTTGAAACAATGAATAGCCCACATGTTGCTTGGCTGTCTGGTAATCCACACTGAAAGCATCTCACATGAAAAATGGCTCGAGATTCTGGGGAGAAACTGGAACTCATACCAGTACACTGCAGTAGTTCTACATAAGTATATTATGCTTTAGTTGGGAAGAAAACACAAACAAACAAACAATGACAAAAGAGCCCCACCACCCAAAAATGAAACATCAATGGTGCAAGATTAGAACAAACCCAAACAAATTCAAAGAAAACCCACAGTGAAGAGCATAAAAAAAAGCCCTGCATCATTCGCTCCCTAAAAATCTCATTGCCTCCCAAACCTTCTCCCTTGGGAAGTCAGCAGGGCCAGAACTTCACTATATGCTGTATTCCCACTGCATTCCCTGCTGTGAGCTTAGGAGAGACAGCTGAAAGAGAAAGGAAGGGCCTGTGGAAAAAGCTTATGCTGAACACCAGTAACATCAAGCTATCCTGTTCTAGATGTACATGCACACACAGAGGCGTGTACATGTGCATATAAATACACACATATGTATATATATTTATTCTAAGTGTACAAACTCCTGTGTGGCAAACACCCTTCTCTGCCACAAATACAGAGGTTTATCATCTAGAATGTGTGTTTTATCTTTGCATCAAGGGTGATATTTCACTTCTCCAAGGGTTCCTGACCCCTTTTCTCTAATTAATTAAATTAAAAATAAAAAATATTAGGACATCTCTTTTGGTTCTGCCACGGAAGTAGAGCATACTGCCTGAGAAGTACTTTGTGAATTCTCCTTCCAAATCGAACAGATGAGGTGCTTTTAATCAGCTCTGTGGTAAGCACACATTTTGCGACTATTCTTTCGGTTTCAGTCAGCAGCACAGTTCTTGGAGCTGCCTGAAATGTTCTCAATAAAATTTGATACTCAGCAGCAGAAAGGATGCTAAACCAAGAGAAGCAACAATCTGACTGCATATTATTTTCTCTTGGGAACACTGGGTGTGCAGATAAACGACAGATTCAAATAAAACAGCAGAATGAAAAGCTGCAGAAACAGTGCAAGGGAAGCACAAAAGATGAATATCTGCTCCTTGAATGGCCTACAGCATGATAAAATGAAGAAGTTTATTCATCTCTGAAGCTGTTCTTCATATTCCAAATGTCTTCTCCTCTACATAAGCTGAAATGCAGAAATAATAACCAGAGAAAGTCCTGTGTTGCTTCTACAATGCAATCTAAGAAAGTCCATTAATATTTACTTCAAATATACAAGTGTTTTAATCATGGAAACTTTTGGAATGCTAACAGTGAGATGCACAAACAATGCTTTTGGACCTTGAACCCCCCAAAATACTTTCTTTCTGAGGTAAATTACCTCCAGACGTGACACAACAGCCAGCTAAGACTGCTTACTCTGAAACGTGAGGGGAAACTTGACCCTTCCCCAGTCCAGCAAAGGGACACGCTCACATTAACCATGTAGGAAGCACCAAAGAAAAGGCCATCAACAAAGTTAGATGAAAAGTTGAAAAGAAATAATCAACATTCACAACCTTCTTGCTCCTATCAGGCCACTTTCCTTTTTTAAAATTTTACCTATATATTTCTACATATATAGTCAAAAGTCTTTTGTATGCTTAAAGGACTGTAAAGCTACTTGAGATTTGTCATGTGAAGTACTGCAGCATGTGCAAGTTCTTACATTATTTAAGACTTTCAAATAGAGTAAACCCTGAAATTGTCATGTGAGATCTAAACTGACAGTCACATGCTGTCCCTCCTGTTTTAACACCAGTCCATGTTTGGATTCCTTCCCTACCAAGTAATCTTGGAAATTCAGTTCCTGTAATAATGATGCAAAAGCTAGATATTCATGTTGGTCAAGATCAAAGACTATGACAAGGTCAATGGAGGTTTTCCTAATGGCACCAAACATAGTTTTTGGTGTAAGTACATTAGTTGCTGTGATAGTGAAACAAATAGCTTCAGTTGCAAATGTTAACAGGCAGCAGATAATTGGGCGTATGGGTGCGTCTGTGGGTGACTATCTGAAACTGAATTCTGAACTCTCAAGCAAATGACTGGTACTTGCTCGCTGTAATCTGTACAGGCTGCTTGTAAACTTTGGTAATACCTGGACTAACAGAAGGGTCACATTCTGAATCCTCCAATCAACACAGAGCCAGAACATGCAATTAAAAGGCTGCTCACACACTGTGGTTTTGCACACTGACTATTTAGATTGGGGGACAATACAAGTTTAGGTGCCAAAAATAAGGGCTCCCAGAAAGAAGTAGTAGTCTCTGAAAGAAGAGGGGAGCCAGGAAAGAAGGCAGCAAAGATTCTGGAAGCGAGGGAAAACCCGAGAGATCAGAGATGCATGGAGACAAATGCCAGGGGATGCCCAGGGACCCTGGCCAGTGACGTCCAAGATTGGTAACTACAAGGAGATGCACAGCACAGACCAGCACAACTTTCCACCTAACCTCCCTGAACTAGCAGTGATCTCCCCGCTGGGAAGGGAAGTCAAGACCTAGTGAATGTAGTGCTGGCAGCAGAGCAGGTGAGCAAGTATGCAAAATGAATCAAGTGTGATAAAAGCTTAAATCTTGTTGGTTCTTAAATAAACCCCAGCATGTAGCTCCACTACATACTGCTTTTAGCTCTGTCTCACCTTTGAGAGCATAATACTCAGTTTCCTGTTAGTTCTCCTCAGCATGCTGTGGCCTGCCTCATGAAAAGTACTACCTATTTACAAAAGTTTAAGCACATTTTATTCACCATTTACAAAACCAAAACATTAAAAGAAGTCAAACTTCCCAAAACCAGAAAACATTTACCCAGTTCAACTTTCTAACTGCAGGTTTCAAGTTGAAGTTTCGCATTGCAATCACAAAAGCATTTTGGTAGAAAATGGAAAACAAATTCTTTCAAAAGAAAAGTGAAATTCATACTGCTAGTTGCTGCTACCTCATAGAAAAATGCAGCCTACCAAATTAAAAAGTGAAACACTGATCTAAAATTTAGGTTCACAAATAATAATAAAATTATGAATCCATGGAAGGGTATAAAAAAATTACATTTTATTTCACAATTTCCATTTCATGTATCATGAAAGGAAGCAGGCAGAAGTATAAAAGCTTGGGCAAAAAAAGAGTATCTGGGTCTCCTGGGAGTTCATTTTATGCTGTGATTGGTGAAAAGCCTCTCTAAAAAGGTTATAAATGCTATATTAATTTCATTAGGAAAGCTCCCATGACTTAATAATTTAATTTCTGGCACTGTTATTGCATGTTTTCAGATACACAAAATCTTAGAAGGTAATTTCATTAACAGTAAAGATCTGAGAAAAGCAACTAAAATATTTTAAACAGATTGGTGACAATTCAGCTTGGAAGCATGAATGTTTATTAATATACTATCATTCTCTTCTGATTAACAACACACTGACACACGAGCTAGCAGGCTCTGCTACTGAAATTACATTATCTGTCCTCCAGGCCTCTGTATTTGCAAAGACTGCATGAACAGCTCTCAAAAGATTAATGACCTACTCCTTTATTTAAGGCAGATACTCATCTTCAGTGATCACGTATAAACTCTGAAGCTGAGCATGAAATTTAACAACTGTCTTAGCTTACAACGTTAAGAAACAAGACTATTTTCTTCAGACATTTGCTACACTGGGCACTGTAGGTAATTCTGGACATATAAAATACTTTAAGTGCCAGTTTGTACAACAGCATTAGCAGCTTCTCCATCCTGGCCTTAGTTCTGTAACTCAACTTCCACACGCAGGCCTCTGAAGCTACCTATGGTCTCAGTAGAAGGTGATGGGAGCTTTTTATCATAGGATACATTTATATAACACAAATAGATAGAACGCAAATAAAATAAACTATGTAGGTACTTATAAATCTCACACTGATCACTTTTACAAATAGAGTATGCATATTTTGTATGGTTTAGGTCATGATAATTCTAAAACCTGCATATACTTACTGGTTAAATGAGACATCCTAAGCTCAGCTATCATATAAGAGCAAATAATTTTTCTCTTACTCATGTTTTAACCCCAGGCTGTTCATTCAACTTCACTCTTTGTCATAAGAAAGGGGATACAAAAGAGCTTCTTTAAACCACAAAGGTACAACTTGTGTGACCAAAGCTGCTACTTTTTATGTATTCATGATATTCATCTAATGAATTAAGAGTCTGTAAGTCAGGAGTGTCTTTCTGAAAAGGATGTCTCAGTTCAACTAGACCTATACTGTTTAAGCATAAGCTACACCACCAAGTTCTACAGCTTGCATGACATCAGGAGATCAGACCATAAAACCTCATAAATGTCCCACTGAACTCAAATCTAGTGAGTCACAGCCTAGGCATCTCTTCATCAAAACACTAAATCCCCACTGCAGTCAACAACAGATGCAAAGTCTCTGAAGAATTTACCCATTAGTACATAGAAACTGCGTTCTGGAATTTACAAAAAAAACCAAAAAAAAAGATGATGATAACTTTTAAGCCCTACTCTCCTGAACACTAAAGCAAATTTTACTAGTCTTAGTACATTTGCTGATTCTTTGGGCAGTTTCATTTGAAAATTTTCTTGAGAAGTACTGAAAACAACTTTTTTAGAAAATTTCTTCCGTAACTGATCAGTGCACACCCTATGACCGGCAAGCATGGGGTTCATAAGACAACATACATTCAGAGCAGTTCTACAATACATTTAGATCCACAGCTGTGAGAATGAAGTGTAACTGGTTGCCAATCAAGTGCTTTTGTTATTTTCAGGAAAACAATCTGAAATTACTTTAATCTAGAATCAAAACCAGAAACAAACAAGATAGGTGTTACTAAACCAAAACAATTTTAAACCCAAAAGGGTGGGAACACACAGAAAAGAAAGGCACTCAATATTTCCAAGTACACTGGATTCTTAGACAAGCATGGATGGAAACAAGGCATGAATAGTAATTTCCTCTCAATAGATACTCTTCTGTACAAAATTGAGAAGGGATGCCACAGTATCACATAGGAACAACTAGTTCTCTCAGATCAGGAACCTGTTTAACTGAGTAGTACTCACAAATTTTGATTACTCTTACTGAAGTGTATTAATTATTGAATTACATGGTGCTTATTTTAGATTAAACATTCAGTTTGTCATGGCCATGTTTCATTCTATTCTGAGCCTCCAAAGTTCTTGGAAAATCTCCTATTTTGTTTTCACAGATAAATAACACAGGTACTCTCATCCAAGTCAGCAATGAAAATATTAACTAATGCCAGATTAGGATATTTTGGGATTTCTGCAGAACCCCAATTATTTTTTCAAGGCTAGTAAAGACATATAGAACCATACCCAGAAAAAAACAAGCTGAAAGCGTATGTGAGCTCCCAGTCAAAAAAAAAGCTTGCTTTTTAGGCTGCCATCTGAGCTGACATGAAGTACTATCTCCCAACTTACAAATTCTCTCCAAAAAGATTGTGTTTACGAACAGCAATGTTTGCCTGAATGCCCTAAAAATCAACAAGTATTTTCTCACGTATTCAATTCCTATTGTTACAGCGAAAAATCAGTAGAAGGAATGCTTAGCAGAGACATGACAGTACGAAATGTATTCGCCATAGCTTAAGAAAGACTGTACACCTGCAGGTTCAGTTTTAAATATACAGGTCTAAGGGCTAGGAAACTGTTTATTTTTACAAATGACAGAAGAACTGAGAAAAACACAAGGGTTTGGGGCTGATACATAGCTCCACTTTTTCAGGTATAGAATCAATGTTTTGAAATGGGGTTTTACAGCTTGACTGTTAATGAAGTTACAACTTTATCTGGCAGTTTAAACATCAGGACAAGAATAAACTTTTAAAAAATACTTCATATGACCTAGAAGCCTAAATCCCATTATAAGAAGTTATGTGATCTCGTAAGAACCTGTAGTCAGCTTTTAGAGTCAAAGAGCTTTGGAAACTTAAAACAACTCACTCCGCATAGGCTACTGATACTATACAATAATTCACTTTAGTCTCTCTGTCTCAAAAAAAGTAAAATCATCTCAACTATTAACACACAAAACTTACATGTTCTGTTGCAAAACACTAATCCAAAGATCTACCAAGGCACTAAGCCTCAGAGATACAGTCTGCTTTCTGTTACATTTGGTCAACTTTATCTAATCCTGTGACATTTACATACATAGGAAGATGTTTTGCAGAAGAACACGTTATTTGTTTGTGAACTACTAGTAATGTATTCAAAGGAAATGTGCTTATTCTTAACTATTATATATGTTTCCTGTAAATCTGTGAAATCTTGCTACTAACAACTTCTGTAAATACAACAAACCCTCTTGTCTTGTTTAACATGCATTATATGCAGTGACCCAATTTAACAGTGCAAGGCTTGAAGAAAAGAAGAGCCGTTCGATCTACAAATATGTAAGATCACTACATTCCAGCCAAACAGTGGGAACATGCAGAAGCAACACAGAAGGAACACTCTGTATTATTAGCAGCTTTCTCCATCCAGGTATTTTATTAAATGGGTGATAAGCTTTTAATCTTACCTGGCTGCTGAGGAATTTATATAAATTTTAGAAAAAGGCAACTTTTCTGGCAAACTGCTGTAGGATTAGCTACTTCCCTACTTCAAGATAACTGTACAAGGTTTAAAGTTTCCTACTGGTTTTTTAATAAATATTTTTGCTATTTCTCAATAACTCATTCTTCTAGAACACATGCCTGTAAATCTTCACCTATGTTTTCAACAACCTTTTCCTTTTCTTTTAAAACCAATGGTAGCCCCTTATAACTATATACATACATATAGTTTTATATATACAGCTGCTGTATTTTGTTTGCTTTGTAACTTAAGGTGGAAGATCAAATAAAAGCCGCATTTTGCGAAAACATCTGTACAGAAAGTTAAGTACTGCTCTGGTGTTTTTACCTGCATAACACTAACAAGCCCCACTCTTAGTGTCACATTTAAAGAAAAAAAATTAAACGGATTGTGTGTATTGCTCATTATCTCAAATTATACAATTATAATTAACACTACATTAAATTCTCATGGTATGGTGATAAAAACAAATAAGATAACCACAAGCTACACTTATTAGATATTTTTCATCTAGACGTCAGGATTTTACTGTACAGCATTGAATCACTTATAAAATTACCTCCTCTTAAGACCATGAAATATACTGTACAATTCTGGGAAGGCACAGGTTTCCTGGAAATCTATTCTTCCCCACCCCCTGCCACCATAATGTATTTTCCATAGTCATATCCAAGAAAGATATGGCTTGCAGATAAAACATCACCAAAATATCACACCTGTATGGCAAACCCTTTTGTACAGTTGCATTTTGCCCCACTTCAAAAGTAAATATACTGACATGGCATCATTTCAAGCAGCACAAAACAGATTCTTTTTTTCCATAGATATCTGTCATGAGAAGTGTTTTAAAACATCTCACACAATCTGAAGCTCTCCAACAGCAAAAGGTTTTGTTTTCCAGGTGTGAACAGAGTAACAGTAATAGCAGTAAGCTAAATCCACTTGTTGGCCATTCACTGTTTTAGCATTTCAGCTTAAAATATATTTTATTGCCACAACTATTCCCTCGGAGGTCATCTTCTGCCAAAGAGACTCAGAACTCTACAACTCAAAGGCTATTTTCTGGAATTATTTTACTAGGAAAGAAGGTCCATTTCAGTGGTTTGGGGTATGTGGATTGTTTGGTTTTGTATTTTTAAAGCTCCAGACCTTTTTTTCTCCAGTTTCCAAAGGACTGTGGCAGCATGACTCTCAAGGGATTTTGTTACAGACAGAATAATTTTCTCCTCCATTGGTAAGTCTCAGATTTGCAGAAGAAAAATGGTTCACAGAAAACATATGTATAGATATGTTGTTATAACTTCTCTAAGATAACAATTGGGATAAAACCAGTCATAGGGTTATTTCTACACACAATGGCACACAGAGTAAAATTATGTGCCCTTCTAATCTTTTCCTCACAAAAATAAAGCATCTTTTCATGAAGGTGAAGTTCATTATGAAATCCAAAGAAAGGTATTTCATATTTTTCTTTGATAGCTATAAATATACATTTAACAAGAAGCAATTGGCTTCAGAGATATCTTCTCTCATGAGAACATATCCCTATATTTATACTGGATAGGAAAATATTTTATATTAAATATGAGAGGCATGTGGAATGAAAGCTAACAACTGAACAGCTCTTGAAGGAACCATTTCTCCCATTTTCATGTAAAGCATATTTTAGGAGACAAAACTGGAGGAAGGAAAATGATAATGGCTCTGTTTCTAAAATTTTGTATCAGTGTCAGTCAAGAGATTATCAGCTAGATGCAACCATCTCATCAACTCCAGATACTTACAACTGAGTTGCTCAGGCATGAATATTCATCTCCGGTAGCAGAAAAAGGCAATGATTTATATTTCCATGTTAATTGAGGTCTACACTTCACTAGTGCAACATTTTGTGCTCATAAGAGCTTATCTCAAGCACCTAATCTGCATTAGCACTAAGGGAGAGCAGCCAAGCTAGCAATACCTCAACTGGATGCACATTCACCAGGTTTTCCAGTATGGCTACATATTGCTTATCTGCTGAAATCAGCATATCATCTTTTTGCGGTCAAGAGTGCTACCGGGCCTGCAGATAAGCAATACATCATAACAGTAAGGTGCATGTGCCAGTAAACCAGCGCCTTTGGGCTTGCTTTAAAGAAGATTCCCCCATGTGTAATAAGTAATGAATAGTTTGTAGCCTGTGTTCATAATCACAAAGCAAGCCAGTTCAAAGAGGCTCGGACCCCATAGCAAAATTGTTGTTACTTCTCCCAGTCACAAGTCCTGAGATTCAATTTCCAACTACTAGCCTCTGTTTGACCCATCCTCCTTTGCCAATTACTTCTCCCTTTGAAGAGTAAAGGGACTGAGAAAACTATTTGGGACAAATTAAGCAATAGAAAATCAGTATCTCCTGTTACAAAGATAACACAACATAATTATTACTACTGTTACAAACAACACAGCTCTAGACTTTATGGTGCTACCTTTTCTTCTACACATGTTTTTCTCTAATCACTGTCAGAAGAAATTGTGAACAATGCAGAATGATAAAAATAAACTGTGTTGCCCAGCAGACATTATAGACCTCTACATGGGGCTTCTTCAAGAGAACCTTCGTTACTGAAGGAGAAAAAAATGTGTAACCTTCATAGAACATGCTTTTTCATAGCCTTTAGTTTCTTCCTATGCTTGCCAAGAATAGGCAACTTTTTATTAATCCTGATTAAATTCTGCTTTGAGCATTTACAGTCTGCCTATACACTAATGAATATCTATCTTTGTATTTCCTGCACAAAACTGTTATACAGCCCTTATCTATTAGGTATCCTCAGTTTGGAATGTTGGAGCAGAGAGATACAAGTATGATTACAGACAGAGAAGAATATGAGAGAAAAAGAAAATCAGTAAAGCACTTCTGGGTACCTCCCAGAAGAGAAGGATTATTTATACGAGTGCAAACAACTTTTCCTAGCTTATTTGAAACTCTGCCTCCAAGTATTTAGCAACGAACAGAACAGAGGAACTCTTCCATAACAGAAACATGCAAGAAAACCTCAATTATAAACAGGCAGATGTCAGCTCTGTATATCTAAGTTCCTAAAATACTGCAATCATACAAAGAAGCCTGAAGGAACAGTCTATTCCTAAGAAACATTTAGCTTCTACAGGACCTGTCATTCCAAGTGTTCCTCATCCACTAAGTCATCCCCCAGCTACATGGCTCAAAAGTTCATTCCTTCAAGCAGGCCTTTCAACACAGAAAAGACATCGTATAAAGCCCAATATTAGAATATCTGATCTCCCCCACTGCCTCCTGGGATATCAAAACTATACATGATGAGAAGCTGTGAGAATAACTCACAGGACCTCAAATCCTTCTGGTAAACTGTCATCCAGACCTGGAGCTTCCCCTACATGACTTGGCATTGACATGCCCTCCCATGGTTTTGATTCAAGTTTTGCTTTTATGATTATTGAAATACCAAACATGAAACACATACTGAGAAAAAAATGAAATTTATATAAAGCATCTCAGCTGCTGTGAATTTTATTTTAAATTCCAAATTTTCAGGTTAAACTCACAATTTCTGAATTTAATCCTCAGCTTGTAAATGCTCAGGCATCCCAGTACCCACAGTTAATGAAAAGGTTACTGCTTTTCAATGGCAATTTCTTAACAGACAGTCTCAACTTACCAAACTGCAGACACTCTCTGTATCAACCTGACTTTGTTCAATATTATCCTCGTGGCCTTCTCTGAGAGACCGTTACAATATATGCTACTTCTGTTAATTTGTGCTGAAAGGAAGTTTCTCTCCAGCTCTTCCTCAATTGTACTTGTAGAACTGATGAACACATGACACTCCCCGAATCTCTCCCACATACAAACTCTATCTATGGGTTGTATATTCTGTCATTATTTCTGTTGGAATTACATAAATCTGCCTTCCCTTTATACTCTACCTTTCCTTTAATTCTCCTGTACTCTTCCAGAGGCAAAGATGTAAAGAGTAACTTAGAGAGACATGGAAAGTGATTTCATTGCTTCACACTTAATTATAGTTTGCTAAATCAATGCTTTCTTTACACTAAAATAATCCTTTCCCATTACCACAATGTTATTTAAAACACCTGTATGTCCTCCTTTTCTCTGCAATTGACAATGTAACAGCTGAAGGATTTAAAACAGAAGCTACTGGGACATTAAATATTCTCAGGTGAGAGGCGGGCAGGTTTCTGGTAAGGGATGGTGGATCTGAGACTAAGCATTCCTGACATACCCATCTGCAACACTTTGGTCTGGGTTCTGTTCTCAGTTAAGTATGCTATTCCGATTAGAGTGAGTGCGCTGTCCTATTTGTATCTAAGTGTAGAGTTTGATAGCCTGTGTTTACTTCTGCTGTTCGCTGCTTAGTACAGCCTGAATCTAAGTAATGAACTCGAGTTCACCACCATCAAGAATCTGTCCTTTACACTGATCTCAGTGCTAACAGGAAAAACTATTTAACACAGGATAAAAGCTCCTTTACAGTATCTTGGAAACGCTGAAGGCCATACAAGTGTTTGCACAGAAATTTAATGAGTATGTACCTACACAGATATATCTAGGATCACTCCCTCCACATCCTTGCTTAGCAATTTCCAATAGGCTGTAAGTACCTGATAGAGTGACTTACCAGTAATAGAGAAATGACTCATTTCAAACAAGAAACTGAGCAACCCAACTCAGGGACTGTTTCTCACACTTTGTTTCTTGTTGCAATAGATCTCAAAAGAGACAGAAAAAGCTAAACAAATAAAGATATTACCTCTTACGTGATCTTCTCTGGCATTCTTGTATTCAAAACTTGCATAACTTGAGACAGACAAAACCCTTTACAATGTCAAGCTCCTAAATTAAAGTTCTATCATTACTGGGCTTTGAGTGTCGATGTAGACACTGCCTATGGGACACAGGCACAGCTCTTCTTTGCTGGAAGAGTGCTTTTGAAGAAAGTTGTACTAACTGCACTATTTAGAAAGTAATTACAGTAAAAGAGGGCAAAGTGACAACAATAAAGATCAATGCTGTAAGAAAGGTGTCTACTCCACTGCCCTTGTTCTTGAGACTAAAAGCAGTCCGCAGAATGACTAATTGTCAGTCACTCTGGCATTTAATGTTTCAACAGTACCAATAAAATAACCTTAGCCTGGTCTGCTGTGTAACACAGAGCAAAGGAATTTGTTCAATAATTTTTTCACTAATATAATATCAGTAGAGTTCCATTCCTGCTAAGGTGTTGAAACATAAAAGATAGAAGAATTTTTTCACTCAGATTTCTTAATAGGCAATGATTATTTTACCAGTTTCTATGGTACTATCACCATGGCAGCTAGCCATTTTAATCACAGGCATTAGAACACATTTCTGATAAAATCATAGCAATAGCTTAGAAATAAATTACATGTCCTGGTTATACGCAGCAGTAGCAACTTTGTAAATTTCCATATAACAAGAGGTCACTAACAGCATCAACAGACATCAGGATTAGAAATGTGATATTTCAAGCATCTAATTAAAGAACAGGTTCTCGGTGTTCCTTATTCTAATTCTGAAAACAATAGCAGAAATATAACCATTGTGATAAAAACAAGAATCAAAATTCTTTCACAGCTTACTCTGTTTCTGCATGGGTTTTGTCCCCTCTTTGATTAACTAGTCAATGCATATGATTACTCAGCAGATCCTAAGAGAATGTGCAAGTGAAAAAAAATCCACTGTAGAGCACTGAGTATCTGCGAAACACTGACAGATTAAAAATGGCTACTTTACCCTTGCATTAAAAAAATAATACTTTGTTCTCTGTACAGGTTAAATGGTATTGAAGCATCACATACCAGACTGAAATCGTGATCATAGAGTGTAACTCAGTATTCTGACTGATGAAATTTTCAACATACAATGTGAAAAATACCAATTTTACTAAATGTATCATGAAGTATTTGCAGATATGTTCATCCTGAAAAAAAATGGAAGTCTTCAAAAATACTTTCAGCAATAGCAATCCTCCACTTCTTCTACAAATTACATAAGAAATAACATTTTCAAGCTATCTTAGAGAAAATTCATACTCTTGTCCTGGGATTTATGATTTTTTTTTTCCAAATTAAACTGTACTTGAAAAGGCTGAGAGACTCTAAAATATTAAATGAATTTATAAATCCTTTTAATAAAAGCTAATAAGGAAATTCAACAATTTCTTTATTTCAAGCCTAAAGCTTTGCCCAGGGTCCATCCAAGAGATATTAAATAAGATAAGTACAGATAATGTCAATGATATTCTGCAGTAAAACATTACAGCAAATCACTATGACTAAAAATCACTGCTATAACTGTTCCTAAAATAGACAGCATTGACCTCAAATAGAAGAGCAAAAATCTGAAGTAAACTGAGAATAAGACTTGAGATACATCACAATTAGATTTGTCTCTTCAAACTACTTAAAATCAGAAATACTCCTCACAGAACAGTTTAGAACAATTTAAAAACGGAACTGTAAGTCAAGTCTTTCATATCTCCAGTATCTCCATGCTTGTTAGATATACAGTTTTTCCTCCCTTGAGTCAGTAAAAGCTAAACAAAAAGCTAGAAAATATTTGATGGTGAAATAGTTGTACTGTTACATTTACATGCATATACTAATTAACCTGCCTTTAAAATAAAACCAATTAATTACCATTCAAGGATTTGAGAACAGTTCTGCCATCTTATCTAGGGATACTTGACTTCCTCAGTTTTGTGTCATACTTTCTCTTAGGAAACAAACAATAAAGAAATACAGAAAGATACAATGTAACATCTATGCAACATTTATATCACACTTTAACTAGTCAACATCTACTCCTGCTTAAGACTATACTGCTGAATTTTCAGACCATCTAAGCAGCCAGGTTAATCTCCCAGTTTTTTCATTAAGGCAACAGTGATTAATTTGTCCAGAAGGTCCACATACTATTTAGCTCTACGCTTTGGTCTAAATAACTATGAATGCATTTGCATGGCTGTGCAGTGCATATTGATGGTAGATTACAAAATCTTCAACAACAAAGAAAATCTTTTTCTACTTCTTTCAGACCTCAATTCAGTAACAGTTGCACTTGATATTTTAAGCGCTTGCCATCTCCTTAATTAAAAATGTACGTTTAATTTTTGCTTTATTTGAGTCCCAAGATATTTTATGAAATTCAAGTCAAAAGGAGATTCCGATTTCACGATGTTTTGGGGAATGCAGAATGTATTAAACAGAAGGAGACTTCATTAAACACTAAGAGCTAAGGCCTAGACTATATGGTGACAAATATTCTGCTAGTTTCCTTAGTCCTTTTCCTCTTTCAACTCCAACTTTCTCTCCAGCAATATATAACTACATGGGAATGTCTTGCCAACGTTGTTCTCCTATTAAGACTATAAAAGTTACTGTTTCTAAAGGCAATAATGAGCTAAATAACAATATGTGACAACAAGATGAAAAACACATTTTTATATATATATATTGTATTTTATGTCTATGAAGTAAATAAATTAATAAAATACCGTTTTTCCCCAAATAACACAGATATGATACCAAGGAACTCATACAAGATGAAGTGACATGAAAACATCACAGTGATTAGATTTAAAACATATGGTGTTAAATTAAAATTAGATGTTCTACATATAGTACTTTGGCTAATTAAAACATAGATTCCCTAATTTTTGAGTAAGTAACATGAAGGACAACTATGGCAATAATTAGCACAACGGTTGCGTTGGCAAGATCTGACTCAACGTTCATATGCCTGCATGTATACAGGTCTACAGAATTCCTGACTTGGAGTCCCACTCACTGAAAGTCTTTTCAGTCCCTGGCGTTTTTGCTGAGTCTGCCAACACAACAATAAGGGAGATGTGCCAGGGGCAATGAAAGATGCAGAGGTAAGCTGACTAGGAAAGGACTAAGTACATTCCCACTTGCTCATTCCATGCTAACTTGGAGTCTTATAACTATCCAGCCACTACCATCCTTGTTTGAGTTTGTATTGGTAAACCAGGGCAAAAAACTTCTAGATCCCATTTGAAAAAAACAAACAAACAAACAACAAAAAAACCCACAACAAAAAAACCCGCCACTTTTTTTTAATAGATACATTTTTGCACTATATATACAGCAAATTATTAGTCTATTAGACCTGATTCCTACTCAGCCTCATACTCCTTAACAGTTATTCTATTCTACATGAATTGAGCTGTCCTGAAGATGACTGAGCTTCTTGTAAACTACAAACGTAAAATCATAACGTCACAAAAGAGCAAGATTCACAAAAACGTCATTTCCATTCCACGTCATACCATCATTTCTGCTGTATGGGCATACATAGCCCACACTGGTTCTATACTCCACACCACTATAGTACAGCTTTATCAAAAGCGTACAGGCTTGTAATAGAGTTTCCCAGAGCAAGCAGGCATTGAATATTCAGCTTTAATGTAGATGCAGATGGGGAAACTCTAGCTTGCCCCTATGTGAGCGGTACATGCACACCTGGGCAAAATCTGGCCTTCATCCATAGAAGGGATAGCATTTAGTCAATTCACACCAGCAGCAGGAAACAGAGCCTCAACAGCTATCACACTCATATTTTAATAACAGATTATAAATAACAAAACAACACTTTTCCTACCAACAGCACTTTCAATTCCTGAGGCTTAATATACTTTGCTTTAAATCTGTGCCATAGCAACCTTTTTTAAAGTCAATGTCATCTGTAAGGACTGAGTTAAAATAAAATGTGGGCCAAATTTATCAGACATTAGTTTCTTTTTGATATGGAGCTCAGAACACTGATTGTGTGTCATCCTAGATGTGATTTGAGTTGTATATGCTGCATCCAGCAACATATTTTAAACCAGTCCATTGCAAAATACTTGCCCTGATCATCAGTTTCAAGTATTTCTCTGAGGTGCTGAAGGTCAAATGAAAAGCGTGAAAGGCTTCTTCCTGTTCACATTAAATTTATATTGTATGCTAGAAAATGTAGCACTGTTCAGGCCTGGAGAGAGAAGCCTCAAGAGTTTGTTAAAATATGACAGGTTATATGATCAATTTAAAGGCGCATCTAAGGGACAACAGACGAGACCATTCCCTCCTGCAGCGTGGAGCAATGTATGCCCACGCAGCCGTGAGTATCACTGTGTGTGCGCGATACTGACCAGTGATGAGGAACTGATTGTGACAGAACTATAGCAAAAGTAGTCAACAATTTATTCTTTTATTTTCAGTACTGGCTCACAAGGGGCTCTGCATCTTTGTGTCAGATAGATACGTACCGAGCCTCCAAAAGGAGCTTAGAACAGACATACTCCTACAACCTCCAGGGTAAGTGTAGGGGTAGTGAGCTTTTTAGATTTAGATTATATAAGGTCGTATGCCTTACTGCATTATGTTTTATATGCATGTTATATCTCACTGCACTATATTGCACCCTGTGAACTCCAAACAATCATTATTCACAAAGATCCTACCAGACTCCCTTTCATAGCTCTTTCAGAGAGAGAATCAATATCATATGCATGTCTAATATTTATCAGAACGAGGTCAATCCCCCAAATGTCCTGACAGGGTCCAGGAACCAGGGAAGGAGATACCACCTGCCCAAATGGGCCTCCTGCCCGAGGAGCACCGGGCCACCCGGCCAGGGAGCAGGCTCCTTTTGCAGGATAAAGCGGCGAATGCAGGAGCGAAGCTAGGGCGACGGTCTGCAATGCAGAAGCCCTTCCCGGAGCTCATCAATGAGCCGAGGGAGACGGGGCGGCGGCAAAGCCGGCAGACCTGCCCGCATCCCCACACAAAAACCCGAGGCACGGGGCGGGAGGTGTTTCTAAACGCCCGGCTTTGCCCTTACCGGCGACGGCCGCGGGCTTTGCCCTCCGCCTGCCCGCAGCCTCGCACAGCGGGAACTTCTGCAGCCGGGGCGCAGCGGGCAGCCCGCAGGCAAGGGCTGGCCCTGC
>JAVJGI010000063.1:20995236-21036022 GCA_035590275.1 Ibycter americanus
TCAACAGGACTGCAACTACCACTCTCGACCAGACTGCGACCACCAACCTTTTGGAAGGAAAACAGGTTTTCCTTTTTTTATCTTTTTGCTTTGGACTCAGGGGGACCATGTGGTGCTCAGCCCAGGGACTGGCGAACACCATTCTGTTTGTGCCCCAGGGGGCTGAGTTGTACAACTGGGTAAATTGTAAATTTTTCTTGTGCAGAATATTTTGAAATTCCATTTTTCATGCCACCCTAATAATTTTTTGTTTGTTTCATGTTAGGGTCCTAGCATTTAGAAAGTGGAACTATGAATAAAGAGAAGGAGAAAACAGACAAATTAGTCCAAGCCACAGCAGAATGTCTGACATACGTAACTGAATTGGACTCTGGGATCTTTGGTTAAAGTGGTATATAGGTGTGAGACCTGTGTGCTTCTTTATTTTTAAGAGGTAGTTCAAATTAAATAAGAAAGAAAAAAAGCAATAGCATTGTACAAGTAATTCTTATTCAGCACAACATCTTTTTTATTCGATAAATTGCTGATTAATTTTTCTGGCTACTGCTGAGAATGAATCTGTTCTGGTGGCCCTTCAAAATTAAGTGCTTTCCATTACAACAACAGTGTAAGAATTTATTGTTAATGTATAGCAATATGTGTTGGTGCAAACAATGTGCATACATTTCTGCAGTGCTGCTAATTTGGTTGTAAAGAAGGAAGTAGTGCATTTTTCTGTGCCTAAATCACTCAAACAATTTGATCAAGCTCTAGCCACTTTTAATGGCTAATGTAATTGCTTATGTTTTGTAAAAGCTCAGCTGACTCCTAACCCCCAGCTCTACAAGGTCCCGTACTGGGGTTATAAACCATGCATCACAGGCATCACAACCTGGAAGGGGAGTGAACTCTGCAGAGCTGCCATACACCCTGTAGAAGGAGATACCAAGGTGGACGACTAGAAATTTGGTTACACGATGGCACTTCAATATTGGACTGCATTGCTGTAGCTATTAACATAATAGGATAATACAAGTTTACTCCCTCCTGGAACAAGGAAGGAAACTTGGTGGTTGCTTATGATTCTGAAAAGGTTAAATCTTCTGTCAAGGGCAGCATAACATTATGCAGTTTCTTATTGGAGTCACATAGTAAAACAATGATCTCATTTTGGTTTGTTCAAGACCATGATACAGTGATCTATTTAGAGTCTTTTCACCGTACTTGAGATTAAATCCAGCATCACAGAAGGTAAAAAGGCATAAAAGGTAAGATGCATTTTGTTCCATGTTTGGTGTGCAAATGTGCTACAATATTATAGCTGTGTCATTTGGTGACTTTCCCAAACGTTTCAACATGCTTTTTTCAGCAGTTAGTGATATGTTAATTCCTTGTACTTTCTTCTGTTAAGGCTTTCTATGGTTTTGATATTCCAGACTGTCTTCCACCAAACAAATATGAATACAGTAACAGAAATAATTGCACAAAAGTTCCAGGTAAGTGATAATTTATGAAGAGAGATGTGATACCAAGAACTGAATATTGAAATCAGTAGATTAATGTAATATATAGATATTCAGTGTGACATAGTCTGGCTACCCAATGTGTGTATTTGAAAAAGAGATGGAGATTTCAAAAAAGAGATCACGAAATGGAGATGTAATGTTCTTTATAATGCTAGATGCTACCTAATCCCGTAGATATTTTTACTGACATCAGTAAAGTTGCTGACATTTTACAGCTGTGGAATTAATCACTGTGACCCAGGATGTCAGAAATTTAGCTGAACACTGACAGTAGTCACGCTATCCCCTTTCTCTTACCTCTGAGCTTCTTTTAATCTGAGCAACTGTAACTGGCATCCTGAAGGGCAAAAGGAAGAAACATAGCAAAAAGCACTGAAGACTGAAAGGAGCTGTGCAAATTCAGACAAATGAGTTCCTATGTTAATCTACGGTCTTTATGTCCTTGGCTTTTTTTCTTTTTGTAATATATGAGCTTTTCTGCTTCTCCGTTTATCAAGATTTTATCTCTGTTCAGACTGTTTCCCAGTATGGCTTTCTAAATGTTGCTGCAGTGCTTTCAAGGTATTGTGACCCCATTGTATTAATCAGAATAAAAAGTTCATCCTCTAGTTGAAAGTATTTTCCATTGCTTAGAACAGAGGACTGCAAGCGGGCTCCTGGATTCTTTTACCAACTCTGTTCTGACTTCACGCAAGTAGATTCATGTGTCTCTGATTCTCACTTAACATGCAAATCACTACCATACACAGTTCTAGCATGAACAAACAAAAAACTTTGAATTGTGGTTGGTTGTTATGCAGTTTGGAAAACTAAGCTATTAACTCTACCAAGTTTTTCTTACCTGTTGAAGTGCTGGAAGATAAACAGCATGCAAATGCAAACTGGCTTCCAAAAGTGGAAGTTGTTCTTGAGGACAGCTCTTGAGGAGTCCCTTGTAGGGGCTTTTAAGCCCCTCTGCCTCACTCTCCCAATTGTAAAATTTAATTTGCAAATATATTTAAAAAAAAAATACCCCTATAGGGTATTGTCTAAGTATAAATGAAATATTGTCTTCCTCAGGAAGACTGGAATACAATTACCTTTATCAGCCACACTTTAGTAACTGATGTGAAAGAGATGGCAAAAGTTTTCACATTTTTCATTCCTGAAAATCTTTTATACAGCAAGGTTCAGTTGTCTTTATTGCTAAGTGTCTTCTGCTTTGGGAGGGATGTGCACACTAGATAAAGGCAAGAAGCAACATTCTGGCTGAACACGAGCTGGCAGTGTGCCCAGGTGGCCAAGAAGGCCAACAGCATCCTGGCTTGTATCCAAAACAGTGTGACCAGCAGGACTAGGGCAGTGACCGTCCCCCTGTTCTCAGCACTGCTTGGGCCACACCTTGAATCCCGTGTCCAGTTTTGGCCCCTCACTACAAGACAGACACGGAGGTGCTGGAGCGTGTCCAGGGAAGGGCAACAAAGCTGGTGAAGGGTCTGGAGCACAAGTCCCATGAGGAGCAGCTGAGGGAACTGGGGGTGTTTAGCCTGGAGAAAAGGAGGCTCAGGGGAGACCTTATCACTCTCTACAGCTCCCTGAAAGGAGGTTGCAGTGAGGTGGGTGTTGGTCTCTTCTCCCCAGTAACAAGCGACAGGACAAGAGGAAATGGCCTCAAGTTGCACGAGGAGAGGTTTGGATTGGATCTTAGGAAAAATTTCTTCACTGAGAAAGCATTGTCAAGCACTGGAACAGGCTGCCCAGGGAAGTGGTGGAATCACCATCCCTGGAGGTATTTAAAAGATGTAGATGTGGCATTGAGGGACACGATTTAGTGGTGGACTTGGCTGTGTTAGGTTACTGGTTGGACTCCATGATCTTAAAGGTCTTTTCCAACCTAGATGATTCTATGATTCTATGATTTTTTACTTCACATTCAGTAGGACTCCCCCAGAGATGCAATCTCTTTGAAACTCCTAGCAACGCTACAGGGATGTCAAAAAGTTTAGCATATTCTATATGCGCCAAGTGTTACATGTTCATGAAGTTTTGGATTTGTTTTCAAATTAGTTTGTTAACATCAAGGTTATAAAGTTCCAGAAGTTTTGTTCAGCATCAAAGGTAATAGAAGGCTGCTTTCTTTGCTTCTCTAGCAATATGTTTTATTATGTATAAAATTTTCTCAGGAGTAAATTGCAGCTCTCCTATAGCTGCTCCATAGATAAGCAGTGTATTTTATTTAAGTGTACCAGCTTATCACTTCCAAAGGAGATGTTTAATCAAAAAGTACCGACACTGTCAATGAACGAGAGTAACTAAATCTCTGCATGAGTCTTCCAAGTAATTTGCTGATGCATTAATAATAGCTCCGTTCTGACCGGACATTTGTTGATAATCGTTACTAGGGTGCTCAGTGACTGTAGTTTTGTTACAGAATCACAGAATCATGGAATGGTCAGGGTTGGAAGGGACCTCTGGAGATCATCTAGTCCAACCCCCGCCTGCTAAAGCAGGTTCACCTAGAGCAGGCTGCACAGGATCACATCCAGGAGGGTTTTGAATGTCTCCAGAGAAGGAGACTCCACAACCGCTCTGGGTAGCCTGTGCCAGTGCTCTGGCACCCTCAGAGCAAAGTTCTTCCTCACGTTGAGATGGAACTCCCTGTGTGGCAGTTTGTGCCCGTTGCCCCTTGTCCTGCCACTGGGCACCGCTGAAATGAGCCTGGCCCCATCCTCTTGACATCCACCCTTCAGCTATTTGTACACATGTTAATTACAGGGACCTCATTTACCATTATCAACAGAATTAGTAAAGACATTGATTTTTTTTCTATTATTTACAATCACACTAAGCCTCACCACCACCAATCTTTTTGTCACGAAATACCTGCACACATAGACACTAGGGAGCTGTGTGCTGCTGGTGCTGAGGGGTAGGGCAAATGTAGCAGGTTTCCTGATAATGATGCCACAAGGGACTGTACTGAGGTTAATGGCAATGCATCCAGTGTTCATGCTCACAAGGTGTTAACTTCAATTTGGAGTTAAACATCAGCAACAGGTTTAACCATTTTTTTTAACCTGAAATGAAAAGCTATTTTTTTTTCCCTAATGCCAGTGAACACATTGCTTGTCTTTATTCAGCCTTGCTTAAATGCTTTTAATGGGTGACTGCATCATTACACTGTGCTTTCCACACACTCAAGTTTTTCCAGCTACCTACCCAACAACAATGGGAATAATGACCTTTTTTACAAGAAGGTATTCTTTAGAATAAGTACCTTAATTAAAACAGGGGAGGTAAAGGAAGAAAAGGAGCTTAAAACAATAAAAGGTGCCACACCTGTGATATTTGTCAGCCACCTCCTCATTTTCCACTTCAGAATTCCAGTCAATATCAACTCACACTTGCGCTATACCTTAATAGGGAGCATGTCCTTAAAAAGCTGCTTTCCCAAGAGGTTAAATCACCGCACATCCTTCACAGCGTTTTAGTTTGGTGAAGATCAGGTTTGACAAATTAAGGGAACTTGCCATTTTTGATGTCCAGTGACATTAATACACTTCATTGTCTTTCAAAACCGTGCCAGTTGTTCTTACCTGCATTAATTCTTACCTGCTCCCTCTACGCCCAAGACCAACACAAGAATAACTTTTCCTCACTAACAAAGTAGTATGTAAATAATAGGAGGAGCTCAATATCCTTGAATAATTTTCCCAGGATAATTCTTTGGATAATTTGATTGTTGTTCACGTTCCTTTGGGCAATCACATTGATGTCATGGTTTTTAAATTATAGAAGTAGACTGCCAATTTTTTGATGTATCCTTCTCCAAAACAGGCACCTAACACTAGCCAAAGATGATACACCTCAAATACACCTCAAAAAGCAGATCACAAATCACATGATGCAATGGCAGTTAAAAGCTCCTGTTCCCACTGTGCTAATCCAAGCCACCCAATAACAGCTTTGATGGATGGAGACTTCAGTGTGGACTGAGGGTGCTCGGTCAGTCCTGCTGCCTCTGCTGGCTGGGAGAGCACTGACTGAGAGCCATCTTTCTGGCAAAGCAGGGAAATACAGGGTTGTGGGGTTTTTCCTCTAATAGTAACTATCCGTAGTTTTAAAGATACACCAGCATTTTTTATGGAAGCATGTGGTTACCTTTAGCACTTGGCACAGAGTCTGGTTAGT
This sequence comes from Ibycter americanus, assembly GCA_035590275.1. Taxonomy (NCBI): domain Eukaryota; kingdom Metazoa; phylum Chordata; class Aves; order Falconiformes; family Falconidae; genus Ibycter; species Ibycter americanus. The sequence goes on from JAVJGI010000063.1 coordinate 21,000,912, forward strand.
TTGACTGGCATCTCGTCTTCCTCCTTTTTTTTGTGGCTGTTTAATGTCTTCCAGCGTTGCTGCTAATTTTAATTGCCATATGTCAGTCTATGCTGAAGACTAATGAAGAAGGAATAAAATCCTGCAACATGACGTGTTATGTATCACCTACAAATAAAACAAATAAAATAAACGGGAATAAACAAAGAGGAAGCGTGAGTCTCGTTCATCCTCAGCTGTTGGTTTGCTGTGCAACGTGAGGAAAGGACTTAGCTTTTCTCTGTGCCTGCTGCCCAAGCAGGTTTGTTGCCACACCGCTGGTGGTCCTCTCTCCAACACTGGCACAGAGTTGCCCACAGCCCCCTCCCAGGGCTCAGACCGATACCCAAATACACCTCAGGCTGTGAGACCGCCAATGACTCTTACACGGAGCGTATGATCATGCACCGCAAAGGGAGATTTCTAATTGTTAAGACCTTAGTGTTAGCTCCCATTGCATTTCAACTGCATTTAACTGGGGGGGAGAAAAAAAAGTTGTAGCAATACATCATTAACCTGCTTTCTAAATTAAAAGTTGTCTTTCACTGAAAAGAAGGAGTGTTTATATACCAGTATGTTTTACAGAGCTGAATCATAGCCCTGAATGACTTTAAAGTAGAATTCAGCACTGTAATAATTGCCAGATATTGCGGAGTTTAGCTTCTCCTTCTTACAGTAACAAGGATTTTTCCAGAAGGTTTGGATCGCGAGCTGACCCTGAAAACGACGCATTTTGAAGTCACACCGCAGGGGAGAGCTGCCCCTGCCTCCCACGGCCCATTTCCCGCCGACCGCCCGGTGCTGGAGGACGGACACCCCACAACCTGTCGCGACAGCAAGCGGTGGCCAGGCCTGCCGAGCAAGAGGTGCCCGCTTTTGGCAAAGGGGGGTCATTTGTCTTGCTTCGACAGCGGGGGCACCTCACCAGCCGCAGGTGTTTATTCCCGGCCCCTGTGAGAAGCCCCGCGCCCCGGGGCGGCCCCGCGGGAGCGGCAGGCGGACAGGGCTGCTGCCCGCCGGCATCCGGCCCGGCCCTGGAAACGCCCGTCCCTCCTTTCGCCCTCTGCACGCAGCGGGCGTCACTGAGCTGCTGCTTGTCGCGTGCCTTCTGTTCTGTGCTTCATATCATTTGCTCAAGGGATGACAGCAAAGTTTCCTTCAGCCTGCAGCAGCTTCTCGGATAACCTGGTCCCAGCTACTCCAGTCCGCACGCAGGTGTCTTCCATCTCACCCAGTTAAAATACCCCCCTCACGCCCAAGCAGTCTCTCATTTCCGTTCTTCCAGCAACACTGGAGTTGAAAAGGAAACGGATCAAGGAATACACCCCTAGAACGGAACGTTCCCTTTTTCCACTTACGATGGCAAAAATAGAAACATGCAAGACCAAGAGCTACGCAAAATACGTGGGATAGAAGAAAAAAATATTTTAAGAAATCACAGGTACAGAGGAGTACCTGTTCCAGAAAACCCTCCTTATCTAGAAACACTAAGAATTCTCACCTGAAATCAGCCTACTAGAGATGACACACCATCAGTGATAGATAGAGCAACACTCAGTCTTTAAGGAAACACCAGATGTAAACAAAATGTCATAATATGTTTTGCACCAACACAGCACATCTGGCGAAGTACACCCGGTGACCCATGACAACAGTTTTTGCAGATACACGTTTTCATATCATAAGCAAGTGAGGTTTGATGGTTAGGGAAGAAAAACAGATCAGGTACAGTCTAGTTCTCTCTGCTAGAACCCCAACATCAGTTCAGAACATTGTTGAAACCCACAAAAGAATCTCACCTTACCTTTGAAAAATTATTTCTTTTTACAGCTAATGAGGAGGGCAGAAATGAAAACATTTGAAAAAGTTCCCAGCTGTTCCATATATAACCTTTTGCTGCAAAAGCAATGAGCTACTAGCTTTTGGCACACAAACCATGACAGGCAAAACCCACAACAAATTTGTCCAATACTGTTTTAGGCCTGCACAAAAGGAACTCTTCTTTGTTTGCCCCTCCTCTTTCTCCTTAGAGAAATTCTTTATGCTCAAGGTTGAATATTACTTCAGCAAGCAGAGTTCTCTGCTGTGATCTCAAGTTCCTCCCAAAAGCAAAAAAGTCATGAGCAGAACAGTTGCTTGGCTTCTTCACCACTGCACAGACCAGCACTCTTTAAGCGTGGCAAAGAAAAATAAGTTGTGAAATGTATGAATAACACACTCAAGAACCATAATTACAGAAAGAGGTATTTTTTTTTTTCTCCTTGATGCTATTGTCTGTACAGATTGTCCTACAGGTGATTTCCAGATAGTGAGAATTCTATAAAAGACAGAAGTTTGGCAGAGTTTTGCCAAAAGAGCTCTACTCTAATTGCCTTGCAAAGGAAATCCACTTGTGAATATGTGAAGAGACCCTCAGATGGCTACTCCAGAGCTCTCAGGACTGAAGATACTCTAAAAGTAGTCACAGAAGCTATACAGGCCCAGGGATCCCACCATGGTTTGATCAGAAGGCTCTAAGCTGGCCAACCGGTGATACCGAGTCAGAGGTTCATTTATGTAGCTGCTGCAAAAGAAGTGGCCAGTTCTCTTTCTTTCATGCAAAGCCAGATATAATCTTAGCAAAAGTCTGAAGGGCTTAGCAAAGGAAAGGGTGCTTAGACCCATGCAAGGAGAAGCTCTCCTACTGAAGTTTGAAGTTTCCTCATTCTTCATCTTTTCTTACCACTAGCAAAACTCTGTTTTATGCCACCAGTACAGGAAAACAAACATGTTTCTAACAGTCAAAAGTCCCAGAGGAAGAGTGAAAATGCAGACATACTGGATCCAGGTAAAATGTTCACATACTTTGGGGATGTTATGTTCTGTTTCAGTGAATGTGGTAGTACCTCCAATAACAGCAGTCTTAGATTCAAGAATCAAAATTCTTTAGTGCAGAGAGATGCAATGAATATTGCATTCTCTCATCTGAACATCTTCCTCCTCTTTAATTTAGAAAGCAGGTACGCAGTAGTCCACGAAGATCAGGAACCCAGAGATCGCAAAGTCATTCAGAGATCTTAAATTCCAGGCTTTTAGAGGAAGGAAGCATGCATATGACTGACATTCCCTGCAAAATCTATTGTATATTTTCTGTGACCATACATGGATGCAGGAGGAAGAAAAGAAAGAAGTATCTTCACAGCTGATGTTCTACACTGTTCATTAATCCTGGCAGTTGAGTGGCTGTCAGCATAACGTGATTCCATAAGTAGACAGGTTCCTGTCGTGGTGAAAATGATCCGGTTTCTCCCTGTCTATTCACATAAAGCATTGCCACTATGTTGTCTCTCACCACCTTGTCTTGCATTGTTGTTGGTCAGAGGCAGAAATGATCACGAACCAAGTGAAATTGCTTTGAGCTCAAAAATATTCTGGTAAGATCAAACTCATTTCTTGACTACCACCAAACCAGAATGCTGCCACTAAGGACAGAAGCAGGTATTCTCGTCTTTATAGGTAAGTAAAGACAGAAGCAGAACATCTCTGCAAGTATGGTGGCAATTATTCCGCTCCCTTAAGGCTGACAAAATGTCACGGGAAAATCATCAGTATGAACACTTTAAGGTATTTGGTTGAAAAAAGATGGACTTTGGCCTTCACCTGCCAGTTAGGTATGCAAGGGAGTGCTGTATTGATCTACCTAGCCTATAAATTACTTACAATGCTACCACAACCTCATGTGATGTGACCAAGTATGGTTTTGTACACTTCAGAAATGTCTTCAAAAACCCTGTCTTTGGGGATAGCATGAAAGAGGGTGTTGGCTTAATTCTGCTGAGCCCCAGTTAAATGAAGGTATATAAGAAGGGTATAGGAGCTGTTGCCCATAATCTGATAAAGAACAGAACCCTAAATTAGCTTGTTTCATCAGCTTGATTCCTTAAGAACTTTGCTGTAATCAGAAGGTAGATGTTGAAGGCTTTTGTTGCAATTGATAACTCTAATGAAGAAATCCATACTGGAAAGATCATAACCCTAGTGAGCATTCTAGGCATGTCCTGTGAACAGGGCATGGGAGATACCTGTACAGAAGGTCGAAAGGCACAGAGCAGTCTCTTGGATCTAAGGTAAATTGACTGAAACTCAATTCTACACTCTCACCTTGCACATACATTAAAAACTACGCTGAAAGCCACTGCAAGTTAAATAAGAATTTATAACAAAAACCCTCTCAGGGTAAAGAGGCAGAGATGAAGCACGAGCAGCTTTCTGTGCTTAATAAATAATAGGAAAGCAAGAAGGAAGGCTGACTCCTCCCTTCCCTCTTCTATGTGGAGAGGGAAGACAAAACTGTAGGCCAAGAGTCCATCTCCCATTACATATTTATACATATCAAAGGGAGTTTGTAAACTTACTAAATTCAAGACAACAAAGACACATTTTGCATTCCAACTGGGCAGAGTAACCTGTGCTCTTCGAGAAAAGCAACAGTATTCCTAATAATATAGATTTTGATTTAAATTCTGTCAAAAGAAAGTGTGCTGCAATAGTAATGGAATGAGGGAGAAAACCCAGATACAGCCCTAAAAAATATGTTCTACTAAAATATATGTAAAGCTGATTTGAGTCCACATGACCTTAGAAAGAACACTGAACTTTCCAGGTATACACTAAAATTGAACACTTGGCTAAAACAGAGATGGAGATAAGAGCAAGAGCACTGTGATTTGGTTAGTTGAATCTAAGCAGAAAACAAATTCTGTGGGTACTGAACTTTGTCATCCAAAAATAAATGGCGAGGTATGATTGCCATCATTACAACTTTTCAAGCTGGTAATAAAATACTGCTAAATGTCAACCTTGCACAGATACAACATCCAAAGCAATAAAAAAATAATTTCTCTTGTTGTTTTCACTCTCTTACAGTAAGTTTATAGTAATTGCAGATATGAGCCTGACAGTAACAAATATGTTCATAGGGTTTGTGTTATACTTAAGTCACTATTAAAATAGAGTTTGACTGCAGCATTTGCAGACACCCCTAAGTTAGCTTTAATCTGGCTAACTCAGGTAGCCATAGTGGAACAGTAATATCCATATATTCTATTCAAAGACTGTGCTATACTTCTGAGGACACTGGACTTTGAAGAGCTAGTATATAGAATTACAGTTTCTTCTCAAGGAGATGTATGGGGTTTACACAGATTCATCATTTTGGTTAATACTGTCTAAAGCACAGAAATCACACATCCAGTTTCCATTAATGTTAAGGCAGTAGAACTCCATTTTCTTTCATGGAAACAATATTTGGGTTGCGTGTTTAGTTTACTTTTCAGTTTCATTGTTGCTGGCATTATGGGACAATAAAACGAGTTTCCAGTTCAATAACGGCATGTATTTACCATTGGTCAAAATTACTGCTAAAGAGATTTTTGTTAATCATTGAAGTGGTATGAGAAATTATAATTCTAATAGGCACACACGCACTAAAGTAATGGCAGTACAGTAACTGAAAAGGAAGTACTTTAAAAAGAGCAGCCTCTACATAACAGCAAATTCTTACTACACAAATATGTTGACACTAATATTGCAAACCATTTGAGAACATTTTATATATTCCAATTCATAAACTTGGATTTATTATGAAGTATATTGCAGTCATAATACAAATAGTTGACAATTTATGAACCCTATATTTTTCACTTTTTCTGTTTGCCTTTTTTCTCTTTATAATATGTATTTTTTTATTTTTATAACATATATATACTTATATATATATATATTCTGAACTTAAATATTATACATACATGGTAATGGCATTGGTATTACCTCCACCCCGAAAAAAAAACCAACAAAAAGTTTTGAGACAAAAAAAATTAATAATTACTGAGGAATTATGCAAATGCTTAAAGAGAAGAAAGAGTCTGGGGGACATTGAAATTAGAAATAGGGCTAAAATCACCAGTGTTCATGTATAAAGGAAATTCATTTTACTGGTTTAGTTCCAGATTCTCCTGCCTTGTTTTATTCCCTTGTTCAAGGCATTGTTGTTTTATCTTGGCTACATATCTTTGGTTCTCAAAATGCAGTTTCATTGAGAGGGAGAGATGCTTGATTCCCCTTGTAGGATGGCACTGAACAAGCCTCCAGGTTGCTTTTTCTCAGCAGGGCTTCTTTATAGTGCAGCATTTTGCTTTCCCACAGTACCACAACAGTAACAGCAACTGTATCTATGCAGACTGTATCCCACAGAGCCCTATAATTCCCACTTTACAAATGCAGAAATTAAACAGAGGTTAAATAATTTGAACAAGAGGAGATTCATTACCAGTCTGTGTAAAGACGACATGGAATCTAAGTGCAGGCCTGCTCATGATTCTTAAGAAGTTTTTGGACAATATCTTGTAAACATAAGCATTTAAATGTAAATATGTAAATATCATTATCTACCATAAGCATTTCATGACCTCTAAGAAATTCTGCTGTTTGTGCTAACAGGCAAAAACGTCTCTGTCAGTTAGCGTGATCTGTCTGGAGTTTTAAAAAAAAGTCAGCAAGTAACATATTAACAACTACTTCAGTCACTTACTACCTTATAGGCATTATAGACATCAGCTGCATAAATCCATCAAGTCTCCCTGCTCAGATCCCCAGCTTTTTTGGGCATTTCTCAGCAGCCTCACAGCGCCACTCAAGCCCTCCTTTCCTTCTCTCCTACCACCTCTCATGCTTCTGCCTTCCTATGGCACAAAGCTATTTAGAAAGAGAAACCAAGACATATTGTAGCCATCTACAACGCATATTATCCTCTCTAATTTCTGTTCTACCACTCCCATACGTTGAGTCTGCAATGAGCTAGAGATTCCAAAAGGAACATTAGATGAGTTCTGGATGGAAAGCTTATAGATAGTGAAGGTAAGCTTGCAATTATATTCCCCAAAAGATACAAACATTAGGTTTTATCCTTCTGGACCTTTTTTAAAAGTTCTGTCTAAACAACTTTGGCAGATGAAAAGAATAATTCCTCTCTCCTAGACAGTAAATAAGCAGAAAATTCTCTTCTGTGAGACTCCACAGAAGAATGTCAGATTATAGTGGGGCTTTTTTTGTTTGTTTGGGGTTTGGTTTTGGGATTTTTGTTTGGGTTTTTTTTAATGCTTTGATGAAAAGATTCATAGAATTATAATGTGACATCTATGACTTTGCAGAGATATCTGAAGCTTCCAAACTTCAGTTTGATTCTCAAAGCTCTATAAGAGAAAGCTTGTAGGAGATGACTACATTTAAAGAGAAATTCTACAAGACAATCTGCAGTCCAAGCTATCCTTAGGAAGTTCATGAAGGGTGCAAGAACTTAATTAGCAGTTAAAAGAACGATGTACCAAAATCTAACAAACTCCCAAGCCTATCATTTTCATTCTAGTTGTATGAGAGCTAGTGGTAGATTACTGAATAAAAAAAGGCTCTAGGTTAAACTTCCTAATGAACTTCTGATGTTTTCTCTAGTACCTCTTTATGTGTGCTATGTGCAGAATAATGCACAGTTCTGTCTCATGTCTGGTCCCATAAATCCGGCCCAAATAACATACTTCCAAATTTTGATGGAAAAGAGCTATTTTGTGGAGAATGATCAAAACACAGAATTCATATAATTTAGTGGACAAAATGAACTTATATAAAAATCTGCCGGATCCTTAACTTTGGGAATGAATAGTTTCCTGTCCAGCATTTGCTGTATGTACATCTCCTTGACTTATTTTTATGTTTTCTTCATGCATCATCCTTCTTCCTTCAGCCTATCCACATTCCTATACCTTGCTGATTGCAGGAAGTTCCTTACAAGACCACAAACATCTTGAGGCTAACAAGAAGAGCTATATACACACACACACACATATATGACAAAACAAATTGTGGAATGAGGTATCTAATCAGGCTTCATTAGTCTGTTAGATATATCACCTTTATAAAACAACTCTATTTCTATTCTGTAACTTTTATCTTTAATATAAGAAAGCATTCACTTCAAACTCCCACTTCAGAAAACATGGAAGCTGGGGCAAAGCTGTTAAAAACAAGTTATATACCACAAGTGAAATTATATACAACAGAAATGCAAATTAGATTCCTTTGTAATCTAGAAAAAAACAAAATTAAATTATGACTGATCTTGAATATAAATGGTAAGCACAATTTTCAGTGTTCTTATTACTGCTAATACCAGTCTGCAAGATCATTACAGACTAGATATGAATGGACAGACAACATTGAGTTGCATCTTGCGTACAAATGTAATGAGACATTTATGCTTATAGATCAATAGAAAGTTTTTCAGAAACTCTTTGTCTAGTGAAATAAATGAAGACACAGTCAATTATTCCTAAGAAGAAAAACTCCTCTAGTCATCCTTTAAGACTGTTACATGAGCAATAGTCCTTAATGATACTTTGATGATAGCTCTGTAGCACCATTAGAAACTCTTCCAGTTCCTAATGAAACACCTTTTTTTATTATTCCATTTGGACAAGGTAATTTAACATACAGTATCCACACAAAAAGATTTCCTTGAAGGCCTAGGAAAATCTGCTTTAACTCTAGATGTAAATGAAAGCTTAAAATAAATAAATAAAACCACACACACACAGAGGAGAGTTGAAAAGGCAAGAATTACGTACTTGAGTTACGAATACCTCAGAAGATTTAACTTGAACTAGAAATGAGGGGAAATAACTTTTTTTAAAAAATTGGTTTTGAGTAATTGTAGCTAATAGTGCCTAAAATTACAATTCCTGTGAGTTGTTGCTTCCCCCCCCTTAGGTTTATACAGATCAAATCATCAGCATTTTCACTGCTAAATCCTACACTGTCTGAAGCACATACACTGCAGGCCAGGACAGAACAGGGGCAGTGGAAGAAATCAGACTGGTTACTACCTCCTCCTGACCTGTGAGACTGGGACCCAGAAAAGGTTAGTTGTTTCCTAATTAATCTGATTTTTAAAGTTTTTCTTATTTTCTTATTATTAAACGTCAGTGAAATTAGCAGCATTTCTTGCCAGCCAATTGCTTTTATTACTTGTTAACTCTGGAAATATCTGTTCAACAAGAACACATTTTTCTATCAAGTCAGCTGGGAAGTTTATTTCTCCTGTCATTACATCAGAGTATTATTTTACAGTTACAGACAGATTGTTATCAACCTTCAGAGGCTTTAAAAATAATACAATATGGTTCCTGGCACTCCCAAGCAGACTGAGAAATGCCACCCACACAATTAGCAACACATTTTTTACACAGCAAGCAAGAAGATTTGTTCTACAGATGTTTTGGAGTTAATTCTGCGGTAAAATCTGGTACAAAACCAGATCACTAGTGCAGTAGGCATGACACTTCTGTACTAAAACTTACAGTAAATCTGCAATGCCTTTGCTGCTTACTGGTGAGAAATAGGATCACTTCGAATATCCCTCAGGATATCTGACTTAGGAGACTTCACTAGTACGTGACTACAGCTGTGCTTCACTAACAAAACACTCTTGGTATTAACAAGGTTAGGCATTACAGAGTATTGCAAAGCTGTACCCTGCTAGAGCTGTAAGCACACAGTGTTACCAATAGAGTTGCAAGTGCTTAATAGATCACTGTTTACAGAGCTGTGAAGAGGAGCAACATATCCCACTTCTGAATAACCTTCCTGGCATGTACGGAGGGTCTGGAAGTTTGTGACAGATGAAGGTCACATCACTTTCCAGTTTTGGTTTGTCTGTGTTTTTTTTAAATCAACTTGAATGGCTGAAGAGTCAGCACTACTATGCTATACTTAAGGGACACAGTAAGTGTTCCTGATTTATAAATACTCAGGGTTCCTAGAGAGAAATCTTTGCTTTCTGACAGTGACCAGACTTCAACCAGACATTTGAAGAGCTGTCTGATTAGCAGAGTAAATTTTTTTTAAAAAAATGCCAAGGCAAAACTTCCTAATCCATGGCATCTCAATGAACATAGAAAAGTCTTTTAACACAAAATTTAGAACTTCTGGAAGAAGATACAGCCTATGGGCAATGATAGCAAGCACCTGGAACAGTCAATTCTGGACATGGGCAATAATCTTGTAGTGAAGATCATCTCAGCTTTCTTTAAGAGAAAATCACCCTTGCATTATCATTATTACTGTGAGACATGGGACTTGTTCATTCACCAGATGAACCAACAGAAGTGAAAGAATATCTGTCTGCATTCCTGACTTCTACTGAACTGCAAGCTGCTAATACATTTCTCACATCTATGCAAAGGCACAACAGTAGTGTTCCAAAAAACACAGAACCAATTAGCAGACTTGGGACATTTCAATTGGTTTGAAAAGAAATCAACTACTACTATTAATAACTAAAAGTTTTTAAAAAGTTCTAAGAATTAAAAGTGGGAGACAGATTCTGCTCAGTTTGCAGGAGCCTTTGAAATAGCAAATAAAACCTTGTCTTTCAAAGGTGGTGGTAATGTCAAATGTTTTACTATTGAAAGGTAAATTTTCTTCTGGATTATTTTGTTCTGTCTGAGAATGCTGAAAAGACTCAAACGTGGAAAGACGTGGAAAGACATGGAAAGACTTCTAGGTGAGGAGACACTACAAGATACATAGCTAGTAAGAACACAGTTCGGGCTTCTGTTATTATCCTCACAGTGGAAATCCAAAGAAACACGCCATTAAAATGAACCACAGTGACTGAAGTTACAGTACTTCCCCCTCGCTTTCAATACATTAACTGCCACTAGAACTCAAATTCACTACACACCTGAGACCAAGAGGTTAAAACAAAGACAGGACAGCCAGAGAGCTCTGGAATTCTCAAAATTGCCTCATGTCATTACGTACGCAATTCTCACCAAAATGTACATAGAAAGAAAATTTTGAAGGAATATTTTCATCTATTGGCTCATAAGACAAATTCTTTTACCCATCCATAAAAGAAAAACATTATGCACTGATAAAAGACTAGTCATGGTTGTTCCTGCTGAGAAAAAGTGTCCCACTCCCATCTCACCAGCACACCAAAGTTACGTGTCTAATAAATGGTGCTGCCTGCTCTACAATACAACTTTGAATAAAGACATACATCAGTTTTCATTGCTCAGGTCTAATGATATTATTTTACTAAAGATCTCCATCAGCCTTTAGTCATAAAGGCTAGAAATTTTGATCAATCTTTAGTTGTTTTAGTTAAGATTAATATACTCAGTTCACATTCAATTATAGCAAATGGAACATGAATCTGAACATTTTATTACTAGCGCCTTAATTTTTTAAATTCTTGATCAACTAAACACAATCCTGCTAAAATTCCTACATCATTATTTGAGTTTGCAACAAAGCAATTCCTGAACATGCCTGTAAGACTAACTTAATGGTCCAAAGACTGCTTCAGGCTTGAAGCAGAAATTATACATCAGTCACACTGAATTAGCAGTTGTCATAGGGATGTTGGAGACCATTATTCCCTGTGTGCACATGTAACTCCTACTAACATTAATGGGGTTACCAAACACATTGAGAGGAAAGCTGGCCCCATTATGTGAACACTGTTGCAAAAGATTAACTGATTTCTCACGCTAGATGGATGGAATGGAAGTTTTCAACACTGCTTCATTGAAGAATATAAGAGCACACGCTGCTATTAAATTAATGCGTGGCACAGAAAAGGGTTGAAAGCCTGCCTTTGGAAACAAGGGGCTACAAAGATCAATACCATACCCTAGGAATCCTCTCCTTCAGAGTTTGGACAAACTACAGGTCTGGGAATGAGTCTATGTGGACTTCATCCAGGTTTCTGCCATGGATGTATGCATGATTAACCACACACACAACTTAATCTCTTCAGGCAAGATTAGTGCAATCTAATATAGGAGCCACCCAATACAGGTGTCCACATTAGAAGTCTTCACTCCTCAAATAGTCAACAGAGCCTTCAGAGGGCTCAGCTCACAAACGTACCTCTACTACCGTCCATGGAATATTAAAGAAACCCAGACTGCTGCTGCAGATGCTCAAATGTAAATGGCTACATTTCCACTAGCAGTAAAATACTATTTTTTTCATGTCTACAGGAAGAAAAAAACACTGAAGGTGTCAGATGAAAAACCATAGAATACCAAATTGTCATTTGAGTAATGGCACAGCAGCACAGTACATACACATGTCAAGGCTACCCAGGGTCACCTTTGCTGATGAATAAAACTGAAAATGAAAGAACAGCTCCCTGAAAAATTATCACCTGCAGGGATATCTCACCACCAGATTTTACAGCAAAGAGTTAAAGCAAGGTCATGGAGAAGTCTGAAGGACTGAATGCCAGAAGACATACTTACGCACTCTCATCAACATCCATGGGCACATTTAAGAGGCGGAATGTAACCATTTAGAAGCATTGCAGTCACATGGCAGGGTAGAAGAACCCAAGAAGTACAATACACTGAGTGTGATACAAGTAGGTCAGTGGACCAAGGAAGAGGACGGTATTTCTTTCTGAAAGACCCTTCTAAGGAACAGCTGAGCAACAGCATAGAAAACCTGTCCTATCCAGGCTTGTGACAACTCTAGTGACTGAGAATTTCTAACTTGCATGCATTCAACAGTGATGAAACATCGCAGTCACATGAACAATAGTGACTTTTACAGTAACTATACAAATAAGAGGATAGAGAGAAAAAAAAACCCCAAACATTTTAAATACAGTTTTCCCCATTAAATAATTTTGGCTTATCTTGTCACAAGGCAAAAGAGGAAGAAAAAAAAAACCCCAAAACAAAAAAACCCCACCCCGGTCAAGCTCCTTTGTGAGCTTTAACTTTTTTGATGTCTTGTCTTCCCTTCCCTCTAGCTAAGACTAGAAAAGTGATACCACCTCTGATTTTTCTTTGACAATTGCTTGGTTACCCTTCTGGATTACTATTGCCTACTAATGGAGTAGAAATTTTGCTAAAGAATGATAATATATGTAATATTGAATAGATGAGTTTTGATTTTCACTGTCAGTCAAAAAATCTTTTTTTCCTATCCAAATGGGAAATCTTATTTGCATCATCAAATGCTTGAACTGCCTCTGTTAATCTTGAGGAACACACCATTAGTGAATATCATGAATGAGCAGACATTGAAAAGATATGCAAAAAGAGTGGACCATCATTGTGTTATGCCACTTTTAAGGCAGTCATTAATTTCACTATGCATGATGCATTTTGCATATATATTAATTTAATAGGACATTTTGATACAGCATTTAGATATCTGAAAAGGGGCAATAATAGTAAGTCTTTTTCCTGGATTCACAATATTGCTGTAAAATAAAGATTGGAGTGTTTCAAAATATGCATAACTGAAGGAAAGCACTCTAATAACAAAATTTTTCTCTTTGGTTAAGAGCTTTGTCATATAAACGAATAAAGTAAAAAGTAAGAGCACATAAACAGCTGATAAGAGCCAAAAAAAGGTCTGTGTAATGTTACAGGATTTTTGACTCACATAAAGAACTTCTATCCATATGAACTTGAAGAGACGATCCCCGAGTTCAAATATGCAACATTTTTCAGGGGGTTTCTATTTTCCTGGTGTGTCCTAAAAGAAGCTCTAAGCCACTGGCACCAGGGGAAAATTTTCCGTACCCACAGAGGGATAAACAAGTTATTTACTGAGCATACCAATCAGAAATTCATCTTCTCCTGCAATAGCGGACTTCCACTTCTTCACATTGGTTAAAGAAGAAACAACGGTAACCTAAGAAGTGCAAAATCAGGTGTGCATAGAGCTAGTTTTGCAACTGATAGCTCAAAGGCCAGAACATTGCAGAGCACTACACATTTTCAAGACCAGTTGGTAAAGGTAGTATGTTTCTTCCTTTACATCTCCCCCTCCTCTAAAAGGCAATTAAAAGGTAGCAACTCAAAACTGCAAAAAATAATATTCCTCTAATTCAGATAAGAGATGCTGTAAAACCACTGTTCAGTGGTAATCAGTTTGTAAATCAGTCTTTGTCTTCATTATTTAGTTTTAATAGTTCATGTAGTCTGATATAATAATAAACTGGATAATCAAGACCTAACCAAGTTTATAATCCTACTATGATAATTAAAAAGCTACCTGCAAAAAAGCAGATTCCTAAATACAATGGTTTAGGTATCAAAACTGAGAAAGCCCGAGATTCAAAATCTGAGGATCTTCAAGCAAATTAGTCTTCAGTTTTCAGATTTTAATATACCTCAGCTCACGAGACTGGATTATCAAACGTTGCCAGTTAACAAGACTGAAAAAACAAAACACATTCAACACCAATTAACTACTAGCGCTACACAATTTTATCTATTCAAGATCCGTGCCAGCTTGACTAACCCCTGTGGGCAACTGTTAAGTCATAATCATGGCCATTAGCACTTTGATTTAAACTTATGAGTTACATTTGTCAAAGAAAGATCCGATCATACTATGGTAACTACAGATGCAATAAAAATAGATTAAATTTTCAATACTAAACTCTTTATTAGTGACACACAGAAGAGAAAGACTAAATTTTGTCCAGTAGGTGGATTAAGCATCCAGTAATTTGTGATCAAGAACTGATTAATGTCAAAGTTGTTCTTGAGGTGGGGGACGACACACACAGGGGACACACACGACTCACACAAAAACAACCCCAACTGCCAAAGCAGCCAAAAGGAAAAAATAACTACTATTGGTTTTATGCAAGCATTAATGCTCTATGCTTAGAGACAGTGAAGTATTTCTTTTCAACTTCAGTCTTCTTTGGATATGGCTGGATTTGGTTGAACTGTGTATATCTAATAAGAAAACATTTTCAAACTGAGGACGCAGTACCAGTTCTTCATCTAACCTGCTGTCCTGTACCACATCCAGCTGCTATCTAGAACCGCAATACTTGTACTTTCAGCAGGATATGGAACTGAAGAACAGTGGGATTTATTTTTTTTCTCGTTCCCTCCATCTTTTTCCACTTCACAGTTTGACAGAGAACAATGGATCAACTTAGTCTATTTCCTGAATTAAAAATAAAGTGTCTCTCTGGAGGACACTTGTTGTGCTTCTTTGTTTCCTTTTATCATCACATTGAGCTGAAATACCCTGACAATCAAAAATTATCACTAAAAAGAACCTGGAGAAGTTTATTACCTCCCTGCTGCCCAGAGAGGCAGTGGCATGAGAAGTACCATTTGGCAATGCACAGGCTGACGGTTTGGGTGCTTTAGCTTGTCTTTTTGTCCAGTTACAGACTATTGGAAGGGTCACTGTCCCAAGCCAAATTCCTGCTCAATTCTCTCCCCAGTATAGAACAGAAAATAAAAATAATCACTCCCCTGCTGCTCCTAGACATTAAAAAGCCAACCGACCAAACAAGTTACTCAGTACTAACAGGCCGTTAATATCCCTGTATTCAGTTACTGACAGCTCCTCAACTACAATTCTGTGCTTCCCCTTTGACTCAGCATAGGGCTATTACTCACCCCTGGAGAGGAAAGGAAGAATTTAAGGACAGAAAGCCAAGCAGGAAGATCTCTATATCAAAGGAGGCAAAACTTTTTCAAAAAACACTGACAGGCATCTCAAAGCGAAAAAGGGCAGGATGCTTTCTAATGCCAGTCTTTACTGTAGGGTTTACTCAAGGCTGAAAAATTAACTACTCACCTATCCAGTTCTCTGCCTGAGTTCAGAAACCGGGCAGTAAGTGGGAAAATCTTTATTGTGTTTCTTACACTTCTCAGTCCTTAATCTCTTCTCCTCAAGCAGGAACAGGCTATATACTGACTGAAAGCAATCCCAGAGTACACTGGAGCTAAAGATTCTACAGCATTGGCTGCATCCCCTATGTCAGGCTGGTTTCTCACACTGTCCAATACCACCAAATCCAGCAGAACTCAGCCCCCATGTGTAGACTATGAAAAGAGGACAGCTTTTGCCCACAAAAGTACGGGAAATGTTACCTAGACAAAAATCTCAGAAATATATTCCAGCTTTGGCTGACATTACAAAAGACCTAATTAAATAGTTGATATTTAAAAAAAAATTATTTTATTTTTTCTGCTCTCCAGGCAAAGAGCTGAGTTAAGTCCCATAAGAGGTTTGCTGATGGAAAGAATGTTTAACGATAACACCATAGAACTCATCTAGTTTGCTCCTATACATAATGCAGACACCATTAACTAACAGCACTAGAGGGTCTGTGAATCTGAGATAAGCTTTTATCCTCTAAAGCTCTGAAGAAATTACTTCAACAGTTACCCATTTATGCAGCTGATTTGGGGCTGGTTTTTTTGTTGTTTTTTTTTTTTTTAATTTGAAGGGAGCACAGGGTGCACTGTAAGACTTGAATTAACCCCAGCACACTTAGCTATGACTCATCATAATAATTTTGCTACACTGTTACTTCTGAGCAAACAAGCACTGCCTGGGCAGATGGGTAGATGCCACATGTCAGTCCAGGATTTAACAACAGGAGGAAAAGCTCACATGCAGCAGTTCAAATGTTTGCCATGCACGGGACTTTGCCAAGCACATATTCAGTAGGCTAAATGCTTCTTGGAGCCACTGCACTCAAAGCCATGGGCCTTACTTATGCACGCACTCTTGATACGCGCGATACTCCTAGATGTGGGACAGCCCAGGCTCCAGCTCCAAGCAGGCTGCTCCAGCAGTCTGAAAATCTGGACAAATATACCAAGTCTTCACATTTCACTAATCAAATTTCTGGAAAAAACACAGGATGTATTCAGGGTATCTGAGAGTCAGGGGGACAAAGGGAAAAGCAGAGGGACAGGAACATATCCAAGTTTTTCTCTTCCTGCAGGAGTTCAGCTTAAGATCAAAGACTACATCTGATCTTCCCACAGCAGCCACTAAAACTTTCCTATGCCAAAACAAAAAACCAATATTCATTTTTCTGCTGATGGTGGACAAGCAAATAACCCATGGAGGGAAAGCAAATAAAGAGAAACATAATACAAAAGTAATTTCATAAAACATGGCGTTCAAGATGGATTGCCCTTAGGCACAGGGTAGGACCTTAAAGAGGTGTGGCAATTATATGTGTGACTATGTGCAGGGACAATGAGACATGGATATGTCTGACCCTGACTGTGATGAAGTCAATGGGAAAAGCCTCCTTTGACTTCTACGACACAGGATTAAGCTCTCAAATGGATGGGCTTCTTGTATATATAAATTTAGACATATTTAATTACTACAGAAAAACACACTTCTTCCCTCTACAGGTTTTCATGAATATGCTTCTCGCATCATTCCAGAGGTTTTTTTGTATGAGATCTCCAGACTTACATTGCTTGAATAGATGACACTTCCATGAAAAGTAATTGGACATGCATTCTTTTTGGTGATTTCAGTCTGTCAACATCTGTTTAGACTGACTTCATTTAAAACAAATGGGGGTTTTGTCAAATATATTTTTTGCCATCAGCTAGAGTTCTTTCATATAATTGCAGCCAAAACTTTGACCTGCAAGCCTGAAAATTTTATAATTAAACCAAAATATGTAACACACTCATGCAGAATAGACAGTGACAGCATAGCCTGTTTTGTGTTTGTTTGTGGGTTTTTCCCCCCTCCATTATCATGCAAGAATGTTACTTTCTGACATACATATGCAGTAATGCACAGCTGTGATCAGCTCTGCCCCTGGACACGCATTCTGAACAACAGTTGTGAGAACTGAACGGTCCCCAGTGGCAAGCGGGAAAAAAGAACCCCAGAGCTCTACACTGATTCATTAGAAAATTGCTTCCATGACACTAGATTCTGCAGTTGAATATCCTCAAAATTACTTTGGGTAGCACCAGTCGTCTGTTTGTTTTTTGGTGGGGGGTTTTTTTTTTTTTTTGCATATTAAATTCGATTACCCAAAATAAAACAAGACTAAGCCAACCTGCTCTGTCAACACCTATGGTAGGCATAGTCCCCAGTGCTCTATTTCATGCAGCATGACTGTTTGCATCACCTCCAGGCTACTCTGGAAGTAAGCCAAAAGTAATTTTTTTTGGTAATTATTATTTTCTCCAGTCCACAAAAAAATATGAAGATGAGATTCATTTTCATGAATTCTCAATAGAAATTAATTACTACCAGCAAACACCAAACATTTCACATTATGAATACGTTGTTTTGCCCCCGTTCATCTCACATGTCCCAACACTTTTACCTACCACCAGAGCAGCCTGCTGGATATCCTGCTAATTTGATACAAAGCACAAACTTGAGCTCCGCCATGAGGAATGGCATTTAGTTCGTGCAGACTGTCTGAGGTGGCCGCAGTTCTGAGGCCGTTACAGGATGGCTGGGCTAAGATTATGCCTCTCAGTTTTATTGGAGTGAGACTGTAGCTTCCACATACACACATCCAGGTTTCTCGAGTGACTCCATGAAAGATAAATCACAGATGTTTAAAAGGTTTCACCCCACACCCTAAAACTCTATTGCCTTACAGATACTATCACACAAATCCCGTAAGACATACAGCATGACACTGTAACAGAGTATCAGCCACAATGCTGCACATCTATTCCAAATACATCACTGTCACTTACACAGATCTGGAGATGTAGGTCATAGCTGTCCACAGGGACACAATTATTTTCCAACATCATTATTCTGCTACAGTTAGCATACAAAAGAATAGAATGAAATCAACTTGCTGTATAGTTTGCCTTTCCTGAACTTGGCTTTTCTGGTTTAGGATTGGTCCCGTTACTCCTCCGAGAATTACTAGCACATTGCTCATAGCCTGAAGAGCAATAAACACATGGCACAGGAGAAAAAACCAAACACACTTTACACATTATTCTAGTAGACGGGTCAGAGGCACTCTCACCTTACTTTTAAACAAAGGAAAATAAAACAGTGGGTCTTATAACTAGCATTTTTAATCACAATGTATCTTTCATATCAAGTGGGAACCCTGCAGGAAGACTGACAACCACCCATGAGATACAGTCATTACACACCACTGCCTTTAACATAAGTTTTATTTCTGAACTAGCATCCTTTCTTCCCCCACACTCTGCAAAAACATTACAAAGAAGACTTCAAGGCTTTCTTGTGAGGAGAGAAAAAATAACTTATAAAATTATAATGTTCTTTTAACTCTCTCAGAAAGCTACAGAAAGCATTCCACTGACCTACAGGACTGAGAAATTTGACCTGCAAACAGGTTCTTTTCTCACTTTGCTCTGAAGTGCTTCAAATGGCCTAATTAAACATATGCAGTAGGAGTCATAAGGTCTATCTCTAACTGTTGCACCTCAAAGCGAAAAAGAAAGCACAAACATCAATTTCTACAGAAGGCATGCAAGCAATCTGCTCCATAGAGCTGATACACTGGACAGAAATATTCTGTATTTCATTGTTTTGATGCTGATAATTAAGTGCAAATTTCCTCTCATTAAAACAGAAATCTCTTTTAAAAGACTACCAAGGTTAAGAATTCCAGAATATTAAAAATATATTTATCCATTTTGCCTATTTTTTGATGTTTATAGCAGTAACAATGAAAATACCATTCATGTATATTTAACGTGTTTAGAATGGCTATTTCCCTGAGTAAGAGAAAGTTATTTGGCTTGGGTGAACCATCTCTGTTAAAACGACAGTCCTTAACCCTTCCAACTCTAACTCTCCTGAGAGTTAACTCTTACTGATTCTCCATCCTCCTCCTGCCTCCACAAAAGCTTTCAAAAATTGCACTAATTTGCCTCTAAATTCATAGATGTTGTAATATCAAAGGTCAATGTGCACTTTCCTCCTATTTCTTTTTTTAATGGGTTTAAAACCATGTGCTGGTAATAGCCAAAAAAAAATCTATATTTGACCATACTACCTTTAGCCTGTGGTAAGTTAAAGATGATGCTTCTAGGCACCTCTCAGGACTCCACTATACAGTAATAGCCATTCAGTAACACAAAAACTGATAGCAGAGTAAAATCTCCCTTCAGTATTTTTGCATGAGTTCTTGATCTGAATTTCCTTAAGGAGAGGAGGCGTATCGTGCCAGAAGTGGCCCACAGCTTCAGGTAAGCATTGGTCCTTCTAACAGCAGTTTCACAACAACCATCTTTGCCAAAAACTATGTTCCTCCGTGACACTAAAATTAAAACCTACCTGGACATAAATACAGATAACTGCTTCTATTGTCCTTAGTCCATTTTACATATGCCAACTCACAGTTAACGTTCTAGAAACCACAGAAAAAAATAGTTTGGAAGGAAGGTTGCTAGCCCAGCTTGCTCATCAAAGCAGGTCTAATTTTAAAGTTACTATAACATATCTTTATTTTTTAATAAAGTCACCAATGACCTTAAGGCAACTAAAGCATGTGCTTACACCCATGCTTTTCATTTCTTGCACAAAACCATGAAGTGAGATGTTTTCATTGGCAATAATTCCTATGGAAATTTATAAGGTAACATCAGGGCTGGGAAAAGGGCTTATATACCTCTCCATTCCTTCTCAATCCAAAACACTCCCCGATGATAGCTGTGGGTTCTGACTTGAAGCCTTCTGAGGCTACAGTCAATACTAAGGGTTGATATTATGCTCATGGATGCACCACTGACTTCGGGCATTTTAGCCTTGGTTGTGTCAGATGATACAACTTGGTTTTCTTGGCTGAAAATGCTAGAAACCAGTCCAGCTGACAGAGCCCCAAATGCTTGATTTTACCTTTACCCTTTGCCTCCTGGCAAAATGTTGCAGAGATGTAAATTAACAGAATAACGTCTTCGAGTTGTTGCTTTGAAACCAGTTGGCAATGAGAACCTTACAAATTAACTGATGCTCACATTCAGGAATGCCATGATCAAGATACAATCAAATCCAGGAACTATTTACGAAGGAAGGAATAGCTTCAGAGAGGCATCCAAGGGAATGCCCTCTCAAGGAAGAGAGGCTTAAAGAGTATATTCTTTGGGAGGGGAAGTACAGCTACAAGCTTTTCCTAGCCTGATAATAAATGCAGTATTAAAACATCAAAAGTTTTTCCAAAACTACATTTAATATTTATTTTAAATAGTGGGTAAAGCCCAATTGACCAGACTTAGTTCTCTATAATTTAATGATACTGAGAGGAACAGAAAATTGGAATGGCTGTAAAACACTCACCAGATGACTGTAAAGGTCAAAACAGTACAGGTCACTATCAGTTTTCATGGGTCTTATGTAACTCATCTGAAATTCTACTCTCAAAGCAAAAAGACTACAGTGGTGTTTTATAAAGTGTTCCTCCTCTCCCTCTCCGACAGTTACTGAAAGAGCAAGGAAGAAATCAGACTTGCATGGAATTCTGACTCATTAAATGAAGCCTTTTAAGAGTCACTGGAAGGGTATTCACCTGTTACAGCTCTTCACCTCAAAAACACGCAACTTCCTGGGTATGGCAGCTGCACTGTTTCTCAAAAACCTCGCTCTGCACTCACAGGGATCATCACTGCTAACTCCATCTCACACATTTTATAAGCCTTCATTCAAAGCAAACATTAGGAAGCAATAATTTTTTATAGCCGTTTCCTATTATCCACATTACATTTCTCTATGTAACACGTGTTTACCTTTCTGAATGAGAAAGACTGAACTTTTCATTAGTCACACAACCTACCTCACTCAATTACCAAGCAAAATAGAATCAGCAACTAGTTTTGTACCACAGATGTACTTGGGAAGAGAAAACAGATGCACTAATTATCTCTAGCAGATCCCCTGTGAGCTTCCTATAGGACACTTCCATACTCTGTATATCTCATGCCCATAAACCAGAAGCAATGCGATATCCCTGCAGGGAATTTGTCTCTGCAGTTAATCATGAAGGAGAAAAATGTAGATAATAGCTCTTTTCATCACTATTCCAATCTGAAAAAGATCCTAATAATGAATATATTGCAGCAATTTACAGTATTTCTGTATTTTTACACACAACTTCCTAGTGAGATATTCAAATTGTGGTAAGACAAACATTTAATTCAGTAGGCCTGGCTTTGCACTGTGTGGACTACTTAAAACTACAGATCATACTGAGGTAAGCATTAGGCCTTACCATGCTGCGATTTCTTTCCTTTTTAGTACACTGAAGATTCAAATAGAAAACAAACCTCATTAATCCACATATGTATATATGGTACACAATAAACCTACTGTTAAACCAAAGGTAATAATTTTGCTAGAATCATAGAGAAGCAAAAGTCCAGCTGAAAAAAAGAATAATTTGGATATATAGCCATGTGACTCAGTGATCTTAAAAATGTAATATAGGGAAGAAACACCAACTCAGAACATATTTAGCCTATTCCACATTATCAGCAAGGTTGGCCATCTCTTGGTGTTCAAATTAGAGATGCATAGAACAAAACATAAAGCTACTTCACCAAAGTGACGTTTTAGTTTTAAAGCGGATAACTAAACCCATATGTATGACCATTAGAAATACAGAACTCTAGTAATACTAGGCAATTCAGACCACATTTCAAAGCAACTGCTTCAGGATAAATCTAGTTATAAATATTGCTGAGGAAAGATATACAACAGCATGAAAACCCTTGTAAACATTCTAGAAAAAATACATGTTCAGGTGAAGCAAAATAAATTGAACTGCATGGAACTCACTTTAAAAGCATCAGACTCCCCCCAGCCGCCTTTTTTTTTTTTATTTCCTAGTTGCAAATTTTAAAAAAATATAGCCTTCAGATGCATACTGGCAGCTCTGCTTTGGACAAGAAGCACTTCATTGTCTTGTCAACTTCTTAACTAAGATATTAATAAAAACAAATGGCAAATTTTCAGTTAGTAAACTTCTATTTCCACTTACCTCATCAGCAATAGCAGAACTCCCTATTCTTCCTAGAAGACATAGTTTTCTGCTGTTTATGTTTTTCTTCTCGTCCCCTGGAATGGGGAACACCCAGGTCTCTTGACCTGAACCGCCCTGACCTTTGCTAGTAGATTCTTTGCAAAAGACCTGAAATTGGTATTGTCAAGCTCGTTCCCTGACCCTCCACCACTACAGATCCAACCCAACCTTATCAGACCTGCAGATTATCAGTGTCTCAACCTAGCTGAGGCTTCCAGCAGATTTACCAGAAATACCATGCATTTCATGAGGCAATGACGTTGATGAACAATGAGCATCTGGACAACGCTCTTAGTCACATGGTATAGTTTTAGGTAGTTCTGTGAGAAGCAGGGAGTTGGACTCTATGATCCTTATGTGTCCCTTCCAACATGAAATATTCTATGATTCTATTAATAGCTTGCTTTTCAGTATGGAAAAAAGAAAACTATTTCTACGATTTCTGCATGTTTGAGAAAAGTGGCAATCTTTCACCTCAATCCACCTCTCAGTCAAAGCCTAGACACATGCCAAATTGTTTTGCTTGCCTCAGTGGAAAAAAAAATCCAGCGGGGTGAGCAGCCTCACAGGCGTGCTGAAGCACAGGCTAGACAAGGCACACCACTGCAGAAGAGTTACAGCAATGTCAATAGTGAGCAGACCAAGATAATGTTTACAGTTACATACCCATTAAGACGACACAGATACTTCAAGAAGCAGACCATCCAAAACAACATCAGCTATCACCCATTGAATAATTACAAAATTTATTAAGTCTTCAATCCTGTGATTAAGTAATACTGCCTTTGCAGGCCCTCCCTCCTTAAGGCTTCTAATGGACAGATTCAAAGAACCAATCTTTATACTATTTTTTGCTTAAATTTTCCAGGAATGCACTGTGAGGCACCTCACAAAAATGGAGTATTTCAGCCCAAAGTGTGTCAAAGTCATAAGGAAATAGGGAGCTGTTTTACCTGACAACCATAACAGCCTATTCTGTTATGCACACAAGTACTACAAACAGCATTACTCCATCTGTTGTCTCTTTCTTTCAGAACTGATTCCAGTGTCAACTGCAATGTGTTTTTTCCCAGTGGCAATCCCAACAGGCAAATGCGAGGCGCTTCCTCTTTCATGGGTTGCAGTGCTGGGTTTGTGCTGATTGCCACCAGTTCAGTCAGTGTTTAGTGAAAAGGGAAGTAATTCAGAAAGACTTCAATGAAGTGACCAGTAGTAAAGCTCTGACTGGGGAGGGCCTCACTGTAGGAACTGCCCTGACCAGGACTATAATAAATGTGTATTTCAGAAAGGAAGAGAGGCTATTTTGTAGGGCTGTGCAACGGAAGTCTACTGTACTGGGCCATAAAGAGGAGACTTCTGTCTGCCTCTACACCAAGAAAACAGCAAAAAGGGACTCCGTTTACCATCTGCCTTCCCTATTTCATCTACTCCAATTGTATTCTTTCTTTCAGTATTAAGTGGGCTAAGTTTCAGCAACATGAAGCTAGCTATAAGAACATTAGCTCTTATTAGTTTATTTTACTATGTTAATCCATTGTTTTCTGGCATGTCTGATTTCTTTTGCTCTGCCCACAAGAGCTTGTGTCATTCTTTGGTTTATTTTAAATTTACTTTTCTGTAAATCTAGACAAGAATTAAAAAGTAAGAAATAATACAGATTACTCTAAATCTCCATTCAATCATTTCTGTTCAGTGATGTGCCTGCAATCCCTCAGCATATTCTAACTTAAGTATTCTAGCTTGAAATACATTTCTCACCAGTTTTTTAAGCTGCTGGTACCTTTGCACAGAACAATAGAAAGAATGCATTAGCCCACAACAGGAAAAAGTTTAGGAAGAAAATTATTCATACACAGACAACTCAATGGGGACAATCATAGCATACCTAACCATAAGTTCTCAGTACTGTATGCAAACACCTCTTAAGTCAAAAACAGTAGTTAGGCAGCCAACAACACTGCAGCTGAGGAAAGGAAGTAGAGGTATTTAACAGAGAGGAAAGTTCACATAAGCAGCAGTTGATTTTGTTCAGTATGCAACAATGTCCAGGACATTCCATGCTCATCAAGGGCAGCCACCAGAGCTTCAAGAATGAATGATCAGAACTACAACTCTCTGCCAGGATCAAGGACTTCCATGAAGCAGAAGAAAAGTAGAAAGGTGTTCTGCCAGCTTGGATCGCTCCAGGCGCATGCTGTTCCATAACAAGCCAACAAACATGTACTCATCTGTCGAGGAGAGTCCTGTGTCATATCTCTAAGGATGGTTCAGCTGAAAACACTACAAGGGAACCCATTACTAGTAAATAAGAAACTAGCAAATAAGAAACCAAAGAGCCACTGGTGTTGAAAAAATATATTTTAAAAGGTACATGGCTTGTGACTATTTTCACAATGAAGGATCATGATTGCTGCGTTTTGTAGAATAAAAGATTACAGCCAGTGTTGGTATGAACTAAGGATCCTGACAAATGCTAAATGTGCTATATTTGAGGCCCCAAATACCCTTCCCAGACAAAAGTTTTTTCTTCAGACCTCCACATTTGTGGATATTTCAATAGACCTGCTCTGCTTCACATGCAGAGCAGTACATAAAGTAAAATAAAGACTCAATCTGCCTTCCATGGAAAAGGGGGGACCTCTGTTAGCCAGATATTTATTATTTTTTTAAAAGCATGAAATAACTGTATTTTATCCTAAAGAAAAAAACTTTAAGGGATTTACAATATAGACCTTGTGATACTGTAGACCTTGCAAGCGGAAAACAAACAACTGGCAGGAGCAATTGTATTTGAAGAAGACTGAAGAGAGGTCTTTATCTAAAGGAAGTTACTAAAATGGTATTTTCCTTATTTCATAGAATCATTTAGGTTGGAAAAAACCTTTAAGATCATCAAGTCCAACCATTAACCCAGGACTGCCAAGTTCATCACTAAACCATGTCCCTAGGCACCTTATCTATGCATTTTTTTAAACACCTCCAGGGATGGCAATTCCACCACCTCCCTGGGCAGCCTGTGCCAGTGCTTCACCACCCTTTCAGTAGAGAAATTTTTCCTAATATCCAATCTAAACTTCTCCTGGTGTAACTTGATGCCATTTCTTTTTGTCCTGTCATGTTATCTGGGAGAAGAAACCTACTCCCACGTGTTTAAAACCTTCTTTCAGGTAGCTGTAGAGAACAGTAAGATCCCTTCTGAGCCTCCTTTTCTCCAGAATAAACAACTCTAGTTTCCTCAGCTGCTCCTCATAAGACTTGTGCTCCAGACCCTTCCCCAGCTCTGTTGCCCTTCTCTGCACGCACTCCAGCGCCTCTACAGCCCTCCTGAAATGAGGGGCCCAAAACTGAACACAGAATTCAAGGTGCAGCCTCACCAGTGCTGAGTACCCATAAACCCATGCTGGCTAGGCCTGATCCCCTGGTCGTCCTGTGTGTGCCATGAATGGCACTCAGGATGATCTGCTCCATAACCTTCCCTGGCAACAAGGTCAGGCTGACAGGCTTGTTTTCTGGATCCTTCTTCCTGCCCTTCTTGTAGATGAGTATCACGCTGGCTAACTGCCAGTCTTCTGGGACCTCTCCAGTTAGCCAGGGCTGCTGATAAATGATGGAGAGTGGCTTGGCAATTTCATGTTAAAAGCTTGGTTACAACTTGCAGGAACAGGCTAAAGTGCTACTTTAACTTTATCTGACACAATCCATGATAGACCTTTTTCTTTTTACTTTGTTTTTTTGTGGTTTGTGGGGGTTTCTTTGTTTGTTTTGTTTTTTTTTTTTTTTACAGCAGCCCAAAACAGCAAAAAAATGAGCAGAATCAGCTTTTCAACATTTGGGGAAAAAAAATTAAAATGGCATTTCTCAATTAAAAAGAAAGTTTACAGAATGTTTTCCAGTCTTATTTCCCACACACATGCACACACATAATTCTAGTTCTAATAATTCCTAATAGAGTTGTTAATGAATGGATAGTTGCTTATTTAAAAGCATGATCAGAGAGTCCATCTCATTACGACTGCATGAATCTCAATTATAGCACTTAATTTTCTTGTATAAATACCAGTCATATTTCTCCCATAAGAAATTTTTTCTTATGCACTTGAAATTATATTATAAATGAGAAGCATAAAAATGTGATAGAAAATGTAAAACATTATTAGGAAGTAGCTGGAGAACAGTGGCTTTGCTCTGTATCTTATACCTTCAAAATGGAAATCTGAAGCAGCGAAAGACTGGCTCATAATATAAGTTAATGAATATATAAGAAGACTGCAAATAAATAAGCAGATCTGTTGCTTTTTAAAAATTCCCTTCTGTATTATAGACTTCCTTTTTACCTCATTTTGCTCAGTTCAATTCTTCTGAACCACTATTGACAGGAATAGCCAGAAATACCAGAGGTTTTCCTACAGAAAACCCTACTGATACTGACTGCTAAATCCAGTGGTGCATGTCAATTCAATGACTCACATCTCTTATTTCATTTTAATCTCCTTTCCTTTCACGTTGAGGACCTGAAGTTCTACAGTTTCATCATAGATGCTCCTTTGCCTTCTCTTATATATCTAAGACTAAGTAGGACAAGTAGGAAAAGCGTACACTGGCTGTCACTAGCAGCATTTTTGCTGTTGTGATAGCTGGCTTTAACAATTTACAATTCTTCTTGAGCTTAAACAAAAGGAACAGAGACATGAACAACTCTCAGTAATGCCACTCTGCTTGCCACAGAGTAGTAAGGTTTAAGAAGGAAGTATCCTCTTTCCTCTTGCTTCCTTCCCTACAATGCTAAAGTCTGTAGAAATTAGAGGAATAGCCACATTCCCATTTTAAACTGTGCATTAAACAGAACCAAAATAGACGTTCAAATTTAAGACTTAATATTGGCTTGATATTGTGGGGTTTTAGTTTCCTGCCCAAACAGAATGACTACGCTTACTTGTGGCCATGATTAAGGCTGCTCTGTCATTTATGTTATTTAAGGTTACCATACCAGTTGGTTTTATCATTAGTCATTTAAAAGTCAGACCAGTATATCTTGTCCTGTGTTTTGGTAGAAACTGAAACTCAACTTGGACAGATAAAATATATTTCTATTATACATTTCCATTAAACATCTGCAGCTGCCTCTGACTTAGACTAGGTTTGGATACTTAAATACAGGCATATGAACTCCAGCATGCACATGGCTGGTCTTTAAACATCGTCTTCTCTAAAAATAACCCAAAAAGTTCCTAGAAATGATGGCACTTCTTTCAAGACTAGTTAGTGCTAAATCAACTAATATGCACAGTTACAGTTTAAGAGATGGTGGAGTCTAAAAACTTACGTTATGCTGGTTGATATTCTTTGACATTTGTGGACTTACACCCAAAAATGTGCAAGTCTACAGTTGAAACACAGACCCACTTCTCATTCATCCAAGTAAACGTGAAAGGGGAAAATGAGTACATGATATACTTGCATACGGTATGTGTTTTCCAAAAGCAAACCAAAGCTAGTTGCTCTAGGCACTTTGACATTTATGAATATAGTATACTTCCTACTGTAAGTCCTTAACTCAATGTTCTACATCATAGTCACCTACAGTAACCAGGTCATCACTCAACTTGAGAGATAAAAGCAGCATTTCTTCACATAAAATTGGGGGGTTTGGTTTTGCCAAAGATTATTTACAATACAATTAGCTTCTGATAGTCAAATTAATTCCAGTTTTGTTGTTTACTACGTTGCAATGAAAAACAACTTTAACTCTGAAAATATCAGGTAACTGTCAAGCTATATTTAACTACTATGTTTCACTTATGAGGAAACATTTGAATAAACAGATGGTGTTGCTACGGGGTTGCCATCATTAGTAGAAGCTGTAGAAGCACACATTTGACTCTGAAAGCAGCAGATACAAAGGACAAGAACACAATATGTAATATTTCCAGAAGCAAACCCATGGTTATACTAAATCTTAAGTTTGTTTCATTCCTCCACTCAATAACATAGTTTTACTGTCAGGGTTGCTTAAATTCCTGAGAACTAAATAAGAACTGAATCTTGCTACCAATTCTCAATTAATTTCAGGAGTATTTGCATTCCTAGCTCCTTTGCTCCCTCCCCTGAAATCCTTAGGAAAGTGAATGCACAATTTTGTTTACTTCATCAAATCATTTATGTGGCTGGGAGTCTATTGAAAATAGATTGTCATGCTACTTCAGCAACACGAACGCCACTAGCCAACTAATGCATTTAGTCAGTATAATTTAAATGCTATTTAAACAGCTAGTATAGAACTAAAAAAAAGTGCTATGAAAATAAAGAAAGAGAGTATTCCACTTCATCCAAAGAAATGCAAATAGAAGGACTGTAAAGATGTTTATGATTCATGTCATTACTTGTATTAGGAGTTCAACTTTACTAAAAATCACACTAGGAGAGAGGCACTGTTTTATTTCCAAGAATTGCTTTAAAACTGGAACAGCTAGAAATTTTCCAAAATACAACAGAATTTTTATCTGCTTAAGCACTGGAACAAATAACAGTTAAAATTCAAAATTAGTACCAAGAGGGAATGAAAAGGTAATCATGGACAATATTTCATCAGCTGGTTATATAAGTTAATCATAATTCAGGAATGCTGAATCTAATTTTGACACTATACTTGTGGATTACTTTGAGATTTAAGACGTGATTGTTTTGATTTCATTTTGCCTTTGCTTGTATTTCACTCATGTACATGCAGAAAAATAATGACCATAACCAATCAGTTCAGTAACACTTAAAAAAGCATTTCCACAAAACTGATTCTGATATGCCGAAAGGACTGTGATTATTATTTACTTTACAATTTCTCAGTGTACTAACACAAGGATGGACCTACAGGAAAAGTCTTCAGCTCCCTTGAAAACCTTACCACAAACTTGCCGCTGCACAACAAAGTCTAGCAAAGTCAGATCCATTGCTAGGAAAAATTAAAATATGGCAAACAGGAAAATCCTATAACTGACATAATGGTGTCATCATAGTTCAGTGTCAGAATCTTAGGGAACTTAGAGACAAATTATAGCATTTTATGTACAATCGTCACCAAGACTATGGGAATATGGAAGTACTGAGCAAAACGAGGGCACAGAAGAAAAACTGTAACAAGTTAAACTGAATAAAAAACAGACCATAAAAATATCGATAGAAATGATCTTCCAAGTGTAATACAGTAAAATAAGATGTGAAAGATCATGTATTACATTGGACAGAGGTAAATTTGCTTTATTAACAAATGTATATAGTAAGGAATCTTACCTACCTTCCTACAGACACTGCACAAACCACTCTTCAAAAACTTAAATTCTGAGACTTTTTTGCTGTGGTGACAAGCCTAGTTTTGATCTAGACCAGAAGTTTCTATGCTTTACAACCAATAAAGTTTCCTTCTGTGTTTACTAAACATCTGACACTAATGGCAAAGCAGATTAGAAGTTTTTGTTTCAGTACCCAGTCATTTCCACTTTAAAGGGTATTTCCTTACTAAGGTATAACTGTTAGATTCACATACACATACTGTTAACCTGACATGCAAGGTGTCACAACAAAACTGCAAGTAAAAAGGACTTGGCTCAGTTCTTAGCCTTACACTTCTAAAGTCCCTGGATGGAACGAATCCCCAAAACAAGTTGCTGGCCAAATTTGTTTCTGTATCTTCTTTTATGTTGTTTTGTAGAATTATGAGCACCCCCATGCCCTCCTTCCTTCAAAGTGAGATGTAACTGCATTTTATTTGCATTACATCTCGCAGTGATCATAAAGCTTTTATAATGTAATGATAATTAAAGGAATGCAAGCATAGATAGCTGCATGTTAGTAGAACCTTCTTGCCAGATACAAAGCCAGTATTCTTTATGCAGCAGTACTATTATAGCATCTTTTTAAGCCATAGGTATTACAATGGAGACCAAATAGCACAGTCCTTAATTTCAATGATATCGTGTCTAACATGCAGATACCTTTCCATCATGCTCCAGATCATTACCACTAACCAGAGATTAGCAGCTATGAAATTTTATCCAAAAAATTAAGTACATAAACAGCTTCAGTCTACCTGCAAAAACAAAGTCATCCAGGAAATTATAAATAACCTGAATTACATGTTAGATCTGTAATAACGAATTGTAAATAGCAAGTTACAGTAATGGTTATAAACGACCTCAGAGCATTCAGCCAGGAGTTGGTTTGTGAACAGTTTTTATAATTCTTTCAGCAATGAAAGAAGCAGCACCCTAGAAAAAGAAGCTTAACTTCAGAAGCCAAGTTAATGAATGCATACAAATTGAGATTCCTCCCCACTCCTCTCAGAGGCAACACTTCCTGCTCTCACAATTTTATCATGACTCTCTCTATTTTTAGTGCTTTTCTTAGAGTCTCTGCTGCTGGAATCACGCCTGAGTGTCTTAACATTAATTTTAAAAGAAAAGATTTTCACTCCTCTGCATCCTGAGAAAAGCTTAAAAGCATGAAACCAGTGCAGCCTACAGGCTAAAAACCTAGAAAGAACACAAGAAATTCCGGGTGGGTTTGGTTTTGTTTTAAAAAAACCCTCATGATTTCTAAGCTGATTCCTTGAGTGGCAGGAGCTAGATGATGCATTGGCTACTTATAGCTGACTGTCCACTGGAATCTCTCCAGAACAGATGTAATAAGGCACATCAGCAGTTTTACATGGAAAAAATATGCAATGTCACTTTCACTGCTCTTTCTATGCAGTGGATATTCTTACTTTTTAGAGTGCTAATCCAGCTTTTCTTAATTTTAGAGAGAACACGACCTTTTGAACTAAGAATGAGTATTATTTTGTGCACAAACTATTTTTGGTTTACAGCAATATAATTCTCTTTTTCTTCCCTGGAAAAGCTAACTCTTCTGCAACTAGGAGCATCTTGTGTTAAGAAGATATAACTAAGAGTTATGTTACCTGCAAGAAAGGTGTAAACACATGTTAAGAAGGCTATAACACCAGGTTTCCTTAGGGGAAAGATGAGGCTTTTACATTTGCCTTAACATAGCTACTTGCTTTTAATTATACATGCAGCTGGAATTTGAAAGAGAAAGTTAAAGAGATTATTTGCTTTTATGTTATTATATGATTGAACAGCTTTTTTAAAAAAACTGCCACTAGATGGTGCAACAGCTTAAATAATTAATAAACCAGCACCCGTGCCTCCTCCCTGCCCCCAACAAAGTGGGCTCAGCAACAGCAGGAGAAAACACCCAACTGGGAAGCAAACTTATCTTCTAGAATTTGCATTTGTCAAAATACCAGTCAAAAGGCATAATAATTCACTTCCTTCTTTGGCATTTCTTTTAAACAGGAAGGAACAATAGTTGTTCTTCTGAGGAAAACCAAACAGTAGTGAAATCACTATGACTATGGCACTCTGACTGAGAGCTACCGGAGGAGGGAAGTGCCCAGTGACTGCAGATCAGGGTAGACAGAATGCTGTTCTTGGGACTGAGAAACACAAATTCAGCTCCCTCTTCTGCTGGACAGACTAAGTCAGCAAACCCAAAAGAAAGTCTCAACCTCACAGCACCTCAGTTCTCATCTGGAAGTAAAAATTACGGGGCTGGTTTTTAGTACTTGCAACTTCAGACAGGTGCTGAAAGGACAAATACATTTTAAAATTATGCCATATTCCAGAACTGTGAAGTATTTTAGTATATGTGTGAGAGGCACATGACAGCTTTGGCATTCACTTTCCCTTGGCCTAGGGTACTCAAAACAGATGCATTTTGATTAAAGTGAGCTATGATGACTTTCAGAAGTCTTTTACCTGCTACTGCAGAGGATCAGACTCAGTTACTCAGGAAATGCTTCTACTGTGCCCTTAGCTCTTCTTTTAGTGCCTACTATGCCATCTCCTGAAGCTCTGGATTTTGAAGAAAGCCTTGTGGGTCAAATGTATTACTATGCAGTTATGGTTAGTTATGCCTGTCCTGGTGGTCAAGTATGGCTGGATTTTTGTTTAGTAATTTTGTGTAAACATTTATCAAGAGTGCCAGGAACCATTTCTTATAAATAAAGTTAAACTGAAAAATAAACCAAAATGTCTTCTCCAGTTCTAGATGCATAGCATAGGAAGGTCTGAGCTTACTTTGTTCACAACCAGCAGAACTAGAAGCGTAAAGTGTGTGTTACTCCAAAACACATTTTTTAATGATCATCAGTAAGCAGATTGTAACCAAAGTTATGACTAATGTGCGCTTAAGTCTACAAGAAAAAGGAAAGTGTTGGGTAGGTAGCATCAGAAGTCATGTAGACAAGGTAAATTTTCTATCAGCTAGTAGATATCAGGCTATTTAATTAGTCAGGTATGTGAGATAACACAGACAAAGCACACACCTTCTTTTCACAGGGAAGGAACCTCCACCCAGCCATAGCTAACCTCCACATGAACCAAAAAAAAAAATGCTGAGTAACACATATGCCTATGAAACAGACTAGGAACTGCTACAGGAACTATGAGAAATCCCCTACAGCACATGCAACTGGCAGGAAGAACACCAGGTTAGAAAACAGGTTTGAAAAAGAAAGGAGACTGTGCCTAATACATTAACTACTAAGACCTGAAAACCAAGATAACTGAGGAGACTCTTCCCACTCTGGATGCCTCATGAGATAAAGTTCCTCCAGGAGATGACAGGACCTCCCCTAAGATAAGCTAAAATTTTGAAGAAAGTATCATCAGGGTGCTCACATTGGATGGAAGAGCTTCAAGCCTGTGGCTTTCACTACAAGAAAGAACATTTCTTAGATATACACAATACATTTAGCCGTTAAACCTTTTACTGCTCTGAACACATTTACGCTGCTTTAAAAATAAAGAAATTAAAAATTAAAAATCAATCATCAAGTCTGTAACTTTCTGCCAGACAGTCAAAGGGATGTGGAACTGGCAACCTCAGAAAGGATTTATCAGAAATTAAACTGCCCAAAAGGGATAGAAAGTGTGCCCTTTCACCCCCCGGACTGCACTAAAAAGAGGTGTGTAATAAATATGTCAAAATATAAACAACAGACATGAATATAGCTGCAAAGAGATAGAATCAAATTCCAACAATAATCCAGTAGCTTATTATTCAGGGGATAAAATGAGTAAAAATAATTCAGCTACAGTCAATTCCTTTTTCATACACAACATAAATTCTTTATACAATGGAATAATGCAGCTATATAGTTACTAAATCACTTTACTGTAAAAAGTTCAGAAATAGTGATGTAGCCTCTTCAGTTGGTACTATTTCCACAGGAAGTAGAAGAGACTCTCCTTTCCATTTAAGGATGACCAAAAAACAATACAAGTAAATACAGAGGACATATCTACATTACAAGGCCTTTACTAGCATAGCAAGTGACCTATGTCACTGCTATGACACAAAGAATGGCCTATATCACTACATCAGAATAGCTGTTGGCCCACCCCTGTACTGAGAGGCAGTTTATCCTAAAATGAACTATTATGCCACATCCTTCAGCACCGTAAGGAAAGCTGAACTAATCACATATTTCTATGCTAGCAAAATTATGTTTACACTGGAGGGTTTGCTACGATGGTGATTTTGCCAGGCCAAGCCTAAACTTAAGTTCGCACAAATACAACTACTATGAGTAATGAAGTGCTACCTTCAATATCTTCATCCCAAAGTACTGCTAGGGCACCTTCCTTGCTCAGTACACTTCACTTCCTCCAAGGTGGAAGATGAAGCTATTTCAGCAAGATCTGTCCTTCTCTTAACATCTAAACTGGATGAGAATCCTGTTCTACTTACACCCTTTTCCTTTCCTAACAAAGCTCCTGCCACTTGGTTGTGCAGAAGTCTATGTAGCCAAATGAGATCCACCCAAGGGTACTGAGGGAAGTGGCAGAGGATCTCACCAAGCCACTCTCCTTCATTTATCAGCAGCCCTGGCTAACTGGGGAGGTCCCAGAAGATGGGAGGTTAGCCAATGTGACACCCATCTGCAGGAAAGATAAGTAGGAGGATCTGGGAAACTACAGGCCTGGGGAAGAGTGGCTGGAAAGTTGCCTGGAGGAAATGAACCTGGGGGTGGCTGGTTGACAGCTGGCTGAATGTGAGCCTGCTGTGTGCCCAGGTGACCAAGAAGGCCAATGGCATCCTGGCTCGTATCCCAAATACCACGGCCAGCAGGACCAGGGCAGTGATTGTCCCCCTG
>JAVJGI010000063.1:21036139-21053158 GCA_035590275.1 Ibycter americanus
AAGGGTCTTATGAGGAGCAGCTGAGGGAACTGGGGTTGTTTAGCGTGGAGAAAAGGATGTTCAGGGGGACCTTATTGTTCTCTACAACTACCTGAAAGCAGGTTGTAGGCAGGTGGGGGTCAGTCTCTTTTCCCAGATAACTAGGGACAGGACAAGAGGAAACGGCCTCAGGTTACACCAGGGGAAGTTTAGATTGGATATTGGGGGAAAAATTTCTTCACTGAAAGGGTGGTGAAGCACTGGCACAGGCTGCCCAGGGAGGTGGGAATCACCTGAGGGAGTACCTCATCGCTGGAGGTGTTTAAAAAAAACACATAGATGTGGTGCTTAGGGACATGGTTTAGTGATGGACTTGCCTGTCCTGGGTTAATGGCTGGACCTGATGATCCCAAAGGTCTCTTCCAACCTAAATGATTCTAAGATTTTATGTTTTCATTATGAAATTATACTGAAGGTTATTTGTAATGACAGGTAATACATATTGTGCAAAAAAACAGTATAACAATATTTTAATGTGTGCCCCCAATTACTTGTTCCAGGTACCAAGAACTATGTTCTGTAATAGAGACTACAAGGGGTTCTGAAGGAGACAGAGAATTTGAAAGCCTGTATTGTATATCTAGTGTTCTGATTAAGTTCATAGATCCCAGTCAGGAAAGATACTACTGCACATTTTTCAGCATATCTCTTAGATTTGCAGACTTGATCCCTCTGGATACCCGAGAATATTCACGAGCCAAAATGCCAATCTAAATGAGGAAGATTACCTTTATGATTAAGGCTTGGGTACTCACGTGGCACCTCACAGTGTAAAAGAGATTACATAGTGAAAAATACTTAACTTCAGAAAAGCCCTGAGAGACATGGAAGATCAGTTCCACAATAGGAGTATAAAAATGAAGTATCAAAAAATAAATGACATTGCTTTTCACCATGGCAAAGTCTGCCACTAAACATGAAATTTAATCTTACTCTCCAAAGTCCCAGGCTAGCACTATGAAGGTCCTTGTCTTCCCTGAGGCAGAAACACTGTCTTTGCTTACTTTTTTCTCTTTGTTGTTAGAGAGAGTAATAACACTGGAAGAATACCAAAATATATGCACAGATTGTACCCAAGCTGCACATTTTCTCAAAATATGAGCTTCTAGATTAGTATTCTGTGAAATCTGTAGGACACCTAATTGAAAGATGGCATGACCAAAATTTGTGTCAGTCATTAATCAGATTAGAGCAAGGTCAGATAAGATAATTATAAAAGGAAATCTGAAAAACATTTTTGCTGTTAACTGAAAAATATACAACTTTTAGAGTGCTATAAGTTCAGATTTTATCCCAGTATATGTGCGCATTTGTGTTCATCTGGTCATAAATGTGGACTTGTAACTGCTATCTAAAGAGACACCAGAAGAGACAACTGAAAGGCTTCCCTTCTTTCTCTCACACACACACTTTCCCCCCCCCCTCTTTTTCATGCAAAAGTTTTCTATTTTCTGGTAAAAAGCACCACAAAATATAAGAAAAGATGGAAAGAACTAAAGGAAAGTATAATCTGTCTAAAAAATAACTTCATTTTTGTTATTCTAATATCTTTAGAAGAGAGACACAGGCATGAACTGATGAGCTCATATGAAAGAAAGCATTTCTACTGCATTTCTGTCTGGAGTTCAGTTAAATACTTGTGAGAGAAAGCATGTGGAATGCAGAGCAGAAACAGCATGTCATCCCTGCCCCTCCCCTCCAAAAAAGGCTTATGTGACTCTGACTTCGAGGTCACTGAAATAATCTGATACAGATAAGTGAATATACCAAGAATATTGTCTGCAGCTGCTGACTGGCTTCTTCATCAAGCTGAAATCTTGACTCCTTTTTTTGTATGACTGCCATCATTAGAGTCATCCTTTCCACTGCTAGCATAGATAAAAACACAGAACAAGCAGATCTACCCTACCTTTAACCAACAGGTGAGTGGACATATTTCATCCTGGTAAGTGCTATGCTAAAAGCCATGGCGTTCTCTAAGAAAAAGACATTAAGTTACTCTTGCGTTACTAAGCAGGCACTTGTCCAAGAACATTGTATTCACATATTTTAAGAACTTGTTCTGTAGTAATTTATGATTCTGCAAGATGACAAAAACTAATTAACTTTATCTACTCATCTCATAGAACGAATTGGAAATCTGCCACAGAAAACACACCTGGTTTTGCTTGAACCACATGTATACAGCCAACAATAGTTTTTAACTTTAAAAGATAGTCAGATTACTTTGTGATTTGATTTAAAAACAGTGCTGCACAAAGCAAATAAATCCACCCAGAACCTGTAATGTTTGAGAAGAGTTTTGACACAAAGTTGTTCTTCCTTTCTAACCAGCAGTACTGGTCTTGGTGATTATTTTAGTCAGGGATTATTTATTTTCCCCCTTTAAGAAAATAACTTCCTTTTCCTTTTATTTCCAGTAGAATAACTAAATAACTAAACTAAAACTCAGAAATTACCCCACACTATAAGGAAGCTAGAGTCCTGTGTCTCAATAGGATAGAGATTTGGAGAGACAGGAGTGCATGTATACAAAAAACAAAGTCATACTTAGCTGAGGGAGAGCATTCAAGGATATACACTGAGAACACAAAAGTTAACAGGCAATGCACAACTTCAGCATTAGAGGCAGTGTCTAGTTCAAATATTCACTGAGAGACATAACAGGATTTGTTGACTATGGATGAAAGTTCTCTCTCATAATACTTGTGTACTGATGCAACTCAACAAGCTGTTGGAAATCCCTTACAAGCTACGTATGGAATAACTAGATTACATTTATATTAACTAATAAGACACGTACAGCTTTTTCACCATAAAAGTGTAATACTATCAATTATCACAGTTGACACTGCTCAGAAGAGGCATATTATTTTTATGTTAAGTATATTTATATGTACTCAATATAAAATTATTTAATTGAAGTTCAGAATTAGCAACTGGCAGAATGTCTCACACTCATTATTTGAATCATCTGCTGGAAACAATAGAAGAATTTCAACTACAGTTGAACTCTTCACCTACAATTGAAGAGCAGGGCTAGTCGAGGGAACATAGCCAGTTCCCTGAGCTATAAATTAACCTCAGTTTAGTTAGAAATAGGAGCTGACAGCGAAACAGTATTAGAGGCAGATCCTGCAATATATCCTGCATTTGCCACATCCCCTAACTTAGCTGGTGGACAGAAGCTCTTGATGATACAGCTAGGAAGTTGGAAATGCTACATCTGCTTCAAATGGGTGTCTAATTTAGTCCCACTATTTAGCCCTTTCACTTGGTGTTGAGGGTTGCAGAGATACCCACCAGCACTAGAACTCTGCCATTTTTTCATGGATCCTGAAGCTGAAAGGAAAAGCAAACAACGCTAAGATGACTCAAAATCACACAGAAACTGCTTGTTAACAAGTATGACATGCTTCATAAAAGCATACTTTTTTTTTTTTTTTTTTTTTTTTTGCAGGGTGTGGGAGTAGGAGGAGGAGATTTGCATCCTCCCCTCAGCTTTATTCACTTTGCACTAAAAATACTAGAGAAAGAGTTGTAAAGTGGGACACAAAAAATACTAGAGAAAGAGTTGTAAAGTGGGACACATGCACTTTGCAGGTATTATTTGTATCTACACTTGTAACTTGGTACTCCATCTAGAAGTCTTTTGACCACATCTGCATTTTTAAACACAGACAAAACATTAGTAGCAAACAGAAAACTGATGGCATACAGATAATCCCAAATTCATCATTAATGGAAGCTCCAAACACAACTGGAAGCCTAAGGGCTGGACAAGCAATTTACATCAATTCGCTTATGAAGGAAGGAAAGAAAAATGGACTTCTGCTGTCAGCCTTGAAAAGAAAATCTCTTGCTCAGTCTTACTGAGACAACTACAGATTTCTGACTCCAGTATTTGTTGTGGGTTTAGTACCTTGTTTCAAAAAATAACCCATTTTTATAACCCAGCGTGCAGCTCAGCACACCTGTTACAGAGGTAATAACCAATATCTGCTCATCTGTTCACATGCAGACGTTGCCTTCCTCTCATGTCTCTTCTGTAATTAACGGCTCTCCAGATCTTAATTTCTGAATGTACATCACAAGAATTTTGAAGCTTACAATTCTGACTATACCAGAAATAGTGTTCAGGCCCACATAGTCTGAGTAGAATCACTGCATTTATGCACAAAGTCCAACAAGCCTACCCACCCAAAAATGAGCTGTTAGATTCTCACTGACAGAGCATACACAGCTGTGGGTTGTCCAGCCCTACTCTACCTCACCTACACACCCATCAAATCAAAGACCTCATCAAATATTAAGCACACAAATTCCTCTCCCTACTAGGAAATTCAGGACAAGTCTAACTTTGATTTACTGGTAGCTAGGGTGTTTCTATGTCTATGGAGGCACCTTCATTCCTTCACTCCCTCAAAACACACCCAAACACACCAACCCTCACACACACACACCCCCTCCCCAAAATAAAAACACCAGAAAAAACCAAAACCCAATCAACTGAACAAAAAAAATCAGGTAGGAAAATATGCTGTAGCCCCTGAATTCCAGTGCTATAATCTTGTGCTATATTTACCTGTTCCTTCAAAAGACAAGAGTCACTAATAACTAATGAAAAACCTCATGTCTGAGGCTGTTACTGACAGACTAGAAGTTAAAGAAGAGAGCATGCAGGCTTACTGATCTTTTCTTTTGCAGGTGAGACACACTTGCTCACTTGTTTAAAAAAGTTTTTAAATTCACCAAATCATTCTCCATAAGTTAACCACGAGCCTGACTGAGATCACAGATATTTTTGGAAAGCTGTACTTGGACATTTTTGCCATCTGGTTTCTGACAAGATATCTTTCATTAAGCATACCTTCCATATCTTGAATAAACAAGTTAGTGCTGCTCCTAAAGCAGAAAGTTTAGAGAATGGCAGACTTTAGTCTAGCTTGCACTCTTTTTATCAAATCCAATGGTAAAACATTAGCACTGAAGTTTAACTCACAAGACAGGGGGGACATACACATAACATGTCAAAATAAATTCCTTTAAAACTCTTTTCAGAGAGATTACACTGCTGAACTGCACTGCAGTCACGAAGACTGTGCATGTGTTTCAACAACCACAACAAAAAAAGCAGTCTTTCTAACATATGCGTAGTTGTATACTGCAAGCAAACGCTGATGAAGAGTCTGTATTATCCACAGAAACTGTGTGAAGGGGAAGCCAGAAAAGACTACAGAATTGGAAGCATACTGCAAACTCACTGAGTCAAGGTGTATTCTCTTCTCAAAAGCTCAATTCTGTTGCATCTTGCTCATACTCTCTTGGTGTTTTTCTGCAGTCATGAATGCAATTTTTCCTGATTACTGCTAGCCTAGTAATTGAATACTGTCTCCTCTATGAAAGAACACAGGGTTCTTCAGTGTCATTAGCAAGTGACAGATTCAAAACTAATAAAATATAACATCCCATAACATGCTCTGCTGTGAAACTCTGCATACAAGCCTGGCCATCTTCTGTGGTCCTTTCCCTCACACACACCCTGCATTCACAACTCTAGAAACAGTATAAATATGGCAATCACAAAGGAGACAGTGCATCCACCTAATGTTCTCTATAAATCTGAGGTGACACACATATCAAAAACATTAATTTCTTAAGGCCTAGAGGCATGCACCACCATTTTCTAGCTAAAACCTTTTCATTCTGGCACACAAAACCTTTCCCAAACCCTGTGTGTGGTTTTGCTGCATTTTTGCCTTGGACATTGGCAAGCATTCGCTTTAACATTACATTTGATCACTTCTGGTACTTCAAAAACACAGGAGTCAGCTGTCACTGATGGCTAAAAACTATACCATTTTAGTTCATGTTAGAGTCAACTACGTATTTTCAACATGCCTCAAGCAGAAAACGATGAAGTAATGGCAAAACTACCAAGGTACAAAGACAGTAGTTCATACCCTCCTGTGTGTGAAAGACAGTTTTTCCTCTTTGGTGAAGTAAGTTTAGCCTGTGATGTGTGTTTTTTATTCAGATGAACACAGCCACAAACACATTTAAGGATCCAATTTTCTGCTATGTGCTAAATATTCACTCTAGTAAGTACAAATATGCCCATCAAGTCTCAGCAGTAAAACCATGACAGTATCTCTAGTCAGATTTATGGTTTCAATTACACTAACATCCTTACAAGAACGGTATTAAGGTGTATTTAAAAAAAAAAAACCCCACACAACAAACCATGAAACTGTGGACTGCAGATACCCTCCATTTCCTCTTGTCCGTTAGCTTTAGCAATAATGGCTAACACTGTGTGCCAGCAGCAGACGGACAATGCTATCAGTATTTTCGCAATTCTGTCCTGCAGTGGCATGGCAGAGGGCACCATGCCATAGCATCAGTCAGTATTTATAAATCAGTACTAGGATCTCACCATTTTAAATGCAGAACACTGTAGCCCTTTTTGCTGTATTATTTTCAAGTAGTTTCTAGCAGATCATGAACCATAACCTTCCTGAAATAAAGGAACATTAGTACTCTTAAAGAACACATTGTTTCAGTAACTGGGGAAGAGTGGGGGGAAGGAACAGTTCAGACTTACCATCCAGCCTTTATTGCCTAAGAATTGCTCTAAGATTAATCAAACACACATTATGCAAACACTCTCATCTTTTCTGTGCTTACACACAGCAAAATCTTTCTAGCCTAAACTTATAAATTTATCCTAAAATTTGTAGATGTCCTAAAACAAACCTAGCCTAAACTATACATATATACCTCAGGAATTTGACAAAGGAAGCAGGGGGGTATGGTTTTAGTGACAATTCCAGCAGCTCTTCTCTGAAACAACCTGCAAAATCTCATGTCAGTTGTGACTAAGAAAGTGGCCTTATAAACTAGCTCAGTTAACTCATGTGAATTGATTTTTAACTGAAAATTATTTTTACAGTACCATCTCATTCTTCTGCAAGCTGTCCAGTAACTAGACATGCAAATACCTATTGGAATACACTTTTTTATTGCATAACCTTAAAGACTTTGGCTTTATGATTTTCAGTTGCTGTGACACAGTCCAGAGATAAAGTGATTAATTGCTACTCATGACAACAGCATAACTCTTTTAAATAGGTGGGTGAAATTAACCTGGAAAACTGTTCATTGCTGGCATTAGACAACATTAAAGTCATCTACAAAGCAGCAGAAATGGTAAATCACTGAAGATCTCTGCCATTCAGGTATATGGACTATTCCAACAAGAGGAGTTAAGACACCGCACATTTTTTAGCTAACTAATGACTGAGCAAGCTAAAACTAAGAGGTTCGGGTATAAACTACTGAAATTATTCCTGTTTGAAGTAAAACACAAACCAGCTTCTCTGTTCTTCCCTCTCCCCTCTCGATCTGTCTTCAATGAAAAAAAAGAGTTCTTTAGTTCATGTACCTCAGTTCAGATTTATTATCACTGCTTTATATATTGGACTCTAACATCATTGCTGCTGAACACAGAAGAAGCAAAAAAAAAAATTCATTCAAGTTTAGAACTGAAAACATCATGAAGATGGGGCATGCCAGTGTCATATCTTATAACAAATGAACTATTACTCTGCTCCCCACCCCTGAATTTGCAATTAAGGCATTTCCCATAGGTCTACAGTTTGGTACTCCTGCAAGGCTAACTACTGACCTAAATCAAGTGCCAAAACCATAAAGAATGGCATTTTCTTATAAGCAGAAAATAAATGCTAGAATATTAGAAACTGTTGGGGTTTATTTTAAATAAGCTTACTAAGTAAAAATACATATGCTATTATTTGATTTATGAGTCAGAAAACAGATAACTAGCACTACCATAAACTACTTTGCTCACATAAAATTATCCTCCATCATGCCTACCTGCAACCACTGACAACAAACACAACCTTCAGTCAGCGGTCATCAACATTTCAGTCTTTCAACAGTAAGTCGTTCTCAAAAAATGGTTTCACCTTTGGCCCCTTCTGTAGGGGCAGGACACACTAGCACATAATAGATGCCAGAAGAAAGATTAAATTTCTCTCTGTCTCAT
Source organism: Ibycter americanus (assembly GCA_035590275.1). Lineage (NCBI taxonomy): Eukaryota > Metazoa > Chordata > Aves > Falconiformes > Falconidae > Ibycter > Ibycter americanus. Next base: position 21,044,247 of record JAVJGI010000063.1, read on the forward strand.
TAGCAGTAATTGTGCAGAATCATTCCACAATCTAGGCCCATGTATTCAGGCACCTCTCATTATTTTCAAGTGGAACACTCAAATACCTCAGTGGTTCTAAATCTCAGTCACTTACCTACAGTACAGAAAAATTGTCTTATGCTATTGCTATCTTTTCCCAGGAATTAGTTAACAGCAGTGTGGAACAATGTCCATGGACAGAGAAACACTATGGAGACGTGCTATGAACATGGAAGGAATGAAATAACAACCAGTAAAAACCTTAAGGATTTTCTCTGACACAAAATAAGTGCAGCTAACATTTCTTGTAGCTTTGCATAAGAGGAAGCAAAAATGTCAAGTGTATAGGAGATTTTTAAAGGGCAAAAAATAAGCACCAAATAGATCACCTGAAATAAGGAAGCAGTAGTACAACAGTCCCACCCAACTGCTTTTTTCCCCAACTACAAAGCAATTTCATATTTGACCATTGCCATGTAGCAGCATGTATCGCAGAGAAGCCAGAGGCACTCAAACTTGGGTTTCTTTGCAGGATAGCAGCCAAAACAAGGACAGCACACTGCAGGAACCTCTGATGGAACTGAATACCCACAACGACAGTTCTAGAGTAACAATCACCTTTCCCCTGCTGATTCCTCTTGCAGCTTTGCTTATATTGCATTTCACATGTGTGAAGGCAAGAAGTGCTCTGCATGAATGCTACAGGCTGAAGGAAAATGTACTGGACTCGCTAAGCCCAGGACACACCTATTCAGCAACTGGATAAACTCCCTGCCCGAAGTATTCTTATCCAGCTGCAGGACATTCAAAGGAAATCTGATTAACTGTAGCTCTAAACATAATCAGATGGATTTCTGGGCAGCCAGAGACATGAAAGAAACATATTACATGACACAGAAGCTTTGGACAGAATCCGTATGTCAGCCTTCACTCTGTGCATAGATAACATGATGCCAGACACTTTATTTATGACCAAAACAAACTGCACAGAACATTGATAAATCAACACAGTTCTACCACAGAAGAGAAACACCTAAAGTTCAAAATACTATCCAGACAGCTGCCAACAAGGCAGAAACAACGCTAACATCTTTTTAAAGATTTTTGTTCAGATAAAAACTCTTTCAGTAACACTTCTATTTCAGAAAGTCCTTTATCTGTTAAGAAATAATGTCTTCAATAGGTTAGTTATCATGGGTTCTCCAGTGTGAGAAATGTATAAAATGAGTTTCATTCTTTTTGGTTCTTTATTCCTATGGGCCTGAACTCCTCTGTCATCTATCTAAAAGAGTTTTGTTTGCCGTTTTGTTTATATTTCTCATGCTGTATGAAGCAATCCTTTTCCAGAAACAATGAGGCATGAGCTAATGTATTTATTATCCCCAGTATCACTGTGTTTTCTTTGTGTTACATCCTTCAATTAAAATCAGGTTATTTTCTTCCCCCCAGGACACAGTCGAGTTTCCAGTGTTCGGCATCACAGTCAGAAACAGTGCCAGTTTTAAGAGCAGTTTAAAGGAATTTTTTTTAAACACCTTTACCAGCATTGTCCCACTTACTTGCCTGTCTCTTCAGCAATCTGCATAAGGTGAGTCATGCCTTATCCCCCTATTTTGCTGTATTATACAAAATGTGATTTAGGAAACTCATTATACCTTATCAGCAGAGTTCAGCTTTTGTGTAAAACATCAGGAGTAAATAACATCCTGCTGACTATATGTCAATTATGACTATCTGCTTAAGCTTTTTTCAAAGCCATACTCACTGTTACTCCATATGGTCCAGCTATTTTGCCTTGCATAAAAGCAGAAATTCTCCCCTCCAGTAAGATTTCCACAGAGGTCCAGAAACAGCAGAGTAATGAGCCTGCAACTGTAAGGTGATTAGCATCAAGCAGTGCTCAGTTACAAAATAGGAACTGCTATAGGTACTACAAAAATGATTGTGTTTTCATTTTTTTACTTACTGTATGCTGCCTTTTCATGTTCTTTCTGAATCACGTCCACATAGTATCAGACACAGAGGTATTGCATATAGTGCTTTCAAACTATTTGTCAAAAACCAGCAACGAAGTAGAACTCTAAAAGAAAATTGACATCCAACAGTTCCCTCAAAAATTGAGTTAATCTGTAATTAGTCATCAAAACAACGTAAGATTATGCCAGTGTGGATGTGGTATTAGTAGCTTGTAAAGATACAGGTTGACCTGTTATAGAGTACAGAACTGAGACACATAATTCAGCTGAAATTAAATGGAAAGAAAACTGCAGCTAAAGTCTGTAATTGGGCAGTTTTCAATTTCAAAAAGTAAAATCTGGGTAAGTCCATGTTCATGATATTCAAGTTTTACAGATAAAGTGTACACATGTAATATATACATATTTGCGTAAGGTTTATTATATTTATTTTGAAACCTCAAGACTTCCTTGTTCCTTCTCCCCCAAGAAAGCAAAATGTGCCAAAAACTCCATAGAAAAAGAACACTGAACTTTTGGTCTCTCTATATAAAGACATATAATTAAAAGGTTATCATATTGTTTTCCAAATGTTTTAAATTTTAAAACTATAAATCTTAAAATTATAAGCCAAATATGATTCTATGATTTTGTAGAGAAGTATCACAATACTAGCACAGTCAGTAAAAAAAGAAGAACTGAACAGCCAAGAAGATGGAAATCTAATTTCTTGTCAGTATAGTTCAAAGGAACCACTGATTAAAAAAAGAACAGTTCTTTTGGAAAATATCAATTTCTACTTGACACAAATAAGAAAATTCCCTATATGAACACTATATGAAGTGAAATGCAGCTCTTCACAACAGAATACTGTATTTTAACACAAGGTGTATACTTAACAGCAAATTATGTATAGAGTATATTTAAGATCAATTTTGCTTAAGTAGTGAGAATGTCACTAATTTTGTTTAATTATACTTCATTACATAATAAAAAATTACAGGAAGATCAGAGTCCACCCTAAGTATTTTTAAGTGCGGGCCTGCACAGTAATTTTACAGGCCCCATGCTGGTAGGTATTTTTCACAAAACTAATCCATATAACTTTGGAGAGAACCAGCAAGCTGAGTCCCCATGGTTTTAGGTTACCTGTTATCTATAAACCTGAATAATCATATACATGTCTTCGACATGTTAACTATATCATAAATCATCTCATAGCTGTAAAATATACGAGTGTACACCAAGGCAGCTAGAGCCATCAGCCTCTCTATGCAGATATATAGTCAGCTGAAGGCCGGAGAGGGAATAAGAAAAGGGGAAAAAAAAAGAAAATAATCATATACAACCTTTTCCTTATCATTCACCTCTGTACTCTCTCTCCCTGCCATTACTGTAAGATCAATTTTGAAAAAAAAAGGTTTATCTACTGGGCTAACGTGGCAATGATTTTGCAAGCAGGTAGAGGGGGCCTCTGTGATAAGAGGCCAGAAGCTGCCCCATGCCAGACACAAAAGGCTGAGCCAATCAGCGAAGATGATAGCACAGAAAGCACTTAAAAAGCACTTAAAAATAAAAATAAGCTGCTCAGCAGTTGGCAGGGTGGAGAAAGCGTGAGAAACAATCTTGCAGGCGCCAAGGCCAGTGAAGAAGGTGGGGGCGGTGGGGTGCCCTGAAGGAAGCTGCAGCCAGTGGAAAGCAGCCCACCCAGGAGCAGGTTTTCTGATGGAAACTGCTGCCTGTGGAGGACCCACACTAGAGCAGGTTTATCCTGAAGGACTATGGCCTGCGGAGGGGACTCACACTGGAACAGTTCACAAAGTGCATTACTTTCTGATTACGATTATGTCTCATGCACATAATTCCTTGTATTTAGGGCTTCATTATCTTGATGTCATAAAAAAAACAACAAACACCAGACAACTGTCAGATACAAAGGTTAAATGGGAGTCATTGTGCTGCAAATATAAAATCCCTCCTGTTGCATAAATGTCCTGGAAAACACAGAACTTAGCTGTGAGCTAGTAATGCCTACAAAGCAGTTAGCCAACACAAGAGAAACCACACCACAATGCACACTATACCTCCAAACAAATCAGGAGGAAATAAGGCTCTCTTTTGAAATCTGAGAGGATATAAAATACAAAAGCAGCAGAATGACAAAGACAAAAATGCCCTGATAGCTTAAAATTGGTATTATAGCTTAGAAGTGGAGTCCTTCAAAATCCCTACAGGCTGGTCTGTACAGACTGCACAGATTCTAACTTAAAAAAAACCCCACAATCTATTTGTGACCAAAAAGCTAAACCCAAAATTCTCAGCCCACCCAAGCAATGCAGTTTAACACACAAGGGTTTTTTTCATAGCATGTACAAGCCTGGTCTCAAACATCTGGTTGATTAGGTTAACATAACTTACTACTTCCATTTTCCTAAAAGTGATGCTAAAGAAGCCAACAGTGTACCTATATATATAAACAATCCTTTCCTTACACATTTTAGTAACCAGCACTTCAGGCTAATCCCTCCAAGCGAGTTCTGTTTGTCCCCTTTATTGATGCTTCATTCCCAGGGAAAACCCTATTCCTTCTACAAGCTAACTGTTTACAGGTGAACCTGCTGAGACTATGAGCCTTGCCATCACAATCTAAATTTCTACCGGGTGCTTCACCAGGTGTGGCACCATCAGCAAGCAATCACATCATATTTTTTGCTCCACCTTGGAGAAGAAGCAAAATACATTTCTTCTCCACACTTCAATGCATTTATCTGAACCACAACCTAAAAATTGTGCAGTTAGGTAACAGGTCACCTTGTGATGACTCTTTTTATCCCTTAACAAGAAAGCTAAAAAAGCAGGAACTTCTGGCTTGATATGGCTTATTAAAATGGAAGCAGGTACAAAAAGGCACTAGAGAGTTGTGGCACCTAGACTAATCAGAATTGTTTGAAACTAGAGTCTTCACACTGATTAAGAGCTCTTTGTTCTTTGGTATCAACAGGGGAATACCAGAAATTAACAGAAACACCAGTCTGTCTCATGACAGCACAGTGACCTTTAAGCCATGGCCATCACTGCCAAACACCTGAACTCCTCTCCATGCCATTCCTTCACCACTTCAAACATAAACAACTTTAGAGGGCTGTGGTCTGTTGCATGTTTCTGAAAAAAAGCATACCACAAGAATCTTACGTGATCTAACTTCTCACAGAGAGCATTCTGCAAGATTATTATCTAAGTATGATTAAATCATCCTGCTCTTACATTGTAATCTACTGTCATATCTCCAGACTGTTGATCTCTCTATGTAAGTGATCAAGTGGCTGCTGGTTACCCTGTAGACAGTACTTGTACTATAGTATCCTTACTGTAGGACAGTTGTTTTACACTCACTTTTAAAAAGTCACTTTTATATTCATTGAGACATGTATCATCATTAAACAGAGTCAAAGCAAATGATTCGAGGCCACAGTTTAAAGCAAAGTATTTTGGAAGTTACAGTTACACGTAAGAATATCAATATTAACAGTTTTTAATCCCTACTTAGTATGAAAACAAGATCTCCAGTCTTGGACTTTACCAATAAAATATTATTTTGTGTAGGCTAATATTTATCTCATGGGGAAAAAAGTAGCTTTGCAGAAAGCATACTTAATTATGTTTTATTTAATTCCATTTTCATGTGTCTTTAAGGACTAAGTTATTTCATTCAGAACATGCAACAGAAAGAAAAACCCAACTTTCTGTATGATGAGACGTTAGACTCTATATTCTGTTACATAACTGAAACATCAACTATTTATCTAAACCACCACTAAGGACACAAATTTATCTTCATGAAGTTTTTTACATGTACGTATCTTGTCTGTAATACATATTATTCATAATAGACTAACTAGATACCAAGCTTCACAGAAATTGTAAAGTTGGCAATCATAACCACAGTTCATCTGCTGTGGTTATGCAGCAGACCTGCTTAGCAGAGAATAAAGCAAATGTTTACCCGTGTTGATCATGTGGATTACCACTTGCTCTTGAGAGAATGCATAAAGAATGATACCACAGCACAGGAAAAACCAGCATGCTGAAAAACAAAAAAGCCATTCAGACACAGTTGGTCAGTACATACAGCGTGATCATCTTAGCGATCAACTGGTAACTATTATGGAAGTTTTTAAGATTTCCAGCTAAGTGTTTAGCTGGACATTTACATTTCGTGCTTTCCAAACGAGACAGTTTTAAAAATTCACCCTGAAAGTACGCAAGGAAGATATTTCAGGCAGTAGAGGCATAAGCACTTCAGATCTTTCAGCACTTGGGTTTGCTGCGCCTTTTTTAACTTGAGATAAAAAAGAGCCTATATATGAAGAGTTATGTACCACAGAGCGGATGACGTGTCAACCTATGGCCGCACTGCTAACCACAGAAAACTTCAAAAGTTCCAAGTTTCTTGCACTGAACAAGTTCAAGATGTTAACGCTAAGCAACAAACTTCTTCCAAAGAAGTTTCATATTGATGAACCTGTGACCATATTTACAGAATGTTGACAAATTAATCCAAAATAATTTCTTTCCCTACTTAGTATTGGGCTTTCCTAGAAAAAAACATTTACTATCAGATAAAGTTATCAACAAAGGTAACCTTTCCAAAAATAATTTTCCACATAGCTGATATTCATCAGTGTGTATGACAGTATTTTCAAGCAGTGTGTTACTCCTACAATCTATTCTCTATCTGTCCATGCATGTGACTTCAGCCATTGGCCAGCATAAAATGAAATACAGCAGCAATTTCCTGTCATTTCACACACTGATTTGGGGTGTGGGTTGATTTTTTTTTTTTTTTTAACTTTTGGCACTGTTCAGAGATGGAATACATTGTTGCCTTCAAGAGTAAAGCTGAGAACACTGAAAAGACATTTTTCAAGTCTCAGGTTAGACTTAGCAATTGTTGACTCTTAACAAAGAATCACGGATGGTAAAAATGTGATTTAAAAGTTACAGTTTCTTTTCAACTTCCTGAAAAACACTTTTGGGGAAAAAACCACTGCATTTCTGAATCACATTACCATAATTTTTGAAAAATTACTCGAAAAATGCACATAACTGGAAAAAGCTATAGCCCATTTAAGAGCCCTCACGTGGAGTTGTCATGTTTTCAGCATTTCCTGGGGGATTAAGAATTTGAGGATTTCTTCCAGCACACCATTACAAGGCACGACACAAGACAGAGCAGCTAGAAGCTTGAAGTAGAAATGATGGTTTACGATGCTATACATGACATAAAATATGCTCTTATTTTCCTAGTCACAAGCAGTCACTGTATGAAAGAAGATACCTGCATACTGAAATCAGGGGAGAGGATCAATATAAAGACATTGCTTTAGGAAAAGGAAATCCCAAGACTACAAGAAGGTGCCATCTCTCCATACAATACTGCAAGGATACAGTCTAGCAGAGGTGACCTGGAGGGGAAGAGCTGCTTGGAAGTGCAGAAGATGCACCGAGAGGATTATTATTGTCTGACTCCAAGAGCTTCTTGGAAAGTACCTTTCCTCAGATGCTTTGAAATTATTCAGGTGAATGAGGTCTCTAGTACAAGCTGAACATAGCTTAGAAAAAAATTTCAGGAACAAAGTACACATCTAAATGGGATGAATGTCTTCCTTGCACTGAGAAAGCAGCTGGCCCATCTAGCATCTTGTTGACATCCCCCAGGCCTTTTTCCCTCACTTCTCCCAATTATATTCACCTTGGTACTTAGCACAGGCAAACTAGCAGCTGTGCATATGGGAAATTCTATATGCAGCACATTGTTGTCTTTCACAATGCCAACTAGAATTTCTGGACCACAGATGCCTAAGACAATTATTTACTGAATTGGGTAAAGCTATTAATTCAACAAATAATCTCAGTTTTTAAATCAGGGAAGTAACTTCTGCCGTTTTCTAGAACCCATGCAGAGCTACACTCAGTCCAGCTGCATGTTCTGTGAGTTTGGTTCCTTGATACCTCTGGAGTAAGAAAAAAAAAAAAATTAAAGAAATACACCTTTATCTAAAAAACCACAGCTTAGAACTTTTGACTCGTTACTGAAACTGTTGAAACTGGCCCCTTTTTTACAAACATGGTACCAAATACCACGTTTGGTTCAAACCACCATGCGGTTCAGGATGACTGTAAAACTTGGGGACATTATTTTGTTCACCACAGCACAAGGCATATTAGTCACTCGCAGATATCCCTCTTTTTCTATTAAGTGATACTCAGCCAGAATGTACATGTAGGTGCATGCAGGAGGTCCCGACACTCCACCAATATTCTCTCACTCCTTCCTTGAAGCGGACACTTTGTGGCAAATTATTTATAAACCAGGGCCTCCCTCTTCACCCTTTGCTTCCACTGCAAAAGCAGGGATTCCACTTTGCTCAGTTATCCAACACCTTTTGCAATAATCCTTCACTAAAGCTCAAAACGCTCTGGGCCAGCACAAAGCTCACTGCAGCTGGGCTCGTAGACTACAGTGCTATTGCTGTCACTCCCTTGACCTGTCAATTAGAACGATCGGAACACTGGAAAAGCAGGTTAGAGCCCCAGGTCATCTCGTCAAGTCTTTTTTAAAAGCACGTTACACGGGGTTGCATTCTAGAGGCATTTTCCCTGCGTTGCACGCTGGACGGGGGTAAGATAAAATACCTTCGGTTAAACAGACACGCAAGATACACATCTACCTGCGGCGTTGGCAAAACCAAACGCAGCCACGCCACGGGAAGGGAGGAGACTTCCTTCTATTCACCTGCGGTTACGCCGCGATCGCCCTGCCACTGCTTCACCACTACCCAGGAAGCAGGCACCCAGGCTGTCAGGTCACCCTTCGCGCAGCACCGGCTCCAGCGCCCTCGGCGAAGCCCACCTCGGCGGCGGGGCGGGGCGAAGCGAGGCAGCGGCGGCCGGGGG
>JAVJGI010000063.1:21069978-21090144 GCA_035590275.1 Ibycter americanus
GCCACGTTCCCGTCCCCCCCGGAGCTGCCAGGCCTCCCCGGCCGGGCTGGGGGTCCCCTCCCCTCTTGCGGCGACTGCAGCCCCCGCCTGCCTTGCGCCGAGCGCCCAGCCCCTCTGCCCCCAGCCTCACACTGCAGCCTGCAGCCTGCCACAGCCTCTGGGCCACTCAACTCCAAACCCCCCTTCCCCACCGCTGTGCCATCTCGCTGCCCTGGCACCCCCGCCGCTTTGGAAACCCAATTTGAAATTTCACGAGAGGGAGCTGGTACTGCACACCGTAACACAAGACTCTCATATCAATCTGTTATTACTAAGCAGTAAAATAAAACATTCAGACCTTTTCTAAAGGTATTTATTGCATACAGCATTTATTTTATTCCTAATTAAAAAAGTTTCCAAAGTTTCCCGTAAGTATTAACAGCTAGCACATTCAGAAATGCGTTTATCGCGTTACTCCGTGACACTTTGCAACACAAACAGAAAACAGCAGCTCATTTAAAAAGAAAGGATCATAACGTTTTAAGAGGTAGGTGAAGAGTCTTGTACATAGTTTTATATTAAAGGGGCAAAGGAAAATAGTCACATCTGTGAAGAACATGAATAGTCAATTTAGGCCAGTTGTATCACCTACGATTCACAACCTATGTTTTTGCATGATTACTGCAGCTTCATTTTGATAAACACTGCACAATTCCCATATCACATGTATTAACGTATACTGGTACTATAGACAATGTCTTAACCCTTCGATCTACCGTTCAACTGGTAGAGCGCCCTACTACTCAGGCTTTGCTTTTTAATAAAAGGGCTTTGTTCAGATGACTGAGTAAGAAACGCTGCAGAACTGCGAAGCCACTGGGGAAAGCAAACATCTGTCTGCCATTAATATATTTTGTAATTATTAACCTGGAAATGCATGTCATAAATATTAAATGGCAGCTGAGTAAGCAGCATGGTAAGATAAGGACTTGACTTTTGAAAACACTCCAGCAGCTTCTCCTCAGATAGTTTTCAATACTAAAAAAAAAAAAAACCAACAACCCACCACCCACCGGTACGTTTAAATCAAAGTAATCTGGGCAGTCCAAATTGCAAAACTGAAAAAAGATCTAGTTGAGAAAAGAATGGCTTTAATTTCACTGATCTCAGTCATGCTTGAGGGGAACGATGAATAACATGACTATACCTCTCTTCCCTTCACAAATGCTCTTTTCCCACCCCCCCGTTAGCTCAACATAGGGAACAAGATGTGATAAAGGAAACCATGTAGTTCAACTTACAATTTTGAAGCTGGGAAAGCTGCATGATCTGTCTTTCAGAATATGACTATTTAAATATTCCTTACATTTCAGAGTGCCACTCTGACTAAATCCAGGTATCCTTAGAAAGTACAATTAAAGCACTTATTTCAAATGTCTCTGACAACTAGTCAGTGAAACAAATCCTCTAGAGAATGACCTGCATCCACAAGGATTGAATAAGAATTTTCACTGAAAGCTATGTAAGACCTGCGGTTACAAAAAGTACGCAAGCTGTACACAAGCTGTTGTCCCTCTCCCCTCTGTTCCTCATATGAGACTTTTCAGAGGGAGACTGGAATGACCTGAGAACTAAAGCCATCTCCCAAGACAACAGCTTTCGGTAAAGGACGCATTTAAGCCATCTTTCTACATAATAAATACTGTATAAATCCATAGGATACACAGACAAAAATTTGACACTGGAAGAAATACACTTTTCACCAAGTTACTTCTTTGTGACAGATTTAGTTTAGAAAGCGCCCATTCACGATGTAGTTCCATTACTTTCAGTTAACTACAGATATTTCAGTAGATGAAATCAGTGAAGCTGACCCACGACTAGGCACCACTGCCACCCTCTCCTCCCTAAGACAGACTTTGAGGTCGTTTCAGAAAGGATTCCATTATCGACATGTAATCTAATCTTGAAGTCCGACACAAATTAACCGTTGAAAGGTTTTAAGCTGTCATTAGAGCATTTAAGTGTGTGAATCAACAAATGTGCTGAAACATGCCAACAAATCCAGGGTATATACTAATTGTGCGCAATTCAGAATACAACTACTGTTTTTCAGTACAAAGTTCCTCACAGCAAGAAGTACTATTGTTCGCTTGTTCACTGAAAATAAAGGGGAGGAAATATGCTAAACCGCATCGTTATGAACAAGGTTACGTTCTATGCTAACTAGTTCTAAGCTTTTTTGAACCAAAAATTCTCCATTCTAACAAACCAGGACCTCAAAGACTTCAATCTGCTTCAGCACCAAATCCTCACACATCCCTCTCCATTACTTTCCAACAGCACATGGCTTTGCCATACCACACAGCACATCAAGAACATTCAAGCAATCCTGAGCCTACTTACATCACTTTTTAATGACACTTCCTCCAAAATATCTTTGCCACTTCTGAACACTTACCCTGTTGTAGAAATCAATTTACTAAACACCACATCCACACACAGAGGGGCCGCTGGCCCAACCACCCGTTTCAGTTGCACATAGTAATAACAGAAGATAACTAGCAACTTATTACCACGCACGCAATATAAATAGGCTAATGGGACCTCTAAATCAAAGGTAAATTAGTGATTTGTGAAATTATCTTTTCTTGACAGGGCTCAAACTGTATTCTAGCAACGCAAGTTTTACTTTTGGAAGGAAGTGCTATTGAAAGGTGAATTCCCTATGATACTGTATCTTATTCCAAAGTGATTCAGGTTTTAAAATAACTTTAATACAGCTTCTCATGTTTTTAAATATTAAAATATATTAATTTCATAGATTTAAAAAAAGGTACGTTTGACAAAAAGTTACCCATAACTTTGGGACCTCTTCACTTTTTGTAAGCATCCACCTCACCATTAAATGATGAGCTGCAAAAGGTTGAAGTGGAATAATTCTTTAGTACACCTGTTTCTTAAGCCGCACACCTTTAGGGACGGAAGGACTGTCGTGCTGCATATTCATTCACAAAAGCTTATACTTGAGAAAGAAACCATGCGGTAAGCACATACGCATTTCAAAAAGAAATAGTACTACTGCGGCATGAAACTGTAGAATCACTCAGCCACCAGGGAAGACAACAATAACAATCCCATTATTTGATAATACGGCCTATACAAAGGACTGGCTACTCTATACTGCACTAGACACATAGGAAGTAAGACATATAGAACTACAATCCTTCCATGAAGAATATGATTAAACTGAAAAGAGTACTTTTTTTTAATTAGGAAAAATTGGAAGTGAGATGATTAGAACGCTTAGTATCTAGCTTAGGACCCACACAGAATCAGTAAAAATCAGGAAGGTGTACAGGTTTGCACGTTCATGCACACCGCACTGAAAGTATCAGAAGTGAACAGGCTGCAAACGTCCAATTTACTGACCGGAACTTTACATTAATCTGGGTCAACATCAAAACTGAAGCAGGAGAGAAGACAGCCCCAAATAAACTGTTCGCATCTGTGTTCTGCTTTCAGAGCAAGATCCAAACCTGATGAAATGGATGCAAGGCAACTTGACGTTAGCACTGCCTGTTGAAAAACATTCTGCATACTACATCTCTTTGGAACTGTGATACTGAAGCTGCTATAACGAAAGTACCTAGATCTTGAGATGGAAGTCTCTGAACTGCAGACTTAAAACTCCCAGAGACACAGGCAACTTGCTCTCATCTGACGTGCATATGCTATCAGAGTCTGTGCATGTATCATTAGAGACAGCAAATTAATTGTTAATTGGTAATAAGTCTTGGCCACGGAACTATCTCTTGACTATTTATCAGTGTCAGGTAGTAATCTGGTTGAACACAACCTTTTTTTTTTTTTAAATAAGAACTGTATAACACTAACTTGTAACATAATTGAGTATTGGTATTTTTGGTGTGAAGACAAAATTGTGAGCACAGTAAAAACCAGAAGTGAAGGTTTAATATATTTGCTACAATATTATACTGCTCAGCTCCTGAATGGATTTATTTGCATGCATCTGTCCTTACAGGGCAATAGCAATGATTATCAAAAGATGTTACAAACTTTTACAGCATATCAACCAGTGCATTATTGTTGCCCTGATAAACCTATGAACACTAGTTACGTGTCCAAGAACACCTCTTACAGACATAGGTTTACTACCACTGTGGGGAGAAAAAAAATCCCCCAACCTTTAAATAATTTATTTTGTTAAGCAAAATTAGTGCTGGTATCATGTGCCAAACTAAGAACTTTAGAATTGCATGTTTCATCTACCAGGATGACACAGGTAGCGTAAGACTCCCCACAGATCTGCAAACAATTGATATTATGGCTAGAATATCTGTGTAACTCCCAAGCTCCACTAAGTATGATCAGAGTTCCTACTGGTGACAACAAATATCCATCCATGAAGAACCACAATGAACTCATTTCCTACTGGTAGCTGAGATTGCCTTGATTTACTGCAGCAGGATCTGAATTTTCAGCTTACATTGAGAAAGGTCCGATACCTTACTAGTCATTCAAACAGTTCCGCTTCTCTTGTGGTTTAGGGTTAAAGCCTTGGCCGACAGACTGAAGTTCACAGAACTGCAGTTCTGCATTCTAAACAACGGACTAAAGGACACCAAGGCTCACGCTAGTGAGGAAATGAGTACTGCTTCTGCTAGGTATGTGAGCAAAAATAAGGGTCTCCACACTTGTGAAAGACTACATTATGTGACTGTTAATATCCAAACAAATTAAGGATTCTGTGACAACAAAAGAAATGCACGTGACCATTTACAGCAAAACAGATTTATACAACAAGTAACTCATAGCCTTGTCTACCTGCAAATGAATTCCTTCAGCAGGTACACACAATATATTGCTCAGTCATAAAAATATATATTATCTCTTTCCTTTAACATTTAGGTATATAAATATTTTACTGAAGAACATGCATCATTTAGATAAACAACTGCAAGAACAGCCTCTGAAAACACGGGGTTCTTTGACATTTAGCAATATAAAATGATTACATAAACATAGCTATTAAAGTCAGGACAAACCCATACAGCAGTAAGCAGTCCATTGTGTGCTAGTCCAAAGAAATTAAGCACCTTTTGCAACAGGTTATATAATATATACAAACACACAGAGAGTGCATTGTAAATGGAGCAAAAATAGCATAATTCCATCTGCATATTCTTCAGTCTTGTTTGGACTCCAAACTTACTGTTCACTTTTCTGCTCTTGTTTTCCGTTCAGCTCTTGGTCAACTCTGCAGCAAAGAAAGCAGTAAAATTAAAACTATGTTAAGCAGTAGTTTACTTTGACAGCTCATATGTTAAATAAGAACTATTAATCTTCACAGGAACAAACAAAGCATTTACATGGAAAAAGTTTTAGTAAATAAATATTAACATTTTTATTGAATGCAGTCACAACAATACTTTGGATTTTAATTATTTTCTTACCTCCCCCTAGAAATTAAAATTATTAAGAAAGCATTTAAATAAATAGAGCATTTGAAAGGAAGCATTTGAGAAGTGCAAGTGAAGTTTTATTACAGAAGAGGAAAAAGCAGGTTCTGTGCTTTTATTAATGAATGCAAGCAGGAATACAAGTTTACAGGTAACATGACAATACCATCAAGCACTGCTACTTACACGAGTTCATACACTGCAGAATAAGCACAGAATTACCTTTAATGTTACAGTATTTAAGCCAAGAAGGTAACAGCACTTGCTGAATCAACAAGTGAAGTGGCTCCTTAACTGCAATACTTCCTCTACTAAGACTCTTGTAATTAGTCAGGAAAAATTCACCATTATGCTGCTAAAACTCTTCTGTCACTTGTGCCTCTTTTTTTTTTTTATATGTATCTGCCTTGGGACTAGCAAACAAAATGTTGCTTTGCAGAACCCAGTGGATGGTTGACAGTCCTGCACGAGGTGTACTTTTCCTCTCTATAGTAAAAGCAAGCTACATTCTTAATTACATCTTCTGGAAAATAAGTTGTGCATGGAGGTAAATTAATTTTAAAACCAACAGCACTTCCCAAGTGAGAGAGGCTAAGGCCGCGTTTGTCTTCTAACAACTAACCTACCTGTCCAGTCTCTCAAACTATAACCAACTAGTTTTTCAGAATGATAAAAACGATGACAGCTCTTCTAGGCCATGACCCCACGAAAAGGGGAGGCAAGATTTTCAGAGTTTTTTTGCAACTGTTAGAACCAAGTATATAAGGACCCAATAGGTTTGGAGCAGTGCTGCCTAGAAGCAACAGTCCTAGTTGAACACCTGTTCACCTGCACACTATGTAGCTGCAACTCATCCCTGTCCTCACTGCAGTATCTTAGAAAAGCAAGTTTTGACACAACTTTTAGGACTAATCACAGAAAGCATAAGAAAGTGTGGTACACACACAACCTATGCATAAACGTACAGCTGACAACATAAATCCACAGAAGTATATCATACTCTAGCTTCCAAAGTGACTCATACGCAGGGCCAAAGAACTCCTACTGCCATCTTCAACCAGGTTACTAAACTTCAACGCATCTCCTTTCCCCCTATGATAATGCCTACAGCTGCTTCCAACCTGATTAAAGTCTCAGTATCAAACAGTACCTGGGATCTCCCCTCTATACCTAAGTCTCAATTTGGAACACACTATTTTTTACAAAAGTGATGGTAGTATAAGTGACAATAGAAAGGGACACTAAAAAGTGCTTGCTGCACTGCAGATTTTAAAGTTTTCATGTTACTGTTTGAATGTCTTAGGTTTGCACCCTGAATACAATGGACCTTGCAACAGAACTGAGCCAAATTATGCACACAGGGGGTGGGGAGGGGGGAGCAAAAAATTGTGCAAAACTTGTTCAATACATACTGAAAGAGTTTCTTAAATTTGACAGGCTTAGTACTTCAGGTTACGCACTGCACAATTATCACTTACTATACACTTAGGAGTAATTCCTAGAGAATGTTCAACACTTGTCACTAGCTTACCTGCTAGCTTTCAGAAAGGATTTAAATTCCTTTTATTTTACTCTCTCAGTGCTCCTCTCTATGTCCATTACCCAATTTAGACAATAAGCATCCCTCAGTAGTTATGCACACAAAGGAAGAATAATAAAAAAAAGCAAAAGTTAGTAGCAAAACCTTTCAGAACGTTTGTTAGAGTGAAAAAAAAATATCCATTCAAAAAATTTCATCAGCTGCTGGAATAGTTCCAATAGTTAGCGTAAGACTGAAAATTAACAAAATGAAAATCCAATGTTTATTAGCAAGGAACACAGGCACTGCAAATACAAACAGCACTAAAAACACTGATTTAGATTGCATGTGTGCAAGTTCGTAACTAAAAAGGTAGTGAATACCAAAAATACAAGGTTCAATATTAGAACTACTTCTAGAGTTGTATCTCTGCCGCTGCATAGCTACAGCTTAGCACCTAAAAACAGCTCTTCCTTCAGACATCACCTCTTGTTAGAAAGAGTGAAACTTGATTTAATAAACTCATACAGAAGCACTACTTTTGCCTCTTGAAGATTCAGTTGAGAATCCACGTATCCCCCTTAAAAGGGAGCATCTCATGTAATATAATAATAGAGACTACTCAAAAATAATCTGTTTGACCATCCACTGTGAGTTCTTTTAGATCATATGCAGGAAGTGTAGTCACTTTCATGCATAAACACTTTGTCACCAGTGCATGTTGGTATTTACAAATGCTTATTCCTTTGTGCAAGCCAATCAACTGGGAGTTAGTTGCAGTGCAAATCGTCTTATCTAGATGCAACCCTAATCAAAATATGAATATACCTTTTCTGTTTCTTTCTAAACTTTTCTTCTTCATACCTTGGTGAGGAAAAGTTTGATTTCAGTAAATATAACATATGAAGGCCAAATTCAACAGAAGCTGCAAACTGGTATTAGTGTCAAAACAGTTTGTACAAACATACCAAGTTTTGAAACTGATGTAATTAAGAAAAAAAATGTATTGTACCTCCAACAGTTATAAGCATTAAACAAGAAGCATTAAGATTTAGTTACTATGACATATTGATTCAATACAACTTCTTTACAGTATTAACATCCATCACTGAAATTTAAAGTCTGTATTCGTAACAGTTTGAAGAAAGATATAATCCTCCACACAAGTCTGAGAATTATCTCTGTAAGTCAACCGAGTTCAGCCTTTGCAGAACAGTTAAAGGTTCATCAGTACAGAAAGGAGTCCTGAAAGACTTGGAATGACAGTCTGAATATTCATAAGACAGCCTTCAAAAGCCCCAGTAAAAAAAATATTCTAAAGATAGCACAAGGCTGCTTCAGCCTTGCCATGTCTTTCCTCCCTGCCCCAAGAAAACTGCGTTTTCTCTATTTTATAAAAAGTTAAATTGTACAACTGATACCAGCTGAACGCTTACTGCAATAACCAGCCATCTGTGGGGGCTGGGGAAGGTTTGTCGATTTGTCTGACATGGATGTGCCCTTCTGTCCACACAGTGAGACTATATGCCATCTTTCCTTACGGAGCTCCCAGTTTGGGGTCACCTGTTGTGGTGCATAGCCTATAGGTTTTGTATGTTATGCCCTCCGATAGGCATTTAAGACTCAAGTTTATGGTTTCTACTCCATTACTGCACCCACAAATGCTATTGACAAAAGTATCACCATCATATTTGAGAGCAGAGTTGTGCTGATGTTGAAATGGGTGTTTATAATCTGGAGGGAAGGAAGAGGAGAAGACCAAGGACACTGACATTGCCTTCAGCTCTTCACTGAAGCAGTTTTAGAACTGCTGTGGGTAAGGAGTCACCATTTTTCTACCACAGCTCTTCTTTTAAATGAAATCCCAATCCAAGTGATATTTCACCACTTAACTTATTCCACATTTTAGCTTGAACACGGAAGATAATACAACTTCAGTATCAACGTGCCCAGGATTTCTCACTCACAAGCCAGTTTAGTATACCAAGGGGGAGAACTGGAACGAGACCTCGCCTCTAGAAGACTTAATTCACACCCCATAACTTGGTAGTCACACAAGGCACTATCTGCGAAAATCCCTATACATTAACATTTTGGCTATCCATGCCACTACATACCAAACTGTAGTTAGCAATATCTTCAAACATGGATACCCCTCCTAGAGATAGCAATGATCTCAGTTAAGTTTTATTAAATGCAAAGTACTACATCCAAACCAATCGCTGAATACAATATATACCCGTTCTAAAACATGATCAATGTAGAACATGTTTGAATAATAAAACGTACTGTTTTATGCATTCTGGGATGCCAACGTATTCCATGGGGATGAGTTCAGCTAGTTCTGCCAGGCTAAAGACATACCTAATTTTTTGGCTGAATTTTGAGCTGTGAAAGAACAAATGCAGAGTACAGTTAGAACTTAAAAATTTTTTCAGTAGGGCAATATTAAAAAGACTTTTTGAAGTTTAAAGTAAACAGTAGTTAGGATTATTTCTTAATTTTTTTTAAAAAAGAAATTGCTTCCAGAGCATTACCTAATAAAAGGTTTTGTGATGGCCAGAAGCGTTCTGATGAACCAAGAAGGATGAACTATGATTAATGATTTCAGATTTTTCCTTAACCTAAAGAATTCAAACAACGGACATAATTACTAGAACAAAAAGGCAGCATGACCACAAGGCTTTCTTAAATAATAAAAAACATGTTTTTTCAAGCACAACTGTCACATAAATCTAGTATTCTGACATTCCATTATTAGAAATTATCTGCAAGACAAAAAAAACCACCACACAATTGTATAGTCAAAACTTAAGATATAATATCAGTTTGACAACAATGACAAGGAAATAACATTCCAAAGAAAGATTTCTTTGAATCTTTTTACACAACTAATGATGAAGTGATTCACAGAGGATCCTCCCTTACTAAACTTATCACATTAATACATGAAGTTTTAAGGATATTCTACATGGTAACAGTATTCAGTGTTCTAACACTACTGTTTTCACCAAAAAACCCAAAAAACCCAACCAACCAAAAAGACTCCACACAAAAAACCAGCCATGCCTGTAGTATTCCACATTGTCTACTTTAGGAAGAGGTTTTCGATATACAAAGCAATTTGCTTAATTAAATCTTAACCAGTAGGCACCAGCCACCACATTAAACAGCAGTTTTTCCTAAATACATTTATCACTGGGCACGTGAATATTCTAAGAAAACACCGCAGTGCTTCTTACCTTCTGTCGATTTGCTGGTAACATTTCCTAAGCCAGCCTAAACTTGGCATTTTTCTCCGCGTTGTTGCACCATTCAGGTAAACTATCATATAGTTCTCTGCTACTAACAGCTCTAAAGTGCCAATTACATACCTGCAGAGACAAGCAAAGAATGTTCAAGTGAAGATCTGTGGATATTACAGTAATTCCTAGTAGTGCTCAAATATATTTAAAATAGTATATAGTTGGCAACAGTGTTGAGCAACATCTAATAAATTTTTCCTTCCCCTGGAAGCAGGTGTAGTAGCTTTTCTATTTGTTATCTTTCCCTCATTTGAAATATAAAAAGCTTCATTAAAAAAAAGAGAATTAATTGCCCTTACATCAAAATGCTATGTTTCACAATGTGAAATTAAGACAGTATTCAGGAGCAGACGACGACTTACTTAAATAGATTGTCCATTAGGTATCTGTAGTTAGGCTGACTGCTTTCAGGCATAAAGCAAACGGCAAACACAACAATGGCATTTAACCCATCACCATAATAACCTAAAAACAAAGAAAAAAGCAGCAGTAGTGACAAAGGTGACTATACATTGACTACAGTTACACAAAGTCAAGTACATTCAGTAAGCTTTTTCATTATTTACCTTAAAGAGTATTTTATATGGACATATTCATACTGTCACAGAAAACCTCAAAATTTCAAGTTTGTCTACTAAAGAAACAGCTGAAGTTGACGTAAATCAAATGCTGTGCCTATAATCAACATCTCAGTATATTTAATGACATTTTATATAGTCGACTTTTCTTCCAACCTAAACTCCACAGACTGTTGGGAATTCCTGAGTCATTAAATTGATTTATGCCTTAGTAGATCTACAGTTAATGTTTTCAACACTCTTAAAACCAAAAAACTACATTGGTAGCACTGACACTGTAGAAGAGATCACAGAATCATTTAGGTTGGAAAAGACCTTTGAGATCATCAAGTCCACCCATTAACCCAGGACTGCCCAGCCCACCACTAAACCATGTCCCTAAGCACCACAGCTACGTGGTTTTTAAACACCTCCAGGAATGGTGCTTCCACCACCTCCCTGGGCAGCCTGTGCCAGTGCTTCAGCACCCTTTCAGGGAAGAAATTTTTCCTAATATCCAATCTAAACCTTCCCTGGTGTAATTTGAGGCCATTTCTTCTTGTCCTGTCACTTGTTATCTGAGAAAAGAGACCTACCCGCACATAAGTACATCTTATTATGTATGTGCATGTTAGTAGCTTCATCTGAACATATGTACATTTTGGAACTCGAGTTTAATAGGGGAAAAAAATATTAAATCAACCTTACACCTTAATATTGCAACAAATGAATTGTCACATGAGTCTTTATGCCCAAAGCTCCTCCTGTGCCACCCCAACTCAGCTTAAAGTAGCAGTTTCTCAGCAGTTCCCCTCAGGACATCACTAATCCTTACCACCATGACTGATAACTTTTTTATATGGTTCAATGGCCTTCATGTCCACCCTATGGTCCTGTTCTCCAATCCTAAACATTCGCCAGCGTCGACCATCATCCTTCTCCTCTGCCACAGTGTATTCAGTAAGTGATCCTTTCCTAATTACATCAGTAGTTTTTGGTTTCGGAAGATCATCTGCCAAAGTTAAAACATGTTCAAGATCCATTATGAACACTATGTGTAGTGACAATGAATTACAACATGGGTTAACCACTTTGCTATCTAATCTATTTTAATGTTCTTTAGCCAGTCAGACATATCAGCTGACTTAGTTCCTTCAGTTTTTACAAAATAGGATCTCACGGGTGTTACATTTTATCAAAATATTCTATGTTGGCAGTTATCCTTTGACCGTAACTTTCTATGTTAAAGTACACAACAAATGTTTATCCACGTAGGAAGCCTATTTAATTGTAGGCTTTCAGAACACTGACCTTGATAAATCTCACCAAAATAGACAAAGTGGTTAACTCCAATGACAATTACACAGGTTGCTTGATCACAGATTTATGTAAAAGCATGATTTAAAACATTGACAGTACCTTGCAAGCAGACATGCAGGCAAATCTATTAGAAATTAGATCTAATTTACATATGTGCAATCAATATATATGAAATTTATGCTGACAGCAATCTGTAAGACAATTTGCTCCAATTAAATCATGATTCTTGACTTTGTTGCATAGACCTTACCCAAAGCGAGAAAAACCTACTGCAAGTTAGTTGTCTGTTCCCAAGACAAAGCTGTTAATTGAAACTATCCTTCCAGGAAAATGAAGGCAGCAGCATTAAAGGAAGAAAAGACAGAAACCCTTTTCAGCCACTTTTAAAAACAAGATACAATCATCTGGAACATTTCCTTCGCATCATTGCAAAACTAACTCTAAATACCAGTTGTTCTTCACTAAAATGATGACAATCCTTTTATACAGGTAAACCCAGAGTCCATTATGAAAACTTCACCTGCAATATGTCCAGCTATTTAAAAAACCCACTTCATTCTAGAGAGTTTGTTTCTCCATTTATAAGCTACCTTGGAATGAAGAATAGGTAGTGTTTCATACATAACGGTGAAAAGAGAGCTTCCTGTTTACACAAGAATTAAAATTACTTTATTTCCAGAATAATAATAAAAAAGAATAGAGCTTACATGTTTACTTAAGAGACATTAAGTCATGAAATTTAGAAATTAAAAACTCCAACTGTTTGATGAACACAACAAACAGGTTTTGGCTTACATAAAAGGGCCTTAAAACATTATTAAACTGCAAGTTTAAAACTTGTGCTTTAACTCCTGAACAGATCTTTTTTACCTCTAATAGAATTTGCTGGAGTCTCTAGGTTTTGCCTATAAGGCTATGATGAATTATCTACGCATTTCTTTAATTTTAAGAACACTGCTAGTGTGGCTATAGCTGTTAACTTCCTACCAAGTCATTTCAGAACTTAACACAAAATAGAGGCTCTTCTACCACTTCCAGTCATTCCAGAACACATGCAAACTCTAAGGCTACTGAGCTTTTGCCATTCTCACCACAGTAAGATATGAGATCAGGTGTTACTATTTTAAAAAATATCATTCAGTCCTCCTTAAGTACAAAGGCTTGCAATTCATAAATTTCTGACGAGCTAATCTATCATCTATATCCCTTTATATGGTTCACCTCTATTTAAAACTGGTCTATAATACATGTAAAACACCTTCGATTTTTTTCCCTAGGTTGGTTCTTAAAAAAATACTGCAACAGAGAGGATTTTCCATAACTTTGAGTCTTACAGGTGCTTAATGACATTCACCTAAGCTTACTTGGAGTTACAGCTATTATGTCGCCTGTTTACTAATCAGTCAAGGTTCAATTTGCTCTTCAAAAATTCACTGTGCCTATTTCCAGTTTCTAATCTAACTACTCTCTCCATATTTTTCCTCTTGTAATACGAGTCATAGTCACTTCTCACCTGAAAAACTGTTGACCTGCACATAAGAAAATAGAAATGTTTTAGGGCATCAGATAGAGCAAAATACTTACCTTCCCATTCAAACTCATTGCTGTTTTCTGAAGGAGTATCCAAATCGTCCAAATCAATCTCTCCACTCTCATCCAAGTCATCAGACAAAACAGATTCCTCACTGTGATCCAAAGTTAAGCTAATATCTGGAGCCATTAATTTCTTCCTCACTTTGGTTCCATTAACCTCTATATTTAAAAAAGCAAATTATTTTCAAAGCTGAAGCGAGTTTAGATAAGCCTATTAACAAGACAGAAGAGCACAGTGCTTTCTCAGAATGCATTGTAAGTTAATGCCCTTAATTTATACAGTTTCTCTTTGGAGTAAGAATTAAACACAGGGTGAAAAGAACAGCACTTAGGTGAAAGCTCTCAAGTTCTCAAGACCGTAAGTTTACCCAATTGCATACACACTATGGTCACAGCGGCAGACCACCATACTCCCTACAGAAGAAAAACCTGAAGTGCTGTCACCACCTAAGCAACTACTGCCCCTACTAACTATATCAAATAACTAAATCTTGCAAATAATGCAATAGATTCATGCCCCTAGCCCTCTGTTTTGTTAGGTATAAGTAACATCGTAAGCATCACTGATGAAATAAAAATTATTATACAAGCTGGGGGAAAAAAAAAAAAGGCTGACAGACAACAGTGAGGACACAAAATTAGAGAAACTATGAGATGAACACACATGCTTCGAGACACAAGATAAATACTTGTGTGATTTAGCAGTTGAAAGCAGGGAGCAAAATAAAATGACTGATCCAGCACTGGAAATGCCACAACTAAAGCAGATGGACAATATCTAGAAAATTTACAAATGTGAAAAACCCCATCTGTGTTATTTCCGTCTGCCCATTCAGACAGGCAACATTCTTCAAAGGCCACAAAGGTCTGAAATTGGGCACCAGACTAAGGCAGGCCCTAACTGATGCACAGAAGCCAAGTAATGAATCAAGATTTTAAGACAGGTCAGGAAATGAGTGCAGTAATTAATTTATATCCAGTATTACCTGGATAGCCCTGTTCATAGGGAGGATGAAGTGTCTATCTTATTCCAAAACCCTTTTATTTCTAGACAACATGTTTATAATACCCCTCACATACAAAGATCTTATTTAGAATGTTGTTTGCTCAAGCCTGACTCAAAAAACCCCAAATCAAACCCCTAAAAGAAAACAGAGCTTTAAAACAGCCACCTAAGTAGGAAGTAGTCAGCTTGACTGGAGTGGAATGTTCTTACCAGCTTCACTTTCTGTTCCAGCTGCAGCCAATATATCTGACTCAACAGGATCGTCCTCTGGCAGGGGCCTGGTGCACAAAGTAGAAACTTATTACAGAAGTTTTTTCTTTTTTAAATAGCCAGCTAAATGCCAAATATTTAGACTTACAGACTGCTAAAAACACCACCGTGGGACAGTACTGAATTTATGTATAGCCTAAGTTGAAGCTTTCAGTAAACAAAGCACCGAAGTAGCAGAAAATTCCTTTACAGCATTCAAGCAAGCACCTGTTGATGTGACAAATGCCAAAACACTGGTTGCTGCCAGTGTGTGTCATCCTTAAGATAACGTGTCATATTCTTGCTTGAGAAAGTCTGACATTAAATACATTACAGAAGTAGTTTAGTCATGTTATTACAGGATGGCTCCGAAGTCAGCTGTTTTAGTTTCTTTGCAGGCCCAAGCATCACTAGCAGTCTTAACTTAGAAATGCTGCTCAGTAATGTTGCTTCATGAAATGACTTGGGCCTTCAGACACCGGTAATAACATGCAAACAATGCAGTTGCAAAATATTACCACAGAAAAAGCCAAACTTTGAATTTTTCACTTAACACCGGGAACTTCCAACATGGCATTCCTGTGTTACTTCGCTTAGACATGAACAGGCAGTGATCCCTTTCCAGACCATATAGAAAGATGCCACAAAACCTTTTCCAGATTATTATGTTAATGGAAATCACTTCAAGATTATTACTGAGTGTTAACTCAGATAAAGAGGTAGCTTATTCTGGATGTTATGCATTTGATTTTAATTACTTTTTAAAAAAAATTTAAAAACCTTGGAAAATCTTCATCTTGCCATTCTTCCTTAAACTCGACACCTTCCATTCTCCAGCCAACCCGAACTGCTAACAGAGACTCCTGATCAGCCAGAACCTCTTGTCTTCAGGACAGCGGGCCAAAGAGGAGCTGCAGGAACACAAAAGAAGGTGCTACTTCAATATTATCGTTATTCCAACACTTGCAACACACCCTTTCACTTATCATCAAGTTGAGGTATTATGCAGAGGGAAAAACATAACAGGGAGAAGTTTATGGTTTGTTTCCTTTTTTTTTTTCCCCTCATACAAGCCTGCTTATGGTTTGTGTCTCTTTTTTCCCCTCATACGAGACTGCTTATGGAATGGTTTATCATACAATAATTCAGGTTGGAAGGGATCTCATGTAGTCCAATGCCCTGCTCAAGTGGGATCAACCTCTCAGTTAAAATCAAGGCCCTAAGCAACCTGATCACACTAGTTCACTCCAAACTGTAGAAACCTGACAGCACTCCAGATTCCATAGGAGATTCTGAGTAAGTATACATTTTGAGAAAAAAAACCCAGACGGTCAGATCTAAAATACAACCCAGTTCTTAAAACCAAACACACACTTTAAAGACAACTATTTCAGAAAGTGTTTTCAGAGAACTCACCATGTGATGTGCAAGTCAAGCTGTGTTTTTTCAGGTTCACCCATCACCAGCAACAAGAAATCCCCAATAATTGAACATAATAAACCATTCTGCTGCAATACAAGTCCAAGCCAGTTGAAGCTCTTTGCTGTGTTGGCTCTAAAGATTGGCAGGAACAGGTAAACTTATCAATACTAATCAAAATGGGAAACAATGACATTTTTAAATGCAAGAAGCAATCAACACACATCACCAGTAAATACGAAGTTTTAATGTAATCATACTGCTAATTAAGCCAGAGAGATAAATATTTTTTTACAGAGCTAAAAAGAAACAAGTTACACTTACTGTTTTATAGGATCACCTTTCACAACAAATCTCAATTTCTTTTCTCCTGACCTGATTACAACCACAGACTGATTTTAAAATGTCCTGCAATGCTTAAAGCTACACTACACAAGTTGATTAATAAAAAATATTTAAGACTAATTTTTTTTGTAAAATTGCCAGTACCACAGATAAATCAAACACTAATGACCAAATTTAAGATTATTCTATTGACGTTTCCCTGCTTCTCTCACCCAGAAAATGGAAGTAAAATTTCTATAAGGTAGCAACGTAGCACTGTTGAGGGTCACTCTCCTTGTTTAAATCATTTAGCCCCTGCACCCCTCAGCTGCTGGCAGTATGTGCCTGCGCACACAATCTCCAAGAAGTTGCCCCCAGCAATCGTTCTCCCAGCTCTCCCCTCTTTCTATTTGTCCTTTTTGACTAATACGCTGTTTGGAGTAGTTTCTTGCTGGTTGAATCATATGACTTTCCTCATGAGACATGTCCCCTCTCGCATTAAGACTGATGATGTTCTGAGCATACGGTTTCTCCTGGATGCTAACCTGCTGAGCGTTTGCAACAATGAATTTTGAATATTTGCTTGGAGATAAGATCATCTTTTGCTAAGTAGTAACAGTGAATATGCACATGATTCTTTATGCATTTGCTTCAAGACACTGAGATGAAGCACGAGAAGTTTCACAAGGTACCCTACGCAGTCAAGATAATACAGTGGTTACAATCAGTACGGAACGGACCATCTGATGCAAATATGCAGTTGCCTGTAAACAAACAGACACTAAGCCAAAAAGAAAAATCTACACTGATGACTTTCTTCTTAAGGGACAGACGAAGAAATGAAGAAAACTGACAGTCAAAAAACCCCAGCACCACCATAAACCACTCCTATCACTGTGCTGGTGGTGATGAGACTCTTGAACTCGCCTGCACTGCATTCACGATACAGTTCCCACAAGACAGTTTAAAGTAGGGTTTTGCTCCAAGACTTCAACAGTTTTCTCACCACACTTTTGAAGAATACCCAATGCCAAGAAACATCTATTACTTTCAGATGTACAGCATTTCAGTGCAGAAGCAATTCCTACCTGTATGTATTACATTGAAATAAACTTGATACATTAAGACAGGCACAGCATTTAAAAGTTATTCATGCTGTAGTCAAAGTTTAAGACACTCCTACAAAATACTTCTCACATTACTTAGAGAATTCTCATCAGCAACTTCTCATTAAGGTAGATTTGAAAGCAGTCATGTGCTAAATACCACATAATACAATTGCAAACATCTTACAGGGCAAGTTCCAATTTCAACATCAAATAAGCTGGAATTTAGATTTTTCAGTATCCTACTCAACTTGCAGACTAAGCAATTGTTTTGGATGTTTCAACTTAAGTCTCATGAACAAAAGCACCGTCATTTGTCAACTACAAGAACGAGAAGGAAGGAGGAAGGGTAATCTTCTCAAGAAAGTTAGAAAAGTGCTGACTTTAAACTACAGAATGATTTTACATCACTAACACAATGCTTACAGTGTGGGTCGGGGGGGAATTACTATTTCTGCTTATAGCAACTAAAGCACAGTTTAGAATAGGCTTCCTGTAGCTGCTCTGGTAGTGCTGACATCTTCTGGTTTTGTTATGCCAAAGTCTCTTTTCAATTCCACTGTAAATCAAAAACCTAAAAGCTCAACTTGAAAAATGTAATATATTGTAATAATGCAAGTATTTATTAGCCAGGTAGAGGAAAGCAATTAATTTCCTCCTGATCCTAGCACTCTTCACGGCCAACTCAAAAAGTCATGGTTTCTGAGAACAGCAAGCCTGATCATTTTTATTCTCCGTCGCTCATTGCTTTCCATTTTACTTGAAGAAATGGAATTGGCAGACCGGAAGCGATCTGAAGGTCACAAACTTGAACACATCAAAGAACATCTGGATACAGGATTGCCATGCGGTTCTACTCTCTTACCAGAGCCACTGGACTTTGGTGCTCAACAATGCCTTTTACATTTTTAAGTATCTCAGCAGGCAAGTCACCATACTACAAGAAGGAAAAAAGTATCACAAGGGAACACATCACTAAAATGCACTATTCTTCCACTACAGCTAACGAACAGATTTCCATTTCCAGACCACCAGGTTAAACCTACTTAAGTTTGCATCTGAAGAGTATTACTGCTTGCACCAGGAGTCAAGTATCTGTGTTCTCACCCTTTTTCCTGGAAGAAGAGATAATTTTCAGAGATCTCTCGTTAATACCAAGCTGGCTTAGTTAGTAGGTGCTGGAATAGCAAACACAACAGTGTTAAGAAGCCTATTATAAACTGCCATTTTATTAAATTTAGTTTACAGCTAAACAGAGACTGTGTTCTGTCCCAGATATTCAAAAAAAGAGACAACAGAATGCATGAGATCACTTTTACTCATGAAGTTAAAGACCCCTCGCAAAAATTTTTTAGGTTTTCACCCTAGAGTCCTCAGAAGAATACAGAAACAAATAGGAATTACACACCGATGTGGTTATACCTGCCTATCCACTACAAAGGCCTATATTCAGTCCTCACTCAGCACCTCAGCATTTGAAGTAGAACAAACATAAAGTTTATTTTGCAAGACAATTGCAACAATAAGCACACTGTTGAACTATGTACCTGATCGGCAAAGAACAGCAGGCTGTTTCCATCTCAGAAAGTTGAGATCAACTTTGGATAAAGGGAGCCTACTTTTTTCTACATTTCCCCCTCACCATTTCAACAGAAACATTAACTGAGTGTCAGTGACGAGAACTCCAGGTTACAGGCATCAAAGAGGTGCCTCTAAGAGTATTTTTCACATTTGATTTTACAGCAAGCCAAAAGTAAGGAACGGATATATTTTCTGCTACACACATCCACGTGGTGCAGCTCAATATAATTTCTCGCTATAATTTCTAAGCGTTTTTACAGCCCCATTGGCTTTTTGAATGTGGCCACGCCAGCAGTGATCCCAGGAAACATTTCCCAGACGTGACGATGGACACCCACACTTTATCACTTGCATGTTTGCATAAAGAGGTGATGCAAGGACTTCCACAGATAACAAGTGGGGGTTTTTTTTATTTCTTTGTCTCCTTTTACTCCTTTCTCTCGGCATCAAAGCGTGGAGAAATCAGCCAGCTAAAAGAGAAAACCTGAGAGCACTCTTGCTTTCATCTGTCAAGGCTGCTACTCCAGACTCCGCGTTCAGAGCAACAGAAGGATCCGCACTTGCGGGTCACTGCGAGTCATGCGAAGGTAAACGCGAACTCATCAGACAACAGCCGAACCCGAGCACGCCCTGCCTCCGCGCCCTGCTCCTCCCCAAGGCGCAGGTGCGCCTGCGAGGTCACCGACAGCCGCCGGCTGCGGCCGGGCGGGAGGCACCGCGCTGGC
>JAVJGI010000063.1:21096112-21128462 GCA_035590275.1 Ibycter americanus
AGCCCATCGCAGCGGACTGTGTTTGTATCTAGCAAGTGGTTTCAGTTGTGTAGCTGATTTGCAGTTCATTAATCTAGAAAGCGTGGCCCAGTTCTGGTAAGGACAATGTATCCATCCCTATTCTGCTTATTGCGCCTCATATGCCCAGTACAACACACAGTTTAGAGAGATGGAACAACTTTTTTTTTCTTTTTTTTTTTTGGGTAGGGGGGAACAACTAGAGCAAAAGCAGCTGAGGAGCCAAAGCTGATGTAAACATACATTAGGAAATTGTTTTGATCTGGCCTATCAGGCTGCTGGCAATGCACTGTGCTTCCTTGGGAGACATGCAAATTTATGGGACACAACTTGACATGATTAAGGCAATGCATACAGAAGAGGTAATTGCCCTTCGGCAAGAGAATGATGTCAAGAATCAATGATTCTTTATGTTCTTGGCAGTGCAGGTAGGATCACGAAATTAGGGACCTCTTGCAGATGCATTATAGTTTAGGTGTTGGGTTGGGTATTTTTTAAACTATGTTTTTCCAGCTTTTATGGTTGTATTACTATTAGTTGTTTGTCTTGCAGGGGAACCTAAGGACAACAGTCAATTTGCAGTCTTCAAAACCTAGATCTGTATCTGCTGATACTGTGATAGCTGGTTGGGTCTGGAGACACCACCACCACAACAACAACAAAAAAAGAGTGAAAACAATGGCACAGGGAGGCACCAGCTTCGGCTGTTCACTCACAGCAGTGGGGTTCTTCGCTTTGAAATTTAATTATCAGAGGCACTGACACTCGTTGTTGACAGACATGTGCTCAGAACTCATCCACATGCCTGAGTGGAGTCAGATTCATCTTGTGCCAGGGTTAATGCAAAATTACTGATCACTACCTGGGAATTTGGGGGTAAGAATGGCTGAACTTAAGGTGAAAGACTCCATATCCTATTACTACTCCCCTGGGTCAGCCTAGCAAATAGCTAACTGTAATATCTTAATTAACCATGTGTTAGAATCAACCTTATTCTCCCTCGCAAGCTGTACACATTGCTAATTACATTAGGTAAGCACACAAGAGCACAAGGGAAGCAGGCATTAGTGCTGCGGTGGGGCAGTTAGGTTTCCCACTGTAGTGTATAGCGAGGCAAGTCTGGTGTCGCTGGTGTGGTGCTGAAACAGCACCCTTTAATTTAATGCAAACATAAGGATAAGGGAGACCATACTCTCTGTATGTTGGGGAACGTTACCCTTCCAACCCCCCAGACAGAACAGACACAGCTGATAAAGGAGGCTGTCTTTGCATTCCTTTCCCCTGTTAAGTTTGGCAAAGGCAGAAACTAGTAGGAAGAGCCCAAGCGTGTTGCTCTGGAAGCTGTCATCTTTCGTACACCCGCTGTACCGAGGGTCTCCGACACGCACGTCCTGCTGCTTTGCATGCTCAGGAGCCCAAGCGCCGATGGAGCCTTGCTGCGCTGCTGGCTGCGCAGGGGAGGGAAGGGGAAGGCTCTCGTATTCCGGCGGTGCACAGCTGGCGTATGATTCATCAGGGACTTGTACCATCTGGTGCAGATGAGAGTCTTATCATGTTACACAGTGTCTTTATCAGAAATAGGGACTTGGAAGAACATGGCAAAGCTAGGATTAGTTTGCTGGTGCAAATTTAACTTTTGAACTACAAACCTCACGTGGAGAGGCTGACCGCTTCCAAAAATCATGTTCTCCAGTTTGTCCAATGCACAGTTGATAAATACTTGATTTTCTAGCTTCTGCTAGCTGGATAAAACTTTAAAAAGTGTGTAATTTCTTGTCGATTTTTAGGTCTAAAAAATATAGTCCCAAAGTCCTTTTTAGAGCTAAAATGCTTCAAATTAGGTTTTTTCCATACCTGTCCATCAGTACACCGTTTCTTTGATGTTTCCTCCACTGGTACCTGTCATGTTCTTCTTTAAATTTGTTTTTGGTTCTCTGTTGCTTTATGCATTAAATGCAGTTTCTTGAGGTAATTCCCGTCTAAGCTTTTTCTGTCAGTCCCTGGCCCTTCATCTCTGAGCTTTTATTCAGTCAGAATACTTAGATTTTATCCTAGCCATTAATTTTAATTTTTCAAACGGTATTTTTGAAGATTAGCTAAATTAAATAATTTTTGCAATTAGCATCAACTTAATCCGTAATGGAAGGTACATAACAGCAGAGATGGAGTCTCTCAGATTTTGACGGGTACCCTCACTGGGTTTAATGTTTTGTACAATATCTCCTTAAGTGAGCAAACAGCTCACCTCGGTGACTTCCTTCCCTCACACCTAGGCTGCTGGCCACATAGAAATAGTATCTTTGGTTGTGGGGAAAACTAACTCTCTTTTTACATTGCTGAGTTCTGAGAGGGAGTGTTGTTAACCCTGATTGTAGTAAAAACCATTTTTTGCCATTTTTGGGCCTTCTCTCTGGCACTCGATAGGTGATGGTTGCTGAACCTCCATGGTGTCACATATGAAATCTACCACCAAAAAAATTCTTTCTTAGAACTTGATTTCATAGACATAGGTGAAAAAGCCAAATTACCAGTTTAACCAGTGGAAATCAAGGAATAGTAATCTCCAGCAGGCACACTAGTGGAGAGGAGGCTGGAGATGGGCTGGCAAGACCAGTCATCTCAGGATCAGTTCCTGGATCAACAACAACGGTTGGGTCTGAACATACCTCAGAATCTTAGGACTCGGTCATTTAGGCTGATGTAAGGAAGCAAACACACTGGTACTTGTATTAGGCTCATTTGAGTGTTTGGCTATAGACACATCTGTGCCTGAAGTGCTTTAATTTGAGGTACCTGGTTCTGAGCAGACCTTCAGCTCAGACCTGTGATTAAGCTCAGCTTGATTTTCTCTGATGATTAAATGTTTACTCTCGTCTGTTCGAGGTCCTCAGATAGTTTCATTTTCTAAGACAATTTTTTTTATTTTTTTTTTTTTTTATTGTAAGCAGGGATATGCATTTAATGGTTCATTTACTCTGTCATCATATGGCATCACTTAAAATTAAGTGATTGGTTTAAGCCAAAACTTCATTTTGTGCCTGATGTGGCCTACCTGACTTCAGTGACAGTTTTGTTTAAAGTAGTAGTGTGTTAAGAATTACTGTGATTCAAGAATAGATGATGAGTTTCTAAAAATGATCTCTGAAGTTTAGAAGACAAGTAGGCAGTTCTGCTGGGGTAAGACTTATTTTTTACTGGGTTTGGCTGAGCTTTCCTTCTGTACTCTGTAAACATACTTTGGGCTTGGTCACGTCCTACTAGTCTAGCAAAATTCTTACAGACTACTAGTACAGCTGGTAAAAAAAACCAAGCAAAAACCCCCAAGATACCAAACACCAAAAAACCTCCCAAACATTAGCTACTTTCATCAGAAGTAAACACATGAACTTTGAGATCCTAGGATTAAACACAGAGGATACGCATGGGTAACATTAAATAACTTAAGTTCTTAAACCAGAAGTAGTGAGACTTTCAGCAAGAAAACAAGATTTTACCTTTCTGCATGTAGAAGGGCCCCAAATTATGGTGCATCTTGGCTGTTGCTGCACTGGCGGTTCAACTTAAAAAGCCTAGCTGCACCTTTCTGGCAGAGGATGCTGCACTGTGACACAGTCTGCAGGACAAAAAGTTGTCTGTTTCTTTTCTGTTACAGTTTACAGCCTGTTTTACCAGCACAAGTCGAAAGCTGTGGCAATTTTAACTAAATTATTACATGATTAGGTTAATGAGTAAAAGCTGTCTTTGCTGGCTCTGCCATGGAGGCAGTAACAGACGAGTGGTCCTGATAACTCCTGAATTGGAGATAATGAACGAAACCCCTTTGGATGCCTTTGGAATGAAGACGGACGTATAGAAAAGTCTGCGTGTAATTTTCAGTTCTGCTCTTTTTATGACCTTAGCCAAGGACAATCACAATCTAAGGTGTGGTTCCTTAGCGCCCCAATTCATAAACAAACTGTGTAACTATAAATTCTTCTGAGCAAGGATGATGTTAAGCTGTTAGTTTTGCACAGTGAGGCCTTGGCTTTGTCTGGAGCTACTGAATGTTACTGTAGTAGAAATCAACAATACCAAACTATTGATTTAGGGATCATTTAAATTCCGTGTTAATGATATTTGTTCAGCTATAGTCCATGTATGAACCTCACAAATGAGGAATACTCTCAAGTCATTGAAAACCCTTCTATGAATATCCTCTGTAATATTTAAGCCTTTCAATTTACTTAAGGCTGAGCTGAACGTGTGAGCTCTGCAATGATTAATGAGATCTCTGAGAAAGGGGATTCGCCCTCAAATACCATTGCCTTCTAAAGTTTGCACCTAAATGCTTCCAGAGACCTAATTTATCATTTGTGGGTATCAGTCTGTTCTCTCGCAGACATACTGTGGATCTCAAGTTCTATGGAAATAGGGGAGATAAGGAATGGAGATACAAGCGCAGCATTTTGCAGCCAAGTGGTCACATATGAAATTAAACCAGACCTATTTGTTGGCTAGAACATTGGGAAGGAGGAGGTTTTTCCTGAAAACAGAACTGAAAATCCTTTGCATCACCGCTATTCACTCAAGGTAAGCAAAAATCAATACAGATTTGGCTACATTTTGTTAGATTCACAGCCAAATAAAATGTGAAAAGCACTGTCACACATGACAATGTTGGGGCACCGTAAGCACCGTGAGATAATAAAAAGGCAGTAAGAGATGTGTGTTGTGTCTCACAGTCTTCAGTGTATCCCCCAAACATGCAAAAATATTGAGCAAACCAAAAAGAGCCTTCTGCAATGGAGCAATCTAGAATATTACCCTTAATTTCCAGTATATTTACAAACTGCTATTACTAAATATGACTCATCAAGATTAAAAAAGAAAAATAATTCAGTCAGAGCTGTTGGCAAGTCACTATTTAATGTTACTTTTTGTATTTGCTGTGATAAGCACTAAAATTTGCACACTCCTGGATAAATCATTGTTTAGCAACGTCTAGAGGCTCTAGTAAATGGTTTAAAATTGCCACAATGTAATAAATGGTTATTTGATAATGAATGAAATTGTTTGAAAATACTGTTAAAATGTCAAGTTTTAACATATAGAACATTAGTCAAAAGGAGTGCAAACATGGAAACCGTAGTGACACTATAAATATACCGCAACAAATGCATTTATTTGTACAGGGCAAATAGTAGGTGCTGTATACAAACCAGTATAAATTGATATATGAAGTTAATTTCAATCTGTAAAAGTAATTGCATTGGTTTAACTTATTTAACTCTCCTTACAGTAATATTTATAGCAGAGCAAGAAAGTAAAGAAATAAATTATGATAAATAGATAAAATACATAGGAAATGGGAATTGTTTTCCAGTTTAATTACGCTGTCACATAAAATTATCACAGAAATACACTATGCCGACGAGAAGAATACATTAAAATCCCATTACGCTGTGCAGAGTTGGCTAGCTTTTGTGGCTGTTTAATCCATAAATAGCTTTTCATCTTTTCAACTATCATGAAAAGTTAAACTTTGTAAAAAAATATAGTGGTGCAAAAAGGACAATATAGGCTGTGCCAGTTGATGGTTAGCCTGTAGCATGAAGCTGGAAAGCAAGAATATCATACCTTTGTCTTCAAGAATAAATCTGACCACGTAGTAAAATCTGAAGGAAAAAGATGCCCACTCAGAGTAATTTTCATTCTTTTTTTTTTTTTTTTTCTCGGACACGACTCTTAGCTGGAGAGTTTTTGTGTGGCTGTAGTCTCTATATAACGTGCTCACATATTGTAGTGATGGGCCACTATTTTAACTACAGTAAAAGCAGGACCAACAAGCAGGCAAAACATTATAAAAGCGCATTTGTTTTCTTCTTCCAAGCCAGATATTTGTGATTTCAACCTGAAGTTCATCTTACCATTTCTTTTCATGATGAACAGCATTAATTTGTGTGGTATTTTTTTATCCTTCTCCTTTCTATGTCTTGGTCTGAACACAAAATGACAGCCTCACTAGAGGCAGAAAGATGCATGTAATTCTCTGAAAGGGACTTGATTTTTCTTCTCAATTTTTTTTCAGAACACTTGAAGCTTAGTTTGCTTGAGAACAGTTATCTGCTTAGAATATAGGTAAAGAACACTGTAATGCAGCAATTATTGCTAATAATATGGCTGCATTATTTTGACCTCTCAGTTATATCATAAATCTTGCTGTATTTTTAAATTTGCAACCTCCAAAGCTGTGTGATTAAGTAGAAGCTGGTGCTTTACTTAATAATAATAATAATAAAAAATAAATATTATTCTTTAGGGTTTTAGTACAAAGGTGGAAAATACAATTCTTCAGAGACTTCAAATTCAGAGAAAATTTTTTAATATAGACTTCATTAATTTTAAAAATCATATTATTTTTAAACCTACTTTATAAATCTTTAGCATGTGATTGACGAGATTTGATCAATGAGGATAAGCAATACTCTGAGTAGAAAGGAAATCTCTAGAATACGAAATATCTGTGAACAGAGTACTATGTGCAAACTGAAACCCTAAAAGATAAGGCAGCTTCCTGTGTAAGATGAGATTTAGGTAATCAAAAGATATTCCTAGTACTTGTCATACTTGTATAAATTAAATGAATGGACTTGCTCCAAAACTTTATTCCAGCTCTTTAAAATTATGTGTATGCTGCAGGAATGATTTTTTAAAGCTGTCTATTGCTATAAAAGAATGGCTATAACTAAAGTAAGCTATCATTAGACTTTGGAAGGGATCGTTTATTATACTCCAAAATGGCCTGTTATTTACAGTTCTTATTAAAAAAAATTGAACGTGGAATGCATTCAAATTTCAGCAAAGTTGTAATACTGTTCACTTGCCTTCTAACAGTAGAAATGATATTTTTTCTCATGATAATGACTTATAGTCTTTATACTACCACATGAGCATTTCAAAAGGACAAAAATTGAAATCATCATTGGAATGTTTGTGGAAATCAAAGACAAGCACTTTGAATCTCATTGTTAAGTTTCTGATGCTAACCCATAGTACCTTTGGTGAGTCACTTCTTGTTATTTTCTCCTGCCGACCCATTTGTACCTTTGGTGACACATGTATAGTTATTGTTTTTTGTGGGTTTTTTTAGAGGGGCTTCTGATTTTAGCAGTCCAAAAATTAGATAAAAGCCTAAATTTTTAATATATATATATATATGTATAATGTTATCTAAACTACACTGAAAGCTAGTGCTCATCTTCAGTAGCCCCAGATATCCACCTCAAAGTATTTTCAGAACTGAGGACACAAAACACGACAGCCATAACTATCTCTCATTAAAGATCTGGAAAATCAACTACTGTAATTGTTGGAGTTTAGACACTATGATTATGAAGACATATAAAGACATATGTAAAATTAATACACCTAATCCTAAGGAATATTTCTTCTAGGTTTTGCCCTTTATAAATTATGCCACTATAATTTTTGCTTGGAGAGCTGGGTTTAAACAAATGCAAAATGAAACTTTACCAGAATCAAATCTCTCTTCAGCAAGAACCATGAACTTGGCCTCAACGGCTTTGATTTGGAGGCTGTCTGTAAGATTTGCGTTGTTGTAAACATTTCATGCAACAGTAAAGGTAATATCCATTTAAGGGGATAAAATTTTTTTAAAAAAGCTAAGTGATACTGAATTATGAAAGAACAGCCCAGAACTGAGCGATGTCATGAATTGCTGTCTTCCTCCTATTAAAGTCATTTAGTCTTTGAAATTTTATTTTTCTATGAAAGAAGGAGGAAACTCAGAATGTTTGCATCAATGCTTTCAGGCTTAGGATTGATGCACGCTTTTACACACCTTTTTAGGATGAAGTACTGTTCAAGCTAATAATTAATAATAATTAACATTAGAAGTATCACAGTAATAAACAAGTAACGGTGTTTGTTACAAACACACATACACACACCCCACGTAAAAAGAGAACTAATTATATCCATCAGGTTGAGTTATTACTATTTTGCTTCATGCAGGACAATGTTTAACATCAAAACTGTGCAGAAATACTCCACAATAACGTCCTAAATTCAGAGTCATCCTGTAGGGTCATTTACACTTCCTTAATTACGGCTTCTTGGACTCCAGTTCGTTCTCAGTGAAGTCAGTAGAACCACAACAGGAGCAGAATCCAGGCTGTTTGACCGCAGATGAGACTCTGGAAATCACTAACTTCTAGGAGTAAATTGAGGTTTCACTTGAAATTCCAGTAGTGGTGCTTTTGTGCCTCTTCCATTGAGCGAGTGTCTTGGCATAACAGAAATAGTGCTTATCTTTAAAGCATTTGCTAAGGTCTCCGTTTGTCACCCTTGTATGGCTCCCTTCTGTCATATTTTACATGTTCATGCCTTCAGCAAGAGTGTAGAGGCCCTCTTATCTGTGAACATACTCCTCAAAACACAAAGAACTGAACAGAGGTAAAAACATCTTCTCTTGCTAGTTTTTTTCATTTTCTAGAAAATAAAATTACATATGTACAGAATCGATAATTCCTTAAAAGAAAGAAAAAGCATTGTGAGGGTTGGGGTTTTTTTTTGTTTTGAAAAATGAGATAATTCTTAAATGACAAATATCACTATAATGACAAAAAAAAA
Source organism: Ibycter americanus (assembly GCA_035590275.1). Taxonomy (NCBI): domain Eukaryota; kingdom Metazoa; phylum Chordata; class Aves; order Falconiformes; family Falconidae; genus Ibycter; species Ibycter americanus. The sequence continues at coordinate 21,104,762 of JAVJGI010000063.1, forward strand.
AGGGGGGGCGACGATGGACGTATTTGTTATCTTCAGAAGTCAGATACAGAACTGAGTCCCTAAAACTGAGGAAGGTGTTGTTAAAACAATCCCTCCACACTGTCACTGAAGCAAAATATGGAATTCCTGTATGTTTTCCAGCATGTACCAAAAGTTGTACTCAAACCTCCAGGGCTGTCTGTCCCGGACTTGAAGTGTTTTTACCAAACCTAGGAGAAAGTAGAGGAGCCAAGTGAGTCAGAATGCCTGTCAGTTAGCATGTTGTAAAATTGGGGCTTATTTACCACCGTTGCCTACTAAGAATTTTAGGCATCTGTTTGGTAAACAGGACCCGAGGTAGTCCTATCTAAAGGCCCCAACTCCGCGTAACGTTTGAGCAACGCAGTCAGAAGCAGAAGGGCCGTTGCTGAGCTTTGCTCCCGCTGCCTGCGAGCACCTTGCTGGATCGGGGCCGGTGCCGGGCGGGAACGTACGCGCGATGCTGCGGGGCGCGAAGGAGTTCGGTCCGTTGCGCTGTGGCTGAGCACGGCCAGCCTTCCTTTCCCGGGAAGCCTACGGCTGCCCCTTGGCACAGGCTGGCAAGGCACATTGCGCCTGGGATAGCGGCTGCGGCTGCGTCAGCTGCGCATTGATTAAGATACAGATGAGCCGTGTGCTGGCGAGCTGAGCTGTTAAATGCAGTTTCGGGGAGGTTCAGCGGTGAGGGATTTTGCAAGTGCCAGCTCAGATTTTCCTTTGAACTGCATTAGCCATAAATATGGATTATTCCTGTAGGTCCTGTATGTGGAGAATTTGATCTGTTTTAAAGGTTCACCAGCAAAATATGAACATAATTATTTCCCAGCCAGATAAATGAGTTACTTTAGTGGAGACGTTTTGATCATGTGACTTAGTCAAAGTGCAGAAAAAATTAAATATTTCCATCCCTGTCTGCCTGAAACTCTTACTGTTATATAAATATATACATACACATACGTTTACATAATATACACATAGAAAATATTGCAAATTTTGTCAGCTTTGCTGGATTATTTTGTTTGAATAGCAAAACAGCAAACAGGTTCCTAAACAAAAGGATAATCCGATTTCATTGCTAAAATCTAAAGTGAATTTAGTGTTTCCTACTATTTGTGAATAACTGCTATCTGAAAATATTAATTTATGACTATTATTGAGCAGGTGACCACTCAGTGCTAATAGGAACTAGCAATTAGTGTATGTAAATCAACTGAGACAGCAGCATCTCAATTGCCGTTCTGCGTAGAGGAATAGTTAATTTATAGGAATACATGTTTCCAGCCTAGATTTTAAAAAGTCACGTTTTCCGCTGCTGAAGACCTCCATACCTATAATATTTGTTGTGCATTTTATGATTATTCTTAATGCCCTTGCAAACACATGTAATAAAATGCTAACAAACCATCATCCATTACTTAATTATGTTTATCTAGACGGATAAAGTTGGGGTGGGGGGAGCCTGTGGTAAAAAATATTGTTTCCCATTTGGCAAACACAGACTAAATTTACAGCTTAATTATTCCTTGTAGTGCTGTAGAGGGATTTTTCTGTTAATCATACTTAGGTCCAGAGTTGATTTAAAAGAAAAAAAAATTGTGGATTTTTTTTTTTTTTTTCCAGTGAGGTTTAAAAAGTATATTGACTCCCAATTAAATCAACTTCCCCTCCGGCAGGGGATCTAAATGTTTGTGAACCTTCACTGGGAACTACATGGGAGCTTTTCTGACAGTGATGAAACACCTTCTATAAGGCAAGACAAATATCTCGGAAAGTAATGTTATAGTTGCCTTCAGAAACTTTGCCTATGGAAAATATCAGAATAATTAATCTTAATTAATAAAAATACCTCTATGTTTCAGCAACCAAGCGCAAGAAAAATAGAGGTCAGTTCAGGAAACCTTAATTCATGAGAGTATCCCACTAAATTCCGAAAGATCCCTTGTGTGCACAGTGATGCCCGTGTGATTAAAGACTGCAGTTTATCATTAGGTGTGTTTTTCAATGCTCCATGAGATCTTTTTAATTTGAAATTTTTAAACAGTGTTTTTTCAAAGCCAAATCTCTGCCAATCACCACAGGACCACTAGACGCTGAAAGCAAAATCAGAAATTGTGTTTTGTAACACACTTGACTCTTCTTGCAAAGATAGCCTAGGAGGTGCTTACTGAGAAGAATCATCAACAAATCCTCATAGTATATTCTTCGGCAGTAACTGGGCAGAAGTATTCATTGCGGTGAATAATTTACATTAAAACCAGTCACATTGAACTTGTACAGTAACCCATGAAAATATCTCCTTTTAATGCTGAAGCTTACCATCTTCATAGTTACAAGATAAATTTGTACATCATTTAGCTGCATTTGAAATGAACAGGTTGGCAAAAAATTGATGTATCTGTCTCGGCTCTAACCAGCTGTGATTTGATTAACTTCTATGTTAAGTAGCTAATAAATTGCTTTCTGCTAAGTATTTAGAAGTACATACCATGAAGAGTTACTAAGTTCCATTCCTCCCAGAGTACCTTCCCAACTTGGCACAAAACCTGCCTTTGTTGCACTAACACAAAATAACACATCAACATTTTACACTGTGTCTGAATTCTGGATATGTATTAATGAAGTACTTGCCCCATTTTTTTTCCCCTGATATTTTCATATTTTTTCCTGGTATAGGAATAAGTTGTAGGTTGTTAAGCACTGGCAAGAAAAATAAGAAGATACTTTAGTTACAAGGGTTGAAAATCTGTTCAGTGAAAATATAAGTAGAAAAACCTTAATCCAAAATCCCATACACAGATATTGCTAAGGTCTCATTTATCAGCCTCAGTAAAATGCTGAATTAATAATTTTTGCATAGATTTGAACCCATGCTACCAGATAAGTTATGTAAACTTAGAAATTTACTACTTGACTATTTGCCTCCTATTTTCTGGACATCAATGGGTAGCCTATTATGAAATGTTGAACAATTACCTATATTAGTAGTTCTTGAATACATCTTTGCATTAGAACAGATTATACTTTAAGAAAAAAGGCTAGAAAAGTTTTTGTTCTTAAAAATATGTAAGAAACAAAACAAATATTTATTTCCATGGCGTTCCACAGATCATCATGTTGCAATGAAGAATATGTAGCAGCACAAAAGTAATAATCAATACTGAACAGTCACACCAGTGTAGTTACAGAAAAGGGTGTGACTTGGGCTTTTTCTGGTCTCATCATGCCAGCAAAAATTTTGGCATACACGAAGGTACACAGCTTTAAAAGGTGCTTTTAAAGACTTTAAAAGATTTGTGTTTCTTTCATGGAATTAGCTATATCAGTGTGAAAGATTTCCTACTGATCCCTATCCACACTAAGGGAACTTTTTTACTTTTCATTAAATGATTATAAAGCAGCAGGAGCTTTTTGAAAATTTTTTTAAGCTAGAGACATGCCCTAAATAAGACCCACTTTTTACGTCAGAATTGTTTTAAAGCATGTTCTTTAAATCAGAAGAAAAAAATAGGAAAAAACAAATTAAGTCCAAAAAGTGAGCTTTTAGGAAAACTGCTTATAATACTGGATGATAGCATACATGTAATTAGGAAAAGGTAAAAAACAAAAAGGAAACATTGACATTAGGGATGCTATGTTTGGACTTAAAGCTTTTGAAACTCAATACAAGGTACCCCACTGCAAAACACAGAAGCAAATTCATAACCTTAAAAGCACTGCTAAAAGGTAGCCAACTTTCAGCAAGACAAAAAATATCAAAGTCATTACTGATCATATGTTCCCTTCAGACGAAAGCCTTTCCAGACACTGATCAAATATTAAACAGAAGAACAGTCAGAATTGGCCAACAGTAAAATCTGTAATAGAAAATTCAGAGACCTATAACTTAATGCTTTTTTAAACCTGACCAGGAGGGGAAGAGGAGTTAAAACCCAGCAGTTCCTGACAAACTGTTAAAAAATAGTTAAAAATGTTTCTCCTTCTCTGAAGGCAGGAACTTAATATATTAAATGAGGAAAATACAAACCTTTAATATGTTAATTCGAAAAGCTGAATCTTTGTTCCCCAAGTTAAGTAGGTGTGCAGACATAGCCAACCTTATTTAAGTCATAAGAATGATAATTAGGGTCACTCTTCAGGAAAGCTCTTAATCATATGCTTACAGAAGTCGATAGCTTAAAATACCTGTCTAAGCACTTCCCTGAAACAGGCCTTACTAGGTGAAAGTTAACGTATCATGATCATATGGAAAGTATCTGAATAATTTCATGCCTATTTATAGTCCAGACAAACACGAACTCTCATTTCTTACTCAGTTTTCACATGTAAAGCATTTCATGTAACTGTGAGGTTCCTGGTAATAGTTGGAATTTTTCAGCCGATGAAGTCTGTATCAAAAAGCTTATGAAACGTTATTCACTCCCTGTGACGTCTTAGAAAACCTCTTTTAAAAGTGCTGTACAAGCGCCGAATATTAAAGCATCTTCTTGGACTGAAAATTAGCTATTGAGACAAAAATTTAAAATCCTCTTGTAGTGAATATAGACCATTTAGTACCATCTAAGATTTAAAAACAAACAAACAAACAAACAAACAAACTTCTTCAACATTTCAAAGTCTCATAAAAATTCTCCTGGCAGATTTAAAAGGTAAAATCTGTTGCGGTTATATTGATGATATAATAATTTTCTTTTAGGATGTGGATCAGCATTTAGCAAATATAACAGCTGTACTATGAATATTACAGTCTCTGAGCTTAACTCTAAACCTGAAAAATGAAAATGCTATAAGAATATAGATTAAATAATCTGTAGCGTATTTTATTTTAAAAAAAATTGGCTGTAGACCAGGTGAGTTGGTTTTGTCACATTTCCTGTGCCCTGAAATATGAAGCAAATCCAGCAGTCTTGGTTTTACAAATTGGTATCATCTGTAGACTATGGTTATCTATCTTTGAAGAGCCTCTTAGTAACGTTACAGGGCAGGGAGAGAAAAAACATCAGATAGATAGATGAGCATAGAATATTTCTAAAAACTCTTTAAAACTGTCTGATTAATAAACTTGTGAATAAGGCCTGCTTGTTAAACACCTACTTGTGTAAATGCTACCTAAAGACAAATTTATCAGACCGGTGAGAGTTTTCTTTCAATATCCTGGTATCTATGAGAAAACATTTGTTCCCCGTACTGACTTGATAACGCTACAGAGTACAGTAACACCATAAATAAAATCCATCAAGAAATTTCTGGGAAAAAAGCTGGTCATCCATTTATAGAATCAAACCCACTGTTACAGAAATTATTTTAATCACTGGTAAATAAAAACCCAAGCAAATAAAGAAGTTTCGTTTAATAAAAATATCAGAGCCCATACTTACACAATTAGTTTGGGGTTTCCAAAACCGTTCAGTGGTGGCCTGACTTCTCTCCTATTGAAGTCAACAACCGGCTCAAGGGAGAGCAAAGTGCTAGGCTAGGTGCTAGTACAGAGTTTGGAACAGTTTTTAGAAGGGAAATTCCATTAGGAAATGTCAGCTTAGTGAAACCATAGTGTCACACGCGGGCCAGCTCGGGCTCTCAGAGCGCAACCACAAACCCCAGATCCTCCAACAGGCTGTTTCAAATGCCGGTGGTCCAGACGCAGATGCTGAGGTGCAAGCAGGAAGAGGGATACCAGATGACGGTTCATGACCAGTGAGTCCACAAAATTTGAAAGTGTGAAGCACATTTAAAAATACTGTCCAACAGTTGTTTGTTCTCAATGGAGGCTTAAAAGAAGGACACCAGCCAGGAGCAGCAGATCAGTAACATCACCTGCAGCCACGTAACAGTCTCTCTTCCGACCCACAGGTCAAGACTGGCATGAAGCTTCTATTCAGATTGGGATGTTCACAGGAATCCAAGCTACTGAGGAAGGTCCATGTTTGATGTTCTGCATCTGGTGCTGGAGGCGTATGGTTTTAGTATGGTTTGGGGTAAGACTGTCTGCATAGACCCAGAGGGTCATATCAAGTGCTCTAGGTATCATTAGGTTTATTGGGTAAACTGAGTAAACCTGTACTCCAGGATTGTCTTCCTGCAAGAAATTCTGGTGGGTGGCTAAAGCTGGATTCATTGGTTGTACTGGGTAAGTCTCCTGTAGGAAATTATTGTGTGAGTGTCTTTCAGCAAATATGAAAATACTAATTGTACTCAGTTCCTGAAGAAATCCAGAATTCCTGAAGACATTCTTCAGAACTGAACTCTTCCTCACTCAGAGGTACAATTTTGCTATTGTAGGGGGCTGTGCTGAAAGAGAGAGCAGCCTGTAAGTGGAAAGTGGCATCCTCCTTTACTCCCAGTTTTGTCTGGTTAAGATAACAGATGATAAAAGCAGATTAAAAAAACCCCACAAAACAAGAAACCAAACCAGGTTGGTGCCAGGAATGGAAACAGCAGCAGCAGCACGGATCACTGCTTCTCCTTTCTCCCACCAGCAGTCAGTCAGGTAACAGATTCGTGATATGTTAGAAACATGCTGCGTCAAAGCCAACAAATCCAGCACCAGCCATCATAGGAAATAAAATCAAAAGAACATTTTCTTTCCTAACCACTGACCCTACTGGACTCCCTCAGAAAAAAGCAGGCTACAGTCCCCCCCCAGCTGGCAACAATGGTGCCAAGGAACCAATTATTCCTGTAATCTATTAATAACTGCCCTTCCACCCCCAGACCAAGGTTAGGTGATAAATTCTGCAGATTTAGAATGAGGAAGCAGAAATAAAACTGAGCAGTGGATGTAGGAGCTTCCAAATTTTGTCCTTCGTAAGATTTGAAGTTAGAAAGGAGTGGAGAGACACAGGTGTCAAGACCACTTTTAGTGTGACTGTTTTCAAACATACAGGATACAAGATCCAGGAACTACAGTATATGTTTCAGGGTGTAGCTGGAGTCAGACTAAAGTCATTTAATCTGTTCAATTTGTATGCTAATACAAATACAACACAACAGGAATCCCTGTTTACAGCCATATTGCCAGTTATCAAAAAACCTAATTTGTAAATAAAATGGAGAACACAATAACAAAACATTATACACCAACTTGAAATACATTTGTAATAAAAAAATCATTAGGTAAGAAATACGTCTTTTCGTACTCTTCTGAATGAATTTCTGGCCCTCTTCCATAAAGGTCAGGATTTCAAATGGGGGAAAAATTGCAAAACTGCTTTGTGCTACTAATATGAATGTTTTGGAAAAAATGGCATCTCTCCTTTACCAGTTGAGAACCATGATGTAGCATGCATCATAGCTTAATATCCATTTACTGTATCTACAAATTAGATCACAAATAAAAATTTATCTTTGTACATCCAATAAAGAATATTACCTTTCAAGCAAGACTAATAAAATGGGAAACTTCTTTCTTAAAGATTGAGGCAATGAACAACCTTTCTTCATCTTTCAGCAGTGCTGCATGTGATAAAATACAAGTAGTATGTTTCATGGACCGTTGGCAAGCTGTATTTTTGCCTAAGATGTATATGTATTGCCTTTAAATGTTAATTTAAAAATCTTAATATGATCCAGATTTTTTTATAAATCGTATTATTTGGTATTTGAAACTTATCACTAGACATGGAGGGAAACCTGCCTTTAGAAAGCCAACATACTTGGCCACGTAAATTTTAAATACAACTGGATAACCACGATAGCTTTTGTTTTAATGGCTATTTTCAAAGATATTCTGAGGTAGTAAGAAGTAATTTAAGGAGCAGCAAATACACCAAAAAATCACAAGCTGCAGATGTTCATAAATACATGAATAGGCTAGCGTCTGTTACAAAACCACAGTGATAATTTCCTTAAATTTTTGATCCACTATATTTTCTCAGTGGAAATCAAGTGAACATAGGTCTTTCCAATGTGGGTCTTTTCAACACACAATAATGCTTCTTCTGCTACATATTTTATAATCGAAGACCAGGATATTTCAATTTAATTTAAATTGTGAGAAAATAGCGAACATTGGGGAGTGGGTAATAACATCTGTTTTAACTTTAATTTGATGTTCCTCATATCATTCCACCTGATCTATCACAGAGCCAGATTTGTTAGTCCATTTAAGGCAGTCTGAAGCCATTGGAATAAAACACTTTTATCTCAACCTATATGACATAAAAGGAAGACAACAAAGAAAAGGCCAGTTAACTACTCTTTATGAAATCCTGTAGCCTGCTTTCATTTTACGTTACTGTTTCACTGATTATTATAGTTATGCTTGAAGACACACTTAGCCATGTACATCTTTCTATCAGGCCAGAACCACTTCTTCACTGGTGTTGTCATCATCTTTTCATCCTTTTTCAGTTGCAGGATATCTGAAAGATCTGAGGTCTTGGTGCTAGGAAATGTGGATAGGTTATTTGCAGAGTTGTTTGACACAGTTTCAAAGAACTCTGCATTCTGCTTTGAAGGCAAATAATCCAAGATATTTTTGTGCACACAGAACCTGAACTTCTTTCTTAATGGAATTTTAGGCTGTATTTCAATGGACCCTGCTGGAAATGCTTGTGTAAGGACATGATAGAACTCGGAGTACAATGTCTTCTGCACCATCTGCTTAGGGACTTACAGCAGAAAGCTTTCAGTGTTACAATGCACAAGATGGAACGTGTAAGAAAAAGCACTGTGAAAACTATGGACCTTGTCTCAATCTTACAAAAAATCATTCTTTTGGAAGATAATAACACTAGGCAAATTATGTACCCTTTAGGTAGTAAATCTTTCAGTGAAATCATCTGGACCATAGATCCCAGGCTGGGGTTCTCAGGGAATTAATCCAGAATTTAAGTCATAGAAAGCCAAACATTTTAATGCTTACTTAATTAAACATTGTGAGCAGTATATGTATGCTTGTAATTAGACATCCAGAAATATTATGAGGACTAAATTCAGCATCACATACAAATTAAATTCACATCTACTTCCTAAATTTCCATCCGTCTTAAACATGTAAACAATGCTTGTGCGGTGCTCTCATTGGTAATGAACGTGGGCTTACCTGGATCTCTAGAGGGGTCTGGTTTTTTTCATTGTCAAAGGACTGTTCATTGACTCCCATAACCCTAAAAAACCCCAGCAAAACAATGTCAACAAAGCTTAACATTGGAAGCCTGGTATACAATCAACTTATAAACAATTTCTGCCTGAAGTCCTGGACATTACCTGCTGTTTTTCCACTCTTGGTCTTTATCCAGACAAATTCTCCATTAATTCAATGGATATTTGACAATTAAAACACAAAATATAACTTCAGGATTAATCCATTGCTCTGATAAATCCTACTAAATTAAACTAAAACAGTTTTGTTATTCTAGATCTGGGTTAAAGGTTGCTATGCCATAGGGCAGCTTGGTGCTTTAGTTTAACCCTGGACTTACAGCCACATTTCTGCTAAATTAAGAATGAACACTACACTATACACTAAGACCCAAAGCACGTTTTACTTATGGAATAAATAGCACGTATGGCTTTATCAAATGCTAGTCTAATTGTATTGGTGTTACATGGAATCCATGTAGGCCGTATTTCTACATTTTCTTACTCTGTAGAATGGTAATACTGGATCCTAGTAAGAGCAGAGGCTGGCATAATGGGACCTTTTGCTTTTTATAACAACCCCATGTATGTTATTAAAAGGTTCAGTGGTGCATCTTAACTCTCAAATGCTATTAAGAGACTTAGTAGAATTTAATGACTAATGTCAATCTACAGTAATGGAAGGCATGATCCAGTATTTGCAAATAGATACCAAATGCCTTAGCAGTAAGCTTAAGTAGAAACTTAAATATTATTATCAGAAAAAATATGGTAAAAATATTTGCCGAAGTCTACAGTAAGGTTTTAAAGTAAGATTTTAATTAATATTGCTGTAAGTCTAGAATGTCAGTTTTGGTGTGGTCTTACCTCAGTCCTTTGCTCCTGAGACCGAGTTCACACTGTCACTCACACATGAAAGAAATGACATTTGGATTTTCTAGTACTTGGCAGAACTTGGAATTCTGAGCTCTTCTTGCCTTCAGATTTGATTCATATGTTCCTGTGAACAGCGCAGATGAATGGAATATAGCTCACAGTGGTGTTTATTATAAGCTGGAATTTTGAATTTTGAACTTGCCCAGGCTCTACACTAAAAACTGAATGTAATTGATCACTTCAGGTAGTGATAAATTTAGAATCAAGGCAGGGGGAAAAAAATAATCATCTGCATTTGAGTGATTTGCACAAAACCTAACAGAGAAAAAATGCCCCATCACTGTCGACGGAATGCATATTCTATCAAAACTGCAGTCACATTCTGTTCTATTGAGATTAACTTTACCTGCTGAATGTTGTGAAATTTATTTCAGTGGCCTATGACCACCATATATCAGCATCCGACCCCTATCTATATAAAACAATAAGCATGATCTTAAGGCTGTCTTAAAGGCTGTCTGAGAGATGTATATTTACTGACATATAACCTGACTAAAGCCAAACATCATTACCCCCGTGACTGATTGGAGGGCAGCCATAACTTAGCAGTTTTATTTCCCTTCTACAGCTGAGCTCCTTGACCACGCTAGCTGAGCTGACACGGCATTTCAAGTCTTGTTACCAGCTCAATGGTTCTCTTATTTAAAAAAAAAAAAAAAAAAAAAAGGGAGGGGGGCGGGCAGCACTGGAGAACAAAAAGGAAAGGCACCTCTTCGTTTAGTCTCTCTATCTTGATTATTGCTGATGGGCTATCAATAATTTCCACTCGGTTAAGCAGCTGGCTGAAGGTTAAATAAATTCTGCCTGGTTGTTCGCATGATCATACCTGAATTCAAGAATTTCAATTTGAAGCAGATTTCTATTTGGCTGCTCATTAGAAAGTTCTTATAGAGTCAAAGATAGGCTAGAAAAGAAGTTATTTTTGTGGAGAAGCACAAGAAAAAAATTAAAGTTGATGGGGCAAAGCAACCACGCTTTGAAATTTCTGAAAGGAAATCTAAAGGGATAGAGTAAAGGCTTCATATGTGTATATACACACACATACACCAACTTAGATGAGGACAACAGGAACAGAGGTCATGAGTAATCCCCCAGTCAGAAGGATCCTGCCCAACTGCTTTAATAGATTGTTAACATCTAAGAGCAGCTATCCACTGATTCATGAATGAATCATTACTTTAAAAGAAAACAAAATGGGTCATGCCATTTTGCCTGCAATGTGTTCAATTATCTTGCGCACTACTATTTTGACACCCAGAGAATTATTTACTGCATGCACAACTACCTATGCATCTCAGCCAATGTGTGTACTAATACGCTGTTAATAATGCATTCTGTGGACTCAGCATTCCTCTTACTTGCATCAGCTTTATTGTTTACTTAAGTATTTAGTTCTTCGGAGTATTCCTGTTTTATTTCAGTACAAGAAACCCCAAGCCCAATATGAATCAAATACACATGCTTTCACATTTAGCTGTAGTAGGGTGATTTTGGAACAAACACACTCCTCGTTACTGAGACACAGGAAAATGCACACTGAAATTTGTCTAAAATAATCAGAATAGTTAGTGACTTAAATAGCAGGTGCTGTCCTGTTAAAGGAGGAAGAGAATTATGGTTATGTTTTGAAGACTCATACAGCTGCTTTGCCTCACACAGGTTTAAGTGTATAGTCTACTTTTACACAGCAGTTGATTTTTCTTAATCAGATTACCTGCATTTTCAGTAGTTTGCTACTGAAAGGCAGTGAACTAGTTTAGAGAGAGAAGTCAGATTCAGGTCACAAATCTTGAGTGCAAGAGTATGCACATCTGTAGTTGACCCACATAGCAAGTGCCTTGGCTTGCTTTCCTTCAGCTTTCACTGTTCAATACACAGAATTCCTAATACCTACAAATAAAATACCTGAAGTTTGAGGGGGAAAAAACTGAGCAATAGTACCAACATGTGAAAGGGTGGGAAAAGAAGATCGAAGAAATTCCTTAGAGGTTTTCAAGACAAAGCTGGATGGAGCCCTGAGTAACCTGGTCTGATCTCACAGCTGACCCTCCTTCGATTAGGAGACTGGGCTACGGACCTCCAGAGAGTCATTCCGGCCTGAGTTATCCTACGGCAGTATGACTCCAAATCCCTGGTCAGACAGAGCCTGTTAAGGCTTCTAGTGAAAGCCCTGGGCACGAGGACCCACCCACACTCCAGCACTGCTGTTCAGTGTTCACAGTCCCTTGTGGCATATGCATTGAGGCCCAAACCTCCTTTGTGTCCTCTATACATCAGAGACAGATGTCCTCTATACATCATGCACAGTGTAATTATGGTGCATGGTGTAATTACAAAGAACATACAATTCAGTCGTTTGCCTAGTATCCTCGAGCAGGTTGTTCAGTTTCATACGTTCAAACACCATCAAAGGTGAAAATACTTCCACTCCTCTGAAGCACCATTTCTAACTGTACAAATAGCAACGTACATGAAACTGGGTATCTTTTCCAGCCTACATGTGCAGATGTTCTGTGCTTACTCACCGAAATTGCCGAAATTACCTCATTTCTGCAACTTGATTTTCCTTACAGCAAGAGAACAAAGATGAGGTTCAGCCTTCTCTGTAGGCTTTCTTCAGGGCTTCTCAGACCACAGCCCAGATTGTTTACTCCCCTTTTTCTCTGAATGGCAGCATCCACCTGTCATACCAGAGGAGCCTGGAGTTACTTGCTCCTATAAGGCGACCTCTGACCTTAAAGCGAGGGTCTTGCAGACATGATAGCATGATCTCCAGATTGCTACCAGTTAAATCTTTTCCCCACTCACTGATATGTGCTTATGGTGTTTTCCACAGGCACTACATCTTACTTAAAAGCCTTGTTGACACAGTCTCTTGTTCATGCCTTTGCCCTCTCCTGATTATAGCAATCAGAGAGGACAGAACCTGTCGCTGGGCTGCAGAAAGCCATGCGAAGAGCCACCAGAATTCAGGTACAGATTGCCTCCACAACAGCATTTCATAGCATAGCTTCCCCCCCAGCTGAACAGTTTGTAGACCCCTGCTTCCCAACCCAAATCCTACATAATAAAATCCGACTGCATAGCTTGAGTATGTTTCAGCAGTTTTAAGCCCAGGACGCTTCTTTGGCTCTGTGCCTTTCCCTCGCACTTCTGGGAGCTTTAAGAAAGGGAAGGAGGATGCCCCTTCTCAGAGAGCTCTGCCAGTTAAACAAGCAGAAGTCCCCAAGTATTTATCTTATTCCTCCCTCGTTCACAAAAAGCTTGACATGGATATCTTCATTCAAATTAATTACGGTGAGTTAGAATCATAGAATAGTTGAAGTTGGAAGGGACCTTTAAAGGCCATCTAGTCCAACCCCCCTGCAATGAGCAGGGACATCTTCAATTGGATCAGGTTGCTCAGAGCCCCGGTCCAACCCAACCTTGAACGTTTCCAGGGATGGGGCATCTACCACCGCTCTGGGCGACCTGTTCCCATGTTTCCCCACCCTCATTGTGAAAAATTTCTTCCTTATATCTAGTCTGAATCTACCCTCTTTTAGTTTAAAACCAGAGGGCCAATAAACTTTTTACTGTGGAAAAAAAAAATGGATTTCCTCTACAAAAATAATTCCTAAATTCAGTCTAAAACTGCTAGTTTATTCATCAGCCAGTGTGATTAATGTATCTGTCAATAACTTAGAAAATACTATCCTAATAAAACAGTAGGCTGCGATCAGTTATTAATATAACTCAGTAACTTGGCAAAGCCCATGCAAGTTGCTCATCAACTTACATATTTTTACAAGTTACAGACCCATGGCAGCAATCTCCGTACAACAAGAATATTAACTGGAATAAATTGGTCATTTTATGAAACATTTTATGGAATCAAAAGGTACATACAATTATGTGTTATTAACAATCTCTTGACATTACAAATTTCAGTGCCTGTATTCAAAATGCTACTGTTCAGCTAACCCCCGAGCCGGCCTCATTCCTTCTCTAGGTCCAGTGGACTTGCGCCAGGAATTATTAAAGCAGAAGGATACTCAAAACAATTGAAAACTTGGAATGTTAAGTGGATATATTACCAATTGCCCCCATTGTTTGCCATTAAGGGAGAAAAATAAAATAAAATAAAAGAAGTGCTGTCACAGTCCTCAAAGTTTCTTAAAAACACAGCTTTGAGTTCGCAGTTCTTTGCGGAGCTTCTGCAGAAGCATCAGGTATATTTTTTAAAAAGCCTTTGAAGAATTAAATGCCAAGTATTAGAGTATTATATGTCAGTTCCATACTGACTAAGCATAAATTCATTGTATGTGTTGTAGGGATGTTGGAATTTCTGCCAGTTTAAGACATTATGTGTGTGTAAATATATATACACTATATATACACACACAGATTGGCAATATCAGTATTGTCATGTGTAAGCTATGAAAATAGTGCATGACTGGAAAAACTACCACTTCCAAAAGAAACCAATACTGAGCAATGGGACATGAAGGGGACACCTCACCACAACTGCATGGCTTATTTGGGGTTTTGGGTTTTTTCTTTAAACACTTTTGGGAAGACTGTTAATGGAGCATTCATGGGTTTCCAACACAACCAACCGCTACCTTGAATTTTCTTACGCTATGTTACATGTCAAGATCTTGTTGATCTTCTGGAGGCATTCACAGAGACTTGATTAAATTAGAAAAATACATTCCTCTAATATGTTTCGCACTTTGAAATTAAAATCTGTAACATGATAGTTTTCAAAATTCTTAATTTATAAGAGTTGACAGATGTGACCCACAATTTTCATTTCAGCTTTTTACTTTTTTTTTTTAAATATAAAGCTTAAAAGCTCTTTAGTGAGACAATCTATTAATATATCTATAGGCAGTTTCTCTTTTCTGGCTGAATGCTGTCTCTCTGGGTGTTGACACCAGATGAAATGTTGTATAGGTTATTAGCAAGAAAAAGAAAAGTACATGAAATACTTTTCTTTCTTCCCCTGCCCAGAGGTCTTTTGCCAGGGAAGATGCTCTAACTCTCACATATCTCAAAATTAGCAATGCATCCTGCAAAATCTCTACATGTAAAGAAAACTATTAACCCAGGAGGCATAAATCCAATTTACTGCAAGAAAGAAGAAAGACTGTTTCTTCACCAAACTCCATTTCTCTTTAACAGTCTCTCAGCTGCCAATTTGATAATGTCTGCTTTATTCTGCACTCACATAACTGGGGACAATTCCTATTCCAGTCTACATTATGTTCATCTGTTAATCTGATGACAGAATCTGTCTCCTCAGGTAACAAATTTGGGGACCAGAATTTATCCACCAGTAGGTTTCATTCCCCTGAAGGGTAAATTAACATGGATTTGTAACATCTTCGTTTATCCGAAAAATTTAAATATATTGAAAGAACTTGAAAGCAGATTTAATTTAAGAGAAAAGTAAGGCCGTTATATAAACAGCAGCAGATCTCATCCAGAATGTGTCACATAAATACCATACTATCAAAGAAGAAATGTAAATTATCATACATACTCTATAATTGAAAAGTATATTATACATTAGTGAAGTCACCCATTTATCTAATCATAATCAGTTCCAATAAAATCTCATTTAGGAAAGTTGAATGTAGTTCAGGGTGGATGGTTATGAGGATATCAGTCATGTGAGTACACACTGAAACAGTTTTAGTTCTTATACACAGAAATCCAATTATTGCATATCTCGTATGAAAGAAACTTCCACTGATATGGGCTAAAACTGTGGCATTCAGAACTAGGAAAAAAAAAGCAACTATACTGAATAACTCTATTTAAAATAATGTTTTAAGGTACTTTTTACTCAAGATTTTACATTTGCAAGAAGTCATTACAAGAATGACACAGTGTTTAATGCTAGTAAGAGATGGTTCAAAAGCAGAGGAAAAATCATGATACATCATTTGAAGATTCTGATGATGTACAGCTTGGGATCCAAACCTCCCATCCTTGGTTTTATAAATCCAACCTTTCAGTAGGAGAAAATCTGACTGACCAAATATATGCAAGTCTGTTACAAAAAGGAGGTAAAGTATAACCGTTTTCTATTACTGCTGCCCTTCTACTGCAGCATTTTAGATAAAACAGCCTCCAGATATGAACAGTAAGTGGTTTTCTTGAGCTTGTTGACATAAAAACACATGAAACAGACTAATTTTGCTATTCATACAATACATCATTCCACATGAATTGCAGGAATATTTGCTATCTTGGTTTCAACAAAAATGCCAGACAGTAAGGTAATCTGAATAAAATGTGTATCATGACTACAGCTGAAGAAGCAGTTCATGATGAATACTTGATTTGGTACCATTAGCCTCTTCTGAAATTATCATTAATGATTTTTTCTTCTGTTCCTCCATTTATTGTGCACAGCTGCTCACCTAATCACTTGCATAAACTTATCTTAACCTATGGATTATTTATTATACATCCATCACTCTTCCAAGAATAATAATCTAAGCTATACTGATTTTATATCTTTTACATGTTCCAAAATTTAAACTCTCTGTATGGCTAGTCCCCATTCTGTTATGAATACTCATGTACATACATACTGATGGCAATATTTAGGTGCAGATACATTCAAAACACTTTGTAATCCATCAATAGCATGGAGAATAACAACACAAACGTCTAAATGTTCTTCATTAAAATTGGGTACCAGAAGTGAGAAAACAAGCTTGACAAAAAGAATATCCATATATCCTTTTTTTTTTTTTTGTACTTACTAAGCTCCAGGTATAATCCATAATCCTCCATCAATTCCACCTCCACTGTAATTCCACCTTATTTGTTACATTGTGATATGTTTGCTTCTTCACAAAATCTGCTGGATTCTGAACAAAGGGGTTTATTCAGAAAGTCACAAGAGAAAAATCAGCCATTTTGACTATCTTGTTCTTGCAGCTGTAGCTAGCCCTGATTCGCTCTGCTTTGCCTGGGTAGAGGTACAACCACGTATACATGCCATTTATCCAATTTTAATAACATACGAGTAGACTAGGGCACTTGGAAAATAGCCATGATGATCCACAGGAGTGATCAGGATACCTTATTCCCACTTTTATGTTCTATTACGTTCTATCACAATATTTGAAAGTAGGAGAGTGCTGATTTACAAGCATATAGGCTGTTTTTAAGAGGAAATTACAAAAAGGAGACGAGAGGAGAGCTTGTCAGCCACATGTAGATGGAAACAAGCTGGCCAGACTGAGTGTTATACTTGCAAGCATATCGTGTTAGAAGTGACTCTTGGCTAGACATAGGCCCTTCTTCCCACTTCGCTTGCTTCTAAGCCTTTCTGATGGCATGCACATGAAGTTAAATAGCATTCCCTTATTCTGGAAAACATATCCTCTGGACTACATGCAGAGAAGCCACCAGATCTAGACCACAAAGGACACTCAAGAAGCCTACTGACTAGAAAAGCATCTTTAGGTAGTGGGGAGAGACATAAAGAAGGACCTGAACAATCCCCATGCACCAGCACAGATACGCTGAACATTCCTTACTTCACGAGGAGGGCCAGCCTATTTCTCAATTCTGTTTTTCTTTCTAGTACCTGTGAAGTTAGATGAGATTTTGAGAGTTCCAAGGCTCCATATGCAACTCTGTAAGAAGCCACTGTGCAGTCATTCATTTCCATTTCTAAGTAGGCTTGTATGCGACTGAATTGCCCTGGTCCAAATTACCTGCTGTTCTCACACTCCAGCCTTGAGAACAGCTACGTTGTTTGGCACTTCTGGGAGCTGTCCTTCACACCGGTGAGTTTGCAATCAAACTAAAGTAAAGCTAAGAAACGCTATATGCCTTCGTATATCTGACTTCAGAGATCCCTCTTCTACTTCTCTCATGACATGCTTGCTGTTCTGCTTGCTATTTTTCTTTTCAGACTATGGGAACATAGATGATGGGTGGACGATTGACATGCTCGGCATTTACTAATACTGTCTATAAAACTGCTGAATAAACATGAACTACAGGGTGTTACTTTCTAAGCCAAGAGCGTACCATGCTGCTAGAGTTAACTCAGTGAAGCAAGATGCACTCAGAAGACACATACACCTAGGAAAAACTAGTTTTTATCATTTCCACTGCACAGGAACTGTATTTAAACATCTCAACCACAATCACATGATTCTAATCACAAAACACAGAGTACAAACAGGAGATCTAACTGCCCTCTGTAGAAGATGATGCACTACTGTTACAGAAAGGCCAAATGGAATAAAGAGCTAGTTGGGCTCACAGCAAGAATTTAAGAGAAGATCAAATACTGCGAGCACAAAGACTTTCACTGCTGGACAACTACATCTAAAGAGATCAAGAGGTGACAAGGTGCAGGAGGAATGCTACGCCCAGTATTCTGTATCTAGAAATTAATTCCATTTTCTGACTGTCCCAACAGCTTTAAGAGATTTTCTTCTTCTTCATCTCAGCCTGCAAAAATAGTATCGCTGATATACTGGTGTGAGGATCAGCTCTTCTTACAATATTCTGAAAACCCACTGTTTAATATTTTGGTCTTGGTTCTGGAAGATTGAGCTTGACGACAGGTATGAGATCTCACTTAAAATCTGTGGATGTTGTTCACTGGGAGAACTCCAATACCCTCAACACTCCCTAGAGAACATTTCTTTGCAATCCCAGCAGAATGTGTGACCTTTAAAGTGTTTCATTTAAGAAAAATAACTCTACAGTAGAGAAACTTTCTGTGAAGTTATGCAGAAAGCTAAAACCTGCGTACTCTTCTCCTTCCCAGTTCATACCATCTAGCTTAAACCAGCAGTGAACAATTCTGAAATATGCTGGGCTTCAGCCAGCAGTTTAAATGAGTATATGTGATTTAGTTCATATTTTCAGGCCTCTTTATTAAATACCTCCCAGTTCCATCTTGCCTGATATTTGATCCAGCAAGTTTAATGACCATTCCTTCATTAAACATTACAAGCTTTTTAAGACCTTGGCAGTGCTGCATTTCATTCAATAACCTAGTGCTGCTACAAAGTCAACACTGAGTGCCAAGTTAATCCCTCGTGTCCACTAATTATGTCCAGTGCTGCAGCTTCTTGGGTGAGCCTGAATCACTGGGGAAGTGCAGGATTTCCAGGCCAGTGGATTCAGCGCTCCGGCTATATCTCATGTCTTGACACTAGATGTCAGCGAAGGGTAATTGTTGTCTCAATTTAGAGGCCAGCCCAGGTAGCTACTAGCAACCCCTGTTAATGTTTTATAGCAAAGGTGAAGTATAGCTTAATACAAGCATCTGACATATATTACAATAAAAAAGGATATAGTTGTCTAGTGTTTTTAAAGTCAGTCGTAAAAGATGAATAATGATGCAGTTTAAAGCTAAAAGACAGCTGCCAAGCTGAATGGCCATGATAGATGTCTAAACACCCAGTGTAGAGAAAACCTGTTCCCTAGAGACCACCATCCAAAAAATTAATTACTACGATTCAGCATCTTTAAATGTGCCACTTAATATACTGCCACCATAATTAAATTTCCAGCCCTGTGACCTTGAGACCATTTCCTGAGATAATAAATGAGATCAAGGTTTAATCGATGCAGATGCAAGTAGAAACTGTCCGAGGAAGCACAAAACCATCACAATGTAGTGAAGGTCAGGAAACAAAAACCAAGCGAAGCTGCGAATCAACATTAATTGCTTTCTTATGATAAAAGATGTTTATTTTAATTTGCTGTATTTGCAAACAACAGTTCCATTGTATACTCTCTGACAGCAGCTTTTAAACTCTACCCACAGATGAAGTCAGTAGAGGGCATATTTGCCTCCCTGTAGACAGCACTTTTTGTAGCAAATGAAGCCATATTCAGTAGCACACCGAGATCTGATAACCAAGCTCATCACACATCAAACAAAACAAAGACAGGAAACAACTGACTGCTTCAGATACACTCCCCTCCAATGCAAGAAACCAAACAAAAAGGAGAGACTTTGGGTAGAAATACAGAGACATGAAGGTTATTTTATGTCCTTTTGAAGTCCTAGTGACACAAAGGCTACGGTCTGACTTCCACTATCGGACTTTACTAAGTGCTAAATCAGATACCAGTGTCTGATAAATATCTAAATATATAACACCACCTAGTAGACAGCCTGTTATTTTAACAGAACTAAATCTTACTGGTGTTGTCATGCACTTAAGGAGTTGAAGTGAAAGAGTCTCAGCAGCTAAGTCAAGTCTCCTTAATTGTATGCTGTTAGAGAAATTAGAACTACGTGGTGGTAGGGGGAGCCTATGTTTAAAAAAATAGGATTTTCTAACTTTTTGAGAACAACCTTGTGTCAAGGTAGGCTTCCTTTCATTCCAAGAAGCCTGGAGGAAAAAAAAGTGTATGTTCTGACACCTGAAACCTCAGAACTTTAAAAAGCATAGAAGCCATCAGTAGGACGACAGAAGGATGAAACTGAAACAATGTAGATGACAGATCTTTAACTAATAGTACTTGGACATATTGTTTTGTAAAATAGGTATTAAACAACAATCTCCATCAATCCTGTCAACATCAAATAGATTAAATTATGAACCACTATAAATTCCAAGGTTAAAAGGCAGTTGATACTATAGAAGTAGCATCTCTAAATATTTCAAGCAAATCAAGGGGGCTGGGGTGATACATAGAACCCCAGCGGTGTCAGAAACAAAGATCGTAGAGAGCTCTGATATAACTCCATGTCAGTAAGACCAACGTACAAAAATTTGTACCAAAACCAAAAGAGGACAAAACAGAACAGTCCACTATCCAGCAGGGATTAGAGACGTCCAGTTACAGAAGAGCTCAGAAGACATTGCGGGGTGGGGGGGGGTGTGGGGGGGTGTGGGGGGGTGGCAGGAAATAACATACAGGCTGCTGCAACGTAGCATGAACTTCACTGAAAGTCTCCAGAAATAACTATCATGAGGCCATGTTTTCTGAGCATACGAGTCACAGGACTGTGCCATATACATATTTAACATTCACGTTAATCCTGTGACTGAGGATGCTCACATGTAAAACCTGAAGACACACTGAGGATGATTAAGACAATTATTTCCTGGTCAAAAACTACCAACTACCCTTGAGAATGGGAAAGTATTGGTTAAACAACTATCATGTCTACAAAACGATGCAACAAAATCACCTTGAAGACTCAATCCAGCTGCAGCTCCAAAAGATAGGAAAAACCAACCAACCAACCCACCCACCCCACACCCCAAGGTATTACTGACTCAGAACAAAGTCCTCTGGGCATGGAGATAACCACTAGAATTTGACTTCATTTAATTTGAGACAATACTGTACTGGAAACTGAAACCAACATTTGTTGAAACTCGTAGTTGATCTACCTTTAGTGTAATGCAGTTAAAATTTGATTTAAAAAAAAGAAAATCTACTGAAGTTAACACTTCCAAAATTTCCATGGACACTTGGCTGCATTCTTGTGTTTGTAGGTAGGCTGGGAAATCCACTCTGCCTGAGAGGAAACTTTTCCTCCTGTCATTCCGTAGGTACCAGTAAGACCTTTAGAGAATGAAAGTATGGGAAATCAAAGTCTCTACTCTCATCTGACAGGCGGGCTGTAAGTGATGCACCGTTCTAACACCATGCTCAAGAAGTCTCATTGCATGACAAACGCCAGAGACTGCCAATACCGGTAGTTCCCATCTTTTCTTATTGAAAGATCCATTCAGATGCATCGGGACAACCTGAAGGCTACTTCTGATAAGAACAATGGGCAGTTTTAAAGAACAGGCATTTCAATTACAAATTTTTATTTTACATTTTTAGCCTAATTTGGTCTCTTTGTGATAAACAAGATGTTTTACATATGCCTAGTAGTAATAATTGATAGTTCATGCTTCTGTGTGTTATACTTGTTAAAATATTTGCATTTAAAAGCAAAGTTGGACTTCTAGCTCTAGGCTACAGATGTGTCTTTCCTAAGGAGTCTCAACTGGAAGAAGCATTTTGAATTATAATTGTCTTCCATATCTCAAATTAAGAGAGACAGAACACTGTTAACCCTTCACTTAGATCATTTATCCATGTGAAAACAAATTGTGATTTAGGAAAGTTGAGTAGAGACCTAGCAGATAGGCTAGACTTGACTCCTCCTCTATTCAGTAAGATTAGACAGATAAGTAAAGATTACTTACTCTGTCAAGGGTTGGAAGATCAGGCCTCAGGTAATTACAGCATTAGAACACATCTTTATGAGGAGATCAATTTTACAGTTAAAAGCTTTATAGCTCGATTCAGAAAAGCAAATTAGTTGAAACTTTGCAGAAAATAGTAATAGCTTATGAAAGATGAGGTGCTGTGTTCAAAACACTTGCTGAACTCCTCACATAAGCGTTTTTTACCTTAAAAAAAGACGTGCTGTATAAGATGCTTCCTGTGTTGGTCTTCTGGAACTTTGCAACCTATGCACTACAGAAATACAGAACTCGGAGATACCAATGGAATGTTTTAAACCAAGGCAGCTGTGAAAGAATGTAATGTTTTAAGGCTAAGGCTTTCAAAAGTGGCTTGTTACTTTTCCATGTCTCTCTCTGGCGATATGCATGTGGAAACATCAAGAATGCTCCTTCTCAAGAGGCTGAGAAGACAAAAACAATCAGAGTTTTCCTACTCACAGACTCTTCTAAAATACTCAGAGCTCAGCACCACAAATCTATAGTGTAAAACTATTAGCTGCTGTTCGACACACAGCCAATTGTTCTTTTCATTTGAGCTTTTTGATAGTAATGAATCACTAGGCAAAGTATCAGAATAAATGCAGAGTGTAACTCATAATTTACATAGCTTTTACAATCTGAGTATTTTAATGGCTACGCTCATTGTACATAAGGTCACATCTTATTGTAACAACCTTCATTTTAAGCATGTGTATGTGGGCACATAGGACAGACGACGACTCTGTGCAAGAGGTTGCAAACTACTGAGAAAGCTGTACGGTGCTAAGCTGGCTCACCATCCCCAGCTCGATGGCAGCCAGCTCCACTCCAACACAGAAGTATTTGCTTGTGGTGGGTTGACCCTGGCTGGGTGCCATGTGCCCGGTGCCCACCAAAGCCGCCCGGTGACACCCCTCCTCGGCTGGACAGGGGACAGAAAATGAAACAAAAGGCTCGTGGGTCGAGATAAGGACAGGGCGCGATCACTCACCAATTACTGTTGCAGGCAAAACAGACTCAACTTGGGAAAAAAAAAAATATCGATTTATTACCAATCAAATCAGAGCAGGATAATGAGAAATAAAAACCAAACTTTTAAAGCACCTTCCCTTCTTCCCAGGCATAACCTCACTCCTGATTTTCTCTGCCTCCTCCCCACCAGCGGCACAGCGGGACGGGGAATGGGGTTGCGCTCAGTTCATCACACCTTGTCTCTGCCGCTCCTTCCTCCTCAGGGGGAGGAATCCGCACACTCTCCCCCTGCTCCAGCGTGGGGTCCCTCCCACGGGAGACAGCCCTCCATGAACTGCCCCAGCGTGAGCCCTTCCCGTGGGCTGCAGTTCTTCACACACTGCTCCAGCTGGGTCCCTCCCAGGGGGTGCCGTCCTCCAGGAACTCACTGCTCCAGCGTGGGGTCCCCAGGGGGTCCCCAGCCCTGCCAGCAAACCTGC
>JAVJGI010000063.1:21134874-21192772 GCA_035590275.1 Ibycter americanus
TTTTTCCGATCCTCCTCCCCATCTTTCTGGGTGAGGGGAGTGAGCGGGTGGCTGCGTGGTGCTTGGTTGCCAGCCGGTGTTAAACCAGCACAGTGAGCTTTCAAGCATTTTTCAGTATTAACACTGTCTATTTCTAAGTGATAATTTGAGGGGATACTATTTTTTAAAAAGCTGTTTCTTTTAAACTCTGTTTGTCTTCAGTCCTATTTTGAATTCAACTTCTAGTTTATTATCCCACTGGAATAAATGCATCAGTTCACAGCATTGAAAGGAAGCCATTTCCCTCCAACTGCTGTAAAATAGCTGTTCACATAGAAATAAACACTGAAACTTACCACAGTGTCTTATGCCTCCACAACCCCTTCCTCCCCCTCGCCTTTGCTTCTTGCCAACTACTAACAATAAATGTAGAAGTAATCCTAGTTTTTATTTGAAGCTATCTCAGCTTTAAAAGAACCTTCCAAAAATGATTGATGCTATGATTTAAACCCATAGGTAACCCCTGAAATCTGCTTTGAATAGCAACAAATGCCTAACAATATCTTGAGCGCTTGTAGCAAAGAAATCTAATCTCTGAACTCCTAAAGGTCAAGATTTACTGCCTGGTAACATGGCTCAAGTGTAAATGCTCTGTAATGCTACACTAGGTGATTGCTTTGCTCTCTAGACAATGTCAATTTTGTCCAAGTAGCGGCAGATGTGTCTAGCATTAAGTCAGAATGGTGTCAAGGGCCCTTCTTGAACAGCACCGCTTCTCAGAGAAACTGGTCCTAAAGCCCTAGTCTATTAAGACCATACCCAAAAGACAGACATTTAAAACTTAAAGGAGGCTGGAGAATCAAGGTGCATTAGAGCTCTAATGTTTCACAGTCAGAAAGCCCAGGAGAAGAAATTCTCTTGTGATACAAATACGCGTGTTCAAATCGCACAAACCTTCCTCGCCTCTCCATAACCAGTGCAGCTGAAGTAACTTAGAGCTGGAAGGTATTTGGCTCTGAATATTCTGCTCTCCAAATTGCTTCCTCCTGAATTTCCTCAATAAGGTGCTGCCATGGTGTCGCAGCTCACAGTCTCCTCCCACACAGGGTACCCCTGCATCCCCTGGCTCCTTTACCCAAGCCATTTATGCCCCATACCCATGGCAGCTATGATATCCTACCCTAAACCCACTTTTTGAAACCATTTCTCATTGCTCTGACCTCTCCAAGCTACAGAGACACAATAATCAAAGACTTCATTAAATTAAATACTACCTACTTTATTGCGATACGTTCCGTGTCCAAGAATAAGAAGATGGGGAAAGCATATCCCATTTGCAAATAAATAGCCGTAATCAGTCTGCAGAGGAGCCAGTGCCCTTTAGTTCTGCTTCTGTAAAAGAAGCAACACAAAATGGTTCCAAAACCAGCAGTGGAAGTTCCTCACAGGCTTTCCCATTTCATGCTGCCAGCGCCTGTAGGCGTGTAACAAAGCAGGTGGAACCCCCTTCCCAGCAGAGCTTTCATACATCTGACCATCACCCTTCCCATCTGGTGTTGCGGAGCACAGCAGTGACTAGCAAGATCCCCAGAAGGCCCCAGGAATCACAAAACAAGCCTGCAGTATTTTTCATGTCTACAGTGTCTAAAGAATACTCATGGAGAAGCTCAGGACAGCTTGAAGGCTGGCGCTGGCTAGCTAAATCCAAGGACAGCACTTCCCAAGAGTCTGAATTTCAACAAAGGCTGAAGTATCCTAGTGAGATGTCAGTCCCTGGGCCTGTAGTTACTTTTCCTACCTTATTAATATCTTTCTTACCTACTGATTTTCCCCTAGTGCTTATTAACTGTATCAGAAGGATTCAACCAAGACTTTCCATTTTACGGGTGCATTGTTTTTATGCCAGTAGGTGTAAAGTAGAGTGCTAATAATAAGCACTTTAAGCCTTTCCCTCTTTCCACTGCTTTCCAAAATCCTTTCTCTAAGGGTTTATCTAGCACCTACCTTATTCAGCTGTACTAGAGCCAGGCTTTTATTGATCACAAGCGTTGCTAAAACCACTCCACTTCCTCAGCACCAGGAGAAAGAGGTTCCTCTGCCCCCTCCCTGAACACAAGCCTTCCCTCCACGCCCCGATGCAAACAGATGATTATACTTGCAAAAGCGACGATGCCAAATGCCTGCACCTGGGTTGAACACCACAAACAAAATGGTTGCCAAAGCAGAACGTAGCCTGTTGAGTAGGAATTGGAGTGGAATATTGTCTGCTTGTTGCAGAGATTAAGTTGCCCTGGATAACTTCAGTTTTTCATTTTTTGTCCGAGACTATTTAGAGAAGGTTTTAAAAGGATTCATACATGATTAATACATATTTTGACAGCTGTATAGTTACACAATATGTACTCCAACAAATCATTTAGCCCGTCTCTTATTTCACCCAGCTGAGAATTCTTTGAACTTCACCATAATACATAGTTTCCCGGATGGAGTTCCTTGGTGCTGACTTGGCATACACACACTTCACATCTGTAACATATTTAAGATATCTAGTAGGCTTTTACACACCAGTTACACATGAAATTCAGTATAACGGTGACTGAGGTTTTTACAGAAAGACTGTTTCTGCAGTTCTGATGCTTGTGTTTCAGGCTTCCCTGAGAGCAGAAAATATTCTCTCTCAAATTAAACTTTTCACGGAGGACAGTAAGCAGCCTTTTGCAAAAGCTCTGACAGAATCAGACTCTGGTTATGCGCAGAAGTCATACTGGGGTAGCTAAAAAAGTCAATGTAAAATCCTAGTGCAAACAACAGAGTTTAAAATTAATTACGTTGGCTGAGTTTCTGGCTTTAAATCATACGAGTAATTTCACCAGTGCTACTAGAGTAGGCATTCCTGCCAGACCTCACTGTGAGCTTACTCACCTATATCATTTGAAGTAATCCTTTTGAGGTCTTATTTATGGATGCGTGAAAAGCACGATGCCATACAGCCTCATGCTGGGCATGCTGTCATTAAGCTCTGAATGGCAGCAAATGTAATTTAACTTCTCTGAACAGCATCATTTGGAATAGGCCCAGGAAAACCTAGTATAAAACTAATTTCTAGCAGCATCAGATATGTAAGTATTTACAGAGCTCTTTGTAAACACACTGCAATTAAAAACATTTAATAGAGAGCAAACTCACTTTACCATATGGCAAATCATCTTCAGTTAAGGCAAGAGAGCCTTAGCGTCTGACAAAGAGGGCAAGGGAGACAGACTGTAAATTCCGAAGACCTGACAGAGAAGGGGCCCCCAAAATAGCTTATCTACGTTAGAATTACAACGGCGATGTAGCAAAAGTAGCCCCAAGCCTCAAATCTTTGCCATGGGATACAAAGACACCTGTAAAGATCGCTGTGTAGGACCAGCATATCTTACATGAAAAAATAATTGCTTCCAGCAGCAGGAAATATGAGGTGCGGCATTATCCCGGAACATCACAGCCTGTTAGCGCTGTCAAGAACTGCATCAGGAGATTCATCTCCATCTACGCAAGGCTTTCTCTCCGCTTAAAATTTCACATGCAAAGTCGGTGTGGAGGGGAAAGGCCAACAGTGGAATAGCTGATCCCTGCAGCAAAACTCTTGGCACCTTTCTTCAGGATCCAGTCGGTACAAGGTGAAGAAAAGGGCACTCAGCAGATTTAACAAAATTCTTGAAATTGCTTGGAAATACAGATTTTTCCAAGCAAGGGATATATTTTTTTAAAAGATAGAAATTTGATATGGTGGCTTAAAGAAAAGACGTTTTCCTCTTCCTTTGTTACCAAGTTGTTTGCTGGAGTACTGCCTGCAGAGCCCCCAGCTGACCCCGACTTTTCAAATTAGGCCTCACAGAAGTTAAATACAGCAGAGGTTTCCAGGGAGAAGGTGGGATACTTACCATTCCCTGAAAACTACTAACCAACAAAAAAATCTAGAATGACAGAATCCTCCGTCCTTCATCCCCACAATACAAGGCAGCTCGTGAGCCAGGGTAACGGCACGTCCAGCTGCCCAGGGCAGGACCAGCTCCCCCCAGTCAATGGGCAGCTCCCCCCAGTCAATGGGCAGCTCCCCCCAGTCAATGGGCACCTCTGCTGCGCAGCATGATGCTGCCGGGGGTGACGCGTGATACAGGCAAGTTCTGGAACTGCCTGCAGCAAAAATTCAGATGATGACCTCTGTAAGATTCAAGTACGGACTGACAATGCAGACAGGGAAAGTACTGTAAAATACCAGAGAACAACAAGAACCAGTCTCCGTGGCACAGGCGCATCATAAGCCGATGAAGGAAGAAGCTGCCACACTGCATGCAAATGGCAGCCCGCTATCATGGCATGTTTGCATCGGCAGAGAAGCACATCTGAACATGCTCTAAGCGAGGCTTGGCAGAGCAAGGAAAATACTTCCAGAAGCCCAGTTTAGAACCTGCAGTGACCTTGGTGATCGGAGGTCCGTTTTTGACATAGCTTTTACAGGATGTCAGACACCAGAGTTGTCAAATGGCTTAGAAACACCTGAGTAGTCTTCAGCGGGTTAAATGCTTTCATAACAGGTCAAAGTTGAGTGACATTTTTAAGCTTCAATTTGTCCTAAGTGAACCAATATGCAAAACTAATGAGATCATAAATTTTTCCTCCAGTTAATGTGCTAGGTGGAGGATGGAGAGCAGGGAGAGACAGGAAGATGAGAAGCTGCCCAAACTCATGAACTTGATTAAACTCATTTAATCTGCAACAAAGAATAAGACCCATAAAAGCAGAGACATTATTCACTGGGGTATGATATTCACACAGAGGATGGCTTCAGCTGCTCTGCCTGCCCAGGTTTCAGACTAACCTAGTCCTTTTAAAGCTACAGGAAGAAACTGAAACACAGGGTTGTTTAACAAGAAAGCCACACGGGTTTACAGTCTTTTTATTTTTTTAAGGTTCAGTACAGTAACGTGCCTCTGTCAGAACCCAAGAACTGTAATTTTCTCAGTGTATCATCTTTTTAAAACCATAGGGATGGTCTAGCAACGGCTGTAACCGCATGAGTTCTGACAAGTTAAACATGTATACATCGACTGAATTGCTACTCCTACAACTACAACAAATATAAAATGTAGAAAGCATCATCCTGCATTAAACCAACAAAATCTCATACCTTGCCTCTATTAGCAGGCACCACGCATCAGCAGATACAGAGGAAGACTGAAGAAACAGCAGGTAGATATGGAAGAAACCCATTCAGAGAGCAATGCTTCAGCGTACTGTATTAGTTACTGTCATAACATATACTGAAGCATGAGACTTTCTCTGCCAAAAATCGTGGGATTTTATTTTTTTAATCCTTACAGCTCTCATTTGAGATTCATCTGTTTGGCATTTTCCAAGCAGAAAGTATTGTTTTCATTATATATACATACACACACTCCAACTACCAAAATTAAACCTATGCACACTAAACTGCTTATTTTGAACTTTTTTTAAAAGATGTACCTTATGTTAGTAAAAAGCTGGTTACTTGCAAATTAACTGCTTATTTCAAAATTCAACTTCATTAGCAAACAGTTGTGAAAATCAAAATTACATATAACTTGACTTTTCTGTAAACTAAATTCCTACTTCCTTTTGCTTGAATTTGAGAGCTGATGATAAACGTGTCAAATGTATATGGACTCAAAACTGGATAGCAGTAATATTATTTATTCTAAACTGATGAGTATTGCTACAGTAAGCCTAAATGTTGTCATGTTTGTGACAAGGCTGTATGCCCCTCCAGCAGCCCTCCAACAAAATTCCACCTTGTCTTCAGGGCAGAAGTACCAAGCAGTGCCACAAGACTCAGAGCCTGACAGAGGGAATAGACTGGCTTTGCACAAGGTATCGCAGCTGCTGTGAGGCAGGCGTACGTGGACTTTTAATGATCCAGCTGCCTTGTACATTAGCTTGGAAACTCAACAGCCCCTACAAAACTGGAGTGGCCAGGCTGGGACTTACTTTACCTCTTTAGGGGTTTCTCCAGCCTGACCAGTCATGGGATGGAATAAATCTTGAGCACGGTGTAATTCTGGTGTTATTCATACACCACTTAGACATGTGCAAGATAAAGGAACAAATTCCATGTTTGACAGTTAATCCAGTTTCCCCAAATACTCCAGTATGGGCTCGTGCCCATTACTGTGAAGCAGGCATGTTTACTCACTGCAATGTCTTCTTTTTGCACTTTTTCTTTAGGGACAGCCAAGGTAACATGTCACAAGGAAGCTGGAATTCCCAGCCAGCTTGAATCGAATACTTAGATCTGTAAGTCTGATCATGAGAATTGCTATTCTGAATCCCCTTCAGCAGATTTATAAAACCTCCTGTTTCTTATATTTCCTTACTAATTTCTTATTTACTTTTCACGGTTCAGGACTGAAAGAGCATTATGCAGTGCACTCTTTATCTGCTTCTTTCTCTGTTAGTTAATACTGGTTTGAGTTTCCTTCCATGACAAGGTGTGTGTGCCTCAAACTCATAATAAAGATGGAGAAAGGCAAGCCCACTAGCTGGCGTGCAGATCAGTCCTGGATTCTTTCTTGATTTCTGGTAAGCTGGATACAGCAAGATTCTCAAAAATATAAGCTCCAGCCTCTGTGTCTCATCTCCTCATTTTTCTTTTAAAAACCACAGTATTTTCATTTTTTTGTAGTGGGGTTAGTTTTCTGAGGATAACACTGAACAGTGCAAGATCCTCAGCCTTTAGCAATGTGGGCAAAGTACTTAAGAGACAAAGTTAAGGCAGTAAGACCTTCCAGGGGGTAAAGCTAGAATATATATACTGCTAGCTGATGAATGATATTTGTTAGCCATCACTTCCCCCATCACCCAACATGTAAGATTTCACATTCTTCACATTGGCCCAAATCTTACCTTAAACATACCTTTTCCCTGATAATGCCTAAATTCTTACGCTGCCCACCTGCAAATCATTTATTTGCTTTGTGCTGTGCAGCACTGGCTATTAAGGATTGAAAGGAGACCAACCTATTTCTCTTATCCTTGGATCTGAATCACAAAAGTGTTATAACTCCCAGCATGTGATCACAACTGAAATGAGCTAGTCCTTAATTAAACAGAGGTTGAAGCTCCTTGTTTAATTAAACAGATGTAAGTGCCTAATCATTCAACTATTCCGAGCATACACTGCATATCATTTAATCTCACCACCCACATGATGAAGGCACAGCTCTAAGACTTTGCTACAATCAAACTATTTCAAATAAGCTGTCCTATGCTTTTAACAGAAGAATTTTTCCAATGACTGGGTAAGCAGGTAAAAGACGAGAGAATATGAATTTATTAAGGGAGCCGTTTTCAGCAAAGCGTGTGTGAAATGAGAATCTCTGTATGGAGCAGGCAACGGCCTTGCAGCACACCCACACCTCTTGCTTTTTCTGACATATAGAGAACATGCAACGGAAGGCTTTATAACACCACGTATGCCTTCCAAACAACACGCCTGCCATGTGCAGGGTACTGCGTAGATCCTTGGTTGGGCAAAGAGGGTAAATTTTACTTTGCACGCTTTAAGAAAGCCTGAGCTGTATGTTCATACAGTCAACAAATCAAAGGTCTATGAGATGAACCTACCCGCAATGCTAGACAGGCTCTTAGATGTTCAAAGCAAGATGCCTGACATCAGGGGTGGCAAATGCTTTTCTATATATCCTTTTTGTTCAGTGGTCAGAAGACAGCTACCTTCTGGAGCAAAAGAGTTTGTCTGAAAGGATTTTGCTGCATGAGGGGAAAATAAAGACTGACAGGTTAGGAAGTCAGCTTTTTATCCATACCTGACAGATCCAATGGTTTAGGAGGAGAGCAGGAAGGGACAGAGTTCTCCAGATTCCTCAAGCCATCTGGCAAAGACAGGATGAATCCCTGCATGGATTAAAACACGTGGCCAGAGAATCTGAACTATTTAGCAGTGAAAGGAGCTTAAGACATGAGCAGAGAAGCTGTAGGTGCACTTCCATGTTCGACAGGACAGTTGCCACAGAAGGACCCTGCTGACATTCTGCCTCCCAGCCACTTATTTCCATCCCTTGTGCAAGTGGCCACTGTCCCCTTAGACTGCTCTACAGCATACACTGAAGGTGGCAGTGTGACAGAAAGAGTAGCCCCTTGTCTCCTTCATCCAATTATTTCAACGTTAAACCTGCGTTGCCAGCTGATATCCCAGCGCAAGACCATTTGTTAGCTGGGTCAGGAGAAGATCTGGCTGAAAATAACTCCTTCACTCAAAGATAAAGGTCCCTGGCCTTGTCTGCAGAAGCGTCTACACCAGTAAAGCACAGGGAAGGCGTGAAGATGAGGAAGGTGTTGAGGATTGGTTTGATTTCTTGTTTTTGTAAGATACATCCATGCAGGCTTAAGAATGCACATCAAATTACGGACTCTGCTGTGTCCATTATATGCTTGTAAGCTGCGGCTACACACACACACACACAAAATTGTTGTTATTTTAAACAATTTTAAGCAATTTAAATAAGTAATGAACAGTTAATTTCTGCAATGTGGTACAGAGGAGATGGCAGCCTCACCATAGCAGGAGCAAGAGGCAAGAGCAGGAGAGCAAGAACTTCCCAGATTAGCTTTACCAGAGGCTGCACAATGCAGCGTTGGCTGTGCCTACCACAGACCAACGCCTTGACCTGAAGACTCAGGTACCTGCAGCCAGAGAAACTTTGTTACATTTTTAAAATGAGATACACATGCGGACTGTTCGCTCTTTCCTTACAGGAAAGGCCGGATCATACCTTTTCAAGGGAACTGAAGTCACTTACTTCACATGTATCAAGCTGGAATCACAGTGCATAGCCTGGCGGTGCCTAGACAATCCGGTAGTGCAATCCCGCGTGGAAGAGAATGTGCAAGGATTAATCAGATGAGGAAGGAGTGGGTCCTTTATGCTCTTATTGCCCAAACAGTCCAGGCTTCAGCCCTTACAAATGTCTACAAATTGTCTGACCTTTGATGGAGTTCAGAGAATGAAGCCGATTACTGAAAAAGCACAAGACACATTTGCAGCAATTATTTTTCTGAAAACACACATCAGGTAGGAA
Organism: Ibycter americanus; assembly: GCA_035590275.1. NCBI lineage: Eukaryota > Metazoa > Chordata > Aves > Falconiformes > Falconidae > Ibycter > Ibycter americanus. The sequence goes on from JAVJGI010000063.1 coordinate 21,143,970, forward strand.
ATAAAAATATGGGAACTCTTACAAGGGAGAGAAGCAAAGACTTTGCAAATTCATTGTTCTAGCTCAGCTTGTCTGTTCCCTGTGACAGCAAGGTTGCACTTACTGGCATGAGCCTCTCCACAACAGTTCAAACTATTTTGAATATATTTCAAAGTGAATACCACAATGTAATCATACTGCGGTTTTTTTCCCCCTATATGTATAGCCTTCATAGGGGAAAAAAAATGTGCCAGTTAAGAATTATTCCACAATGGTAAATTTACAGTGGTTTTGGTGGTGGTTTTGCAAACCATAAAGTAAAAAGAAAACAGAAACTGGAACTTCACACCAGCCACTGCTAACAAATTACCTTGTGCTGCCAGTAATGTTACAAAGTGACAGGGTTCCTGTTGTTAAACTTGATGATCAGTAGCATCACAAAGGAACACGTAACAACCAGTGAACTTTCCACAAAGACAGTTTGCTTCCCATAGATCTCCATACATAACCTTTACTGGTCTCAGTAGGATCATTACATCCATTAGACTGTGGACTCAGCACTGCTTTAGCTCTTAAGTTAATACAACTGAGACTTTTTTTTTTTTTTACTTTCCTATTGGGAAGTAGCATGTGCAATTTTAGTGATTTCTTAGATCATTCCATAAGTAAATCAAATATTCTTTCAAGCCTAGTTATCAAAATTGTGTCCTTTGATACTACATCCTCCATCAAACTGCAGTAATCCAGATCAACACATTTTAAACCTCTACTATCTCTCCCAATATCATTCTAGCAGATAGAGTAATTAAATTTGTACTTTTTTTTTTAAGTCCTACTCAATAAATCTGAATAAATTAACAACGCATTACTAAGGCTGCTACATTAAATTTGCATAGTGCATTTAATGAATATGCAACTGCAAGTGAAAAGGTCTGCTACTGTGAACCTTCCACATTAGCATAACTACTTCCAGCATGTTTCTTAAATAATGCACTCATTTGCACATCACTGACTTGGCTAATTCTGACTTCAGTCAGGGTAGCCTTGTAATTAAGACTCTTGCTTTAATTTTTAATGAAGTTTATGTTACATCAATCCTGACAGTAATGAGGGGACATGGAAACAAAAAGACTGCTAATAATTAAATTCACAAACCAGTTTGAGGGATAATAATTCCTGAGGAGAAATTACATGACTAATTATTAATTAAATATTCATACTATTGCAGAGCCATCTCCCTTAACTGCTCCTTCTTGTTGGTAATAATGCTGAGATGTGGATGCCTTCCTGCAACCGTTCTGATTTTAAGGTCTTTGGTTAATTTTAGTGCACCATTAATCAATATGACACAAAAAATAAAATTGCTTTAATTGGTATCATTTTATTGTTTCTAAATATTACTACAGTTGGTTTAGTTGTGTAGAATTAATCTAGTTAGTCGGTGCCCATTTTATGGGAACATAAATCCAGTTTATATCCATAAACTTCTAATGGCAGGACAACTTGACCTTTTTTTGTAACATTACTGTTTACAGATAATTACACCAACTCTTTAAAAGGTTGTTTAATAGCTTTGCATTCATCATAGTAAAATGAAAAACATGCAATATTATTTAACTCCAGACTATTCTAAGAAGGTCTCCAAGACCCTAATTTACCCCTGCTGAAAAGTAAGCAATATTAATTTGTGTGTTTTTAAGAAATCTATGAGAGCTTTCTTCAAATGCATACAAACAGATTGAAAGTGTTTGTGTATGGATCTCTATTCATCTTTTACACAATTTAGACTACTTAACAAAAATAAGAGCACTGCAGTGACACCTTTCACAGAAAGAAGGATGTCAGCGTGTGGATTTCTGGATGACACAGGTCTTCGAATTGATAGTTTTCCAATCCCTCGTACACAAATACCATAAATTCACAGAGGAATTAGCCTGATTAATCCTAATTTATGTTGACATTTGTATCAGCCAGGATTCTGCCTACCGAAGGTGTCATAATAAACCTTGAGGATTACATGTTTATTAGAGGAAGTCCAGTTTGTAGGAAAGTTTAGCGAGAGGAAAGACAAAATTAAGCTTATTAGTTGCCAAACTCAGTTGCACTATGTATTTCTTTAAAATTTATGTTAGTGCTTTAAAGAGAGAACACTTTGCATAGCATAAAATTGATTCTCAAATTATTAAAAAGACATAATGCATGTCCTTTTATCCTGAAGGGACATTTGGAAATTCTGAACCAGGGCAAACATTTCATTTTTCTAATAATTCAAACCAGTTGATTCATCAAAGTGAAACAAGTCCATCACCATACATGGGGCAATGATTCCCTTTAGCTAGCGCTTGTCACATTACTACAATCTGACAGGTTTGTAGGGCATTATTACTAGGTCTGATTTGTACCACTCCATCCCTTTTACTAAATCTTAAAAATCTTTTTAACTTTTCTTTTTTCCTCTACTCTCTTAAACTAACACCTGAAGGCAATTTAAATATACCACTCCATAATGAAATCCCACTTTCATTCTCTCTAGAATTAAGATGTCGTTATCAGCCATCTGTTCCTGGTCCTGCTCTCTATTTCTTCCATCAAAGAAATAATTCCAGGCATGAAACACCTCATTGGAGCAACAATCACCTGAAACCGCCGGAGTGCCGCAGTGCAAGGGTGGGCTCAGCTTGCAGGGGGACCAGCAACTGAAGAAACCTTTTCAGATGACTTGGGGTCACTGCATGCAGCAGGTGAGGAGACATCCTCCCTCCTCTTTCTTCCCTCCTCCCTGTTTCTAGAAGCAGTATCTCTTCATTGCTCTACTTGTGCTCCCCAAAGTACAGTATCTGGCATACAGGACAGAAGGCACCTGACGTGTTCTCAGGTTAAGGATCACAGTGTCAGGTTAAGGGCCAAAGATACAGGGCCCGTACTGAAGCATCTCGGTGAATTGGCTGCTGAACTAAAATTTGATGTTAGCAGTCAGAAAAGCATGACTCCAGCTGTGCTACTCTGAACATCACCAGCAGTTTTACAGGCACGCAAGCTGTAGCAACAACACACAGGCTTTGATTCTCAACCACATTTCCACAAGCTATGCAGAGCTTGTTCTGATCAGGATTTCAGAAGGGGGGGCATTACAAGATGTTGTTGCAGAGCCCGCAGATGACTACCCAAGAGGGACTTCCCTCAGAGGTTAGCCACCAGGCGGCATGTGACCGGAGGTGTTAGGCCTCCAGTGTTTTGACCAGGAATTTTCCAGGCAGGTTCATGAGTGCATATTGTGTGAGCATACACAGCAAAGTTGGATGCACCCAACTTGCAAAATGCATTGGACCTACTTATCTACTCAGATGATCTGTACCTAGGCAGCAAGATGTGTAACGTCCCCCATTGCAGCAGGTAGAAGACAGGGCATGAATGAAGCAAGGCTTGTATGGTGGCTGTGATGTAGTGGACACATCAGACCTATGCATACCTGCTAGATATCCACTCCAGGACATTGCAGAACCTGGTCTGAATTACACTGTTGTCCTAGCTGGATATAGAGACATTCAGAAATCCTAAAATAAATGTCCAAATTCCTTAAAGTCTACTAACATAAGGCTTCCAAGAAGGAAAACAGGGTTTGTCAGGTAAAACCTGGCCAAAAGCCAACGCTATTAAATAATACCCACTAGATCACACTAAAACCAAACTTACTAGAAGGTTAAATTAACTTCTTGTTTTCTCTCAGGTGTGTTGGCATTTTACACATGTTTTCACTTCCCTTGCCCTATAAATTACACTGCCACACTATACCATCAGTTTCCATTTGCTGTCTCCCCCCTGTTACAGCTAATGTTGCCCACCCAATGTTTATTTTCAGTTTGGGAGATTTCCTGACAGACCTTTTGGCTATATCACTATACCCATTTAACGATTCCCAGTCCCCATTTTTCCATGAAATTGCTGATGATGACTAGCACCACTGCAGAATTTTTCTTGTCTTTAAACACAAACATCATTAAAAAAAGAAGTAAATGGAACATTAGAAAGTACCCCACCAAAGCCTAAAGTTATGATAAAGGAGAAGGGGTGAGCAGATATAGCTATTGTACTAAAAAGAGAGGACCTGGGAATTATAGACCAGTACATCTCACTCTACTGCTTAAGAAATAAGGCAACAGATAAGCACCAGAAGATAACAGAGTAATGGTAACACTGATGTGACATCTGCTTTTCCCAAATCTAACATCCTTCTGCAACGGGATAATCAGCCTTGTGGGTAGGGGAAAGGCAGTGGATGTCTTAAGTCTCGACTTTGGTAAGGTACATCATCTCTTACGCCATTCTCATCAGTGAAATAGAAAAAACATCTGTTAGAGTGTGAACTCAAAAATGGGTAGAAAACTACCCTAGAAAGCTATTACTAGTGTTCCAGTGCCAAACTGGAAAGTTGTCAGATTGGGTTCTTGTCACAGTTTAACCCAGTCAGCAACCAAGCACCACGCATCCACCTGCTCACTCCCCCCCACCTGGAGGGGTGGGGAGGAGAATCAGAATGTAAAACTCGAGGGTTGAGATAAGAACAATTTAATAATTTAAACAGAATAAAAAGGAAAGAACAATAATAATAACAACAATAACAATAATAACAGTTATAATGGAAAGGTGGGGAAAAGGATAAAATCCAAAGGAAAAGGGAGAAAGGAAAACAAGTGATGCACAGTGCAACTGCTCACCACCTGCTGACCAATGCCCAGCCAGTCCCTGAGCAACAATCCCCAGGCCCCAGCCAACCCTCAAAGTTTATATGCCAAGCATGACATCCCATGGTATGGAATACGTCTTTGGCCAGTTCGGGTCAGCTGTCCTGGCTGTGTCCCCTCCCAATTTCCCGTGCCCCTCCAGCCCTCTCGCTGGCGGGGCCCAAGAAACCAGAAAGTCCTTGACTTAGTATAAACATCACCCAGCAACAACTAACAACGTCAGTGTGCTATCAACATTGCTCTCACATCAGAGCCAACACACAGCACTGCACCAGCCACGAAGAAGAAAGATAACTCCATCCCAGCTGAAACCAGGACAGTTCTGCATGGTTTGATCCTGCATTAGTATTAATCAGTACGTTCACTACTGACCTGAAGGACAGAAAACAGTATGCCTATGTCTGTTGCAAGGTGGGAAGGATTATGAATATTCTCAAGGATGCAAATAGAATTCAAAGTAATTTTGTCAGATAAGGAAGATGTAGACTACATGGAGATAAGCCCAGAGGAAGACAACCAGAGAGAACGTAACGTTAGAGCAAGCAAGTCCCATTAAGGAAACTTGAAGACACTGGGGTTGTGTTTGTCCCATAGGTTTCTGACAGGAGAGAAATACAGGCTGCTACTAAGCAAATTATTTTTCCCTGCACCCATGATAATGGTAAGAAGAAAAAGTAGTAATGTACTTCAGCAGGGAAGTTAAATATTAGCATTAGCACTGGAATATGTAGTGCATCTTCATTGTCTAGGTTTAAAAACAGTGTAGACAAAAATCAGTCGGGAATGACTTCTGTATGGCTGATCCAGGCTTAGGAGAGAAGACAGGCTATGTGACGAGCTCTTGGGGTTATTCCAGTCTTGATTCTAGAATGAACTGGATTTTATGCAAAAGCTGTGGCTGTGTATGTACCTGTACATTACATGTACAAAGGAATCAGTGCGACTAAATGCTATTAGTGGAATCCTGAGGTCAGTTTTTGGGATTCAGATGAATTACAGTGTTTGAATGAGACATTCAGCTCACTAAGCAGATAAAATTATAGGTGCTGAGTAGAAGAAGGTAGGTCATCCCCATTAGACATGGAAGTTTAAAGGATGTGAAGTGAATTGGAATTGAGGGAATGGACTGAGCGGGGCTAGAAGGCAAAAGCTTCCTTGTTAACAGGAGACAGAGGGCTAAGGATTGCTTGGTTTCTCCATTCCTTCTCCTTTCTTTTAGTGCTGTTTCCCTCAGGAAGCGCACCTCTTACCAGGTTCAAAAGAAAGTAAATTTCTGAGAAGCTGCCATCTTGCATTCCTGAAGCTCAGGTGTAGGCTCCAGTAGCTCAGCCCAGCCTGGGACAGAAGGCATTACTGCACAGGCACACAGATACATCTTTAAATCCAGTCTTGAACTATGCGCTGTCGCTCAGGTTTCCCAGCCTTGGAGGCTGGCCTTTGCTGAGTTTGCCAACAGAAAGAGTGACTGAGATGGTGGTGTTGAAATTCACCGGCACGTCCCACCTGCTTCCCCAGGTCATACGATAACAACATTTCTTCAACATTTAACTGGAAAAGATTTGAGCCACACCTGAAAAGCCCTGTGCCAATTAATCTGAGCCACATTCCCCGACAACGCTTACTTTAGTTATTTCTGCAGTCTGCTGTGGTAGCAGCACTGCGAGGTACGCTAAACTCAACTGCTGGGCACTAGTACCCAAAAGCCTGTCAACAAACCTAGCTGGGTCCGGGTAAGGCTTTCATCTACAGTTTGAGTTTGGAATTGCAATTATTCAAACTCTCTTAAACAGGGAGAAACCCTGCCATTTCTACTTTGGGATTATTGTACAAATGTCACAGTATATGCTCACTCCCAACAGGAACAAAATATGTATGTTTTCAAATATTCTTGTGAATAGTATTTTTTTTCCAAACAGGTTTGGCTCAAAGTATTTTGCTTAATTAACGTAAAAAGGAATGTTTCAACTGACACCTCATTCTCCAGCTTATATTTTGTTTATACGAAAGGAAATATTTTTAAACAAGAAAACTGAAATATTCCATTTTGACAAGGTTTGGGGTTTTGTTTGGCTTTTAGAGCTCTTTTCTCCCAAGCATACCTTCATTAAGACAAACAGGTTTTTCAAGAAAACATTTCCCCCAAAATATCTTCCAACACATTGAACATTTACCAGAAGTTTTTTACTACCCTGCACTGGGATTAGTAATACTTTATTTCAAATAAAAAATACTGTAACTGAAATCTATTCTTAGTTTCATAATGAATTCGTTCTTAGATGTGGAGCCACGATGAGTTCTCCCAGTGTGAGAAGATACTGGCCTGATCCTACGTGAAAACAACAGCAAGAATCAAAACAGCAGATATGATCCTCTAAAACTCTTTGGCAAATGAATAATTATTTTATTGTATTTCTTTTAAAAAACAGTTCTATAAGAATGATAGGCTGAAAATATTTTAGTAGCAGGATGGTTTTTGAAATGGGAAGATAGTCTCTAACCCGCTGTTTTTATGCACAAATCTGCATAGCTTTCATGAAAGGCAGAAGACATAGATGCCGACTAGCACTGAGGTGCACACCTGGAGTGTTAACACTATCAGCTGCAGAGCGACAGAGTAGGATAGTCACGTTACTGTAAATCTGATGAAAGAAACGGCACATGGTACAGAAAATCAGCACCCAAGCAATACCGCTCAGCTACAATCACTTCAGCCATCAGTCCTGCAAATACCACCCCTTTCATTAAATAATTCCATGTATAAGAACTTTTTTATATATTCATTTTTCAGCAGCTGCCATGTCAGTTAAGCTATCATATTAGTGTTCAGTCCTGCAAGCTGTCAGTATTTCTTAGAGTAACAGCATCAGGCGCTTTGCTAACCATCAGCAGCTAGAGCATTCCGGCCAGTCTGGAAATGAGGGCTCCAAGCTGGTGAGCCCAAGAACGCCTGGAACAAGAAATCAGTTTCAATCTGAGGGACCCCTAATACATTCCCCCCTTCTAAAGCGTCTCAATTTTGGTAGTGCCATAAAAAGCATAAGAGGATGGGAGGGAACAATCATACTTGTAAACTTGAGCACAGCTTTTTTCAGAATATACAGGCTCAGATTTAACATATGCACAAAACAGAAGTGAGATGGCTTTTTAGCACATAGAATTCGGTAACATTTCATAGCTAATAGATTAGTGTGACCTATCAATTCCTAATTCCATGTATACTGCAATGGAAATATTAATTCATTGTCCTGGACACCACACCTGCAAAAGCCTACAGAGTTTGTTAGATTGAGCATGCTGCCTCATTTTAGTTTTTTAATACCCATGAGTAATTCTGGAGATGCTTGGACTACTCTATCAATAACACACATTGATTAGTCAATGTCTTATTTGTATGAAGCATATGTAAGCCACTTCCTAAAATGAAAATTTTTAGGTACAAACCCCTGTGCTGATTTCCCTCCACTGCTCAGCAAGAGCTGGGGCATTCAGTACAGGCCCATAGGCTTCATACAGATTCCAAGTTAAGTCTCTGTTCTGCTTTCAAGCAGCACTCAAGTGAGAGAACATTTCTGAAGCTATGCCGGGGCTGCGTTTAGCAGTACTGAGTGAGCCTTATAAAAAAGTAATTTCCTCCATAACAGTTTCTCACCCATAAACAACAGCCAATGCAAAGGGACTCCAACAACACACGACAGCACTGACCGTATCCCCAAATCCCAGTCGTACTGGTTTTGGCTGGGATAGCGTTAATTTTCTTCATAGCAGCCCGTACCGTGCTGTTTTGGATTTGTGACCAGAAGAGTGTTGATCACACACAGACATTTTAGTGCTCACGCAGCATCCAGGCTTTCCCCTTTCCCACGCTGCCCCCCCAGTGAGTAGGCTGGGGGTGGGCAAGAGGCTGGGAGCAGGGACAGCCAGGAGAGCTGAGCCCAGCTGACTGAAGGGATATTCCCTACCACATAACATCATGCTCAACAACAAAAGCTGGGGAAAGGAGGAGGCAGGGGGACCTCCAGAGTGGCGATGGCTGACTTCCCAGGTACCGGTTACATGTGATGGAGCCCTTCTTTCCTGCAAACAGCTAAACACCTGCCTGCCAATGGGAAGTTGTGAATGAATTCCTTGTTTTGCTTTGCTTGCATGCATGGCTTTCACTTTACTTACTAAACTGTCTTTATTGTCACGAATTTTCTCACTTTTCCCTTCCAATTCTCTCCCCCAGCCTGCTGGGGGTGGGGTGGGAAAAAAGTGAGTGGCTGTGGGGTGCCTAGCCGCCTGCGAGGCAGGCACACAATAAATATCAGACAGAACTATAAACCACACCAGCAGGCAGTACAAAACTGTAGGTCTATATTTCTACTTTTGGTCATGTACAAGCCTACATCTAGGCTGCCTGGTTTTGCTAGCTGTGCGGTATAGAGCTGGTTGATGAAGCTTTTGAGTCTGCATTTACAAGAACTGCAGTCCATCCCTCCACGCAAAACTGCCAAGACTGTTAACCCCAGGTACACCAGTCTCAGGTGCCACTGCCCGTTCCTCCCGCTTACTAACAGAGGCATCCCAGTCTCACAGCGGTTCACTTTCTCACCATACAAAACAGTGTGGATGGCACAGTGTGTCCCAAACTCCTCCTCTGCCAGAATTTGGGTCCTTTGTAAGAATAAAGTATTACTCTCTGACAGTCTCTTCTTCTCCACTTTCCTCAGACTCTGGTGATGTTGAATTTCAGAAGCTTTCTACAACCTTAAGGGGAACAAGTAATAACTTCCCAGCATTTTGTAACCACCATTTCCAATAGCTCCGTGTCCAGAGATGCCAAAATTCTAGCTGGTTGTTCAAATTCTCTTATGTAGAGAATTTCCCTGTATAGGGAAACCTTGATTATCTGAGTTTAGGTGTGGAGTTACTGCAAACATCCTACTTAGAAACTTGCTAACGCCTGACCCCATTTGCTTCTGTAAAGCCCAGAGATTTCTTTACTTTGTCAAAACAAAAACAGAAGAAGTGTCTTCCCAGGTGGTGATGAGATTGAGCAGACACCTGTCAGTGCCAATGGTGGTGCGCCAGTATCTAGTACTCAGCCTCATCTACAATGAGCCACTCAAAAGCAGGTTATCAGAGGTACTTTTGGGGAACTAAAAAGGAAAAAAAGGAAATCAGTTACCATAAAGTCATCCTGAATTCTCAGTGGAGTCACCAAGGGGTAAAAATGGCACTTTTAAATCTCTTTAAGCCTGAATTCAAATATAAAGATAATTCAGCAAATTAAGAAGTGCAATATGCATCTGACTAAACTATAGAAGGAGCTCAAATGCCCAAGTACCTCACCAGAGCCTGGGAGGTGCCTCAGGAAACACCTGCTCTTTCACACAAGGAGATTGACTCTGAAGACAGGAACAAAACCCCAACCCTATACAGACAGATTTTGTTGCCTATTGTACTGAAGTCTCACGAAGGCAAAGTGATTCACAACTCTGATTCCATGTTCAGTTTATCCTACTTGCTCTGAAACTATGGCAAGCATCGTACAAGCAAAACAAGCTGTTGCAGCTACGTTCTGGGCTGCAGATGGAAAAATCAGTTTTAGATGCTGTACTGCTCTGTAGGAAGGAGTTGTCTTGACATTGTCTGGCCCAAAGCCATGCCTCTCTGTAGCAAAACTCCACTTTTAAGAGGACGGTCACATGGGAAATACAGAACTGATTGACAGATGGACACATCCCTGCACATGCCACTGCACCGCTTCACAAGCGGAGGAGCGGCTCAAAGGCACCTTCCAGAAAACTGCTGAGCTGCCAAGCCCCGCACGGTGCCTGCTCCGAGGCCTAATGGCAGCTCCTTCTCCCTGCTGGCCAGCCTCACACCAGTGGGTGTGAGCAACCCCCAGTATACTGGGGAACTGGATTGTTGGAAAAACACTGCATTTGCCCCATTTTCACTTCAGCTTTAAACATAGCTCATAATCTGTGCAAACAATCACCAGGAGTATTATTAATGAGGAAAGACTAGGCAGAAATTTATTTGTTCAGTGTGTAGGAATTGTTTAAGTTGCAAATATCAGACAGAACTATAAACAACAAGGGCTTATTTTTGGAGATTGGTTTGTTGTGTGGTGGTTTGGGGCTGGTTTCTTTCCCCCTGAAAATTAAGAGTTTATTGAAAAGGAATGCAAAAATTGCCAGCTTCTGGCTAAAAAAATGTTTAACCAAAAGCTTACTACAGGTCGAGTTTCAAACTTACAAAGAATTTGTTCTTTTTTAAAGCAGAAAAAAGCAACATAAGAGATACATGCTGTGTACCTATAGTCGAAACCCCGTGTTTCCAATGACGAAAACAGTAATGAATCACTCGGGTCTATTTGTGTCTCCCCACTCCAGTTTTCAATCCCTGGTGTTTGCTTGGAATGAACTAGGAGTGGAGGACATTTGTTATCCATTTATTGAGGCTTTTCTCTGTGCCAGTGCTGTACTCACTTTAGACTCCCTATATTTCATTAGGAAACATTTGTAGCAAACAGGAAGACAGATTATTTTATTGGCAAGGCATGCTGAAGGAATCAAGGCTTGGTGTGTTCCATAAAGTTAGCTGTATAATTAATAACAGGATAAAAGTTAAATGAACGTTGCTCTCTATTTCAGATTTTCTATGTAGTTTCTGCTAATGGCTAACTCCACAGCACTTTGTTGTCAGGATTCAATAAACAAACACTGGAAATTTGTGCCATTTTGACAGGATGTTTTAATTACTCTGCAAAATTAATTTTTTTTCGAGATCAGGTGAAGGCAAGACTCCTACCAACTGTTAACTTGAAACACCTCACGACAATGAATGCAGATTTACTCAGATAGTCTCTTGCCATTGTTTAAAACCTGAAATTTCAGTGGGCATTCCTGCTATTTAATTTATTTCCCTAACAAGGAATGAACTAAAGATCCCAGGGTCAAGTGCAACGAGACCTCTAAATCCACAACAGGAACTCCTGGTTTCCAAGGGGATCTACATCAGTACAGAAACCTGTTTGTAGCCTGCGAGATGCAGATAATGACAAATATGTTATTCTATAACTACAGTTTGATTTTTACTTTTTCCATCAGTAAAGCAGAATTTTCGTCGTATTTTATATAAACTTCATCTTGAGTCTTGTTATTTTGTAATTACAGTAACAAAGCAATAATGGGAATTTCTTTTACCCTTCAACATCACGAGCTAGTCAGATGAGAACTTTGTATTGCATAATACATGATGCCCTGCTTTACATGTGGTATGCTTTACAAAAATCTTAGTCTAATTGTGAAAGACTACTGTTACAAAACATTCTCATCACTGGCGTGTTTAATTGAGCTCCTGAGAGGCAGTATCAGTAAGACTTAGGGATAAATAACCAGTAGTCCCATTGGTCTCACCGAGAATCCATTGATGTTTCATAAATCCTAGTCAGTACAAATCTAATTGAGTTACCATGCTGAATTAGCTTACATCTAAATGGCATTCATGTCTACAAATGGAATAATTAGAGTCTAGAAAATGGGATATATCAAGTGCTATCCCAAGTGACAACAGCAAGACATTTGTATTCATTCAATCAACTGCTTTAAAAAAGCAGATGTAATACTTGATTTGGGGTTGATGACGAGAGAGTGTTATTGAGTCTAGCAATGATATTAGACAGAGAATATTAACTATTTCTTCATATCTATCTATTTATATTTATTCCAAGTGATTCTTCACTTTGATTCTTTCAGATTTTGCTGTAGGATACAAAGTCATTACGTGACTACACACTCCCTATTTTATATCTAGGGTAATGAAATTGGCTACACTCATTAGCGCTGCTCTTTCCACTACTAGAATTCTAAGACGAATAGCAAATAAATCAATAAATAACAGGGTTTGCAACAGAACCTTCAAAGCTACTAATATTTTTAGGCTCGGTACCAAAGGAGGCTTTTTAGACGGAGTAAAGCAAATGAGACTGTTCATTCTGTCACCTTGCTTAACCACTCCCTTCTATGCAACTAAATCAAACAAGGCACCATAACACACTTGCCGGACTCCAGTGTCACCCTGCGCCACAGACTGAAATTTATCAGATGCCACTAGTTGGCTGGTTCAGGTTTAGTTAAATACCCACTGTTTTTTTCAGGACAAACATGAAACATGGCTATCTCAAACTGTATATAAAACCGCTATTAAATTAGGATGAATCTTTGCAATGCTGGATAACAGATTCCTTTAATTCAGAAAGTAGCCTAATTTGCATGCATATTTTATTTATTACACCAATTAAGTTTTGCAAATAGTTTGCAATGAGGTCCCTATGACCTAATAATTCACAATTACTCCTGGGATATCCTGCCCACTTTAGCACGTTTTGAATAATATTGCTATCTACTTGAGAAAAATAATGCATTTTTTACATGATGGATTTATTAAGAGTGTGCACACCTCTTTCTTAACCAATTTTACTCTAGGCAGGGTTACTGGAACTACTTCATAGGCCTTTGTCATGTTGGTTAATGAATGTTTTTCTTCAGCTTCCTGTCTCTTCAGATACTTGTCTTCTAAGCTCTTGTGGAAATCCCACATATATACAATCTAGATGAGCACTCCGGGTGGTAACACAATATAAATGAATAATAACCATTTGAAACTGCCAGGATGATATTCTGTTTCTGCTGTAGCTCTAATGGAGCACAGTTGAAAATGGACACTGAAGCAAACTTGTCACAGTCATGTCAGCTCGAGTCTAGTGAACTTGCTTCAGATTTGTACTGCAGAATTTAACTTCCAAAAAACTGCATCAGAAAACATTTAATCTGAGATTCACTTCGATCTATTCAAATAATGACAAGTTGCATTGAATTATTTTATAAGAACAAACTACCGTATAGTTTGCTCTGTTTTAATCAGCTTTATAAGGAATTTTAAATGAGCTCAGAGTTTGAGAAAATGCTTTATTTTGGTAGTGTTCAAGCAAGACTGGCATTTCCTTGTACTTCATATGCACAGCTTATTCCCTTAAAGCATTCAGCCAGTACTCTGTACTTGTAAATTTATTTTTCATTCCATTACAAACAAACAAAACTCCCTCTTTATAAGAAAGAAGATTTCTATCTTGCAAACACAGTTAGAAAAGATATTTGCTAAAAAAATCGTTAAAAAAAAATCAGATATCATATATTTTGCATGTGGCTTTCACATACAGACTTGAGTATCTGCCTATGATTTTGGAGAAGGTGATTCTTATGGGAATAAGAATCTGCTCAAGAAATGAGTACCCTGCAACAGAATGTAGGTTTCTTTTTAAACTATCTGCATAGCGGTATGAAGCATCTTGATATTGCTACATCCTTTCTCAGAAAACATACTTGGACACACTCAGGTAAAAACCCTAAAACAGATGTGCCATAGGGAAAAATCCACCTTCCCAGTGCTTTCGCTGCCAGGTGTGGTTTCCAACACCGGGCTAGAGCACCAGGGGAGCACTAGAAGTGCCGGCAGCTGCCTGCGCAGCCCCCCTGCCTGCCCCAAGCTCCCTCGCTGCCCCAGAGGGCCTATGCTGAGAGCACCGCTTTGGATATTCCCTTTCTTTGGTTTAACGTGCTCGGCTGTTTCACTCTACTGCAGTACAACACTGAGTAAGCGCCCTTCTTTCTCAGCGCTAATAGCCGTTAGGTATTTCTGCACACGTCTCAGCTTCAGACTGCGCAGGGCACGGCCCTTTTGCCAGCGTTCACACACCTCATCCCTTCCACTGCCAGTCACAGCGCTCTCCCCGCAGCCATCTTTGCCTTTTGCCGGCCTTTACTGCTTTCTATTTCACGCTGTCTTTTGATAACGGAGCACTATACTCCACGTAGAGCCAGATCCTGTCTTCATACAGAGGAACTGGCTCTTTGCGCACAGGTGGCAACATCTGCCCACTGTAACACACCCTAACCAAAAAACAATGGAAGCCCTTCCTCCCACTGCCTTCCATCCACTAGTTCATGCTGAGCCTTTGCAACGGCTTCCCACGTTTCCCGTCCCATCATCCACCTGTGGCTAACCATCACTTTTTAATTACGGGAATGACTGAGGAAATCTCATTTCAGATTATTTTCCCCAATGGATTTGATCTGATCCTATTTTGCCCAGCAAAATGGATTCATTGGTACTTTCTACCTGTTTCTACCTTTAGATTCTTTTCTTGTATGTCTGAAGTTCCTTTTGATAAAACATGCCTAGCAATGTAAAAAAAACAAAATAAGATGGGCAATTCCCAAATAGGCAACTACAGAGAAAATTATTATGCTTTAAATGAATTTTTGGGGGTTAAAAAAAAAAAGTAGCTGTTTCCTTATCACCAGCAAACTGTTTCAGAAGGGAACGCAGCAAGAGGCCTGCATCATGCCTTTGCTTACAGTGGTACACATACGCTCTGTCACTAGCAAAATGAAGTAATGAGCTCTGCATTTCGGTCTACTTACACCTGGTTTTAAGCAAGTGGGAGCCGCACTCATGTGTGTGAGAGAACAACCCGAACCAGCGCAAATGTGCAGAATAAAAGCCTGTTACACAACGTAAATCTCAAGTGGCTGCGTTCATTGGAGCAACGGGGACTCAAACTGAACCCCTCGCTGAACGACGTCTGTAACAAAAGGTCTTACAAAATGAGCTTAAGCCAAAGCGTGTTTACAACAGTTGTAAGTACAATACGAAACAGCCACAAACAACATCATATTCCAGGTCTTTGAGGTTTTTCTACTTTAATTCTGTGCAATTTCATTAGCCCCCTTGCAAGGAGATGTGCTTGAAGGAAATGTATAATATAGGTCATTTTTAGTAGACATTTATATTCCATTGTTAATTGGCAACGCATGGAGGAATGAAATAGCCCAGGAAGTACACTACAGGGAATAGCTTGCATTGGCAAACAAAATGAGCGAGTAATCTAGCAGATCTGTTTCCTTTTCTAAAATCCTTCTACAGCACTCCATTTCCACATATGAGCGTGAACTGCAACAAATTAGAGCCAGTGCAAATCATTTTGTGCTACGCCAACAGTTAAGTGACATGCGGAGCAAATGAACCGAACGCCCGTTTCTTCTGTGCACCAAGCTAGCGATCGGGGATGGCAAACGCAGATGAAGACATCAACCCAGAAAAGGCTGTAGCCACCACATGAAACTAGAACACTTTGTTTCGTTATGACAGAGCTAGATTTAGTTGGACTACATTTCCCATCACGCAATGGGTAGGAACCTGATTGACAGTCTTAGTAACTACATTTTCATAAAATAGAATTGTGACTCAGCTACAAGAGAAAATACTGTGTGAAATTGCTTGGCGTTATTTAAAAGGACACAGACTAAATGATTGTTTATCAGTATACAAAATACCGAGTGAAATTTTCCCACAGGAGTAGCAGCCTGAATGGTATTAACAGTGCTTTAAACTGTAATGAATTCCCAGTCTAATTCACTATGAGGTTTCAATTTATACCACATTTAGAGTACTCCAGGTTCAAGTAATCACTGCAGTAATTAGCTTACTTCCAGTCCTCCAAAATAAACCCACTAATTTTTGCAATCAGCCTTCATTTGGTTAATCACCAGTTTAATTGATTTAATTAGTTTGATCTGCAAAATTAGTCAAGTGTAAATACTGTTTTGTAAACAGAGTTTAGCTCCAAGCTGTAATATAGGGAATTCTAATTCAAAGCTAGAGTTAATAATAAAAACCAACACACACATGATTCTGTTGCAGTATCCAGCCGTTTTAAGTCTGCAAGACACAAATTTACACTTTTAATAGATCATGTTATTTTATATTAGTGACAAAACTAAGGACATCGCCTCTCAAAGTTTTATTCTTGAACCAATGATTTTTACACCATGACAACTGACACCAGAACAGTGTTTTTGCTTTCTCTAGGCTAAGAGCAGAATTTTTCCTTTTTTGTGTTGCTTTTGGTCTCAAAAGATGCTAAAAGGCATTTATTAATGAGCTAGACCAAAGGAAAAAAATATGAGAAGTCTGGTTACTCCTAAACAAATGTTATTTTAGAACATTTTAGAAGGCACAGGAATAAAAGAAGCAAGCCAAGAGGCAAACCTGGGCAGTAACATACAAGGCAGAGGGGACAGCTAAACAGAAATTATGCCTTGAAATTACAAGTTGAACAAAATTTGAAATAGCACTGGAATCAAAGATTTGCTATTCTATCACAGCTCCATCAGTTGTTGATACTAATCACCATAAAAGTACATTTGATCCTCTGAAAAATGCTATGTTTTTCATTACAAACACACAAATTCAGCATGTACCCATTAAACTGCAAAGCTACCTCAGAAGACGCAGAGCATGTTCAGAACAAGGCAAGTATGTCCATGGTAGGCAGGCTAGCAGGTACCGTGACGGCCAGAAAAACTAGCAAACAGAAACCAGCCTTCCATTGAATAGCATTCAGAGGAAGGAAGTGACTGGGATTTACCATACATACGAGAAAGACGGTAAGGGACTGTTGTTTGATGGCTGTTTTTTTTTTAAAAAAAAAGGAAAATAAAAGAGAAATAAAAAATAGAAATAGTCAAGACTGCATGAAAAAGTTCTTTCCAAGCAACGCAAGCTAGTAACAGCTTAAGTCTAGGGTGCAGCTAAGGGCAGTTCTTAGCTCTGCTGGGCTGCCTTTGTCATCATGGTCAAGTCATTTAGATTTTCTGAATCTCACTTCAAACTGTAAATGTAAATAGTGTTTGTTCCTCATGCAGAGATTGCACCAATCCATTACAGAAGGGAGGGGGGGAGCCCCACGCTTCCATTGAAAAATAAGATTCTATTGACAAAACATAAAAAAATTCTCAGATTATTTTTCTCCCTAAACATTATTTATATTTCAAATTGTTTTACATTAAATTTTTATTCTAATTTAAAGAATTTTCTTGTTTTTTGTACCAAGTTTTACCCTGTCTCCCACTTCAACCTTGTCCCTGAATATAAAAGTATGTATACAACTCTTTTTCCTCCCATTTTCCCCCACCCCCTTTTTCCAGCTGAACTCAAACTGAAGTAATTTAACCACCATACTCAAACACTCCAAAATTTCCTTCGTTGTCTGAAAATTTACTTCCTGACAGCAAGACATTTTCCTAACTGTAGAGATATTGCAATTTCAGAGAAGGAAAAGGAAAGAAGGAAGGAAAAACCTATAAATCCAACTATCATGTTTTTCAGTTTTCTTTGCTGTAAGAAATCGAAAACACCTGAGGAAAGATACATTTAGGGAAAAAATTAAAGTTAAATCAAGGTTTTGTTCATTCTGATTTGAATTCCTCTCTCTCAAAATGTTTCCAACTTCCTATCCAATATTTTGTTCCAAGTATTTCACAGGGAAGGGTTTTTGTTTCTCTGATTAGCCACTTGGAAAAAAACAAAAACCCAAGAGCAATTCATCTGAGCCCTTCAAGCTTTGGAAAACCATTGATACAACTCTGCACAAGACCAGAAGCCAGCCAAGAGAGCTGCAGGGCAGAAGCTTGCACCCAGCCACATGCCAAAGCTCCGTGCCAGTCTTCATTCCACCCACTGCATCCCTGCCTAGCCCATGTTCCGTCATGGAAAGACAGGGAAAACTTGCAAGATCTAAACTGAGAAGGAACTGCAACATCTGCACCAGTTCTCTCCTGTCATTTTAGAGCCTTGTTTTTCATATCTTGTGATGTATTAATTCGTGCATTTGCAAAAACAACTGTGAATTCTGTTTTGTACATGTGGTGTGGTTACCACTAAGGAGGATTTGGGGGATTCGCATTAAACTGAGTCCCAGATGGTTTTGTCCTTGTGATTTGCATTGATCTGTTCTTTGTCAGTTCTGATTATCAATCAAGATGACTGAATTAAGTCAACCACTCTGCAGAAGACCTATTTATGCACATGATCAAAAGCACAGCTATGGTACAAAGCCTGAAGACGTTCCCCAATGCTTCGTGTAACTTCAGTGATAGGTCTCTTCATAGAAGACACAACCCTACCCCTGCCCCATCTCCTGAGCTAACACGGTCTGTTTAAGTCTCTCAGTCTCTCTGCAGGACTTTTGTGAGAATAAATAACATTTGCTGGATGAAAATAAAATCTCTAATCACCAAGCCCTTGAAGAACAGCACCCTGTGGAATAGATTACAATATTTTAGCATGTTCGTTTCATTTGGTGTTTCCACTAGTGCTCTTTTAACAATGATACAAACTGCTCGTTGGGTACTCATTACGCCACACTGGAGAGAGTAGGATATCTTGTAAATATGCATTAAACTGTGGCTAGATTTTCCTTCCCTACATGCTGTGTCTGAGCTGAGGCACAAACACGTATACCTGAGAGCAATAGTTGGGGTATATTCCTGGCACGCTGCCACTGTCAGTGAAATATGTCCTTTTTACAGATGTTTCTTACACTATTGGGAACAAATTGCTCATCCATACACACAAAGACATACACAAATAGACATAAGGTACTCTGAAGAAAAAAATTTTTATATAGCCAGGGAAAAATGGGTTTAAACAAATCCAGTTTGGAGAGTACTAAGTGTGTGCAGCTTAATGCGATGGACAGCTTTCATTCTCTTAAACACAAGTCAGAGATTAAAAAAATAAACGTTGCATTTCACAGATGGGCTTAGAAATGCAGATCATTAAGTTTAACCAAATGCAAAGCATAAATGAAGCTTATTAGCTTTGTTGATATATATAAGCAACATATTAACTAGCTTTACAAATAAACTGCTATTTGTACTTTCGCCATCTGTTGCTTTGAAGCGGAACTATCATACAACTACGAACACTGGGGAAATTCCAGAGTTCTGGAAGCCAATTCAAACACTACCGCATGTTTCATTCTTCTGAGAAGTGCAAGGTGTCCCCAGATTGTTCAGATATGGAAAGACACATTTGATGAATGAGCTGGACAAGAACTTCAGATTGCATAGGTGACTTGACATCAGAGCCCTGCAGGTAGGATGGCTTATTAGCAGGGACCTTTAAGACCTTAAAAAGGGTTTTAGCTTTTACACACATGCAATAGGAATGCTTGTGAAAGTTTAGAGGCTGGGAACCTCTATTTAATTTCAGAGTCCCAGCTCCACAATCACCAGGGCTGGATCTCTGCACTTGTGTGTTGTGAGGATCTCCACCACAACATTTCTGCCAAAGGTGGCACAATATGTGAGAAGATGTTTAGACCAGATCCATGCTCCTAGTTTTATGCTCTTTATGGGAAGATCCTGCATAAGCTTGGAGTGGTGTGGGTGTATGATATCTCATCTAGGATTAAGCATTGCAAGTACAACGTTCTACCACCAATATTCTCAAATTCAGACCAGAAGAATGAGCTTCATGTCGGATTAGCAACAGGTACTATGTAGAAATAAAGTTTTTGCTTTAGTAATTAGAAACCCTAAAAGAGCATTTACTTTATCATTGAACTGTGGCTCCAAAATCCTATATACCCTGAGCACATTTTAACCTGCAATATTTTTTAAGTTTTATTTTTATAGCAAGCCCTGTTAGCTTTGCTCTCACAGAAAAAAAGAGACTGAAATACATTCTGTATTCTTATTTATGTTTATTATCCAAATTCATGTTTTGTAAGAGACTAACGGATTTTCTAATTTGTAAGATTTCTTAGGCAATCAAGAGTAACTCTGAAACAACGATGAATGTCTAATGATGATACCTGCTGTATTTGGTTTAATGGGTTTGGCTAGGGTTAACCTATTTGTGTTTGTTTCCCTCCACCATACATTAGCGAAGTTTCCTTAAAATGAAGGATTGTACGTATTCCTGCAAAGCATACTATGCATTCTTCAGCAGCTTTTAAACCACATAATTTTCTGTTTTGGAGGAGCAAACAAGCCTCAACAGAAGCTACAAAGCTTATTTGATTTTTAACAATTGCATTAGCTTACATTACAAAGCTCTAATCACAACTGCTCCAAGAACCGCTTGAGATTGGTCCATAAATACAACACTTGAACAAGAAAAACAGAGCTAAGCTTAATAAGTATGTATTGTTAGAGTCACAGCGAAGATTCCACCCTCCCACCCCTAAATACTAGTTATCCTATTCCTCCCTTTCCATGCAGTCTGTGGCTTGTGATCAGAGGGAATGAGAAGAAATTACAGAAAATAGACAGTATTACAGGCCACATATATAAAGGGATAAAAGACAGTTACTTCCCATACAATCTGGCAGATATACCACACTCTGAGATATACACCCTAGTTTCACTCACGTTAATTCCAAAATGAAATTACTCACCCTCTGCCTCTGATCTATGCCTCAAAGTTCTCACAGAAATATCTCCTTGGAAATGAGGCCTGTATCAATACAAACATTTCCTTCTAGATGCTAGCTGCCTCTCTCATGAGCCGAGTATATTTTATTCCTAGACCACACACTTTCTGTACATCAGATAAATGTTTTCCACAAGGAGGCCAGCAAACTCCTGTTACTAAAGCAGGTTGACTTCTGAGTACCTACAAACTCACAACACCTGCCACACAGACCTATGTCGTGTCCCACCAGCTGTACCCTACAAAGGTGATTACACATTAATATAATCTCCTTTCTTTCCCCTTATCACCATCACTAAACAGAAAAACGTTCCAAGTAACTGCGCTGCTTATGTGGATGGCTCTAGGGTAGAGAAAAGTTTAAAAAAAAAAAAAAAAATTAAATACGGGTGGGAAGAAGAATAGCAAAGAGGGAAAGACTTATAAATAAGTCTCCTAGATTTTTTTTTCATTCTAAAAAGACCACCTTACTTTTCTGAATGCCTTTGAGGTCACACCTCCACAGCAGCTTTCACACATGCTGACAATTACTTGCCAATGCAACCAGCAGCCCCCTGCGTGGGCACCCCCTGGAGTGCCCGAGCATCAGGTGCCAGTCCTTATTTTTCAGATACCAAGGACACAGCAGAAACCTGCACAGAACTTTTCTTTGGCATTTAAACAGGTTTTTAAACAAGCGAACATCACCCCAGTTTTCATGATCTAGAGCATCCCTATACCTTATTGTCCTGATTTATTCCTCCTATATCATATGTCATCCTTCAGCGATCTACTTCTGTAGCTGTGAGATCGTTGATTTGCCATGCAGCACGTAGCTGCTGGGTAACGTAACAGCCAAAATGAACAAAGAAACGCTTCTGAGGATACCGCACGATACTTTGTGTTACGGACTTTAGCAAGAACACACTGTTTTTAATGATGAATCTATTCCTGAATCCCTCCCCTCAGGATTTTTTAATAACTAGGTAATATCACATGACTGTCATCATCTGCAAATGGAAATCGTTATGCTGAGACCACTAAGCCACAAGGAGCAAATACTGATATTTTTAAGATTATTAATGGAATCAAGGCCTGAAGATTGCAAGAGTCGTCTGACTCTTGTAGGACTTGTAGGACACTTGTAGGAATAATGTAATCCCAACTAACAGCAACAGGTTTATATCACTGTATCTGAAGATAGCAAATGTCATTCATGAAGGAAAACACTGTCCGAATAAATTTGTAAAAAGTAACGGGAATAAATTAAGATATAAAAGCTACCTGCAGGTTAGCACCTTGAGTATTCCTCCTCCTTGAGTCTGCACCATACAATGCAAGTCAGCTGAGCAGAGGTGTAGTTAATAAGACCTCTTCAAGCAGTTCTGTGCTTTCACATGATGTTCGCTTGTTTGGCTATATTCTACAAACCTTAAGAAATTGTGTTTTCATAAACCCCCAGAATTTATTTCCCTTTTGTGAGTTCCCTTATTTCCCTTCCAAGAATACTAAAATGTAACCATTTAATGTGACCAACCGATAAAAAGGAAGCTAAAATGCGTACAGCATTACTCAAGATCTGTAACCAGAATTTAGGGATTAATCCACAAGAAAAACTGTAACAAACTCTGTTACAGTCAATACACTGGGACTCAACAGCATTTTAAAAGCTACACTAAAGATACTTAAGCGATTGTCATACTTTTTACAATTGTCACCTTCTCTCTATTTTCACTGCAGAACAGTGGCACGTGCATTTGGTTTCATAGCTTCCTGACAGCCTGTTTGTCATGTTTTCTTTAAACCGCTCTACAGAACTTAGAAGCCCAAGTCTTATTTTCAAAAGCAACTGAAGCACCTCAAAGCCTAAGCTGCACGACTTTGAATGAGGCTGCAGGTGCCAACATGATGGACGTGCAGACAGACAGAATAGTCCGCGGCTGTAAATCAGCACCAAAGTGGTATTCAAGGAAAGCAATTGAGACCCTAATTCCTAGTGAAATCAAAGGCACTGGTCTCCTAAGTGCACTGAAAAACCTTTCTTGAAGCACATCAACATTTTAAGGCATAGCCACACCTCTAAAAATCTGGGTTGGAAACACAGACTTGGAAAACATTAGCCCGTTTTCAGAAGAGACAATGTGATCTTCCACATACTATAAATAACATGGATGCGTTTGTGTGTATACACGTATGTGTACATACACAGTACGTTGGTTACACGTGAGGGCAGCTGTAAGACGTTTCACGGACCGTGGCCCTCCCCATCAAGCCCTCGTGTTCCTGCAGCAGAGCCCCAGGACAACGTGGCAGGTGCCACACCCCCTCCAGCCGCGGCAGCTTCAGGCCACCTGCGGGTCCCGCTCGGAGCGCGTGGTCAGCCCGGGGATGAAAAGTACCATGACACTGATGGCAAATCACCGGCGGTCACCCCTGCCCTGTTTGTACACGCTGCTGTACACCCTTCACCATCCCTTGGCAAGCTGGCTCTCCGGTTATTGCTGCTGCTTAACCTTCAGGAGCCTTCTGGTCACAGAAGTCTTCATAGTCTCTGGAAACAGTTTTGCTAATTCTAGGCTGTAGCTCCTTTATCTCTCTAGCAAAGCAGCTATGTCAAATAAACATGTTTTACAAACACCGGTGTTCATTTAATGCTGAGGTACCACAACCACTCGAAACGCTAAACTCCAGTCAACCTTTATAATGCCTTTTCTTCTTCTTCTTTTTTTTTTTTTCTTTTCTTTTTTTTTTTTGCCTGGCAACATTACACATCCTTGTATAGCTACTGTGAATATTCAAATACTGTAATTGGAAATGATTTACTTTGTTTTGAATTAACTAAAATTCCATTGTTAAGCACAAATACTGCTTCACTAAATCATCAAGCTTTTAATAGGTCCACATGAGCAGGTTACCGAGCGTGTTAGGATTTATAATGCTCCTGGGGAGCTGACCACTGTATTATGCTTCCTGCTGCTAGGTAATATGCATGACACATTTCTGGACACTAATTCATTTATTTAATAGTAACAGTATGCAAAAACAGAGTTCAAAATGAGGCTGACAAAGAAGGTATAAAAGTTTTATTAATCCATAGCTAATCAAAGGCCAGAGGAAGGCATATAATGGTGGCATTTACAGACCATATCGAATGTGAATAAA
The DNA here is from genome assembly GCA_035590275.1 of Ibycter americanus. NCBI lineage: Eukaryota > Metazoa > Chordata > Aves > Falconiformes > Falconidae > Ibycter > Ibycter americanus. The sequence goes on from JAVJGI010000063.1 coordinate 21,168,161, forward strand.
TTAAATTTTTGTTTCCTAAAATCTTACTAATAGGATGTATTCAGCTTGAAACATTTATACTTTTAATTATAGTGGCAACCAATTTACAGCAGGTATCTGGTTGTACTGTACTTAAAACTTTGCATCAAGGATCTCTACAAATCCTCTCATCAGCTATTTTTTGAATCTGATTTGTTACTGTGTGCACTGTGTCCATGTTCAGAAATCATAACGTTATTTACTTCCTCATTTAATTATACAGTGACAGATTACTTGTAGGGGGAAAGGGCACTGAGGGAAAGCGTTCTCTTCCTGTGAGAGAAATTCACCTGAAAGGCTCAGCGTCATGTACATGCAACACAACTTTATGGATCTATCCTTCAAATGTTTGTATATAAGAATAAATCAATAGAATTACTCATATGGAAACAGTCATTTCTCCAGGCAAAAGTTTTCACAGGCTCACACCCTCATTTCTAACAAGTTATCAAACACTCAAATTACATTGCAAATTTTGTTTGAAAAAACATCTAATGGTCAATTACTAACAAACATAAGTAAAAGCTGACTCAAAAACATAAAGAAAAGAAAGAAAATTAAAAGGAAAAGGAATAGGAAAACTGGCAGCCATACTAATTTGACCTGTGTTTTGAAATACCCTTAAAATTTTAGATTTTACTTTGATCCCAGTCTTCCAGGAAGCAAGCCAGAGAGACAATACTCTGATTCAGAAAGGATGGAAAAAAACCTGAAAGTCACAATGCTTCTGTAAAATCTTTTAGCTGTCGGGACACATTTCAACAACATTGTCATTTCTTCCTGTTGCCCCCCACCAACCATCTGGAGTTGGGAAAAGAAGACATACAAGACACGCAGAAGAAAATACAACGTTATCCACTTTAGTTTACTTGGGAAGCAAATGCACATGTGAAGTTTGTAGTTTCAGGCCACGGATAAGCCCTTACCCTCCAGAGAACTCAACTTGTTTCCAAACCAAGGTAGCAGTTCTACTGCAATCAAGGTGGCTACTTGCTGCTTAAGTGAAGACAGATGCTTCAGTGCTCTGCTGAATCACAGACTTCCAGGTTTTGCCACATGCAATCTTCTTGCAGAGCTGGAAACTGAACTCACAGTCTGTTGACTACCAGCTCGATTCTTTAACTATGGCTCTCCTGCAAGACAAGACCTAAAGCTTTCCCAGAGAAGTAAAACTCTACAAAATTATGACATTTATTCTTCACTACAAGCAGCATGGTACTTTTGGCAACTGCAACAGGATAGACACAACATTCAGAGCAGAATGCATCAGCCGGAGCTTGGCACAGCAGTACAATTCCTGCCAGTTTTGCGTGTCTTGAAGAGCCAGAAGAACAGAGATATGCAGAAAGTGCCCCACATACCAGCCCCAAAGGCACACCTAACGGACGGATTATCCATCTGTCTAGTTAGGACCAGACTCACAAGGGCATCTGAATACCCGAAACAGTTATTCTCCTTAAATACATTTGTCAATCAGTGTCTTCTTTTTCCCTCTCAGGTCAAGTCACCGACTTATTTCATACTATGCTTCCATCCACCTCTTTCTTCCTTTGCTCTGCTTTACAGCTTCTGTTTGTTGTCTGGTTTGACTCTGGAAGAGGCCTCTCTCATGCCGAGTTTGCAGGGCACCTCATACAGAAAGCCATGACACTGCTTTGTAATTTCACCACATTTCAATAACACAAATAAAAAGACACCTCCAGCTACACACAATGTAAAGCTGAAGCTGAGAAGACACAAAACTCCAAGGCCTAACTTTCCAATAAGATTTGCTCAGCTCGGGAGGAGTGAGAGACCAGGTAGGTTTGGAGACATGACCACAGTCCAACTCAGTTTAAGATTACATAAAATTGCCTCCAGACTGTCATTTATACTGGCTAGATTAGCTCTTCATCAGCACCCGTATCAGCTGAAAAAGGACTAGCATATCACATGTACTCTACCTCTCTAGAGGATGGACACATTCACACACATTCCTTGCAACTTCTGTCCATGTCTTCCCTCAGGCGGAGGGGGATCTGCTGGACAGGAAGATGCCAACACGCATCCAGCTAAAAGGATGCAAACGTGGAAAATCTAAGTGAAGCTTGAAGTGGACTCAAGGGGAAGGTTTAGACTTCAGGGGAGGTTTAGATTGGACATTAGGAAAAATTTCTTCCCTGAAAGGGTGGTCAAGCACTGGCACAGGCTGCCTAGGGAGGTGGTGGAAGCACCATCCCTGGAGGTGTTTAAAAAAATGTGTAGATGTGGTGCTTAGGGATATGGTTCATTGGTGGACTTGGCAGTCCTGGGTTAACAGTTGGACTTGATCTCAAAGGTCTTTTCCAACCTAAACGATTCTAGGATTCTATGACTCTAGGCTTGTCTGTTTCCCTTCTTAAGCCTCCACTTTGTAGACCACAAGGTATTGGATGCTATACCCCAGATGTAATCTTTTATTGGCTGTTTATTGACTGATGTGTCTGTGATGACAGGTGACAGTCAAGTACCATAATTTAAGAGTAGCAGCTTGGAAACTGACACAATTAATGATTTCAGATATTGCACTGGGGGGTGGGGGGAATAATTTACTAAAACAATGGAAAGATTTGTCAGCCTCAAATTAAGCTTTTAAAAGCCCTAAAAACTTTGTCAAGGATATCAAAGACAGTATTCCACAATATCAAGAAAATAACGCAGAAATAAGACATAACACTTACACAAGATCTCACATTTCTCATATTTTACTAACTACAGGTAACTATAATCAAGCTACAGAAGCGTATTCTAGAAGCTGGGTTCATGTGACATGAACAAACTATTTGAGCTTTGTTCTCGCTGCTTCTACTGCTGTAGAAACCTCAAGCAAAATTAGTCTTACATCAGCATAAAAACTGCACACAATGGAAATTACACAAGTCAGTCAGGATCATGTGAGCTATGCATGACCAGGGACACAGGCTAAGGGGGGCCTGACATACTCAAAGAAAAGGTTGATTTGCTATACACACACACACACATATATATATATTAATTTTTTTTATATACATGTGTATTAAAGTCAGGTACTGAGAAACAGAGACAGGACCCTCACCTTGCACATGCCTGCTGTGGCTAACCGGCTGGACTTCCTTCTGTCTCCACTACTTGTGACCAAGGCAGTTAAAGGCTGGTGATAAGCTCTTACAAAGTTCTGAAGAACCATGAAGGATTGCCAGATGCGTCCTCAGGTGTTACAGTTCTTGAGCAAAGGCATCAGCTCTACGTCAGTGTAATGCAGTTTAAAGATGGAGGGTAATCGTGCATGTTTGCATTCTTAGTTTGTGGTGACAGTGAGGTAAGATCTGTCGTGGGAATATAAATCAGTAATTAAGAAAACAAGTTTTCCCTTGCATTAGTAACAGATGAAAAGAGTAGAAAACCTTATTACCTTGGCTCAACAGCTGTTGAGCAATTCAGTTGCTTATGAAGCTGTAGTAACTCAGCTGTGGGTCCCACAGCTGTAAGTCTGCACATCTATTTGGGGGGGAGGGGGAGGAGGGAGCGTGAAGGACACTCAGCTTCTGCTGTTTTGTGATAGTGGATGAGAGCTCTAAACACTACCGCACTTTATCTCCTATAATTCCAAGAGACAGTAACAGCGAGAATAAGTGTCTGATGGGTCTCCACTCCAGAAGCAAAATCTGAACTGAAATCAGCTTTGAAGAAATTAATTTTGGATATTGAACTTCATATATTTATCCTCTGAAGACGAGTAAGAACCACCCATATTAGAATTGCAGGAACATACGGAAAGTCTGAGCATACCCTAGATTTATTTGCACGAGTACTGCTGATACACTGGGATACCTCATTTAGTGACCCTTCCACACGGACAGGAATAATCTTGCTACATAAAATCAGATTAAACTTTTTTCAGTCTGCTTCAGAGGAACAGCAGTTCTTTGAAAGGGGACACAAGGTTCTCATTTGCACACCAAGGCTGAATAAAGGTCTGATTTTAGCTTTCATATAAGAATGGCTAATTTCAATTCCCAATTAAATGATTTAATTTAGACTTCAGTGTCTAATATGGATCACTTTGTAAAAATCTTTAGTCTTAACTGAGGTGTGCCTGCTGCTGAAGGCAGCTGAAGGCCAGAACAGGTTATTTTGATTTTAATATCCATTAACGGAGTTAAAGTAAAACCAGAGTAAAATAGCAATCTTGCTGTTCACATTATAAATACTATTGACTTGCATTGAGAGCAGCCTGGCTGTGTACGAGGAACAGCAATCGCTGCAGGCTGTACCAGGAAAACCTAGGCAGTATTCACAATGGATTTGTTCAACATTTACGTGCAACAACAGTGAATGTTTGAGAGATCAAGTTATCACTGCCTTAAATCCCCAATCATATTAACATACACTTCATAAACCAACTGGACAAGCAGACAACATGGAAAGCCTAAAGGTTAAGTACATATTATTGACCTCAAGGAAGCTGTGTTCTACAGATCATTAAATATGTTGTGCTCTTCTGTTTCAGCTGGTCACACTGAAAAGTGCCCTGGGAACATTATTTAATGCTTAGATGTTCTACCTACATTGGTGTGACGTAAAATCAATATCTTTCCCCTAACCTTACTTGCTTAGATTATTCTCAGCTATGGCTTTTTAAACCACAATGAGTTCAATCATTTGCATGCATGTGTATGTGTCCAGTCACACATTTTAATGACATATAGACACAGACAGGGAACTCGTCTTCCCTCCGTTGGGGCACAGCCTACTGAACACATGAAACAGTAGACATGTTGGAATAAGGTGGGGGGTTGTTTGTTGTTTTGCAGGAGCAACTAAGGCTTTTCAGGTGGTGGAGACCCCTCTCATTGAGGACCATACAGGTGTAGCACATCTTCTGACAAGTGCACTGTCTGTGCTTCCTGCAGGTGGGAAGCAAGACTCAGAATGAGAAGATTACAGAGCTCTGCCTGGGCTGGACCTCATGGTCCCCTTGTGAAGAGTCACCCCTGCCTAACTCCTAATGGATGTACGGAGCCCCCAGACTACAGACATCTCGTGCTGCCCTTCCTGAACCGCATTCTTACTATACATCTCCGACCTCTCATCCGTGTGAGCCTCAACCCAATGCTGGGATCGCATGCTGAATCCTCAAAGAGCTGCCTGGGGACGATTCCAGCTACAGCCATCACATCGTTTTTGCAACTCCAGCTTGAGCTTTGCTCTGACTTCTACTACCACTCCAACTTCTCTTTCTTGGAATTCTAATCCTAAACTGAGACTTATGCCATGGGACACTCCCGGTACCCAAGCTAAGGAGTGCTTGGGGGAAAAATATTAATAGCAGCCCTCACTTTTCTTTGGTAACTCCTTCTGAGCCTTACTTCGTGTCTAGGACATTTCATCCTCATAGCTTCAGTCCTAGTCTTGTCCTTAACTCCTGACTCAACACTAGGCCAGGAATATGGCCACATGCCCAGGTTACCTAGTGCTGAGGGGAACGTCCCACCAGCAGTTCTCTGACTCCCTTGGCAGCCCCTTCTCAGTGCCATTCGTACCCATTTCCCAGTTTACTCTTTCTCGGCAGCCTGACGCTAATCCTAGATCTAACCCCTGGACTAAGGTTTATGCAATGGTACACACTGAGCGTCCAGATTAAGGACGCTTAAGGTGGGGGTGGTTCTCATTTCACTTTAGCATTCACTTCTGAGCTCCCCTGTTGCTGTCGTCTGCCCCAGTGGTCTATGCACTGGAACTGTTTCCCGTGACTCCTCGGGACCACAACTCTCCTATTCAAAAGCAGACCAGAAGAGAACAGCCCATTCCAAACAACTGTCAGTCTCATCGAAACACAAAAGGTGGGAAACACCAAGTGGGAACCACAGAACACCACCGACTATGGTACACCCCTGCGATACTCACCTACTGTTGGTTTCCTCTTTTTTCTGTCCAGGTAAAGCAGCAGTGAGCCATATTTGTAGCCCACAAAATGCAAAAACTGCTCTGTGAGCAGTACCCGAGAAGAATTCTGGACATTTTTAACAGTAGCATTGTTTTTTCTTGTGAGAACAACTTTCTCACAAAAAAAGCTTTTGTTTCAACCTGCACTTCTCAAGAACAAACTTTTTCTTACTGAAGTCAGTAAGCTTTGTCATATTTCATTTATATAACAAATTTAGAAATAACCGACTTGAGAAAATGAATGTCCACACACCTCAGAATGATGAATGTTTAAAAAGCATAAAATCCCAGATACTGCAAGATGCACATGCTGAAAGGCTCGATTTACCTACTGAAATCTGAAAACCTCAGATCCCATATCTAATTCAACGATTACACTTGTATAGTAACCATTTATACTATGGGAAACAGTAACTAAACACAGAATTACGGCTACACATTTCTGGAACAAGCCCAGGTAAACAAGGCAGGTAGAAGTGGTGGCGCTGGCCTCACCAACTTAGTTAATAGCACCGTGCTGTGGACCAGGCAATGGTCTGGGAAGGATAAGGATGTCAGGGTAAGCTTAACACAGGCTCAGCAGATTATGACATTTAAATGTCCAATAACCAAACCCAAAGTATTTCAAATGTAGTTCTGTTCATGTGGGATTAACTGTACTTTCCTTAAGATGTGTCATTTTGATGCCTTCAGAGTCTGTAATTACTCAGGGAGATTTTCACTGATATTTTAAAAATAAGTTCAAGTTGCTTATTCCTCAAATCCCTTCAGCTTCTAACTATTGGACAGAAAATTGACAACATTGAGCTGATGTCAAAAACAGGAAGACATTGTGATTAGCACTGAAACTACCTGGAGTCAGTACACACTAGTCTGGAGATTAACATAGGAAATCAAAAGCTCCCCACGCAACTAACTAGGAATGGCACTGCCTGAACTCGTACTTTCAGATACATACCCAGCTGCTTTTAGAAAACAGCACTTGTCTCCGTGAAGACAAGGCAGAGGTAGATGAGAAGTCAAAGCAAAGCAAACCTGAACAATATTCAGCGCGTGGGAGATACACTCACATTCCCGGCTCTCTTGAAAACCTCTGCACTGTGAAGTATTTTTCAACTGCGGGAAAGCCCTAAGTACCAGTTCCACTTCTCACCTGAAAAGTTATGATTTATTTAAGGATTTCTCTGAATACCAGTGAAGTTATGTCATACTTCTAGTCCTGATTCCTATAGTCATTGTCAACTCTCATTTGTTCATAAGTGTTCTTCTGTGCATGATAGGCAGACCTCAAACGGTGATAGTATTAAACATATGAACATATTTCAAAGAACAGATCTTGTCTTCGATCTTGAGGAAGGATCAAGATGATTAATAAACTTGAACTTTAGAGCATCTGTCAGTTCCAGCGACGCATCTTTGAGCTGGAGTGAAGACACTGTTGTAACACTTGGGGGAAAAGTGCCAAAGGACAGTTTTCTCTGTAACCATTTGCCACACAGACTGAGGCCTCTTAAAGAGCCTGTGTGTACCATAGCAACTGTCATGCCAGGCTATGGAAGTCCAACACTGTTACTGCAGCATCAATTTTTCATAAACTTACAAAGGCATAAAATCTCTGCACGGAGTTTTAATAGGAAAAAAAACCAAAACAAATCCTCTAACCCACAAGCAATGTGCATCATTTCTTCTTTATAATACTCCTGCATGTGATGTCTTCACACTTGTCATTTTTGCCCTTCCATTCACTCTCTCCTCATTTTCTTCCTTTTTTTAACTTCTATGTACTATATTTATTCCTTGTTATTTTTCATTGCCATCCTTATTATAATTCTTTGGAACTCTACACATGCTGTGTATCCACTCTTTCATCCTGTGCACTCAAATATCTCTTTTCCACATTCTTTCTTTGCTTCTCACAGAAATCAGTTTTTTCCCTTGTTTAGTTTGTATTCCACATTCCCTTTTGCAGTTCTCTCCTCAACCTTTCTCCCACCTGACACTGAACAGCATCTTGGTATTTCATGGGAGCTATCTCATGGTCCAACAACAGGCTAGTTTCTGAACATGTCATCTAGAGCCAGGCAGCCACCATTAACGGGGGGTGCCCTGTCCCTCAAAACACAGTTATGAGCCAAACAAAAAAGAGACTGTGCTACACATTGTGAGAGAAAGTCACATCCAATGAAGCACTGCACACGTTGCGGTCACACTCCCAGCACCACCGTTATACTAAGTCAATATTACCCTTCCCTTTTCTATATTATATCTGAAATCACACTGCTGGAAACACTGAAAATTTTTCTCCTCTCCATGGAAAATGTCAAAATATTAGAAAGGTTACGGCAAAAATTGCCTTTTCAACCAATTCAACAAATAATCAACAAGTCATGACACTGAAAGTTGTTTCCCTCTATTAATACTGAGCTCAGAAATAACAGAAGATCTAGTAATTGTAGGGACTGTTTCTCTTCCAACTGTTTTTAAGATTCACCAAAAAAAACCCCAAAAGCCCATAGAATAGTGATCTAAGAATGATTATAAATGACACTCGATGGTCCATGGCCATTTATACAAAGATATATTCTATCAGTATTGACAGCAAGATGATAAATCATTTGATATGTCTACCTAAAAATGAATTAGAAGTATATAACCTTATAAGAAAGTGTATTCTGTTGCTTGGCTCCAGCTGCAGTGAACCTCTGCTAGGTGTCCAGTGTGATTTAAAATTTCCACAAGGAAATTGTTTCTTTTGGAAAGAAAAGAAAAACAGATACTTGCTTTTAGTTGAAGTGTTAGATACAGTGCTACCAGATACACTGTACCAGGTCATGTTTTGTTCCACAGAACTGTGCAGTTGCATATATTTTGCAAGAAATAAACCAATAAGTCTGTATTTGTTATTGTCTAATAAAATCAGAGTGTCTATATTTGATCTCCTGTGTTTCAATATCAGATGCCAGCAACAGTTTCCAGATGACGAGTATTAGACTTTAAATGTACTTCAATACATGAAACAGGTCAAATACAGAGAGATTTGTAAAATATTGGTGAGGGTCAAGACTCTACTGAGATGTCAAGTCTGTATACACGCCACCAGTGGATGTGCATCCCTGAAGACTCCCCTCTTTTTATTTTTGTGACTGATTACTTTGCAGAATTAGTGCCTTCCCACAGGTTCTGTGGGTACATTTCCAAGGCTTGTGAGACTACATCCTGAATCTTAAGACTTCTATTTGATGATGAGTATCGCTAGTAACAGAAGCTGCAATCATAAAAATGTCATTTCACTGAATATTCATTTCTCATAGTCATTAACTTTCAAAAATGCACTGTGTCACACAGCCAAGAAAACGCAGCCCTCCCTAAGGACTTTGGCATCTGAATAGAGACGTGACAAAATGAAAAAAGACAAAACAGAGAAAGTGAAGTGCAAAATGCCAGATATAAATACAAGTTTTCTGAGTTATCTTAAAGGCATTATATTGGTCTTGTTTCCATATCCATTTCTGCTGTTGCTTCTGCCTAAAGAAGCGTGGTGTGGAGCTGTGACATTTGATGTTACATCAGTCACTCTGTGGACATCTTGGTAGTTCTATTTCATACACAATATTATATTTAGCTATCTAGATACCTGTACACACCTATATATGCACCCACATAAGTGCATATATTGATATTACCAGAGGATCTGGTAAATTACTTTTCTATCTAGGTTGCTTAACACTTCCAATTTTAGAGCACATTTATGACCTTGCCTTTGAAAAGTTCTCACACCTCCATTGTGTGCAGAAGGCCTTTGATATGCAGCCCTGCAGGTGGTGAGGTGCCTTTTCTTTGTCTCATCAAATTCCATTCAGATTTGGCAGAGATATAAAGTGTAGAATCACAGTTTCCCCTCTCTCGCTGCTTCTGCAAAAAGAGTTTGGCAGCTTGCCCAAACTCCTGAAGCTCCCAACACAGGCTTCTTATCATCACCAAAGGAACTGCAGCAGCTGAAGCTGCACTGAATACACCTGAGCCACAAAGCAGAAAGAAATCACTGCTCCCTATTCCCTCAACACAGCACTGATTTCTAGCACCTACTGCTCCCCTACTCAAGGCAGCATACAAGGGCAGTAGGATCCTCAGCTTGTTTGGGAAGAGGAAGGTAAGCAGAGAAACACCTGGTCCCATCGTCTCACCTCCCCAAGTATCCATCACTCCTCTTCCACTGCCACGCACTACTCCTTCCCATCTTTGCATTCTCTTTTCTACCTTCATCCTTCCTCCGTTCTCTCCTCTAGGCTCAGCTGCGCATCAGAGCAATATTTTACTGCATCTCAGTGATGGTTTATTAGTGGGGGCACCAAAGGCAGGTGAAGTTCTGTTCAGCCCCATGTTCACTGCATGCTCTCTGGAAAATGACCAAGATTTCCAGACTGTTTCCAGACTTACTGTGCGGGAATTCCAACTAGGCTGCCAGCTCCGGAAAGCAAACACAAATGAAAAAGACATCTTGAAGAAGTCTGCAAACAGAAAGTGATGGTATAGCCAAGAAAATCCAGAGGCATACCACCGCTAGAAAAAGGGCTGGTAGCCTTTGGAGAACACCCCTGCACAGCATCTGCAACTCAGACCAGGAGTCCTCAGTCTCCATGTTCTTTTGCTGCAAACAATTGTGAAAGCCAGAGGCAGTAATAACAGTAAAGTTTCTATTCTGCTAGCTGGGTCACACGTGAGATAAAAGACAACCATTGTTTTGCTCATCCGAAAGCTCAAGGTGCGCAGATCAATACAATAAATTTAAAAGAATTGCTACCACCCAAATGAGTGTCGATTTAGTTTCATACGATTTTGCTTTTTGTTGTGGCTAATTTATTTGCGTTTTAATTGGGAAATCTTTTAAAGCAGCTTAATTGCAAAGTTAAGCACAGAAAAGCTGCCTAGACAATCTTAATTCGGCCCCTTGTGGTTGTACGCTACAATGTAAAGAAACAAGAGCCAGAGAACTGCAGAAATCACAACTGCACTTCGGTTCTGAAACTTTGATTTCAGCAGATGTAACATTAGTGACAACAAAGCAATGCAAAAATCAGGTGAGTTGCCTTTTCTCAACCTAACTCCTAACATACTATCTGCACCCACAAACATCTGAGCTACTTTGTCAGGGCTGCTTAAATTAAACATGCAACTTCTGGAGTATCCCCTGCAGGCCCACCTGGGGCCAAGTCGGGGTGAGGAAGGGCACCTCCTCAGAACTTTGTGCTGAGGGTCAGGCTGCTGTCATATTCACCGCCTGCAGGTCAGAAGCCTGTATCTTCCTCTTTCCTTCCATCACAAGCAAGACAAACAACACGCAAGTACAAGGTTATTGCACATACTTTCACGGACTGACTTCTGCAGCGTAGCAAGCTTTAGCTACCAAGGATGAAAACAACACGTATATTAATTTCTTAACTGTTTCTTAGCCTCATCTGTATAGGCAGTGGCTGAAATTTCTCTTGTTACTTGACTCCATGGACTTAACTTCAGACACCTTCTTGAGAGCCTTTTAGCAAAGAGATTTTCAGTGTTTCTGAACGGGGCCACAAAGAAGAATTATTTCACCTCTTGAATAAAAGCTACAGTTTAATGATATAAAACATTCCTGGGGAAATATCTACTGTATCACAGCTGGTACGCTGTTAACACCACAAAAGAATGGGAGACAAATATCAATCCATACCTCTTAATTTCAGAAGGACTTCGGATCAGTCTGATAGTCATAACGTTCTATAGAAACACTACTTAATTTATCTTTATAACCCCACGGAGTGGCAAGAGGTTAAGCAGGAGACTGTGAAACAACTGCACACCTACTACAGAGTAAGTGTGGACAAGTATCAAGTGATTTTGTGCCCTGTACATTCATATATAAATAGGATCAATGACGTTATTTTTGCTTTTATACCATAAAAGCATAGGGACGCTGGGTCCACGAAAGAAGTATTCATATTCACGAGGAATCTAGCTCCCTTCTCACCCTATGTTTCCACCACTGACCCCACTTTGTTCATGATCAAAGCCTATCGCCTACTCCCCTTGCACCACCTCCAACCCATGCAGAGATCTACTCAACTCCACCTCCCCAGGCACCATCCTCATATCTCAGACCATAATAATTTCTGCCAGGGTCTCTCAAAGAAACCTGCTAAAACACACTCTGTTTCTCTTCTCAGATCTTTCCCTTCTCTCAACAGCTTCTCATGGATATTCCTGACCTTTCAAAGAGGCTGCTGCCTTTTTGCTCTTCTTATGGACACAGTCATCAGGCTCTAATCTCACGCTCAGCAGAACCTTGGGCTGCTGCCTGCAAAGTCCTACAGCAAAGTCTACCAAAGACACCTCATGGAGTTCAGGGATACTGGCTAGTGGGTCAGATGCTCTTTCACGCAAACACGCAAACACTCAACCTCAGTTTTGAAAAAAATGTCAATAAAAACACACCAGGAACTGTCTGGATGAAGAACATTCCCAAAAGCAATAGCACTAAATAGAAAATGTTATTATCCAGACACAGACTTCCTGAGTCATCCTTCCCTTTCTGAGCAAATCCCACTGAAGTCTAAGCTCAGCAAGGTCACTGAAACCATTTTCCTGGCTGCTGTAAGGGAGTCAGTGAAGCAATAACTGTTCCACAATGCTAGATTGAAATGTGTGCCCGCAGCACTATACCTGGATGATTCAGAGACCCGCAATGCATGAATCCCCACAAAGGTCCATCCTTAAGCATAACCTCTAAATTGTAATTTTAAACCACCTTCTCCTCTACCTGTTTTCTGTTTGCACTGAAATTCCTCCCCCTTCAAGTATGAGCAGTGAATCTTCCTTTAGAACACGGCAATATTTATTGACTGCATTCTTTGTTCACATCTGTCAGACATGGGAAGTCACCACTGCTTTACAAGACTATCAGTTTTAAGTAATGCCATTCATCACAAAATGGAATAGTGTGAGCAACATTTCCTCAACTGCAATGAATTATACAAGGGTCAGCAAGCTGGAGTCGCGGTTGGCAACACAAACATTGGCCTCAGGTAGCAAACCCATCTTTCCAGCTGTTCTCATCCATATGGGTTCAATGAACTGCAGAGAGTACAGGCCTTTGCTTATTGAGAGTATCTGCTGCAACTATTTCATCTAACCAGCATCATAAAACAACGATGAAGTAAGGTGAATGCTATTCATCTAAAGCTCATCTGGTAGCCAACTGCTGACAGAGGGGGAAATAGAGATGGCAATGCAGCAGACAGATGTGGTCGGGAAATGCAGGTGTTCCTGAATTTCAAAACACAGAGATTAAACCCACAAGAACCTGGAACAATACACCTGTGGTTCACAAGCACCTGGTCACCCCAACAGCGCTGTGCTTCCTGACAAGCAATTTTCAGGATTCCTTAGTGCGTTTCCTCACTAGCATAATGCCCTTTTAATGTACCTGCTGTCAAGCAGATTTGTTCAGCAGGAACACAATTAGCCCTATTTTTGCTCTGAAACAGAAAATTTTGTTTATGGACATGGTTTTGCAAGTAAGACTATTCTGTGATTAAATACAGACATTTTAACCAGAAGCCTTGTCATTTCTACACAGCACACACAAGGCTCTAATTCTCTGCCTTCCCATTTATCTCGGGATTCTCTAAGATTTTACTTCTAGTAATGGGTCTTGCAATAAATTAGTTTTTCTAGAAGACATTGTTAACACCATATTGCTTTCCTCAGCCTTGTTTTCCTCCTCACTGCCATTAGTGTAATCAGACTCTTAGCAGTTTCCTGTTTCAAACAGTGATTGCGCAAACAATTGGCCAAGAACATCAGAAGTTGTTACTGAACTGACAGCTGTCAATTGCAAAAATACTACAGATCTGACTCAAAATGAAAAAGCAACAGATTTCAGAGACAAGACCTTCAGAGATTGCTTCTATACGTGAGAAACACAAAGGAGCTTTTCTTATCTTAATGACATTCAACCTAACAAAATTAATTCCAAGTTAAGCTCTCGCAAGAAAAGAGAAGAAGCTTGTAATAGAAATATCAAAGCCTTAAATGTCAGTTACTAATACAGCAATCATTTTCGAGGAACACCATTGACCCAGTTTGCTTAGCCCACTAGCTCTAACATTATAAACTGTTCACTTGGGGGGAAAAAAAAAAAAAAAAATGGATCTTGCAGAGATACTCTCCCTTTTCAGTTCAGGGTTGGACTAATGGAGCCAGACCACTATCCCATCTAATGGTATTTCCTTCGGAAACATAAGTTGTCTTGTTATTACATAAAATAAGCAAATCTCCTCAAATACCGAGCTACTGTACTGATGGGTTGTAGCAGTGAAATGATGAAATGAAAGGGTGGCTTCATGACTATAGGTACATAAAATTTCATTCTTTAAGATGTTTCCTAGGATGAATTAAATTATGTAAATATATGTTAACAATAATTCATAATATTTTAATAAAATCTTTCTATTTCTCTTGGCTTCTTAGAAGTGCAGTCCCAGGTGTCCTTAGGGTGGTGGGTGTTTTGTTTTTACACTTTAAGGACACACAAGGTTATACACTTGATAAGCAAGGAAGCACAACTATTGATATATAATGCAGATAATGATGCCGGGCATCCTTTGTCTGGTATCATTCCCAGTTTTTGCTGGGAGCATTATTCATCAACAAAGTGACTTGGTATCAAGAAGGGGATTCACATTTTTCAAGTTTTCTGCCAGCTAGCTATTCTGGGAAAGAAAAAAGTATTTTGATTTTTATTTCTCTCTAGTGGAAGATTAAACAGTCAAGGTGTTTTTACTGTTGTCAAATTTTGCATTAGTAAATGGAATCAAATCTACCCAAGCCTCATGCCTCAAGTGAACTTACTCACTGAAAACTACATCCCCAGAGACATTTTTCTCCACATGGTCCTCCTGCTTGTTCAGGCTGTGAAAGTTCGTCAAGTTTAAGGTGACCCTATTTTCAAAATTATAAAAAAATCCAGGATATTTTTGTAACAAAGTAGTAGCATTTCATAGCAGTTACATAAGAGAGACATTTTTTCGATGCTGGCAGCCTCATCAGGGGCAGGATTCTGGCACAGGTGGGAGGCAATCGTGTTTCCTGGAATGCAAAAATTTTTCCCACAGCAAAGCAGTTCAAGAAAGTTTGTGTGTATCACAGCACTTCAGCTTTTAAGCTGAGCAGAAGAGCAGCCTAGCTGGAGCATTTGAGCTTTTATCCCCCAGTGCTGAACATGCACGCCATGACTCTACTTGCTTTCAGAAATCACAGAACAAGTTCCCACCTTGAGATCAGACTTTGGATTTCTTTTCACTGTGGTGTTTTTCCTACACACTGGTTCACTCCCTGTGACAACGCACAGAGTGGATTGCTCACTCTGCTCCTGCTCATGCATCTATAATGGTACCTCGAATAGATAGCGAGAGGGACAGAATAGCAGACATTAGGACAGAAAAGAGAAATATCCATGGTCACGAAGGTTAAGAACATAAACGCTACCATACATGGACTACACATCACTTTCAGTTCCTTGTTTCCACAGCCAATAACCAGAAGCAGATAATTAAGGTTCGATTTTGACAGGTTCTGTCCAATCAGCTGAATCTAGAGAGACTGACCCAAGCATCAGAAGTAGCCTGCATTTTCAGTTGTCCTCTGATCTCATTCTTTGCTTCATCAGGACTCTACAGGAAATACTTGGAAATGATGTTTCTATTTGGATCCACCTCTGCCCTTTGGGAAAGGCAAATACTCAATTTTAATATTTTCCCCCCCCCCTCCTTTAAGATCCACCCCGAAACAAAAAAATACTGCTGCTTAAGGATTTGCCTACTGGTAAAGCTAACCACCAGCTTGCGAGAGGTGCTGATATTACTGAACACTCACCTTTTGTTCTTTCTTGTTTTTCTATTAAGCACATGTCTCAAAACAGTAACAACTGTAGTAACCATAAAAATATCCCAGAAAACCTGTAAATAGGCTTTCTCCTTTTATTTGCAGCTTGTAAAAACATGCTTATTACAGCTGCTACATACATAAAGTTGGCTTACAAAATTCCCATAAATTAATGTTCAACGTGCTGTATTCAACAGCATGCATGTGCCTATTGAATCTGCACAGCAGGCTAAGGGCCCAAATCACGACTAGATTGGCATTACATTCATTGAAAAAACACCCAAAGCACAAAACATGCACACATTTCCTCAAGCCACACTCTGTGTCACAAACTTCAAGGGCCATTCTACCCTCGCTTTCTGCGAGGAGCTCTCATTGAAGTCAGTAGGAGTGCTGCACATAGCGCTGCTGTCAGACCTGTCCCTGAGCATAAATGTCGCCTTGAAATATGCCCTGAAGTTGAACTCTGAGCTCCATGAGACAAATAGACAGGGAATTAATCCCAGAGCCAAGCATCCCTTTCCTCACTGCAACTATCTTGTCCCCAGCCTCCTTTCAATAAGAGGGGTGATAGCCAGCAGCACTGCCTGCTATCGTGGCATTTGAAAGCATCAGGAACAACCAAATTCCTACCAATACAAAACCTAGATACAAAATCCAATCACAAATTACACAGGGAGAGTCGCTGAATCCTGCACAGGACCAAGCATCCACCAAGTCCGACTAAACCAGCAAACACCGGTGGCCCTAAAACCCTTACTGGGGCTGAAAGTGTCCTTGCTTACAGCATGCAGGGTCAGCTTGCATTAGGGAACAGTACTGCTCTGCTCTTGTTTTCAAGCTCTTTGGACCACTTGACACGGGACTGTTCTAGAGGAACTGACTCTTCCTTAACATGGAGACTTTCCAAAGCTTCTGTCATGTGAGCAGTATCATTTTCCAACAGTGTTGACGCTTGGGTGAGAATAACCTCTGTTAATGTGCTGAGTACAGAAATATAAAAAGACCACACCATTTACAGAGGAATTCTCATGGGTCTAAAAATTTACTTAATTTTTCCATTGATACCAGATCGCCTAATTAAGTTCCAACCCCCACCTACAGACCCTGTCCTGCCACAGTCTGATCACCACAGTTACAGCCAAAGTTCTGTTTCTGATTGTATTTTTATTATTTTTCCCTTACTGCAGGAAAATGGAAACTCCTAAACAATGTGGAAATGCACAAAGGCCATTTGGGAATGCAACTCCATTTAGGACAGCATTTACCAAATGTTTTCATCTCTAGGATTAAACCTGAGCAGGTGCTTGCGAGTCATTTAGCAGATGACCTGAATAAGCCTGACTCAAGTTCCTCTTGTGATCTGGGGCTCAAGTCACACTTTATGATAATCTGTTTACATATTTCCATCCCTCTCTTTTGATGTCCAATTTGGATTATTTCATTCTCTTGTAAAGAGTGGTGATCTGCATGTGGCAATCTGACAAATGCCAAGATGAAGACCATTCACACAACAGGTTTGTAAAGCAACTGAATCTGCTCAAATGGTAAAACAGTCAGGGGGGTCTTCCCCAAGAACGTGCCATACGAACTCTACCTTGTCTTCTTAGAGCTTGGTGTGGACTTTTTGGTGAGCATTAATGCACAGGCTCCATCATAACTTAGATATTCTGTCTGTATTCAAGAGTATTACTTTAGCATCAGATTAAATTGTCTCTGTACTCTATCTCATTAACAAAGGATCCTTTGAGCACCAGAGGGCTTGAAGATAGGCTTAAACAGCTCTATGCTACATTCAATCCCTTGGCTTTGTAGGGCTATGTTAAATTCTGTCAGAACATGATGGTGGTCCCAACTCCGGCCCCCTTGCTGGATGAACCAGGCACATGCTGAAGCAAGGCCTCACAGCTCTCTGGATAACACGAGGCAGAACTGAAGGTTCATGGCTGGGGTGAAGGGCTTGAAAAGGAGGATACACGGCTTTGCCAGTGCCATGAAACCCCGGCCACACATGTCAGCCTAGAAAATACCAGCGGAAAGACTGCAGACTCTTCAGCCTACTCAGCTAACCAACTCCTGCCCTTGGGATTGCGCTAGCGGTACAAAGGGGACTGAGGAATCAAGGATCCTGGCTGGCTCAACAACCCCAGCAGTCACAATGCTTTGCACAGAACAATCCCCAAGGGACTGCTTCCACACCCACAAGTGAAAAATCAGCGCTCAAAACCTGACAACGGAGAAAATACACTTGATAAGCATAATTCCCTAGTATCAAACCAGACATGATTAACATCATTCATTTTAGTGTTGCTAAATGTTAATACATCCCAAGGTCCCTTCTTCTTTTCCTGTTTACTTTGTCCTCCTCTCTTTTCCTAGATGTTCTGATGGTAAAGCACTTTTCACTCTAACAAGGTCTCTCTTTGGAATAGCATCTTTAAATTATTTAAATACTCATTTGGTAAACAATGCAGTATTTTTAGCAATAAGGTAAAAATAATGTTGCTTTCTGAACTCATCCCAAAGGAAATATTGAATTATATGAACTGGTTTATTTCTTAATTGATAACAAGGTGTGCTCGAGGAACTCCGTACATCACGACATCATGATTAAAAGCAAACTGTTAAATATCTAATTCTATGGAAAAAGAAATGCCTGCAAAAGCCCCCTGCAGTAACTGTTACATATACACAAAGGTGCTTTTTTCATAGACTAAATGTGACGAAAACCACAAGAAGCTCTTGCCAAAAATAAGACTGCGCCTTAAGCATCTGCATAATATTCCTTTACATTCCATGGCAAAAGAAAGAAGAAAAAAAAAGCCTAACCCCCTACAAAAGCAACCAAGAACCATCCCCATTTTAACCAGCGTTACCAAGGTATAAACGGGGAGTGTTCAGCTGACACATACCCCACCTCAGTAGTGGGATGCAGCTCCCAGAGGTTCATGGGATGCCACACTGTAACATCCTGTGAAGCAGGGATGGTGGAGAGGCATCCCCGCCACAAATACCAGCCCAATGGTAATGTAAGACTGTCATTATAAGGAAGAGGGGAAGAAACAAAATAATTTGCCTATGCATACATCCTTGCCAAAGGACTTTGTAAATTATTTGTGAAATTGCATGTCACGGTAGTGACCCTACTGCAATCGTGCAATCCCTAAACTGGATGGTGCGGTTCGCTTCAAGTGAGACAGTGAGTCAGTGTCAAAGCTGAGCAGCACCGAGGGTTCCTGCCTTACTCTGCTCCTACAGCATCTGACCATGTCTGCCTGCTTACACACACAAAACTCTCATTCCCTGCCCTTTTGTCCCCTTGAAGCCTGCAGGAAACTTCCGAGTGATGAAGAGTAGTTTTCACCTCTTTCCCCAACAGTATTTTCTATGGGAAACAGGATGTTACCGAAGCTGCAGAAATGTGACCGGTACACTTGAAGAGATGGAAGGGCTGGCTGTTCACCAGTTTCACTACTACAACCATAAAAATCACAGACTTCATTACTGTAGGAAAAGAAAACAGTTACTGCTCTCAGAGTGAGTAGCCTCTGTGTAGGCGTTAAGTTCACTTCTGATGTAGTTGATTTAAAACCTTTTACTGTGATGGCAGTGTTGGTAAAAGCTTTAACCATAGTTTTTATGATGCTATTAAGTTTTAGTCATTTGTGGGTTTTGCAGTATATGAATACTATAGATGCCACCTTAATTAAAAGGTCTTGTCATCTTGTGCAATTAAAAAGAGAAAATGTACTCTCCTATGAATAGCCAGGAACAAATTGAGCAAGCTGCATTATACACGCTAAGTACACAGCAATTTTGTGCCCCTTCCCGTATCACATATATTCTCAAACATTCAATACTTTCTAATAACCCTGTTACAATGTTTTATGTATAATTGACTCATAAAGTACTAGTGCCATGGCATCTCTGACCATTAATGACAACTAAGTTAAACAAAGTTCTACTCCGCAAATGCATACGAACTTTACATATACAGACTGCAGAAGGAAAACTGCTATATCTCTCAGGATTTTTGTGTACAAACACCTCTTAAAAGAGACATTCTTTTTTGCAGAAGAAAATATCTAATGGATAATAAGACAGTCTCTTCCCAAAGAGTACATAAGATAAACACCACTTATACAGACTTTAATACCTGTGCACCTATTTAATTGGACAGCATATGCATATAAAGTAGATCATGCACATAGCATTCACAGTCTACACATGAAAATGCACTTCCACAGCTACCTACAAGGAATTCCAGCAGATGGTTACCAGCATGTGTCTGCACTTGTCAGCGGCAAACACATTCACCTTCATGAGCCTGGCTTATTCTTTCAGTTTTGACTCCAGCTCAAGGTCTTTCAAGATAATGAAGCAGCAAATGGTTGGTTGCCTCGAGGTTTGTGCCCAGAGGAGGGCTGCCTTCAGGGCCTGCTAGTAACTTTTGACCATGAGAAAAGGATATGTTGCATCCATCTACTGCTTATGCCCTTCATGCCCTGGGGCGTTATATTGACCGGGCAGCAAGAAACCCCGGCCCATCTCCCTGGGCCAGTTCGACTAAAACATCCAGTTCACACCATCCGATCGGTCCAATACAGCTGCCAGGCCACAACAGCTGAAACCCGCTGTAAAAAGTAGAAGGGCGTGAGATTGTACATCATCTTCTCCAATGAGGCCTGGACTTTTGCTTGGACCTTTTCGCATTACTACAATGTGTCACACAGTCATTTAGACTTCTCAGGGTTTGCCACAGATTACAGAGTCAGTAAGGTTTATGGCAATTTTTGATAGACATTCCCATAGGTCAAAGCAGCATAGCTCTTGTGCCTGAGTCATAAGGAAACTGAACATATTCTCGCTCAGCTGTCATGCACAATTCACGTGTGAATGAGGTAGACCATTCCCATATGTAAAACATACCAGATCCACTGATGTCAACTGAAGCAGAACCTCCTGCCTTTGGGCCTGTTTTTTAAGTCATATGGCTTCATTAGAGAACTTGTCCTTTAAAGGCGCTAGGTAAGTTAGGCTCACAGGTATGGCCAAAGGGATTTTATCTCAGAAGTCTCTTCCATCTGACAGTCCTTGACCAGACATTTGAGTGAAAGTGCACCTTGATGTACTTGTGGAAAACACTCTTTTCCCTCTATCTTGTCACCAAGTAGGGCCTTCTGTCTGGAGAGCTGATGCCTACTACCATCCAAACAAGTAACACAGTGGACTTAAAGATAGTATAATACAGCAGTAACTTGGGGGCTGGAAAGCTTACCAGCAGCAGAACAGACAATGCTCTCTCCTCTCTGCAAGGAAAACTCCTCCCCCCACCCTGCCACCCCCGCACCTCCTTGGTGCTTTGACTCACCCAGGAGTTCCCCACACAGCTGCTCTAGCTTCTGGGAAGATCTTCACAACCTGCGTAGAGCATCCTGGCTTGCTGCCTTGTCCCTGAAGTGCCCAGTGATCCCCTACAGAAGGAAACTCCAAAGCTGCTCCTTGAAAGCAGCTTTTCCTCTTACATCCATGCCAGCAGCCACCTTTGGGGCTTAGAGCACCGCAAGCGCCTGTTTTGTGGCTGCTATAAGCCTGCAGCATCTCCTTTGAAGTGCTGCAGCCTTTGGGGAGCATCCTGGGGCACTGCTGAGCTGCACAGGCAGGCAACAACTGCTGCAGCTTAGACAAGCATATGCTCCAGTGGAAGAGACACATCCTAGACAGGGACGAGCAAAGTTGTGATCACAGATGAAGTGAAGAGGAAAGGTTTTGGAAAGAACAGGAGAAATATAAAGGATACAGAAGGCTTCACAACAAAAAAGAGCAATCATATTGGCTGTGATGGTGGAAACTATGTAAGTGTAAATTAATTAATAATCCTACTGACAACCTAAAGAGCAATTAGAACAAATATATTTAGGCATGGTTCCGAGACCCATGGTCCCACTTGGGCAGGAGCTGAGCAGCCACTGAACAGCAGGAGCACTGCTAGAAACATCAGGTCCACTGCGCGTGGGTGATGGAGCCACATCACACCTACACACTGTACTGGCAGTACCCTTAGTGCTAATGATAGCCCTGGAGGCTGGTGGCACAACTGGCCTTCAGAGTGCAAAGTAACAACTAAACATTACTTGTATGCTAAAAAGACAGATAAATGTGCATTACCATGCAACCTCTTATGAATTCCTTTCAGTCTTCCCCTCTCTCAAAGCAGATATGGCTGTAATAGCCGACTAGCGCCCAACCACTCCTCATGGACCCTTTGTAACAAAGCCACCAGGAACCACATCTTTAAACTGTGGGCCTGAAGCTGAACAATATTCTCATATGGGCAGTCCTTGGAAGCTGGCACAGACTGCTGCCCCCAGACCCTTTCCAGTCAAAGTCAATGACAGTAGCACAGAGTTAGTACAAGAAAAGTAAAAACCTGCATACTGCAGTAAACCGATTCAACAAGAAATACGCAACAGTCACCACTAAGCAAGCTTGCCTCTCCTGCAGTACTGGTAGAGCAAGCATGCATCTCGTTTACAGGCTGCGAGCAACTGCAATCCACTAACAGTTATTTGAATGCCCACTGGCAACAGGTATACACATGGATGTGCTATTCTTAAACTACTAGCCACCCAAGGACAGGACCAAAGCAGAAAGTTTGAATATAGATTAACAGACTCATAACTTTGCTTAAAAGTGTGCTGCACACTGGGGAGGCTAAACTGGATGCTACATCAGTCTCTTAGCAGGGCTCCTGTCCATTAAAGAAAGAATAATTCACAGGAAATGGCTTCAGAGTGGATCAAAGCACACAGGAGAGATGGGAAATGATAATTTTGAGAAATATATGCACAAACACCACACTTGGGCAATCCTGGATAAGTAAGCGCTATCTTCCCCCACACACACCCCTACCCGCCCAAGCTGAGCTGCAGCATCTGTCTAGTCTGAGCAGTATAAGTATCACTCAGATACTAACTATGCCACCTTCTGTACAGCTCTGGGTAAATATACACTGCTACGTGAGATACAAACAGAAACGTATCTTGATTTACAAAAAAAACCCTTCAGAGTATACCTGAGGTTTGCTGACCATCAGCACTAATCTGTGCTACTCACTACCATTATAAAGCATGAAATAGTCTACAACAATCTTGAGTTACAATATGGGAAGAAAGATTACTGCATCGCTTAATATTTTACTGTTGATGAAGTACCCTAGACCACTTTTGTCCCCTCATTCTACCTGAATATGTCAACTGTGTCCAGCATTCAGATGCACAACTTTTTCTTTTAAATTAATGCGTGGTCCACAACCCTTTGTGATCCAGCCACGTAAACCAAAACAAAAAAAACCAAACAAACAAACCCACCCCACCCCCCCAAAAAAAAACAACCAAAAAAACCAGAAAAAAGAAACCAGCAGAGAGAAAAAGCAAGCAAGAAACCATGTAGCTTGAGACCCAGAGGCTGGTGCCCCATGCTGTACTGCGTGTTCTAATTATTGAGCTCACTTACTGACCCCTACAAGTCCTTCCTTGAAAACGATGGCAGGTTCAGTGCCTTCATTTCTGGAGTATGCTGCCTGGTTTTGAACTTGAGCTGCTGAGAGAGTTTATGAACAGAGCTGCTGTTTTATTTACTCTCAATTAATCATGCTCAACAGTAAACAAAGTGTCTGTTTTAGTTCTGCTGACAATTATCCACTTGTCAACATCTCCCTCAAGTACCTTCAGCATCTGGCAACAGCACAAAACTACTACATCAAAATGGACATTCTGTCTGAATAAAAAGACAGAGGTGTGGCAGATTTTCATCTGTTCTCAAGCCCATCAGCAGCCAGGCTATATTGTTACTAATGCAATCAGACCACTTCCCACGGAATATTTATTTACAAAGGGGAAGGGCAGCCAAATTTTATTTACATTAGTAAGGCAGACTCACAAAAGAAACTCGTGGAGACCCCCAAAGAGCCCCCACACCTCCCCACAAAGGCAGAGGTGAGCCCTCCCTGCAGCCTGCCATGAGCCTCCTGTTCTGCTGGGGCAGGCCGGGCCCCTGCTTCACCAGCCACCTTACCAAAAGCCGCAGAGTAGGACTTGCTTCTTTACTCTGTGGTGTTCAGCAACTCCCAGCGTAAATGCAAACCCCTTACCAGTCCCTCCCCAAATACTTTTAGTATGAAAACCTTTCCACTCCTTGCTCCACAGCCTTTGGTCCCCAGAGCTCCCTTACTGGTTTGAATTCTGCCATTTTAAGCTTTTAAGATATAGTTATTCCTATTAGCTCAAAATCCCGCCTGCATTTTAACGCAGCCAAGCCTCGTGCTTAAATTGTTACCTACAAGACAAAGTGCAGATAGCCTGGCACCTTTCTGGGTACGGTCAGGTGAAATCAGACATGCCTTTTCTTCTGAGGGGATGAAGGCACCGCTGCCAGGCAGCTCCCTGGCTCGCAGGCAGCCCCCCTAGCAGGCGAGGAGGCTCCAGGGTGCAGGGCCTGCGGAGAGCATCATCTCATGCCTCAGAGGCGCAAACACAGTATGTCTCAAAAGCTCAAGTTTTTAATATTACTTGAAACATAAACCTGCTCTACGCAACGCAACGAGAAAATCTGACAAACTTCGCTGGAAGGCAACGCAGCCCGGCACTTTCTCCGCACAGAACCAAGCTTTCTTCCCAGAATAAAGCACTGGGAGGCGGCCGGGGGCCCGATCCCGGCGGAGCGGGCCGGGTC
>JAVJGI010000063.1:21209811-21226900 GCA_035590275.1 Ibycter americanus
GGGAGGGGGGGCCCGGCCTCGCGCCCTCACGCGTCCCCGCCACGGCCGCTGCCGGGAGGCGCCCCACTGCTCGGAAGGTTAACTCGTACCTCAGTCGTAGGCGCTACTAAATAAAGGCTCTTTTTTTAAAAAGTAAGCTTTTGCGCTGTTTAGCAGGGCCTCGGTATTTATTAAGTAGTAACTGGATTATTTTGCATTAATTAAAGCAGCTCCTGGGAGAGACATTACAGCCAAGACTAATCTTACACCACAGGAAAACGCCCCGCGTCTCCGCTCCCCCGGCTACCACAGGCAGCACGGACCACCTGCCCGTACCGGGCTTGTCTGCAAACCCCGACCTGCAGGCATTTTCCCTAATGATGAAATCAAGGCACTTTGGGGGGCTGCCGCTTCCGTCCTCCTTCCTTCCTTCAATGGCTGCTGGATAGACAATAGATAAATACGGAGGAATTGAGCCCCAGGTGTGGACCTGGTTCTACTCCTAGGTGTGCCCAGCTGCGCTGGCCTTGGCAGCAGAAGGTGCCTCCTCAGCCTTCAAAACCCGCCCGTAGGTCTAGTACCTGCCAGAGGACAGGGGAACTCTTGCTCCTGAGGCTGCTCCCCTGAGCAGGCCCACGCGTTAGTGCCATGTTGTAACAACCTAATCTAAGCTACTCATTACAAGGCACTGTTATTCCTACTATCAGCAGTGCCGCTGTACTCCCAATTAAACATGAAACAAATACCAACGTAAATGAAATAAGCAAAACCACACCAAAGCTTCTGGTTTGGAATGCCTGAACATGAAAGCACACCATGTCACCCAGCTTTGGCCAAAAATAGCTGCTTTAAAGGTTAGGTCAAAATTAGGCCAGACGGAAAGCTGCAGGATACCAAGGTGGACGAAGCACCCACTTCAGAACAGGGAAGACAATGCTCCGTCACCAGCTGCAGATGGCACCCATCTTTTCAAACAATTGCAAGCCCATCTCTTCCACAGCACGAATGTGCAATTTTCTACCAAGTAAAGCAATATCACCATCTGATTCTCTCCAACCTCTCCCTGTACTCTCCTGTGCAGTCATTGTGGCTCTGGCTGGCACATTTCACTTGGAACTCCTCAGCTTAATGATGCGGGATCTGGCAGCAGAGTACTGAGAAGCTGAAAGTGCAGTCTGCATCCCAGGGCCTTTCACAACAGCTACTGCCTCACCCCTTGGAGACACCCCTCCCCGCAGGCTAATCGGGAATGAACAGTTCCCTGGGCCTTTCTCACTGGAGTGCTGGGCCAGTGGAAACAGGGCTTGCATCTCCTCTCCCTGTGCTCTCGCCTCTCCTCAGCTTTTCACAGGCTCAGGCTACTCAGACCGGTGCTAAGGCTGCTCACACACAGAGCAGAAGGATGGGATTAGGCCTGCATGCACCTGCTGAAGGAGACCACAAACACTCAAATAGTTTGTGTTTCCTCTCAATTTGTGCTTGATGTACTTGAGCCCTTGCTGAAGATAATTTCATAATTAACCCTCATAATTTCCAGGTTAAGAAAGTTCTCTGGAGAATAGGGGAGAGGATCAAGAGAGGGTTGGTCTCAGTTACATGTAATTGGGCTGCAAATTGCTATTTTGTTGGTGGCTACGAGAACTCAGAGTCAGAGTGGAATTCTAACAGACACAAAAGCAGACGTTTGTGATTTCTACACCTGCAGAAAGTTAATAGTACTGTTCCTTTCTTTATTGAGCTACAGCTTCCTCATCTTTGCTAGACCTAGAAGGGTCAGGTATATCCAGAGGCTCTGAGAAGCAGACATATTCCTGAATGTACATGGGGACAAGCTGGACCACATTGAGCTGCTTCCACTGCCAGCCAAAGGATGTATTTTTAAAGTCGTTTTCAACCATTCATGATGTGCAAGACTGGCACCCATATTTTCTCCTGGAAAATGACAGGTACAGTGTATATCAGAGGAAGACACACAGCTCCTATAACAGGCAGTTCTACAGGACGGGAAGAGCTTGTCCCTTCCTTGCCTCATACGCTAAGTGTGAGTTTCAGTGTAAAATTTTAATTGCATTACCATCCACAGAAACACTTAGTAAATTCAATAGAACAAGGGTTTCACCATCAAGGTTTTTCAGAACATTCAGATGCTTTTCTAAGTGGGTAGGTAATTTACCTTGCTCTCAGTTTGGGGTCACACACAGTGAATATGGTAGGTCGTATACAGTATTCACAAAGGTGCCTTAATGCCATGTGGTCATGGGCAACTCTGAAAACATTGGAAAATATCTACATGCTTTTTCTTTTTTTCCTCAACTGTTAGTCTAGTGCTTTCAGACCATAAGCCAGAAACCTTTTTTCCCCCCAGCCACAAAAGAACCAGCCAAGGAAGGCCTGAACTCAGATTTATTGGGTCCTATGTTCCTCTCTGACTTCAACGAAGTTTGGGGTTTTTGGTTTGGTTTAGTTTTTCGTTTTGTTTTTGGGTTTTGCTTGGGTTTTGGGTTTTTTTTTGTTGTTGTTTTCAGTGCTTGGAGGAAGAAAGGACAGCTCAGAATCCATTTTTAGGACTGCTAGAGTACTTTTTTCAAGCTGTGGACTAATCTATCTAAGCATCAACAAAATCACAGTCCTAAATAGTCCTAAAATACAGTTTGTATTTTGAGATACAAACAGAAAGTTTTGAGAAATTCTCTCTTTTCCATGCTTTGACTCCAGCTTCTCAATGGTGAGGAATTTTTCAGTTCCTTTTACATCAAAACCACATTATCCAATTTTCATCTCATCAGTAGACCTCAAACCTACTCCCTCCCTCCTTTGCAAACAACAAATCAAACACTGGAGATTCCCCAGTATTCAGTTCTCCAGGTTTGTTAAGTAAAGCATCAGGCACTGTGAGACTTGTGATAAAACCAGAGTTAGTAATACTGGATTTTCTTCTGAAAGCAGCACTAAAAGAGTTGGTAGATGAATTCCTGCAATGGAATTTCACTAATGACATCAAACCTGACAGTATTAGGTCATGTCTGCATCAAAGCAATGTTTGTTAAGATTGTAATGCAGTGAAGGATTTGTTAATTTTCTGTAGCATTTCTATGCAGGCAAAATCCCAAGAAAGCACAGCTACACTGGTATTAAAACTGTTGGTGTCTTCACATGGAACTTACACTGTAAGTCATATCAATGAAAACCCGTTTTGTTAGTATAATCTACTTCAGTAGGAAGGGTCTTGCTTGCCCAGCTGCCATGGAGAACATACAGAGACACTTTTTTCACAGTTGCTTCCCCGGTGATGGTGTAGGGATTCACCCATGGTTGCTGGCAGCCCCAAACTATCCAGAGAGGATTTAAGTAAATCAGAGCCATAGCACTGGTTATGTCCCCGTAAGGACTGACAGCGAGTCCAGAGAGGAGAAGCAGAGCACAGGAGGGCTGAATCTCCTGCTCTGCCCCCATACAGCCAGCACTGGCCAGCACAATCCAGAGAATGGACAGCACCAGCTGGAATCAAGCCAGGGTTGCCTACTCTGGAAATTACCTTATTCTCTTCCTCACCCATTCAGTGAACTCCATGAGGGACAATTAACAGTAAACTCCATTGTCTGCACATAGTTACATATTACAAATTCTATTATTGCCTATATATAGTTACATATTAAAAATCCCATTACTGTAAGATGGTTTGGGACATGCCTTTTGAAACCACTGGCTCATCTTCAAGATCCTTGCTTTTGAGGAATCTGGGGTAGGTGGTTTTTTTTTCTTTCTTTCTGTTTTTCCCCCCAGTCAGAAGATATACAAAGATCTGCCTTTTTATCAGCTTGGCATTGCTCTGAGATTTTTCCACAAGTGCAAGATCAGGCTGTTTTGAAGTCATCACACAGGAATCACCAGGGGCACCTACTGCATGTTCAGACAAAGACTCTCCATTGGAAAATAAACCCAGTTCTGCTTGTAGCACTCAGATTCTATCAAACTGGTCTACTTTCTCTATCTGCAATCAATGTGTCTGAGTTGTGTATCAAGAGAACGTTTTTCTTCTAACTGGTCACAGGCATAAATTATAAAACAAAATACATTTCTAAAGTGAAGTGAAGCCTTGTCAGACCACAGAGTCTCTGACTGAGACATCAGAACATATAGCCACCCAGAACATTAGAAAAGAAGAAAACACGAGACATCTAGCACTCTCGATCACTCATTAGCCCGCCTTTTGCAGTAAGGGCTGTACGTATCTAAGTGCTGTCTTTTGTTCAAAATATTGAAAGTCCCTTGACATTTTCCTATTTTCCTGGGCATTCTCCTTTGTTGGTTCCTACAACTAAATAAAGCAACCCTGAACTGTTTCTCCATGATCAAGCTCTGGGTGATTTTTTTTTTTTCCTTTAGAAGTAAAGAGATAGTGCTTAAAAGGACGGGTTTGGGGTCAAATGCCGCTGCAAAGAGACTCAATGGGATGAATTTGGGTCAGTAACAATGTGTTCCTTAGTTCTCAATGCAAGTCAGGGAGGTTATGGTTCTGTGAATGTGGATGTGGCACAGTTGGGTAGGAGGTCAACAGCACAGAGTTAAGTACTATTTTCAGCATTGTCTTCTCCTTCAGCTTTTGAGGATACAAAGCAGAAGCTGTCAGTATTCATCCACTTTAGCTCTGGAAATACCGATTAGGAAGGCTGGGAACTGATCTTGCAGAAAACCAGCAAACATCATTATATAAGCCTGGATCCTTGGAGTATCCTGACATGAGGTGGAATTCCCTGTATCTCTCAGAACACCAATGGTAAAAGCCTTTCTCCCTGGTGTGGGGGATGCAAATCATGCCTGTCTACTTCTTCACAGTGTCAGCTGAGAGGAAAGCCTGAGCTACCCCTTGCGCTGCAGACCACGGAGCAATGTTTTGGTCATTTGTTTTGTGTTAGTTCAGGTAATTCATGCACCAGACAGCACAAGACTTCAGAGAGGCTAATTTATCTTGCAGAAGCTCCAGACCCTGGCCTCTCTCTGGGCCTTAGAAAATGTTCCACTCTTCCAAGCACACTACATCACACACTGTACCCTTTCTCTGTTTGCAATAGTAAATAGTAGTTGTAAATTTGAAAAGAGAGAACTTCTTTCCTACAAATATTTATTCATTCCCCCTAAACCTTCTCTTGACTCTGAAGGAATTATGATTGACTCATGTTGTCTGTATGGAGGGAAACCCCCCTAAATTATTGCTTTAAGTATAATAAATTGGCTGAACAAACACTACTCTCTTTAGCAACCTACTGAAATCTCCTTTGTGTGCTCCTTATTTCAACCCAGCAGAACTGGTCTCATTTTAGTCATGCAGAGCAAGACCGTCAAACAGAATTTCATATACAAAGTTCCTATGTTGCTAAATTATATATGCAAGTATCTACTATGTGCACAGAAAGCACCACTCACATTAGGCTCCAGCAAATGGGTGTGAAAAAGTGACCAATTTTGTTTTCTTTTCAAAATAAAAATCACATTTCCCAGTCTCTGTGGACAATTCAAAACTCTAGGCAATAAGGTGCCATCTACTTATCTGTTCCTTAGAAGTCACCAAGAAATGCAAAACAGCATATACCACTGTGTAAAACAAACGTTTCAGGCTATTCTTGGATGTTTCTTTATCAATTTTTACTTGCTGACACCACGTAGTTAACACACAATCACTGGAAAATCAACAGCCAGAGAAAGATCTGCCAAAATATTGTTATTCAGTGTTTTCCCAAATAGCACAGCATCCAGACCCTGACACAATGAAAACTTAAATCTGTTCTTATAAGCCCTCTCCATGACCTTGGTGGGAACAGTACTAGGATTTCATTCTGCAAGGAGCTATTAGTACTAGTACTCAGGGAGCTCTCTCTGGACATGGAGGTTTTTCAAAACCGTACATCATTGTTCTTTATGGTGTTATCCTTTCAGGCCACACTACAACTCCCATTGATCTCAGTGGGGCTGGCTAACACAGAACAGTACTGAAAAGCATACTGTAGTGCAAGCACTGGAATAAATTTACCTGATTCTCTACAGATAATGCCCTTTGTTTCCTAAACTATACCTGCCTGAACAGCCGTCCCTTCCTATTTCCCGTATGATAGCCTACCTGACAAGAGCAGATGAAAAAGCGAGCTGCCTGCTCTCTTGTCAGAGGATGCACCCACTGAGTGTCTTGCTGCTACCACACAAAATGAACAGTCCTTGAGTTCAGACTGCCTTTCTCTCAAGAAACAACTAGTTTGAGCCTGTCTTTTCTATCCAGACAACATTTTAAGAAAATATTTAAGAAAACACTTTAAAAAATAAGGAATTCAGTTAGTAGAAAGAGGACTTTGATTCCTCTGAAGTTCGACTGAAGCTGGCCAAAACACTGAACATCACTTGGGCTGATTGAGAGATGACAGGCACAAAACATGGTCTTGTAAGCTTCACTTCCTCAGCAAACCAGGATAAAACATTCCAAGTTTAGTTAATACCACCAAAACCCAGCTGGTCACTAGGACTGCCTAGACAATATTTTCTATCTCCAAAACTATCTAAAACCCCAAGTGAGTACATCAGTCTCATCAGTAAACTGAAGCAATTCTGTTCAAGCTTGAAGTTCTTGTTCTGAAAGGTGCAATTTTCAAATGTATTTTGTCACCTTGTCCTGGTCTTTGTCCTAACTACTTTAAACTCACTGTTTAATAACAGCAGATTAATAATGCATGTTACAAAGAGGAATTAGGATGGATTTCATTAATACTAACAATGTGGCCACATTATCGCCATATGAATATACCATAAGTAAAACATTTTTGATGCCAAATCTTGGGCTTATGACACACTGAATTATTTTGTTCAAAGTCCCTGTCAACTTTCCATTACTTACTATAAATCAAACATGCTAAAATGATGCAGCAAATAATCTCCTTCCTCCCATTTGGAACATGAGCTCTCTCTTTGGGACTGGCCTATTTACAACAGCTATGATGTTCCACAGGCTTGGAAGGAACATGGGATTTCTTTCCTTCATACTCTGAACGCATTCAGAGATAGTTTTTTTTAAGGTATGATTTTTTTTCTTACTTACTGTTTTCCTACATTTCGCATCACAGGCTTGCATCTATTTTTCGCTTTGATCTGAGTATAGCTGAGTATAGATCGAGCTTTTCAAGATTAGTGACAAAAGAACAGCTTCTATAGGAATTGCTTTTCTTGTGTTGATGGCACCTCAGTTAATATAAAGCTAACCATTTAGATATAAAGTGTCTCCCCCCCGCCCCCC
This sequence comes from Ibycter americanus, assembly GCA_035590275.1. Lineage (NCBI taxonomy): Eukaryota > Metazoa > Chordata > Aves > Falconiformes > Falconidae > Ibycter > Ibycter americanus. The sequence goes on from JAVJGI010000063.1 coordinate 21,217,067, forward strand.
ATTTTCTCTGCATGTTCACTTTTAGCTCTGTAACCTCAACGGCTTGGCAAATGCAGATCCTAGCCTTGTCCTGTTCCTCGGCTACAGCTATCTTGAAGGCAAATTACCACTGGACAGAGTCTCTCAGCACCAAAGCTGCCTTCATCTCAACCAATTCTTAGTACCAAAAAATGTTTATATCTAGAAGTAAGGACTTATGCGATTGGTGTCCAAAGCAGACTGGCTGCCCGGTGGATCTGGGCTTTGGGGTTACTTTTATTTACTGATCTGCTGCCTCCTTCAATGACACGAATGACCAATGGTATGAAGACAGAGAGCTGCCAAGGGAACAGGCTTTTTTAGGAGACAACAAAGAGATCCTGGAGCTAGAAAGGAAAGAAGGCAGGGTTACTATACTAGTCATCAAAAGTCTGACTACTCCACAGACAGTACAGCAGCCTATTACAGCAGCAAGAGGAAGGACTGGGTTATAAGAACTGTGTCAGTATCACACCAGGTTTGTGCTCGATCACTTCGAAATGTGCCTTAAAAAAGAACTGAAATATGTTACAAGCAGAGACTGTAATACGCTCACCATATTTTATTACATTGCAATAGTCAGCAAGTTACTGGTTATTGCTAGGATTACCTAAGAACAAAGATTTCAGGGCAAAAGCAGAGTCTAGTGTCAGATTTGTAGAGATTTTTTTCTATAATCACAGTATACTAAAAAAATACATGAAAGAAAGAAATCCCCTAGAAACAAACATGCACAAATACATGGAACAACTTGTAACTCTTGGAGGAATAATTCTGTCTCTCTCATATTGGCGCATCCCCTATCCTATATTTAACCCTCTATAGGCAAAGAATCCTCTCTCCTCCACATGTAGATGGATATTTTATCTTGGTTCCCAATTATTAGAGACATATCAGATTCAGATATCTAATCCCTGGAAGACTCTGCTCTCTATGTCAACAGTCATTCAACCGATAACATTAATCATTATTTATTTATAGGACATTAAAATTTGAGTCTCTGGCCCTAAACGCATTTGTATATTTGTGAGAAGATCCAGAAGTATTCTGTTCAGAAAGAAGAATTTCCTGCTTTTAAGGAACAACAAACATTAATTTATAGTTATTGAGACTCCTCACACTGGGCAATACCAATTACTGTTCAGTACCTGCAGAGAACTGGGCAAGAAATCGGATGTCAAATGACAGGTTGTGCTGTGTGTTGTGCTCACAGAAAATGTGGGCTGTTAAATGTTTCCAGTTAAAGCCTGCCTCTTTCAGTCCCTTTTGTTCTACCAGGAAATCCCAGAATCAGTCCTAAGCAACAGCCGAACTGGTGGCCACCATACATGCATTTCTATCATGTGACACTAACTGCTAATTTTGCCTGGGTGTACAGATTTAGCCATGAAAAATACATTGAAAAACATCTTAACTCAAATAGATGGAAAAGAGGCTTCAGAAGATTAAATCAGGGTGTAGAACTTCACAGATTTTTCACTGAAAAATAGGGGAAAATTCCTTCAACCAGTTCAATGTGAAAAAATAAATAAGAGTGAAACAAAACAAAAATGTTTGGAATTGAATCTAAAGTATCTAAAGACATGAAAGTCATTAATATTTATGACATCAAATATTAGTTATATTTGATGTCTAACAAAGACTTGTCTGTTTCATTGGAAATCGCTTTCTTATTTTGTCATGAATATAGAGGCAGCCTTATTAATAAAACAAAATACCATAAAGGAAAACAAGCAGAGACTGAAGGTTCTGCTAGTTTTTTAAGGGTTTGTATTCTGCTATATTATGTACTTATTTTTGATGGTTTTCCCCTTAAATTATGAGCTTGGGGAAAGAGAAGAAAACAACTTGAGTGTAAAGTTTAAACTGCTTATAAATAAGATAGACATGTTTGAAGCTGAATTGCCTTGTCTGGGGAAAAAGAGCTACTACACAACACACTTGAGAACCATAAATCAGTCCACATACACAATCCCTGAAGTTACCAACTGCAGCACTGCCCCAGCTGTGGACACAGTCCTGCGTATTGTACCATGTATGATCACAGAGCCAAAACAGGACCAGCTGCTGGGCAGCCCGAGGCCCAGCTGTGTTGCCCAGAATGTAAGTCTGTCCTTCACTACCATATCTCTGGCCTTTGTGGTTAAAAGACAGGACAGTCCAAATATTAGCATGCTTGCCTACAACTTAGGAAAACTAGGTGAATATTCCAACTCATTCACAGATTCCCAAAGTGTCCTTAAGGTCTTGTAGAAAAAGAGAAAAAAAAAAAAAAGCAGATGAGATTTCAGGAGATCGTAGAATCATAGATTCAGGCTGGAAAAAACTAAGATCATCAAGTCCAACTGTAAACCTAACACTGCCAAGGCCACTGCTAAACCGCATCCCCAAGTGCCACATTTACACAGCTTTTAAATACCTCCAGGGATGGTGACTCAACTGCTTCCCTGGGCAGCCTATTCCAATGCTTGACCACCCTTCCAGTGAAAAAATTTTTCCTAATATCTAACCTAAACCTTCCCTGGTGTAACTTGAGGCTGTTTGTTGCTTGTTACTTGGAAGAAGAGACCAACCCCCACCTCACTACAACCGCCTTTCAGGTAGCTATTTGTGGAAAGTGATAAGGTCTCCCCTCAGCCTTTCTCCAGACTGAACAACTCCAGTTCCCTCAGCCGCTCCTCATAGGACTTCTGCTCCAGCCCCTTCCCCGGCTGTGTTGCCCGTCTCTGGACACACTCCCACACCTCTAAGTTCCTCCTGGAGTGAGGGGCCCAAAACTGAACTCAGTATTCAAGGTGCGGTCTCACCAGTGCCAAGTACAGGGGGACGATCCCTTCTCTGGTCCTGCTGACCGCACTGTTTCCAATACAAGTCAGGATGCCGTTGGCCTTCTTGGCCACCTGGGCAAACTGGGGGCTCACATTCAGTCGGCCGTCAGCCAGCCCCCCCGGGTCCTTTCCCACTAGGCAGCTTCCCAGCCCCCTGCCCCAGCCCACAGTGCTGCCTGGGGTCGCTGTGCCCCACGGGCCCCTGGCACTGAGCTGTGTGGAACCTCATACAACTGGCCTTCGCCCATCGGTCCAGCCTGTCCATACAATCATCTTCCTGTACTCAGACAGTATGAAACAGGCCTACACTGCCTTGAAAGTGCTTGTATACCCTCTTCTTTAAACCTGCAAAGGGTTTCACAACAACTTACGATGCTCCAGCACCTAAGTGTCTTTACAGCTAGTATTTCTGAGACCTGACCTATATACACTTTGCTGCAAACATTGTATGTTGGGCCCCTATGTGCCTGCTCCCAAAAAGAAACCAATGCCATTTGCCAAATGCACAGTGATACTGTGCAATTGCATGCACAAATGCTTGTGAAGAATTCAAATCCTATGGTAGGAGGAATCACAGGAGTACCTAAAACTGAGAAAATAACTAACCTTTGATAACTAACCTAACCATAGGTAGGAGGAAGCCTACAGGCTCAGAAAAATAGCGCAGAGCTGATAAGCTTGAATGGAATTCTCTCACTGCAGAGGGCCTGTACGAAGACCAGCACCTGGAAGAAATGCAATAAAAGCAGATAATCTTGCTCTGACTACCTGATTGTACCCTAGAAAACTGAGCTAAAGAAGCTGGGAGTAAAGAGTATAAAAGCCCCACACAGGACAGCTTAAATACATCAGGCCCATACTTGCCTGATATGACCTCAGCAAAGGAGAGACAAGAGAACTCACCAGCAGTACTCAGCTTGGTCCAGCCCCGACACCACTGCTTACCAGGGAGCACCCAGGGCCAGACTCCCAGCTACAGCAACAGTGCCCTCCCCAGCCAGAACTGTTCTTACTGTGCTGTGGCTGACATTTAGATTTATCTTTCTATGTATTTTATGTCTTTTGTCTGGGTGAGCAGAGGGTTTTTTTGGGTTGGTACCCTATGTAAATTAGAATACAGGAATAAATTGGAAAGCTTATTTAATTATCCATGGACAAAGGAAGCATGACACTTGTTTTGAATAGAAAAATTGTTTTGTGAATGAATCAAATTCCAGTAAGAAAAGATGTTGCACCTGCAGTACACTTAGCTGATGACTTCACCAAGTTTGCTACCCATTATCCATATTATAATCTTTAAAATATAATTAATTGGTTAGTTACATAATTTCAGCAGCACAGTAGGTGGAAAATGCATCTTGTTTCTGAGGTCAAATGCAGTAGGCTGGAATTTTGCCAGGGCAGGAAATGTCATGTTGTTAAATGAAAACAGTCTGTGCTTTAAGGCTTGAATTTGACTCTATGTTTTGTAAATATGGGCTGGACCTGCATGACTGAGGAAAAAGAACCCGCAAAATGCCTGTTCATCAGTTGTGGCAGGAGGGATTAGGAGGAACTGAACTGGGGCACAGTTCAGACGTCACTCCTCAGTGTGAGACATTTCACCAGCAGGTAAATAACTAGGCCAAAATCTGGTCCCATTTCTTTTTTGTGGTTAAACAGTTTCTGGGTACAACACTGACGGCTGTGCATTGTGGAAGCTCTTCTTATGTTGTATGTCATGACAGAAATACTTATAGATAGTTTAAATTCATGAAAAATCCTGCATTATTTCTAAATACTGAGTACTCCCTGGTGAAGAAACATGATCAGAAATCTATCATGATATAAATCTGGTACAGAGGAACCATTAGGAAATACATCTCCTTCTGTAAATTAAATCATAGCTGTACCAGCAGAGCTGCAATACAGCATTTCTCTAAGTTTCTTTAACCTAGCAGCAGCTTTCAGCTCTCTATTGCTGAGATTAGCTGATGGCTGTAGATGATTTTAGAACACATCTAAGTCATAGTTGGCAGACTTGCTTATTTCTTTACCAATTTTTTTTAAGAGCAAGGATTTCTTATCTAGTGCACACATGCAGACACACAGAGAGAAAAAAAGAAAGGCAGAGACAAACCAACTCCTCCGTTTAACCATCAGATGCTGTACTCAGTTGTTTGCTGTTGAGTTGCTAGTGCTTTCGCAGGTCTGAAGCCAGGCCCTGTGTCAGTAAGGTATTTCAGTTGTGTGCACAGCAACAACTCCCACTGCAGTCACCAGGAGCGTGAGGTGCAAGGAACACATGACCCTGCCCTTTCAGAACAAGGGGGAAGCAAACATCTGTGGGAAGACTTGGAAAGGACTGAGAGATGTAAGAATAATACAGGAAAAAGCAAGAACAAGATAACATAATTGCAGGATTTAGAGGGCTCAGAGTTAAACCAGACCAACAACAGAAGTTGGAGATCTTCATACCAGAAGAAACTAATCTTGAAGCTTGGGCTTACATGTCTTCCTGTCCAGATAACACAGTCAAGTGCAGAAAACAGTTGAACTATAACTGTTCAAATAAATAAAAATAAAATAATATACATTTTTTTTCTTTTTTTTTTTTCCTAGAAAGAAAACAAAACTCTGATCCCATCTTTATTAATAGAACTCTAAACCAAGAACGTCTGGAACAAATTTAAAAAAGGGATTCGTTTAGCTGTGACTACTAGCTTTCTAACCGAGAACAAGCTTTGACCTACACATCGATATTGGCAATATTGCTAGCAATCTCCTAGCAGTGATAGCAGTGACAGAGATGTTGCTTCAGAGCTGCCAGCAGCACCCTTATATGCAAGCATAAGAAATTTGTCAGTGACTTCAACAGGCGCAGTATTTCCTCCCCTTCAAAACCACACCGAAATGGTACTAGATTTCAGACTCTTTTGAGACGTGTAGACTAACATTTAGTCCATGAAGATCAGCACAGCTAGGCTTTAAGCTTCTTTTCACTGTGAATGCAGTGAGGAATTCACCTACCCACCCCACCATTTGTGATTGACCCCAAAGCCTCCTTTGTTTTGGCCTGTTCTGGTAGGGAACAAGGTCCTGCTGTGAGGTGAAAGGCTCCCTTGCATGTGTTTCTATGAGCATTCTGCAAGACAAGAAAGATGCTCACTGAAAATGATCCTAATTCTAACCTAACCGGCATGAAAAAGAGCTTGCAGTTTGCACAAAATGTTTCTGCTGTGCGTAAGTAATTGTGAGACCAGGTATTGGGTGTATATTTTGTGTGTGTGTACATGTGCGTGCGTATGTGTGTAGGGATATTCCTAGAATTTTTTCTGGTTTTAAAATGTCCTGGAAATTTAACTCTATTCTCACATGGAGTCAATTTAAAATAAAAGACTTGGCATGGGTTTACTTGTATATCTTTCTTATGCATTTGTCCAATCAAAATGATAATGTAGACAAACTGTGGACTGCAAAGTGTATTATCCAGCAATATCTCATTATTATGCAAAAATCAGATATTCACAGCAACTGTCTCATCTATTTATTGTTTGGTTACTCATCTGGAAATTTTAATACTTTCTTCAGGGGCAGGGGCTGGCAATAAAAAAATAGATCTATATATCAAACCTTTAACTCCCAGCCATCATTGTGTGCCATAATACAGATGGAGTAGCTATCAGCTCTCTTTACCGTGTTGGTTTATTTACTTCAACTAAGAATAAAGATTTAAAGAGAATACAGTAACAAAGTCCACTGCGAGCTAGATTTTCATGTTCCAAAGTGGAAAAAACCTTGACACACAATAAATAAATTTTAAAAAGTAACCAACATGCAGTTATTTAATTTATTAAAACTATACACCCAACCTTAATAATCTTACAACTTCCCTGTTTTTTCCTAGTACATCAGTGGGTCTACTGAAACACATCAACAGGCCTGCACCTCCGTATGTGTAGGTCACACCATGGCTACAACAACAGTAGTACCCGGACAGACATTCTGCTCCTTAGTTTAGTGAAACACCGAAGTACATGGCTCACTTCAAACGTCTGACTAGTCATATTGAAATCTCCAGTAGGGCTATGCATTCCCTGTAAAAGGGTCACAGCCCCAAACCAGACTTTGATACACAAGAATACAAAACTCCTGGGAAGCATCCACACAGCTTTCAGTCTTGTCACCAAATTCAGCATCTGCAATTATGGCAATAAGAAAGTGGCTTTTGTAGACTGAGCTTGTGAAAACATTTTAACTGCCGTCACGACGCTACAGCTTCATATACCATGTTTACATTACCAGGAACAGATTCTATCTTCTGAAAAATTAATAGAGCTTGATTTTAAGGGTACAGCAGGTCTTTCTCCAGCCATAGATATTTACATCCTGCCATATATACTTACATCCTGCCATGTCTAAACTCTCTTCTGTGGTCCCCTCCTACAATATTAATTTGTTGCTACAGCGATGGAGACTTTTCAAAGCACACATTGGAACTCAGAAGCTCCAAGTTCTTTCTCTATACATCTTCTAAATACATTAACTCTCTCAACATATTAGCAAATAGTTTTTGTCATACTGTTGTGCATGTTCCTTAGCTGCATACTTCCTTCCTGAGTGTAGTGCCTCAGTGCTGCATTCACCTACGTGGGGACTGAATCCCCTCATCCCAGCTGAACTGATTCCAGCAGGAGCTCTCTGCACTTGGAGCTCTTTGTAAGTGTGGGATTTTGTTAAAAAAATAAAAATAATAATAAAAAAAAAAATCACACAACAGCTAGTGTGCTTGGACAATAGAGTTTCCCACAGCTGTTGTGCAGTTGCTGCCCTCAGCCACTTTGCCACCACCATGAGGAGCTAAGCCAGTCCTGCACAGGCCCCGCTTGCCTCTTGGGCTGCAGCTGGTGGCTCTCACTTGGCCCCAGCTCAACAGGCTTTGGCTGCCAGCCTCCACCCAAGCACTCAGCGCGAGCAAGTGCCTCTGGTTTGCTCACTTTGACAGCAAGTCAACTACAGCAAGATGCATATTTATCAAATCACACAAGCTTTTCCTCACAAAAGGCTACTTCTAGGAAATACATCAGCTTTCAATATCCCAGCCACACTGATGGCATGGTAGTTAAAAATAGATAAGCATCCATTTAGCGAGCCATGCCTCTTGCCAGAAAGGAAAGTGCACCTCCTGGCTGGCATATACTCATACACAGTTCTCATATTTTGGTTCTAATTTCATTATATGAATTATAATTTGATTATAAAAATCATATTTTGAGAAAAATCAGACAAAGAAAACAATACAAAAAACATATGGTTCAGAAAGAACAGCAAGATTAAAACAGGAAGTTAGATGGGAAACTGCTGCCACACATACTGCTTTTTAGCCACCTTGTCACAAAGAATCTCCCTCACCTGTAGTGGGACAGGCCTGAATGACAGCAATAAAACTTTGTAAGTAATTTCCCTAGCTACAGGCATATGGTTAAGATGATTGCCATTTCACATCCACATAACAGGCTTTATTGTGATAGCTGACTTGGAATGGCCATATACCTACAGAAGAATGGAAATTCTAGGAGGAAGCATGGAAAAGGGTTTCAAGAAATGTATCTGTGTGAATACTAATCTATTCCAATGTAATTCAGATTTTTTCTCTTTACATCTCTGGAGCAAAAGAAAATTAGTTTCTACTTAGTGCTTTGTTTTGCAAATTAATTACTGTAGAATTTAGAACCTGACTGAAATCACAGTGAACACTGGGTACTTACTCCTTGCACCTTCAAGTAATATGAAATGAAGTGATCCCTGTGCCTTTGCAAATCCCCACAGAAATCAAACTCCTTGTTGTTACAGGCATTTGAACATATCAAATAATTTACAGGTTCCTAACTTTACTTTTTTAAAGTGAGACATGCTCCATATGTTCCTTTCTGTCTGGAAAGCTGGTAACAGATTTGGTATGCTGGTACAGCCTAAACAAATCATACAACACCATAGACTACTACTGTCTCTGTTAATATTACCAGTTGTACACGTGCTCCTGGCTGCCAAGAATTGCATTTCTAAAAAAATCTTCATTTTCTGTGAATTTCAATAAAATACCAAAGGATTTTTAACTTGCATAAACTATTTTTGATTGGAGCGAGAAAACAATAACTGAAATGTAACAGTTAAAAGCCGGTCCTTCCAAGCTAATTCATTGCTACCTTGTTTGTTTGCTCCTGATGCTCTTCAATAGAAGTGATCAGTCAAGAAAGGATGAGCTTGCCTTGGGGGGTGACTTAGCTTGGCAGCCGAGGGCTCTGGGAAACTTGTTGTACGTCTTTAAAAAGAATCTAATGGCATTACTTGAAAGTGGTTGTGAAACATCAAATGATTGATGGGGTTATTATCATCTACTGCTTCTGTTTACCCCAAATTAATCTCGAGTAGAGTTACTTGTAAATTATTTAGCTGTTGATATTCACTACCCTTTGCCTCTATAGACTTGTCTGAGGTTGAGAATAAGTAGACCTCCTTTAACCTAGCTCCAAATAGGAAAAATTCACTGTCCTGATAATAAGTTACTAATTTCTGCTCAGCATGTCATGTCTGAATAACCAAATTTAGCCTATTCTGTGTGTATTACTTTTCATGAAAGAAGAGGCGCAGTCCATTCAAAAGTATTACATTATCTCATTTGTGATGTCCTTCAAGAGCAATTCTTGACCTTTCAATAAAGAATCCAAATGAATCTGAGAATAATTTAGGCTGCATTCAAACAAGTGTATAAGTTTTCTGTTAAATCAACCCTTTAGTTAGGAAACTACTCGTACTGGGTTTGGGTGGCAAGGTTTTGGTAGTGGAGCTGGTTTCTATGAGAAACTGCCAGAAGCCTCCCCTGTGTCTGACAGAGCCAACACCAGCCGGCTCCCAGACGGACCCACCGCTGCCCAAGGCCCAGCCCAGCAGCGATGGTGGTAGCACCGCTGGGATAAGGGATTTAAGAAGGGGGGGTGGGGGGGAAACC
>JAVJGI010000063.1:21227037-21241387 GCA_035590275.1 Ibycter americanus
AAGGCCATGGTGAGGCAGGCTGTGCCCTCAGCCCGGGGGGGTAACGGGGGAGCAGATCCCCCCGCAGCCCGGGGAGGAAGGGGGCTGTGACCCGAGGGCAGCACATGCTGGAAGAGCTCCTGGCAGGACCTGTGGCCCTGTGGGGAGAGGAGCCCGGGCTGGAGCAGGTTTGCTGGCAGGGCTGGGGACCACCTGGGGGACCCACACACCCAGCTGGAGCAGTGCGTGAAGAACTGCAGCCGTGAGAAGGGCTCACGTTGGAGAAGTTCATGGAGGGCTATCTCCCGTGGGAGGGATCCCATGTTGGAGCAGAAGGAGAGTGTGAGGAGGAAAGACCAGCAGGGACAACATGTGATGAACTGACCACAACTCCCATTCCCTGTCCCGCTGTGCCGCGCAGGGTGGGGGAGGTAGAGAAATTAGGAATGAAGTTGAGCCCAGGAAGAAGGGAAGGTGGGGGAAAGGTGTTTTAAGATTTAATTTCATTTCTCACTACCCTACTCTGATTTGATTGGCTATAAATTAATTTCCCCGAGTCAAGTCTGTTTTGCCCATGATGGTAACTGGTGAGTGATGTCTCCCTGTCCTTATCTCGACCCATGAGCCTTCTGTTATATTTTCTTGCCCCTGTCCTGGTGAGGAGAGGTGTCACAGAGTGGCTTTGTGGGCACCTGATGTCTGGCCAGGGTCAAGCCACCACACCACTTCACTACCACGTTATTTTCAGCATCATTACAAGACACAAAAAGAAAAATGTAGTTATTTGGGTGACTGCAGATGCCTATCATGGCTATGTATTTCTGCCAGTCACAGAAAGCTTGAAATAACTATTTTTGACATTCCAGACTTGTCAGAAGGCAGACTATATACTCATGTTTGTGTTCGTTACACATGACATGGACAAGAGAAGCAGTTTACAAGCGTATAGAGTTTACAATCCCTTTACTCTCACACACACTGGTCATTTCTAGAGAATTCTTAAAATAGCTCTTTCATGCCTTGAGGCTAAAGATTCCAAAAGATGAACTCTTGGATTTATAATCTGAATCTAAAGTGGAAAGAACATAGCAAATTGCCTCGTTTGAAGTGATGGTAGCCAAACTGATCTTGAATTTTGCTACTAATGAATGAATTACTGTTGAAAAAGCAACCAAGAAATTAACCTTTCCTACAGGAATTTGGGAATGAGCTTTCCACAGCAGATAATACATCACCTTGGGACTCTGACACCTGGAGAAGCTAAGTTATAAAGCTTCTGGTGTGCCTTTTTTTTCCAGGAAGCTTATTGTTTGAAACGAGAGGCATGAAGCTGTCACCAGTAAATGCTGGTTGATAAAAGCTGTATATTAACTGAAAGAAATAAATTACTTTTATACACAAACCAAACTATTATGTAAGGTTTGAACCATAATTTCAAAGGCAATTCTAAAGCTTTAGTCTTAGATTTCAATTCCTAGGCAGGTAACTCTTACCTCCCAGTTCTCAGGTTGTCTCCAACAAAGTATCCTGTACAGGCTTTGTCTATCTCTCCATTAGTGCTGTAACTAGAGTACAGTTTTATAGCGGAGGTTTATAACCAAATGGATAGACAGCTCCTTTGATCCCCAATTAGATTTTTGAGGCAAGTTTTAGAATTATTAGTGTGACTGTTTCCAGAGCTGGAAAGCCCATCAAGAAACTGTGGAGGGCTGCTCTCTCACAGCTAGAACATGATCAGACTAGAAGCCAAAGCATCAGGTTTGGCTAAGCTATTCTCTGTCTTCTCTGTGTGAAGCTGAGATAACTACCGAGCCTAGCACAGGTACTGCCTGCTGTGGAACTGGCAAAGCAGAAATCATTTGTTTGATACAACAATTGGTCTCATTTTTACACGTATCATCTTACAATATTACTGCAAGTCAAAGAATAGGCCATCTAATTTCTGGTCAGCAGAGGTTTAGAAATTTGAAAGTTCAGAGAAAAAGAATGCACATGCATCTCTTTCATCTGGATGATATGCCCAAGTGCATATTCAGTGTGTAGGATGATCCAGACTACAACACTCTTTTAGAATATGTTACAACGGGGAGGTGTGAGTAGTATTTCTATGCTAGCTTTCGATTAGTTCACATGAGCACCAGGAATAGTGTCATTTCATGATAGAAATTGCAATAGAGAAAGCAGACAGGAAAATTCCCCCAGTACTATTCTTCCATCCAAACTGCTGAAGGTATGCAGTAACTGCTGAAATTAATCTTTTATTAGCTCTAAGTAACTTGGTGTGTAACCATGCTTTTTTGTTTATTTCTGCTTATAGATTCTGAACTTCAGATTTATTTAGTAACTACTTTGTCACCTAGCAGTGCAACTTCTTATCTGACTCTCCATGACAATTTGAAGAAAGGAAAACATTTGGGTTGCAATTTTCTTAATTCTGCTAACGCTGTTCTTTTATGGGGGTTAAAAAAGCTGTAGAAGTCATGACCAACTTCTCTGACAATTAGATGTGCAAGTGTAAGATATGCAGCTGTTGAATTAGCCCCTTGGAGCAACGCTGTCTTCAAATACCTTTGATACACATGCTGTACATGGGTTCTTGGTTGCCGGTGCTGAGAACCTTATGTTAGTATGGCATTGTGCCCAGACAGAAGGCAAGCTAAACCCATTTCATTCACCCGTATGTGTCAGACAGAGGCACTCATGGGAGCTGTGCTGAGTCCTTTGGTTTCAATCCCTTTCCCTATACCCATAATGTCCCATTGGTTCCATAAGCTGCTTCATTCTTTATCATGTGCTAACACTTCCATGCTAAAGTAAGAGTCTTTGACCCATGGAGGAAGCCAGACAGAGGGTTTGTAGGCACTGGTGGCTGCCAAAAAGACAGGTTGTGAGAAGGCAGACACTTGGGAAACCTATTGAAACCAGATGGCTTGTCAAAACATATGCTATATAAGAGCACAGCCTGCAGGCACTGTGAGGAAGACAAGCCTATGGCAGATAATGGCATCAAGGAATGACTGAAATCACACAGGAATTATTGCAATGAAGAGCAAAGCCTAAACTGTAGATTCATCCGAGGAAATGCAGATGAGATTAAATCTGTTCCGAAGTGCACATTAAAATTCATTCCCCAAACAGGAGATAGAGAGATATGCAACATTTGCATGCCAGCAAATAAATATTTTTCAACTTTTTAAAATCTGGCTCTGTCTACATGGCATAAAACTGGTCACATATTATGAGCACAAGGATTTTAACTCATTTTCACAGTAAGAAGACTTTGCTTTCTATTACAAAATGTTAAAGTCAGCTTTTGCCACAGAAGACCTCAGAGAAAACTAAGAAAAAGAGTCCAGCATGAAATATTTAAACAAATCTTAGAAGCTGGATTGATGTCACAGATACAGTGTATTGGCCATTTCTCTTCATATCATACTTCAGATTAAATAGTGTAAATATGTAAAAATAGTTTGGATGGACTGAATGCATAGAGGCATGATTATTCCTGTCCTCATGGAATCATAAAATGGTTTGGGTTGGAAGGGCCTTTCACCACATTGCTTCCCATATATATCACTAGAAATGGTTTCTGTGGTAGGAGATAACTACACAAATAACTATATGGGGCAGATCTTCCTTTCAGAGGAAGCAACAATGAAGAAACAACACCCAAGAAACAGTCATGGTGGGACCAAAGGACAAGCATGATATGGATGAAACTATTTGCAAACAGTGAATTTAAAATAGAAAATTCCCATTTACTACTTCTGGGGATGTACAACTTGGCTGGTGAACAAGTACCAAACAACCAAACAGTGAGCTGTGAAGGAAAGGACACAATACCATATCAGTTCTGTGAGGAAAGAGGACACGTCTGGCATGACTGACCAGGCACACATCTTGCAGTTATGTATGAAACATAAAACACGGACCCTGGAGGAAGGTGACTTTGATAGATGGAATAGAATAGATGTCAAGACAGGCAACCTTTGCTATTTTCCTTCATAAAGACACTGTCAACAGCCACCATGCTTCTTTTTAACCGAGCAGTTGGCTTGTCTGTCAGTTGAAGCACATCCAATGACCATTTTTATTGCTTGGACTCTAGGAAGCCACAGAAGCCTCAAAACCGTCAAGAACAGGTAAATAACAACAACAAAATAATAAAGTCCAGCAAAAGGCAAAAGAGAAAAGGCACATACGTTTCCAGATTTCATATGTGGGGGCAAGGACAAAGTAATTGAGAGCGGGCAATTACCGTGTTTTGCTTTTAAGAATCAGAATCAAATGCATCATTTAGCCTCTGCTGTTGTTCCTGCTAGTAAGCTACTGGTGCTGCCACAATGGACAAATTCTTTCCGGGTAATAGTGTAACTGTTACACTGAGTTGTTGTGACCTGACCATTTTTAAGAGGACAAAGCCACTTGCAAAGAACATACTAGAGACTCAGATAATTCTGCTGGTTTACCACTAACATAAAATGCCAAGTAAGTGAGATGTCCTGGGAAATGATCTATTTGTGTTTGTTTTAGAAATTATCCACACTACACCGTTCTTTAATTCATTCCTTCAAGACTGCCTTTCCTTTTCCTATGTGTTGGCCCTTGCCTTCCCACCAGAATCATAACTTTTCATTGAAGAATCTCATTTCTTAGCACTGCAACAGAACACAAACATTTTTCAAATTTCCCAGTGATAGTGAGGGTAGGTTGCTCTTTGTATATACTACTTAAATGAATTAAACCAACTCAAATGTGTGATCTCTCCAGACAAAGATGAAGGTTACATAGTTTAAGGATGAAATATAGACCATCCTCTACAAAACCACTGTGTTGCAGTTTAATTAAAAGAATTCATTAAAGTCGTGCCCCATCCAAGGTAATTAGTATGCATAATTTATGCTTTGCCTAATACACAAGGGCAGTAGCCTGAATAATAAACTCAAGTTAACCTTAAGTGGAAGAGATTGAATGGTCAGATGTTTATTTAGCTCAGGTTTGCTCAAGAGCTAAGGTTAAAGAGGTGAAATTCTGTTATAGTTAATTAATTTCTTGAATTTTCTTCATAAAATGCTGCCTACCCAGTAGGATGAAAGGGGTTTTTCTTCCTTTTCTTAAGGAAGGATACAAGTAAATGTCTCTCGTCCTCATCAGTTACCAAAACACGGAGCCTGTGATGACATATGTGCAGTTTGCAGCAAGGATTTGACTTGAAGGAAGGTTCCCCTGAAAATTTTCACCAAGTAGCAAATGTAGCAAAAGGCTCCAACAACAACAACCCTCAAAGGTGTAGATTCACAATCCAAAGTCAGCAGCTTCCACAGCGTCCTGAACTATTGCCTTTCCACTACCTACTTCTTCTAATTCCTGCTTCTCTCTCTGCAATGGTATCTCTTCAGTTGTATGGCCTCACAGCAAATCAAATCAGGAATCTGATGTGACCAAGAAAAAACAAAACAATGCGCCTTATTTTGATGCACTAGTTTCAGTAGGATTCAGTTCAGTGTACCTACATAAGCCATCATGCCAGCATTAATGAGGGTGTCCACAAAAGGATCAATAGTGCTCTGAACTGCTACTGCTGAAGACTTTACTAACCTTGTTACAATCCATTAAGCATTAAGCAGCTGTAAGCATCTGTTCCACAGAGCAAAGTGAATCAGCTCCTTTATATATAAATTGTTAAATTGGAGCTATACTACTATGCTCCTTCATGAGTGACACCCCTAAGCCCCAGGGGACCTGCAGTTCAAATCCTGAACAACACTACAGTGTCCTTGTGCCACAGTGTTCTGCTATCGTATGAGTATGTCAAAGCCAGGCCAATGGCTTGTGGATCCTGTGAAAGGACACAGGGGTGTCAGGGAGATTTGTGATAACAGGACCTCAGTGCCTGGGGATAGAGACGGAAGGCAGCAAGACAGACAGACATCTTAGAAAGGATTTGTCACTGACAGAAGAATTGTAAAGTTTAGTGTCTGAAGAGAAGGCCCCAAAGTCTTCTGGTAAGAGCAAGAAGACAGGTTTGACCAAATATCTTTTTAGCTCCACATCCTCTTTCAGACAGCAGCCAGTTAAGCATTGTTGGGAAAAGCTGTAGAACACAGGCAGTTATTGCTATCTGGAGTAAGGTGGTATAGCTACTTCACAGGAACCCTGTTCACATCTTCACTGACTTGCAACACAAGTTCAGCTTTAAGGCACAGTGTGGTTGGTGAGACAGGAAAGATCTTGTGGAGTGAGAGAAGACAGAAGTAAAGCTGTACGGTTCTGCAAGATTTGAGGTCCAAAGTTCTGAAAAAAGTTCTGTGTGCTACTTTTCCTGCCCTGAACACGTCCTTCTAACAGCAGGGCAAGTAGGTTGGCTGCAGCCTATTCGTCACTGGAAAACATTAGAAATGTTCATCCTAGTTGAAGGCCAGCTGAACCAACATGCCTGAAATACAAGTGTCACTTTGATGGGAAAGAGTTCCCTTACTCAGTAACTCATTAGCTGCTGCACAGGTAGGTAATTTCCTCCAACTCTCTTTGTCTTGTCAATGTATTTGCCTTGCTTGCTCTCACATTTCTCCCTAGTCTCTACCCACACTAAGAGGTCTTCATGTTTCCAGCCTTTGAAAAAAATCTGTGGTTGATTCTACTGATACTTGAGCGGGAAAATTTGAAGTGCATGGGGTTTGGATTAGGCCTAATGCAGAATGCTGAACAGGTGTTTTCTTTCCTTTGAACTTACATTTGATTTTTGCTGGCCGTTATTATCTTCATGTTCCAGCAACAGCACTAAAACTAAAGGCATTTGTCTGAGGTAACACAGGAAATCTGCAGCTGGAAGTGAATCCAGGTCTTTGCGCACTGTCCCATCCACACACCAACTTCTTTCCTAAACAGACAAGTGTGAGACTTTGCAGCGTTCAAATATAAAAGATCACATAATCACCTCTTTATGGTTGGGTTTTTTTGTGTGTTGCAGAACTAAGCCATTTTGAAGTATTCTCTGCAGTAGGACTTTTGCTCCAAAATGCATACACGATACTGAATCGAATGTTTGTTTTAGGGTCTGTATCACCAAATAATCCCATTTTCTTTCTCTTGTGTTTATTTGTATTAATAACCAATAAGCAAATTTCCTTGTCAGGGTTAACTGTTATTTAGGGAACCTACTCCATGGCTTTAAATGACAATCCAAGTGTTGGCTTAAACATCTCCCACTACTGCGCTCACAGTAGAAAGATGAATTAATAAGAGTTGTCCTGTAGAACTAACTGATGTAGTATGGAAGGCCAGGACTCAATCTTACTGAAAGGGCCGGCAAAAGACAGGCTATATTTTGCTCTTAAGGAAATTGGATCTATGTTGATTGAAATGAACTCACTACAGCCAACAAAAATCTGCTTTCCTTTGGATCAGAATACTCCGTTCACATCGGAGTCCTCCAGCCTCTGCCAGTATCACTTGGACCCATAATCATGCAAAAAAACCAGGCTGCAGAAATCTGTGGGTATAAAGATTTTGTCAATACTTCTGGAATATATAGTAATAGAGAAATGCCAGCCAGAAAAGTACACCAAATTTTAAAATGAATGTATTATTTGTGCTACATATTTCTGACCTTTTATTCTCCTTTCTGTAAACTTTCAAATAACTCAGATTAACTAAATTTTAGTCGAAGTCAAAATGGTGGAGGAAAATAATTTTCAGTCTCGCATGTGCACATGCTTGCATAAATTCACCTGTATGAATTTCTGCCATCCAAAAAAGAAACAGGAACACCAGAAGCGTCCAATGTCTAAGACCAATCACAATCACCTAACAAAACTCACATTTCTAATAGTAAGTAGTGAACAACGGATACAAATGTCTCTTAGAATAATTACACTGTGTTTATTTTTCCAAATTTTAAATATTATCAAGTGAGTGTGAAGAGGCGTATTTGTGAAAATTTTTATTGACAAAAAAAATGGTCAGAGGGCAAGCAAATTGTATAAAGAAGAATCTAGTTTGCTGCTGTTATACTGGAATCCTGCTCAATACATCAAAATATACAAAGAGATCAGTGCATTACAGAGAGAAATTCATTTCACTAGGGCTAAGGTTTAAACCACAGATGTTTCAATTTCATAAAATACTATTAAAACTAATGGCAAATTTAAATAAATTTTCTCTGATTTCCATATAATAACAGAAGAACATTTGAATCTTCCATTACTCAGTAATACTCAAATTCAGAGAATGATCCAAAACGAACTGTTCAGACTTCGGGGAAGCAACTAAAAGGTCTTACTCAACAAAATTATCCAACTGAGTAACAAAAGCAGAGCAATAGGTTTTCTATAATTAATCAGCACAGATGTCATAATTATGCTGATGGACCTTATTACAAACTATAAGACATAAAATCATGACAGATTTTATTAATTTTATGATTAAGGTTTTTTAATTCTTTCTAGCTTTGCAGCTGGATTTACTCCTGAAAAATCAGAATAATTCCATTAATGTCGCTGTTTTCCTGTTTTCAAGCTATCTTTTGTTGGAACGTTTCTCTGGAGGTGCTTATGCCCTTAAAAGCATATAAGGCTTCCCTTCAGAACCTGTCGCCTGCTCCTCCTCACCACAGCACTGCCATGTAGTTCACTCCCATTACTTTTAATAATGTGGCACGTGTCCAAAGCTTTATCAGTGTCAATTCGCTGGGCACCTCAATGTGTCAAAGGGTACTCCATGCATTAAGCCATATACCTCTCTTTCTTGGATTCTATTTTTAAGTTTAATTAAAAAAAGATGCACAAATAGAAGTAACTATGAATATAGTACTTATCTCACAGATTCCTTCAAGGCAGAAATGTAATAGCAGACACAGCTTCATTAAACTTAAAAAAATTAAGACTTCATCCTCTGATTTTTAGAATTCAAGTACACTTATTTGAGTGTCTAACATCAAGTAAGAAAACAGACCGAGTGAGTATAATGCTCAGAGTGAAACTCCTGTATATTTTTTCAAGTATCTTGAGCAATGCTGTTTACAAATCCGGTCTAGAGTGAGTATGCAAGACACTTACATCAATCTTTATCCATTCCAATTACAAACAAAGGTAATATCATAGCCAAGCATACATTTAGCATTAGATGGTATGTATCTGGGCAGACCTGTGAAGCTGCAGAATAAATATTGATATATTAAACCAGAGTCTATTACTCACCTTCTGAATAAACCACTGATTTTAATTTACCTACAATTTTGCAGTAGCATCTTTCCAAAGAGGAAATTATATTTTTACATATCATAGCAAACCACAAAGCCAAAATGTCAACTTCATATATCAAGCAATTACTTGTACTGTTTATTTTGGGGGAAAATTTTAACATATATTTACTTAGAAAGCCACATGAGTCCCTCCAAAATAAATAGGGGCTATAATTCTTGCCAAAAAAATCCACAGTTCCAGAGATCTACTCATCAATTTCCTGCAGCATTAATGAGGAAAGGCGCTGAGACAGTCATTTATACTGTCTTTATGATAAGACTAACCTACAGGGCAAATCAAGATTAAGGACAAAGGGAAGACAAATGGATAGAATACAGAACTAGTTTTTTTTAATCCATCGCTTGAAATTTTTGTTTACCATCTTAAATTTAAGTACTACAAAGTGCACATAAAAAAAGATACTCTACAGACAGGAAACTACATAAAAGGAGGGGTGGAGTTATATTTACCTCAAGGTTTTTCATCTTGAAATGTAAGAGATCTATTTGGCTACACCTGGTAGTGGGGGACAGAGTCCACATTACTCACAAGTTACTATGAGCTTTTGAAATTGCTACAAGTTATCCTTAAAAGAAGAATAAAGTTCAAGTTAAGAAAGACAAGGTCAGAAGTTCACAGTAACCTGGCTCTCTAAGGACATACTTTCCCACTACCAAAGGCATGTAAACTTGCTCAAATCTCAGGAAACTCCTTCCAGAAATATTTGCACTTATACTGTTAACCAGAATTGTATTTCCATCTGAGGTTGATTGGTTGGTGGTGGGTTTTTTTTTGGCTTCTGTGCTACTTCAAAAGGAACGAGTAACTTAGCCTACTTTATGCACATGCAGGTCTTGAGGAATCTTATGTACTTAAGAATAAAGGATCAGGAAGGATGTACTAAGTTCACCCCCAGGTATCTGAGAACACAAATCCTTGCATAAACCATTAAATTAGATGCTCAAGGTGGACATGCTTAATAAAATATGCAATCCTGCTGGCTTGAAGGACAGTACCAAACGTAACCCTCTGCCACACTCTCACTCTTTCACTAGTATAACCAACACACATCCTGAGATCTAGATACTAATTTTTTAAATCTTGTGACATATTCATAAGACTTCCTCTGTGCATCTGTGCCAGGCTGAGGGTGTCTCCATTTCTAAAACAGATGTATCAGCATTAGAAAATGACCAGCTTGCTGGACTTAGGCTATAGACACTGGAGGTGGTTCTGCCAGTGCTAACCTTGGCACCAGAAGTTTTGGGGGATCCGTCCAGACACGCTTGGGCTGGCTGTTCATGACTCAGCTGAAGTCCAGAAACAGTACAGCAGTGTTGATGCTGGCCAAGCCAACGAGCCTGCCAAGGGCGTTTATCAATTCCCATCACTGTAAACCTGCCCTTAGCAGCTTACAACTTAGCAAACATACGTAATACTCCTGCAAACAAGGTTTGGCTTCTGTTAACTAACAGGAGAGGCACCCAGTTACATTGAGTTTTCTGTAGCAATAGCAATGATTTTTCGTTTTAGTCATGGTACAATTCTTCTTGCACAATAAAACAGTCATACCCAACATTGCATGAAGGGAAGTAATTATATTCTTACCCAAATTCTAAAGAAATTGATGCAAATAGATATCATTCAAATTGCTCCCAGTGACATAAACTTTTGTGAATGAGATGGGCAGATAGTATCACTACATCTTTTTATTCTCAGGCATGTATTTTAAGTATTTTCTCTACTTTCTTTTTTACTGCTTTCTGCTGCTTTTTCCTCTTCTGTTTCACAGACACCATCCCTGCCTCTCTCACATTTGTGACTGCCACTTCAGTGGAAATAACAAGACAGAATTTACCACTAAGCCCCTCTAAATGTGCTACTAAGCCCTTCAAGTCCTAATTGATTTAGGAGGTTGGCCCAGCTGATAATATTCTCTAATCCAGACACTGTATGTTCGACCTGATGGAATAAAAAAAAACTTTGAAGAGGTTTGAAATGCTTCAGTCAACTCTCAGGTTTCTTTTGCTCTAACCCTATTCCTTACGTATGTGCCTGCCCCTCTCTGTCATGCACTTTATCATGCAGGAATGCAATGACACCCAGAGCAGTCCATAGACCACTGCAGGCTTCTTTACAGCAAGTCCTCCTGGTGTGCTGTCTGCTTGTGCCTACTCAGCAATACGACTATGCAGCACATTATTTTAATCCTTCTTTCCCTCTGTTTGCCTTACTTAAGCAGGCAGAAATACTGCAGGGTACAGCTTGGTTTTCCAAAAGAATTTTAAAGTTCAATCTAAACTCACTCATTATTTTGGTTGCAGTTTGGTGAGACACCAGCCAGCATAAGGAACTATACAGCAGGTTGCCAGCTGATAAGGCTTCTTCTCTGTGAGATGCTCATACCGCTCCACTGCCAGGTTCTCATTATTGAGAAATATCCAAACCAAAAAATTCTTCCTTCCAGCCCTCTCCTTCTGGCCTAACCAGATGGCCAAAAACCAACAAATAAATAAATAAAACACTGAGAAAGAAAAACAAAACAAAACCAAAATAAATCCTGATTGTTTTTTGCTTAGTAAATCGTTGATAAAATCTCATGCAAGGCCAAGATAAAGTGGGCAAGTCCAGGCATAGGCAACACCTGACACCTGCTAGCCTTGAAAGGGCAAGAATAGGGCAGCTTGTCAGCAACGACCCTCAACTCCAGGGGTCCTGCCTGCTGATACACAGAGGATGTGGGGGAGATGAGTAGGTCCCTTCAATATTTTGTTTCTTTATTTTGGAAAAGGAAGTCCTGAGGGCAAGCCAGAGGACTGTTCCAGAGCATAGGGGAGACCATAGGGAGTCCAATAAAACCCACTAATGCCTCTTGGGAAAAGTATAAATGGTGACACATTGCCTTGCAGACAGAGTATCAACAATATTAGCTGTTTATTTTCTTCCTTTAAATGCGTATGAGCACATGGAGGTTGGGAAGTTGTAGGTTACCACAAAAACATGCAGCACGTCCAGACTCTGAAATACAATGACAGGGAGCTGACAGTCAAAGAATATAATAATCTATCAGCCAGACCCATTGCACCATCCACATCCAGTTTGTTTCAGTCTCCTATCAAAAGATTATTTTCTTCTAACTGCTGATACTAAATCTCGCCAGGTTCTTGAAACTTGTTCAGAGCGGGCTTTGCTCAACGCTTTCAGTGCTAGAAAAGCTGGATAATACTGCATATTACTTGCTGAATTCTTATATTTCTGATGGTGTAAAACATGGACTTGAGCCCAGTTCAGGTAAGCCCAAATGTGCAGAAACTTCACCACTGACTAAACTTAAATACGAACTTGCAGATGCCTTGCGTACTGAGTGCATTGTTTAAAAGGAGATGAGCTGGCACTTATGTTAAGAAAGAAAAAATAATTTGTCTTGGGTCTTTTCCATGCAAAGACTTTTCTGCCAATAAGCACAACTAAAATCATGCAACTATCAAAAAATCTTAGACTGAGCCATATCATCCATAGGAATGTGACATGGGGAAGCTGCTTTCTATAAAAGCCTGCATTTGGTGCCTTGCACAGAATTTCCACTGGTGGAAGGCAAAAAGCCCCAGATGAGGCTGGACTAAACAGCTCTGGGCATGCAAACAACATTCATCAAAACTAAGGAAAATACTCCCGTGAACTGCTGCACAAATGGTGAAAGAAAAGCCAGGGCTTCTGGCAAGGCCACTAGCTGAGCAGGAGCTGTGCTAAGAACGGCTCTGCACACTAAGCTTCCAGTTTGAAATCTTCACACGTCCCTGAAACAGCACATCTGATACCAGCAGGGTTTACTCAGCCCTCCATCCTTCCAAGGGAGATAAATTCACTTCTGCACAATTTACTGAGTGTCATTCTTCGGACTAAAAAACCAAGTTCCTTTTTACTCTGAATGAACATTAAAGATCTGGCACATTCAGACACAAGGACTTGTCCAAGTGTCTTGGCTAAAGTCTCTTCCCCTTCTACTACTGCGGTACTGCACATGCCAGATAGATCCTGCCTTTCAGTTCTGTGTAGACAGCATATCAGTGGGCTCTACATATGCAGTCTGAAAAAAAATCTCTGGAATCCTTCCAGAGGTCAAGAGATCTGTATATGTTACTACCCTTATACAGTTCAGTTTGTGGCTCTCCTGTCAGATCCAGGGCTAAACACTCTCCTCTGATCCAGGGATGCCAAAGCTGAAGCACTGGACTTCGGCCACAGTCTGTTCTGGACCACAATGAATTGAAACAGAGGAGTGTCACATGGCTCAGGACTACCCGCTATTCTCATCAGGACTCGATAACAATCCAGATCTTTCAGAGCTTCCAAACACACACAAATCTGGGAAAGCAGCAAGCAGGTATTTTTATGTTTGACAGTTTGCTCTGCCCCATAATCAGGTGCCACCAAGCCCCACAGCAGCTCCTTTGGCATCCTTCTCAGCGATTCCACCATGAAGCTCTGGGAACATTTCTGAGATGTGCCATTGTGGAGTGCCTCTAGATCTGTGAATAACTATTCAAAGCCATTCTTTTGGCTTTGCCGTGACTTTTGGGTGCTTTTCAAGAAAAACAAAAGACTTTCTCTAAAGCAAAATAAATCTGCTCTTTCACTACAAATAACTGTACTTTGCATGGAAGCGGAACAAAACTACAAAACAGGCAGAAAAATCCATGGTTTTGATACTTGCAAGATTTTAACTGTAATTGTAATGAAAAGCTAGGTTTCTGAGGCTGGCTTTGCCATGATTATCCCAAGAAAGGCTCAGGATTGTAGTTGATGCTTACCAAAGTGGGAGGCAGGTCTCTTCAGAGCCAGCTGCAGGCAAAGTAGGCCATTCTCTGGCACAGCAGAGAGCCAGGGCTGTCCCTAAGGCAGCCCACTCTGACCACACCGAGCCATGAAAAGCCAGGCTTTCTGCTCTGACAGAGGAAAGGGGCCGCAGGAGGCAGCAGTCCCTGCCAGAAACGGCAGCTTCCTCGGCCATCTCCACAGCTCAGCACAGCTGCACCTTTCTCCCTGTCCTGGTTTCAGCTGGGATGGAGTTAATTTTCTTCTTAGTAGTTGGTGCTGTGCTGTGTTTTGGCTGGGATGTGAGAGCAATG
>JAVJGI010000063.1:21241487-21292668 GCA_035590275.1 Ibycter americanus
GCTGAGTATATAAACTGGGGGAAGAAGAAGGAGGGTGGGAACATTTGGCATTATGGCGTTTGTCTTCCCGAGTAACCGTTACGCGTCATGGAGCCCTGCTTTCCTGGGGATGGCCGAACACCTGCCTGCCCATGGGAAGCAGTGAACGAATTTCTTCCTTTGCTTTGCTTGCACATGCAACTTTTGTTTTACCTATTAAATTGTTCTTATCACAACCTTCGACTTATATATTCTTTTCCGATCCTCCTCTCCATCCCTCTGGGTGAGGGGGAGTGAGCGGGTGGCTGCATGGTGCTTCGTTGCCAGCCAGGGTTAAACCAGCACACTCCCTTCCTGTGGCAAAGCAACCTGACCCCAGTCACATCCTCTCTTCCTCTTTGGGATGACGGCCTTGCACTATTCCCAGGGATGGAGGTTATGAGACTAAAAGGCAAAGGAGAAGAACATTTAAGCCTTATAGCCTCTAATCAATTTCTGGCAGGTGGGTGTCAGAAGCTGGCTGTAGTTTTCTCTCTGGCCAGAGTGTGCAAAGATTAGGTGCATATCAAAGCTGAATTTCATTTTAGCCCAGGTGATGGCTGCTTGGAATCAGAACTGAAGCACTTTGGTGAAACATCTTCACAACAATCATTAATGGGCTTCAGTCTCCAGGAGCAAAGCTGTAACAAGTTTTGCATTTAAGCCACCTGGACAGAAACAGTTACAATAGAAATGTTCAGGAAGTTTTGAGAATGAAACCATCTATTCTGCACAGGAATTATGAGAAAAATCTGTTAGACACACTGAATAAAAACAAAAAAAAATTTTCTTTTAAGTACAACTCTTCCTGTAAACATGCCTGTCCAGGCTACTAGCACAGTCACAGAAGTTATCATCTCCTGTGGGAGAACAAAGGGCTGCACAGCTTTAACTAGCCCCAGTACTTTGCAAGAAGGTAGCAACTTCCCTTTGGGTGGCTGTGAAAAGGCCTTGTCTCCCTGATTTACACAGGTATGGCGTGAATGGCTCAGAGGCTGAGGCCTGCTCAGCCAAACACCCATGTGTGCATGAAATTAGAATGTCAACGTTTGATTCATGCTGCCAGGCTGTGACTGTGAAACAAATTATGTCAGTGGGTGGCAATTGCAATATTAGTCTAAGCAGATAACATTTAGCTAAAAGGAGGGGCTCAGTTCACATTCTTCTCCCTACCAATTTAATGTCAACAATCATTAGACTTAGAAGGCCTGGAATTTTGTCAGAATGGAAAAAAATACGGAGGCAAACAAAGATATTCTAGATTGAGAGAGGGTTTACAATAAAGCACAAGGCAGCACAATCCAAATACAGGTTCATCAATTTCATTACTGCTCCTTACCATATACCTTCACTACACACAGTTCAGTCCTTAAATTTTGTCACACACATGCATCACCCTTCATTTAATGATTTTAAAAAACAGTGACTGAACACAGTGGAATGTAAGTGACAAACAGCATCATCTACAGCATGTTAAAAACTGCCTCTTTAGGGAAGAAGTGCCATTTACTAATTAATTTTTTATGAAGACAGCCTTCGAAATGTTTGGCTTGAGCTATCAAACTTTTAAACACATGAAAATAAGGATCTAAATCTGGCTTCCATCCAATTAAAAAGAAATACAAATTAGTTCTTTAGAAGACTGAAACAAAACCAAGTTTTTCTAAGTTGCTCCTAGCATTTTCAAGTGCATTCCCATGAAATCAACAGTTTTTGAGATGTGAAATCAATATTTTGTAGTGAATTAGATTTTAGAAACAAACCATATTTGAAACCAATACAGGATACTTAAGAGTCACCATTTTAATTACAGAATTTAGAAGGAAATACACAAAACTCACCATGCTGTAAAGATGCAAAAGTTATCCTAAGAAACAATGATGGTTATTTTCTTCTGGCTTTCTCATTTAATTCTCAAAAAGCCCCTATCTATCAGAAGGCAATTTTACCACAGAATCCATCATAATTCTAGCTCCATTTATTTTCTTGTTTTAACTAGCAAAATGGCAAAACCTCAATTTAAAATTTTATTCCATAGCAAACACCCATGTTGTTAAAGTTAATGCTGTGAAAAATCCAACTTGTAACAGTGAAGTGTTTATAGAAGTGGCCATTCATTTAGTTGTAGAACTAGGCAACAGCTATCAGCTTTGTAGTTAATGTTCATAAAGACAGAACTTTTAGATGATTCTGCCAAAAATTAATTTAACAACTTTATCTTCCGCAATATAAGAATTAGCTTTACCTGAAAGCCATTAAGTGGGAAATGGCTTGTAGCCACCTCCTCTGCCCATCACCTTGTGCTACATATTCCAGAGCAGTCACACACCTGTACATGTGCCTGCATCCAGTTCAGAGGGCTGAACCACAGCGGGTTCAGTGCTGCTCTCACCAAAGGCAATGAGAATTTCATCACTGGGTCAAATTCTCACTGCCTTCCCCACTTGAGAAATTTCACTGAAGTTAATGGGCCAAATTAATCACTGGCATAACTCCATTGACTTCACCAAGGATCAATTTGATTCAATAGGACTATTCTCTTCAGTAGACTAGGACTGGGTGCACGGACTTCAATGAGAGTAAGATGGGGAACATAATGAGAAATCCAGATCATTTATTCTTCAGACTTTGCAAAGATTGATTTAAATTGACTTCAGAAAACACACATTGTAGTAAGACTCGTATGTGTGTGTGGCCCAGCTCTCATTTCACAAGCTCAAAATTCTTAAATTGTGTTGCTATTTATTTGTGTTAGCTATGTACAGCTACTATGTAGTGTACCACTGATTTCCAAAGCCTTGTTAAAGTTATCATACTTCCCTAGTAAACAGTCTTTTTTTTTTTTTTTTTTTTAAAAAAAACACCACACAAAACTTTATGTGAAGGGACTACAAAGATTCAGACTGGAATATTTTGCTACTTGGAAAAAACAAACAGAAAATGCAGATGTAACTGGCTCCCTTAATACAATTAAACTTATTTTACTTACTGCAACAGATGCTACAGTATGACCTTTACAAATAATAACAAAACCTGGAAAAAATTCACAGTAGCAGATTGCAATTTTCCTGCCACTTCACCTACTTCAGGGTATGTGGTTTTGGAATCTTTTCAAAGGGGAGGATGTTTCATCCAAATCTTTCAGGATTGTCCAAACTGGCAAAAAAAGTTCAAAATTGCTTACTCTTTCTTTTTTTCTCTACGATATAAACTATTAAACTATTCTATTGAGTTTCCAAAGCCTTCAGAAAAAAAATAATACTCTGTTTGCATTAAAAGTTACATCTCTGCCAACAAACAAACAAACAAAACAATGGAAATGTCTTTCTTCAGTTTAGCACACCACACACACCCCAGCCTCCACCCCCCCAGTAATTAGTAAGGATATAATAAGCCCAACAAAACTGGGGGGAAAAAACCCCATGGAATTTAAAATAATTTTTGTCCCTTTGGACTACTTTATGGTGAGGAAAAATGTCTGGGAAGAGCACTGTAGCTCATTTTAAAAGCTCAGCTATTCACTCTATAGAAAAATAAATGTAAACCATCAAACTTCTCCAAAGGTAATTTGGTAACAGTGCTTACAAAGAGGAAAGCAGAAAAGACAGCACTAAGACTGCAGGAAGGATTCTTTCTTTATGGTGTAGTGACAGCCTTGTAACTTCTCCATTATGATGGGAACCACAGCATAAAGATTGCATTATCATCTGTGGTTAACTGTCAAATGCATTTTAATGCTTTATTTGGGAGAGCTAAGTTAAAGACAAAACAATCCTCCTCTTCTTAATCTATCCATCTCTGAGAACGTAAATACAGCTCATACTTGTGTGTCAATGTGGGGAGTTAACTGTATTCTTTCAGCTTCATGTAAATTCCTGAAGATCAGAGAGCTGAGTAAACAATATTTTGATGTAAACAGATTATCAACATGAGAGGAATGACCGTCTGGTCACCTGTGGGGGTTTATTCACTTAACACTTCCACCCCATAAAGACAATTGTGTGCAATCAATGCATATAGGGCCTTTCACTGGGTTGCTAAGTGATACGTAGTGTCAACAGAAAAATGCATGATGTACAGAAGGCCTGCTGAACAGCCAAGAGAAAACAACACACATGGATGATATTTTAAACTTAATTCAGTGCGTTATGAAGATTGTGACAGGCACAGTGGCTGACCAGAAAGCACTTCAAAAATTTGACTTTATAAAGTTGGATCTCCCATGTGTGTAAAGAGTTTAATTTGGTAACAAGTGAATCACAGTGCAGAACAGTAGCTGGTTCAAATAGGAAAAGCCAACCCAGCAGGGAAGCACTGAATATTCATTCACTGGAAGGCACAGCAGTCATTTTACAATCCAGGCTTCAATATATGAGCAGATCGTTTGTCTAAGATTGTATATGCATTCTCTCATTTTCCTCATCTCTGGAAACTATTTTAGTAAAAGCCCAGAAGCTGTTTTCAACAGTTTCTTCAGAATTTCTAAAGAAAGGAAAGAAAGTTGAATGGCATCACATTGCCCCATACAACCATGAAAACCTGTTTTGTGGGACATTCTTGAAACCAACCCAGAAAGAAACCCTTAAGAGGTTTTGTATTTATTTACCCATTCTCTCCTCACCACCCATTTGATAGGTTTTATATTCAAATGCAAAATATATCTGCCTTTGTTCTAAGGATTCAATCTGATTTTGGTTTCATTTACAGAACAAATCCTGAGAAATACAATCTTTTGCCAAATTTTATATTCTAATAGCTGCACACAGTACACAGAAAACTTCCAATCCTCCAAGCTTTTCTAAATCACTTGCAATGATAAGCTTACTGTCGTGTTCAAAGGTTCTTGAGAGACCACAAAGCTATGACCACATACATTGCTTGCTGGATCACTAATGCTTTTTTCTACAGAATACATTTCCCAAACTTGCAAAATGTTTTTCTTACAACTTACATTCTTAGTGAGCCCTGTGTTCCCCAGGCTGCTCCTGACAATACGTGGCCAACATGAGGCTCTGTGGTGACAAAAGTGATTTTTTTGAGTGGATTAACCATAACTCAGTCATATGTATCAAGACAGGCCTAGCAAAGCTTGTAAATCCCTGAGTTTTCAAAAAGCAAGTTTTTACTAATTTATAAGGGTTCAAAGGGATTTGTAACATATTTTGGGAGAATTTTACATGAGCATGAAAACATTTTATTGTTTTCTTCTTCTGAAATGCTGCCTAGGTTCAGGTTAGTGTAGATTGTTACTAGAGTTTCTGAGCTACAGGTAACCAGATGGTGACCTGTTCAGGAGACTCAACTTCCCAAATGCATTTGTAGACCTCAGCCCAGGGGACACAAAGCAATACCAACCTTAAATATGCACAAAGTTTCTCCGGACACAGTGGGGTAAGTTGAGTTCACACAGAGATAGTTAGTGCACTGATGGTAATAATTATATGGTTCCTGTTGCAATAATACCTAGCAAGTAGGCACAAGGCATATTTACTCTATGAAAGTAGAAGTTGGAGATGGTCTCTGCCCTGAAGAGCTTGCAAGGTAATTAGGCAAGCCAAGTGAGAAAAGGATGTAACAAGGAGGATCAGGACCTGACTCCGCATTCTTTAAAGAAAATATAGAGAAGTCCTTCCACTGGAAGGCCTGACAAGAAAGGAATCTACCTGTTCAAGAAAAGAATAATTAGGTTTGGGATCATTTCAGTAAATCGACTCCTAAAACCCACTCAGGCTGCTAGATTTCTAAACTGAAAATACAACAAGTCAATAAAGATAAATTTGGAAGTCTATCTTTGGAAATATACCTGGGTACGTGACAGATTTGAGGATGGTAAAAATAAAGTTCCTTAAACAATCAGCTTGTAGCTGAATTTGAATTAATAGGTTGGATCTGACTCTTTATAAAAGTAACACATAGAACATTATTCCTTTTAATACTAATATGTAATTATTAACCTCAAAATAATCTAACAATTTATCAATAATAAGAAAACTCAACCCCTGAGTCAGGAACTGAGTTTTATTTTCATCCTCAAAGAATTATCAGATTGCCTGGAGAGAAGTATAAAAAGATTTGTCTTCCACATGGGGAACTCCCATTCTGGTCAGAAAAGCTCTATACAAAAGCTGAAGTTAGAATATTCACTTTATATACTGGAAAAAAAATCTCCAAGCAACAATCCCCCCCTCCTCTCCTCCCATATGCTGTATTATTTTTTTCATAACAATAATTTTGAAGAATTAACAAGGAAAAAGAGGAAAAGGCACAACCCACAAGTATAGCAAGCTTTCATGTCATTCACAGTAGTCATCTCAGCCTAGCAAAAGAAACATTGCTCCAAAGAAAGAATGAAGTAAATGGGACTGAGCACAGATTCTCCTGATGAGCTGCACTCAGTCTACAGAAACATCTTTACAGGCTGGGAGCAAAGTAAATTCTGCTAAAGGACTGGCAAAGTCTTGTACTACCTGGAACTGCGTAAGTGGTGTAAAACACCGATCTGGATTTTGCTGGTTCCAGGCCCTTTGGGCTGTCAGATACGGAAGCAACATAGGATCCTACGTCTTTATGCCAATTCTTTTACAATAACACGTCATAAATCTGAGCTGCTGGAAGAGGTGGCTCTGGGTTACATCAGGGCCAGAGTAACTTGGAAATAAGCTAGCTGCACCTTTAGCTCAGACAGTGTTAGATACAAGAATTTTCCTTGGTTAACAATAGTACTCTGCAATATTAGGAAAAAAGCGTCTTTATGTGATTACTTACTACTGACACATGACACATTCCAAGCTCTGTTTGAGAAGTCTGTGTCTAAGAGTCCCCTTCACTAGACAACTCTTTTAGTCTTGGTCCTCAGTATTTAAATATACAGACACACAATCTACTTGATAACTGTTCATAATGCATGGAGTTGCAAGCTCTATTCCAGCTTCATTCCTGAATCCCCACAAATTTTGACATTCTGCTTATCTTAGTTTTCATGGTTCCATCTTTCTAGATGCTGTGTTAGGGAGCAATTCAGTCAACAGGAGGAAAGGACTCATTCTGCATTAAGCTCTGAAACGTAGTGCAGAGAAGGCAGGTTATTCAGAGGAAGTCTCAGAGGGGCAGGACTCTCAGAACATGTTCGCTGAACTCCAAGGACAGAGGACTCTGTTTCTGATAGGTGAGAAGAGGGTATTATACCGTGGAGATGCCATATCAAACCAAAAATTGTGTTTCTGGTGTTTTGAATAACAGTTGCCGACATGGAATAAGCATTACTCAGTTAAAAATATTTTTTTCTAAGCAAAATATTTGATTTTTTAAATCCACATCAGAACATGCTCAACCATTATTTTCCTCTGCTGTACTTTCCCTGTTTCATTACTGTAAAGGAAGATGAAACAGACAGAAAAATGGAACAGAACAGAACTCTGAAATGGATTTTTTTTTTTTTTTAAACTTTTGGAAAAAATGGACACATGGGAAATTTCATTCCATAAAATTATTCCTCAGTTTTCCATCAGTTTTCCAATCACTGCCTGAATGCCCTATCTGCTTTTAACTTCCACAAAGTTAAAAGCAAACTTGGTACATTCTTGGTACAAACTTGCTGTTAGGTTTACAGTTGGACTTGACGATCTTAGTCTTTTCCAACCTAAATGATTCTATGATTCTAAGGACTTGATTTTGCCTTTATCAGCAGATGTTTTGCTTTTGGCTAAAACAAAACTAAAATGGGTCCAAAGTTACAAATTGATCTGGTCTTTTATTTCTTGAGTCAGCGTGTTGCTACTTTGAAGACCTAAGTATAGGTAATTGCATCGTCAAGTAGCAATTCATAAAGGCTTTAAGTGTCACATTGCACTGTGTTATCCAAGTTAATCTCGGCAACACCAGTTGCAGTCTGAACTGCCCCCCTCCCCGCAATCAGAACACAAGAAAAGAATGAGAAATACTCCTATACGAGAGTCTCTAGAGGCTCATTCCAGGCAGCTTGTTCTTTCTAACACAGAATATCTCTGATAAAGCCTCACGACCCCGAAGACTCAAAGAGCAGAAGTTTTGAGTCTCGAAGGGCTTTGTTCACCTGGAAAGGTCTGTCAGGAAAGGCTGACTGCTGCTGCTGTGGCTGTCACAGCAACTCTTGCATATGCAAGGTCACACCTGGACCATTGCTCTTCTCACTTTGCTTTTTAAGCAAACCTGGACAAGGCTGCAGGCTGCTCACGGAGTGGAGAATGGTTCTCAGCACCATTGCAGTCAGGGAGGTCTGATTTAGTAGGCAAGATTAAACCTTATAACTCCTCCACCCATCCCTCTCCATCCTTTTAACACAAACCAAAAGGCTTACTGCAGCTGTAAGAAGCATTGCCCTAGCCCACAGAGATGGATGTGAACTTTGACACCCTAGTTACTCGGAGGAAATTTCCTAGGAAGAGAATGGGGTTTTTGATCTATTTCCATTTAACAGGAATTCAGCAATAAAATGCTCATTGTACCATGAACTTAATTGCATCCAGTGCTTTAGATCAGCTCAAATACCAGGCCAAACTCAGCAACATTGCTAGACAATAGATGAGACTTAAGCTTGGCATATATTACCAGGTAGGTTGAAAAGCCAGAGTAGAAATCTTGGATACTGTAACTGTTGTTAGGACTGAGTGCAGCTGGTTAATACTGGAAACTAAGCAGTAAGAGCTTAAGTGGAGGTGTCTCAGGGGAATGCTGGGCCAGCACTAGATTACAGCAACTGGTCTTCAGGAAATCTATCCTCAAAACATTCTCAAAGCCCCTGTCATTGGAAACAAAGGAAATGTTTGCTACTAATTTCTGAGTCTATGGACAGATGAAAGGACTGTACAAGTGTGTTTCAACAATACTGAAAAGCTTTTCCATATTAAGTAGCCAATTTACTGTTATGGTTACACTTAAGTCAATTAAAATGTTTTATTTGCAAGGATTTGAATCTCTTACCTTCATTAACATTTAGCAGTAAATGGGAGAAAAAAGGTAAATAAAATATTATCTGGCTTTTTAAAGGTCATTCCAGCTTGATCATTATAAAAAGCTAGGTGGGAACACAGAATATGCCCCTTTGTGGGGATTTAATACAACTAGCCAGGGCAGAACAGTATCAGTAGAAGACAGCAAACAAAAAGTCAGTGGCTGGAGAGTCTACACCACTGGCGTTTAATACATGCTTAATTATAGCCACCCTTTGTTCATCTGGCTTGTGATAATTTTCTTTTTTCCTTAGACCTCCCATCATAAATCACCTGCATCACAGAGCATTTAACTGATGCACCTATTCTTAGCACCTGCTTTTAAACAACCCTAGGCTAGCAATCCAACCTGATGAAATTACATACCTAATACTTCGCATGCCTTTACCAAAGGAATATTTTAGCCAGGTTCTGGAATCTGGGTCCTACCTAGGCTGGAGGGTGCTTAGGAGGGCAACCCCTCCATTGTAATTAGACAGTTATTGCAGTGCCTTAACTTGAAGAGCTTTCATATTTCTGTTTATTAAAAAGAATAACATGGTATTCAAAATTGATTGTCACAAAATTTTTTTAAAATGAAGATTTTTATTATCTGTAAACAGACATAAAACTAATGATGCAGGGAGACCCTCTGTTTTTAATATATTAAAAAATTAGACTAGAAATATATGAAATATTTGTGCTCCTGTGGGCAAACATTTATCCAAACACACATTTTACATCAAACTTGCTTCTTTCCCTTTCCATTTTACTACATCCCTGACTGCTGATACTAAAAGGTAAGTATAAATTCCCCACAAACCCCAGAATTACCATAGCAAAATGCCACTCAGTAGAATACATGGAGTTATTTTCCAGCATATCATTGTCCTTTGTAAACAAATTACTTTCAATGCAAAACTACAAAAAAACCCTCACAACAGATCAGTTCTTGTCTAACATAAGGGTTCAAATGCAATGTAGCTAGAAAGTTCAAATGCTGCAAATATACATTCTGAAAGTACACTGAAAACTGATCTCCCTACCCCCAACGCCAGAAAAAAGTAGTACGTTAAGAACCTTAAAACTACAACATCTGACTTTCATGAAGAGTTGACATTATCAGTCAAGAATCCTACAAGCAATGGAACATCACAAATCATATCACATGAATCAAGGAATGCAAGTTGCAAACAAATCCCCAGAGATCCAAGGAAGGTGCAGACTAACTGAATTTACACATGGGTGTATACTAAAGTTTTAATGAATATTTAGCTAGGAACAAATTGCTCTGTCTAAATTAAATCTTCACAGCGACAACATTTTGAACAGGATTTTGTTTTCAAGCAAACTAAAACTGCCAGTAAGCGTTCAATGCTTTAGGTTTTTGCAGTGGGTACTTTGTATGGTTTTATTGGGCAGCTGTATATTCTTCATATTTAAGAATATGTATGGAATGCTATAATAATGAATATAGTAGAAGAAGATTTTAATATTCCTTGTATATTTCTTTTCCTTGGTGATCTTTTCTTCATACAGGTGTTACAAGCTCTGTGTATTTTACAAGGGAAAGAAAACGGTGATGTGCAAGAAGTATGTACCATCTCACATTCCTCCAAATTCACCTTGCACCACTCTGTTCCACCAGTATATGCATGTGGGTTGTTAACACTTTATCTTTTATATTTGTAGTGTAATATAGATTAGCTACCTATGGACAGTTATCTATGTTGATAACAATGTATTTCAATGCCTCCCATGTAAAATCCATAGTGTTATACCACACACTAGAAGAATGTCAATAGTTTTCAAAGAACACTGATTTCTAACTTTTTTTTTTTTATGTTAGTAGCAAAAACATAATTTCAGTAGCCCAACAACATTTTATAAAGTTTTCTGAAGCTTGGAAAGTGATATGTCTAGAGAAAATTATTTTAAAATAAAATTCAGGGTATAAATTCAGTATTTTCTTAACATAAAAGTTTTTTTTTTTGTTTGGTTTTTTTTTTGTTGCTGTTGTTGGTTTGGTTTTGTTTTGTTTGTATGGAGCCTTTCATTTCCTTTCCTTTCCATGGAAACTTTTAATTTCAAAATTTTCACAACTGTATTCTAGAATAATTAAAAATAATCAAGGAATTTGCAAAATAAAAAAAATGTTTTTTCTCAAAACACATTTTCCCCTGAACTTTCTTTCAGAACTGCAAGGGAACAAACCAAAAATAATAATTAGTGATGTGTCCAGCAAACATCAACATCTTAGTTTTTAGAACATCCTTGTGACTCTGAGGGTAATTAAATGCTTGCTCTTATTTCCACAGGAGTTGTGGTTGTGAGAAGCCAGTAATTCAAGAAGCGGGATTAATAGACATAGGATTAAGAATATAATGTGAGTCTAAGTAATCAAATTTGAAGCTTTCCAATTGAAACTTTCTTCTAAGCTTATAGAGAGCACATATTGCATTATTAAAATAAATAAATCTGCATAGTGTCATATATTTATATACATCAAAATATACAACGTAATATAATTAAATTGTACCATATTGCTCTAAGTAAGCCCATCAGTGATCAACACTGCAACAGTATCAGACCAACTCAGTGAATGCAGAACAATGCCTAAGCTGCCACATGCAAAATGGGTCAGCACGAGCACTCCCCTCAGGGAGTGGACAGGGAGCAGCTCCCCCACGGATGGGCACCTGCTGAAAGAGCTGATCAATGTGCAGAAGAGCTGTGACCAAGTGCCAGACTAGATGCATAGAATTTGGCTCAACATAATTAGATTGCTTTAATAAAGCAAGAGCTGACCTGAATGTTTCAGTCAAGTTGAAGGTCATTTGTTAGAAGCAAGTAGTAACAGGTTCAGAAGTAACTCAAAATAATACTGCTGAGCAAAAAAATAAAATAGGTTATATTAGTTATCATGATTGAGATGAAGATTTCATCTAGTTCTACGATTGCCACCACCATAGCGCACACTGAAATGAAATGTGACTTTGAGGACAAATCAGGCAGGAAAGCTCTCGGCTAGTTCCAAAGAAGGCCATTCTAAAACTGTATTTCACAAGCAGCTGCCTAGAAAATGTTTATCCAAGAGTACGTTAATAACTGCTTTGGGCAAGGTTGACCATTACCTTGAGCCCACTTCCTTGGCAGGGTGGGAAGCGCACAAAAAAATATTTTTTCCATTCTGCTGCTACTTATGGAATGTAAAACATATAGGAAATCTGGAGGTGAGGTTTTAATTGCTGATTTAGGAATAGCTGGTAATTAATTTACATTCTCTTCAGAATGTAGTTTTCTGTATGACCCTGTAACCAAGCAACAGGACGAATAACAATGCAAAAGTGTGATAATCAAGCCCTTCTTTTTTTGATACAGAAATATTTTCAGGCTAATCATTATTTCTTATTCCATGCATAAATTTATTTCTGTCTAATACTGGAAAGGCCTAGACCAAAGAAGGAAATGCAGTTAACCTTAAATAAATCAAATAGTTGGGAACAGCCTTATACATCTTAATGTGGCCTGCTGTTCAGCATTCACCAACAAAATCCTGCACATGCACCAGATGCAGGTAGGAGGATCACTGTTCCTGTTGCTGTGTTTTGCCAGCAGTGGCTTACATTCACAGAGAAGAAACACTTGGAGCTACATGGCTCCTTCTCTAACCCAGGTAGCCATGACCAAACACCAAGTTTTGAATTCAAATCATACACACTAATAGAGACTTAAGGGACAAGTGCGCGTGATATTTTTGAATGGAGCTATTAAGACTCATGGTTGAGTCTGTTATGCTTGCACATGTCCTTCCCCTGCATGAGCATTCAGCATACGCACAATCACCTTATCCTTTGGTACACAGGCAGATTTGTTTAGGTTGGCTCAGGAAGCAACTCTTCAAAAGCCAAATCCAGAATTCTGAGCACCACTGAAAGATCGGTGAAGACTGACCATTTTGGCACCGGAACATCTGCAAATGCATTTTATACTGACTGTGGGAAGGTTTGCACAGCCCTTAGGAAGTGTTTTCTGCTCTTTAATTTGAGGAGCATTTTCTCAAGAGCTTTGCTATTAAAGGAACCAATTCCCAGCTTTCATGTGCTATGTCTTTAACAAGATGGGCCTAATCAAGTCTTCAAACATAAGAAAGATCAAAGACTATATCTGTAATAAACCAAACGATATGTGTCTGGCATGTATTGACAAGGTTACATGGCTTTGGCTGTTCAGTTTCATTATTACTAACATTTATCATACAAAAATCTGGATGGCATACTAGAAGTTCCCTAACTTTCTAGCAAAAATATTGTCAAACAGTAATAACACTTGACTTGACCTCAGTTTTACCTTCTTAATACCTGCAGAGATCTGCAAGCTCAAACAACGCAGCAGCACTTAGAAAAAAAAAAATTAAGCCTGTCATTAGCACACAGTAAATTTGAAGAACAATAATTTTAGGGTAAAAACTTAAACTGTTCATCGACACTAACACAACATGGAAGGGCTATGCAGCTCCCTTGATGAACCCTTTAAAGTGCCTTCTGAATATTGGTTAAGCCTGCCTCCCTCCCCTTGAGGTATGTCGCAGTTACTAGGGCCATTTTCTAGATAGGGCTGTCTAGGGTTTGAACTTAATTGAGCAGAATATTAGCTCAGAGATCTGATTCTCCTCTTCTCTAACTAATAAACAATGCTGCTTCCCAATTAAAGGAGCCTGCACAATCTCTTGTGTTGCCTGGCATATACAGTCTCAATAATTGTATTCTTCCCTTTTCTTCTTGTAATTGCCCTGTCCACGCTTGTGCAACAGTTCTGCGGACTTTCAGCACACAGAGTAGAAGCATCAATCATCAATTTTACTTTGCTTTTAAATAATGGCTGTAACAGATCAGATAAAAAAGATAATCCTTAATTAAATTGAGGATTGATAGAATCCATGTTTATCTACTGTGAAAAAGACTGTCCCTTTAAAGGTAGTGAGGAAATCAGTCACAAAAATAAAAATTATATATATATATATATAAAAAAATAAATCACACCTTACTATCACAATCATTTGCAAAGTTTGAGACGCGACTTGGCGCAACTGCATTTTATTTTTAAGGTCATCCTAGAAGACCTAGGTTATTTTATTAACAGTATATTTATTATCTTTCACTGAAAATGTCACCACTTTTGCCCCTAACATAACACAAACCAAGACCTACCACATTTGTTTGACCAATGACATTAACAGGACAACCTGCTTTGTGAAAGTAGGCCTTCTTTTGGAAACAGGAGGAATATGAAGAAAAATAAAACCATTTCCACCCACAATACTTCCCTTCATAACACAAGACAATAAAATGTTGAAAGCTGTGCAGAGCTGAAAAGTGACTCTGCTTTCCTCTAGATGATCACAGCAGTTGGATTTCAGTTACCTATTACTCAGCAATGGTTTCCACCCTCCTGGCTCACACTGGAGACTCTAAAGACAGAAGTCTTGACTCTGATGCATACTGTGATGTGGTTCACCACTCTAATACTTCGTTTGTGATCTGTATTTTGTGTATCATGGATTACAATATCAATGTCAGACAAATAAGACAATATAATTAAGAAAATGCATCCAAGATAAAAACTAATAGCAAATGATTCCACAGGTCCAGCATTTAAGGATCTTTTGATCTATAACTTAAGGAAACAAACATTTCAGTATGATGTTTACTAGTATCTTTGCATTTCAACTGCATCACCATGTTCTAATTTTTCTAATGATAACAGTCTCCTAGCTGTTTCTGAAGAGTATGCTTTTTCTTAGATAAAATAACAAGGTTACTGCTTCACCCCGCATACTGTACAACTGCATAACCATTTGTTAGGTCCTGCCTTAAAGCCAATTCAACTGTTTTCTATGATCTCTTTCCAGAAGTGTCAAAGTTCTAGCAATCTAACTTTTTGCAGTTTCTTTTAACAGTGTATTCTGCCTTTTATGGTAAACTAGCTGTCCACAGGTTGTAAGAGCTTTTGCTCCTCAAATGTACTGTATCTGCCCTGCTAATTATCCGTCAAAATCCGCATGGATTGGACAGAAACCAAACTGTCAAAGGGAATTGATCTAATCTCTTATTTTCAAATTTCTTACTGTGTGTCGTACATCAAGATGTATCTTATTCTGGGATATCACAAAATGTTGGCACATAGAGGCAATCCAATGCAACGCTTCAGAAAGACTTTGAAGGCTTTTTATGCTGGACAGCCACCTATTATCCAGTGAGTGAGAATAATTCAATAGGAACTTAGTGGAACAGATCTACAGAGTGTTTTCACAGATGTCCTGGTATGTCAGTATCAGTGACTATTCCATTATTTGTCTATTTACTTTTCTTTTCACAGCGAAGTTTCTTTTCAACCTTCAGTAAGAAGAGCTGCCCAGAAAAGGCTCAGCCATTTCTTTTTACTTCCTTATTAACAGCTCATAGAGATGACAGCCAGAAATGGAGTCTAGCAGCCCTCAGTCTACTGCAGTCACTATTTCCAGTGAGCTTACAGTCTATAAGCAAGCCAACAGAATATGGAAGGAAAAATGGAATAGTAAAATTAAGCATGTATTTTATCATGGATGAACTAAATGTAATTTCCAACCAATTTTTTTTTGCCGCTTGTTTCGTAACACATGATAAGAGAATCCTGACAACACTACAGACTCAAGGAAGGGAGGGAACAGAGCAAACCTATGTTAGAAGGCAGCTGAAAATCTTCATACAAAATCTTCAGCGTTTTCTAAACAGAGTATTCCAGCATGCCTGCTCTTTAGCTCTTTGACAGTGTGAGAGCAACATGAACTTCAAAAAACAAAGCAAGCTCCATACCCCACCTGAATTGCAAGATGGTCCCAAATTCTGTTTTGGCCTATGACTGGAACATAAATTAATCAGTTTCTTTAGACATGTAACTATAAATACGTACAAATAAATATAGGTATATTAATGTAGGCTAAAGAAATATAACCTAAAATAGAAATACTATGATTAGGAAATGATGCAGTTTAATTTTCTCTTGAAGGAATGACTTTGTGCTAAGCTACAGACAAGTGCATCTAAATATATTTCACAAACAACTTAATATAGAATTGCAACTGCCCTGGGAAGCTCAGATCATGAGGGACAGTGATACAGCAAGTATGAAATTCAAATGCTCAAAAGGGCAGGAGTCTCTGTATCTGGTTTGGAACACTGAAATTCTTTAGTGAAGAAACCAGGAGTCAGATTTTTTTTTTTTTTAAGGTGGTAAAAAAGTGATCATACATCTAAATGGGACTTTAAAAAAAGACTGTATAACTGGCAACTTCTGAAATCAAGACAGCATCTTCATTATTGTATGGCCAACTGGACTTCATATTACCCACCCACCCCCAGGGTTGCTCAAGAGTCTCCCCTGTGATAAACTGTAGGTGATAAGGTCTTCCTGAGGAAATTTGCTAACAGACCAGAGAGGGGCATGAGGCAGCTATGCTAAAATCCCATGGGCATCATGATGATGCTTCTGGTTTCCTCTCTTCCTCCACCAAAACACCAATATTTCTCAAGGAAAGCA
Organism: Ibycter americanus; assembly: GCA_035590275.1. Classification (NCBI taxonomy): domain Eukaryota; kingdom Metazoa; phylum Chordata; class Aves; order Falconiformes; family Falconidae; genus Ibycter; species Ibycter americanus. The sequence goes on from JAVJGI010000063.1 coordinate 21,258,050, forward strand.
ATCGAGGTTTTTTTTTGCTAAAGAAACTTCAGTATGACATCCAAATATACACTGCAAACTATTTTAAGCATCCCTCCTTATTAAAAAAAACAAACTGCCTGCTTTCCACTTCAAATGCAAACTCACTTTTTGCTTGAGTCCAGTAAAGCAAAAGAGTATCAAGGATAGTCATTAGGTTTAAACATAGACCTCTTAATTGTGTAATGCCTCGCTACCTGGCTTAGCGCTTTATTGAGGATCAGATCAGGCCTCTTTCCCTAAAGCAGGTGATCTTCAGGATCTGGCCCATTCATGCATAACTAAGATATGTATTCATTCATTCTCCTGCATCAGTTCTCTCTTTACTCTCACATTCTGGGAAGGCCCAAAATAGGCATTTGGCAATTTCAAAATGCTTTTCTTTTAAAGAAGAAACAGCAGCAAGTTAAACAAATGTTATTTCAAGCAAATAAAGATCCTCATTTTCTTTGGCTTCTTGGCTTTGTATATTAACAATCACCTGGACTCAAGATTCATTTTAAGAGTGATGATGATAATTTACTATAGCTCTGTAGCTTGCTCTTCTTGCCAGAAGAGTTTACACAAACAATTTCAAAGCTTGACTGGAGAACCGGCCAGCATATCATTCTGGTCAATTGCTAGAAACGCATCAGGATAATGACACAGTGAGGGATTGTAAGGCAATATTGTTTCCCCAGAAGCCTTTGTCTAACAAGGTAATTTATGACCTGTTCTGGAATCCAGTCTTTACAAAACCATAAATTCACACTTGTACTCAACTTCAAAGGGACCATTATCAGTAAAGGTGGCAGAAGGCATCAGACTGCTGCAAGCTAGATAAACAGATAAGTGAGACTTTCATGGTTTTCTCCTCTAGGTCTGCTAACAGGACAAAGGCACCTAAAGGTGCAGCTGCTCCTCTGCATTTGGCCCTGTTATTTGCAAAGTTCACCACTGAATGTGCTACTTCCCTTTTACAAGGTGAGGAAGGCCTTACTCACTCAAGTGCAAAAACTCACAGCACTAGCAGAGCTTTGAAAGCTCTCTGAATAGCCTATTAACGCTTATGTAGGGAGCCGACGCTTTCCTATGAACACAATGGCATGTAAAGCAAAAACCAAGAACAAACAACAAAACCCCATAGAGTCAGTGCTTTGCATCCTGAAGAAAAATAAAATGAAAGCCCTGCAGAGCAGCCAGCTTGAACTAACATGTGTCCACAACTGGAAAACTTCTCAGGGTTCTTACAGTGTTGCCCTCTCTGTAGCACTGGATAAGCAGCACATGTGTTTGCATTGGTGCTGTTATGTTCAGCTGAAGCCCTTCCCTGAAAGTGGGAGATCAGGGGCCTCTGGGGGGAGTGCTGAATGAAAAAAAAAAAAAAAAAAAAAAAAGAAAAAAAGCCCAGATTTATACTCACTGCCTTTCAAACAAAACCCTACCAATTTTGAGACAGACATTCTTGTCACACTGGAAATTCACAGCCCCATACATTTGAAAACAATACTCGAATAATCCCATTTTACTGGAGCAACAAAAGGGTGGTAGGGAAAGCAGGCAGCTGTCCCAGGTGATTAACTGTTCTGGATACCACCAATCTGCCTGATTAGCCACCCAGACAGCATGGGCTAGGTCAGTAGCTGTTTACAGAGAGCAGTGCCTTAGAAGTACTCCCATGCTGACAGTTAAAACTCCCACCTACCCTTCCATCTCTTCTGGAGAGATTAATTAATGTTTGCACAGTGTTACAAAGATCTAAAGAGCTGAGTGTGATCATGGGTGCTGACCAGAATTACTTCTAGTTACAGTATTGGAAGTGAACATGGCATTGCTATGGAAAGGTGTGAGCATACAGAATGAATGCCTTTTTTCTGGCCCAACTATCTAGCAACAATAGTGCTCCAGTAGAGAAACAGAGATTCAGCACAGAGGTTGGACAGTGCAGGCTGCAGAGCAGCATAAAGGGAGGGATTCAATTCAATAACGCCAAACCACAGAATATAAACTACTCTAACCCAGGCAGAGAACCACAGATACTCTCCTGCTGAGGGCCATTAATGTACTGATGTTTTTTATTGCAGACTCATGCAGAACACTCCTTTCTGGGATGAGGCTGGAGGAGTTGTGCTCACTGAAGTTCTCTGCACAGAGAGAAATTCAGGCCACTACATTTGTATCCCTGGCAGACAAAAATGCCTAGCAAAAATATGATATGTGATAAGATTATTGATGGATCCTGACTGAAGGGCTGGATGACAGGCTCAGTTCAAGCAGCATCTGCTAAGCTCCATGGTCTGGAAACCAGCCCTTAACCCTATTATTGTCCATGCTATAACTTTGTCTTTTTAGTTGAAGTTATTAAGACATCAGTGGCAAAATTAGCTGGTGTCCTTTAGACATTTCTTTGGCCTGGGTAGTCAAAGGAGCTTGCGCTGTCTTCATTCATGGACAAGCTTTCTTCCTGGCACCAGAGGCACAGTAGAGACAATGTCCAAGTAACTTTGAGGCCAATGAAAATTTTGCTAGGAACTTGATATGCAGATTTAAATCTTTTGCTGATTCTTTTAATTTCTGCAACTGCTTCTGACATGCTGAAGAAAAAGTACTAACACTTTTGCTTGAAACTCTAGTAAGGATTGCCTGTGTGTAACTGATAGTACTGTACCCTACCAGAAAAGATGCTGGACTTCATGGAGAGGCACCTTGTCAGCTCCTGGGGAACTCCTGCTTGCCACAACGACATTGTTCCCCAAGATAAGATGCTGCCTTTAAGGGGTCAAAGTTTGCTGCAAAAGCATGACGACTCATGTTTGATATTGCTGTTGAAAAAAAAAAGAGCATTTGAAAAACATGCACATGCTGCAAGTTGGCAGGACCTGGTATTTTAGTCACAGCTCATCACCAGCCAGCTGTGTCTGCAACTACTCTCTCTCAGAACTCAGTCACAAATTTCCCACTTCGCAGTTTATTATTAAATAAAGAAAAAGCAGTTGTACTTTAAGTGAGCCCCCAAACCTCTGGCATCAGAAAAAATGCAAAGTGGTGGGCAGCTGCAAATGATGTCGAGTACAAGTACTTCAGTAACAATTACTAATTCCCTGCATCACAAATAATGGCTGAGTTCATTTTCCCTCCATGACTTCTACCTGTCCTTAAAATACTCACCATTCAGGAGGAAATTGCTGCTGTTCTTAGCAGTATTCAAGAAGTTTTAATACTTGCTTGATAGCCAGTCTAAGCAAGATGTAGTGACTTGGCCCTTTAATCTTCAAATAGCAACAAGAATCCCCTATTCATTAATTGAGGAACTGTTACTTAACTGCGGGGGCGAGGGGAGGAAAAAACCCACAAAACCAAACCTAGACCAGGAACACAGCCACATCCTCAGGATAAGGGAAGTTTTCTGTCCCATCTCACTGTATGCCTCACAATGCTCTTTCTGGAAAGGCTGACTCCCCACCTGAGCCAACACTGATGCAGTAGGACACTCCATACTTGAAGCAAGGGAATGCTCACAGAAGATAACTGTAATAGCTGCCCTCACTCTGCTTTGGCAACCCCACTGGAACCTTGCTCCTCCTTTTTTTGTCTGCTTTCTCTACCCCCAAACCCTAAGCAGCAGAATAATCTTTATCACTCAGCCTGAACAGTAGCAAACTACCTTGTTGTGTACTCTCAGTTCCTACTACAGCAACGCAGAACACGATCTGTAGCATCACAAAAATTAGGTCACCAGATAAGTCTATTTCAAGTACAAACGGATTAGTCCCAAGATAATACATATACATATGTATACATATGTATCTGCATGCTTGTGCTGGTTGTAGCGAATGCCCTTTAATCAGTTCTATCCTGCCATCTTTACATTTCATATTTTACATCTTCCAAGTTTGAAAGTGTTCATTGCTATTTGCATTTACGTTTTTAACACTGATGTGAATACTGAATATTAAAGCTGGTCAAAAGAACAGAAGAATTGCATTTTTCCCCAAAAATTTTAAAATTAGCACATCAAGTAGTTGGTTGACAAAAAGAAAAGAAAGGAAATGTAATTTTAAACAATCATTAACATTTATGAATTTTCCTTCACTTCCTTAAAAGCCTGCAACATACAGTTCACAATCCCAGAGAGGTAGCTTCTCAACCCAAAGATCACATCTTGCTATTTCATTTGGGAAAAAAACCCACCAAACCAAAAAACTCCACCCACAAAAAAATCCCAAAACTTTACTATTTATCATTAATTTGTTAAATTCTTAGAGAATTAGGTTTTTTTCCCAGCTGGTACTGCAGTTTGGACTTCTTTGCAATCTATTTTAGCCCTTAATTTAAGTAAATAACTTGTCTCAGTTCAATACTAAACCATGGAAGAGATATTTCTGTATCCTACCCTATAGACTCATTTACAAACACTATGTCCACTTCAGAAGAGGACACAAGCCTTCATTGTCAGCCATCAAATGCTAAACCCAGTATTTGCATTGTTTCAACAATAAAAAATCCCACCTATCTCACTGGGAATAAAATTGAAGCAAAATCTTGTAAGTTTTCTGTCCACCATAGTCTGCTAACATCCCTGTCACAGATAATCAGATAGTAACATTTTGTAGTTTAAAGATTGAGTTTTTATGAGTACATTGTTCCAAATGCCTTCCATAGTCCCCTCTTCTCCCCGGCTCACCCCATGCCCCAGATGGCTTGTAAACTACCAAGTCTTGCTCCACAGGTTCAGCCCGTTCCTCACGTTCTATTACATTACTTGTTTTTCCAGGGTTGTTGATTCCTTTTGTGTGATTTAGAATCTGGCCGGGAATTTCATACATAAGCTTAGGTCAGAGTCACTGTGTCTATAGCCTTCTAACTGAAAGGTATGGAAATTGTTTTCTGAAACAAGGGTAAAATACCAAAAAAATGTTGAAATAAAGGTTAAAAATATTAAAAAAACATATCCATGAAAATGAAAAAGTAAACAGCTCACAAACTATTTCATGAAACACTGAATCAATTATTTTTTTTTGAAACTGAAAAAGGGTAGACTTAGATTAGATATTAGGAATAAATTCTTCACGATGAGGATGGCAAGGCCCTGGCACAGGTTGCCAAGAGAAGTTGTGGATGCCCATCCCTGGAAGTGTTACAGACCAGGCTGGATGTGGCTTTGAGCAAACTGATCTATGGGAAGGTGCCTTGCCCATGGCAGGGGGGTTGGAACTAGACGATCTTTAAGGTCCCTTCCAGCCCAAACCATTCTGTGATTCTAAGAAACTGTTATGTTTACAGACACTTCACAGACATTAGTTAAACCTCCCAACAGCCCAAGAAAGTATGTATCAGCTGTAGTACCAGCTGAAGGACCAGAGTAACAGCAAGTGGCAGGCCCTAAACTACAGAGCCGAACTATGTCAGAGGGAAAATGAAACCGCCAAAGAGCTTGACCTCTACAGTCCTGCACAAGTGACTGGAGCAGGTCCTGTCATACCTTCTAAAATTTTGTCCTGAGGAAATGGGATTTTGTAATATTTCTGCCCAAGTTTTTTTTAATATCGGATATATTTACAGATTTGTAAATGCTGACACTAGGAGGAACTTCTGCCAAGCTCCTGCCTGGCCTCCTGCATAACAAAGGCCAGAGCACCCATCTTTTTTAAGATGTATAATTAGCAAAGGTTTCAACATAACTGTACCTCCATCTCCAGCCACTGAATATCCATCAGTCTTACTCATCATCCCCAACTGTGATGGTATTGTGCCTTTTATAAAGCTACTACTCATGCTGAATATTTCTATGCAACATCATTTTTTCACTCCATGGGTAAAAAAGAATGAAACTGAGACCTCCATCCTGTCTTCTCAATCTCCAAAGTCTTTAGGGCAAAAGGAAGCAGCAGTGTTAACACTAATAAAATGAATGAGCACCGAAAATTTTAAAGTGACATAAACCTCATACATTCTGTTGATTTACTGTTTGCCTTTTGCCAGTGGTCCAAGCTTATGATATTAATATAACTGATTTTTACTAGGCTTGTACTTCAAAACGAAACTTTTGGGGCAGGATATCCATTTTCAGTAGTGTTGCTGAGGAAAGGTGGGTAAGTGCACTCATCCACAGAGGAAAGACAGCCTGCTCCCAGCTCAATGCCTTCAGATGTTTTCTAGCAGGTTTATACACATGCTCCTTGCATGTCAAGTCTGACAGTATAGGGGGAGAGGGAGTCCCTTTTAATTTCTGTTGTGATCTAGTGTAAAATCTTGGGTTTGCATATAGGTTCAACTGTAAAGATATGAAAATTTTCTATTTATGCAAGTAAACTAAAGACATTTCACATCAGCTGGTACTTCCCCTCATAAACACACTTCTCTGCAATTCACTCTGAGCTGACGTACATACATACGGCACTGATGTACAAACAGGGGACTCCAAATATATTGCCACAGTAATTTTTGGATAAAAAAGTATAAAAATCATATTAGCAGACATTAGCCCTTCCTAACTAGTATTTAGATATTAGGGTGACATCAAGTTGCTATATTTCTCAGTGAGGCAAAACTTCTTTCACAGCAGTCAAAACTTTGCTCGAGTAAAGCTTAAATGATTAAAAGTCCAAGACGAAACAACACACACTGAAGGTTTATAAGCAACATATCAATCACTAATTGGCAGCTCATAGGAACTTACAGTTGCCAGGGCAGGTTGGACTCTACTTGCCCACGCAATAGGCCAACCTCAGCTGCTTTAAAGCAAGGAGCGAGAAATCTCACAATGAAGAGATAAGGGATAATCTATCCCTGCCTTTGAGGTCTCATCCCACCTCCTCTCAGACACACACACTGCTGTTGGAAAGCACTTTGGCTAAACCCTGTGTATTTAAGGTCATGCAAGTTGACACATGTTGCCAGACTGTTCAAGTGATCTGGTAGCACAGGACAGGCTCCAGGCACGCACACAGTTTGCTTCCTTATGCTGTAACTCGCTAATTTGAAAACTCTCCATGAATGCCCAACCCCATGAACAGAAAGACGCCAAAAAAGCCAGTACAGCCTCTCACCTTCATAACATGCTGCATTTAGAAAGAAATTCCATAAACTACAGTTTAGTCTACTCAGTGAGATCAAATGCCCTTGAATATCACCGGTCTCACAGCAAAAATTTATTTTATTAACCAGTGAAATGCTTTGCTTTTAGTAATACATCTGGTATAATCCTTTTCTAAGAGACTAAAACTTGTAACAAGCCAGCAAGTCCCAGGAAACTTCAATGACAATTGAATGTGTGTGTCGTATCACAAGCTGTGTGGTCTTTGCTTTTCTTACAGAGTCATTAGTTAACCTGATGTTTTCTTTTCCAGTTCAGTATACAGTTGTTTTTTTGAAATTGATACAGGTCCTCACCTTTACCTACACAAAACAAAATGCATCTAATACTATGCAGCAGTTTGCCCTGCTTTACATCAAAAAGATTACCACTAAAAATTATTCTATGAAAGACATTACCAGAGAAGTAAAAAGGGGAAAGCATGTCAAGTAAAGCATGTAAAGCAAATAAAAAAACCAGGAAGCCTTACAAACTCCCAAACTGCAAGTTCTAAATGCAATCAGCCAGCATTCAAATGGCATTAGTAAGGAAAAATCCAACCCTGAGCAGCACTGTTCTCCTGAAAGGAGTAGGGAAGTTAAGTCTGGTTTTCATGGTTAAAGGGAAAGAAGTTGTGCCTTCCCCTGGTCGCCGCTGGGATATGATCACCACCAACTGATATAATACCAACATCCGCAGAACTCCCATTAACAAGCCAATGCATCACTGCTTCCCACATCTTGTCTGTTAGCTTATCGAGCATAGGGGTTGCACTCTAAGTGTCTGAGTGTCACAAATCACTAGCTAAAATAGTTCTGCCTCTTCAAAGAGGAAGGAAGAAGACTGGGGAGTGGGGGGTGCGCAAGAGGGAGGAGAGATGCTTAAAGTGATTTACGACCCCCCTTCGAGAACAAGCCAGAAGTGGGCAAGTTTTTTTTGCACCTGGACCATTATGAGGCAACAAGGATGATCTCTCAAGGAGCAGAAGACATTCAAATGTACAAGTCAAAGACTAGGATGATTCAGTCTTCCCTAGGATCAGCTCGGCTTAAAGAAAAGAAAAATTCTGGGAAAAATATACATCTCCTCTCTCTTTCACAGAGTGAAAGGGAAAGGAGATTAGAAAACAAGAGGTCTTGTGTATTCAAAGTGCTAATTCAGAACTTCTCTCTCTAAGGCACTCATGAAACATTTTAATTGTCTGACTTTGCATTCAAAAACCTTGTTTGCAACTCTTAATTGCAGGCAGCTTTGAACAAATAATTGAAATGCATGACTTGTGGGGCCTGCTTAAACAATTATAATGTGCTTTGCCAATAGGTGCTTTGTCCCATTCTTTTCCCCCCACCTTTTTCATAACGAAAACAAGCTAGCGTGATATTTGGAGCAAAGTTAAAACCTTGCTAATTTGCAGCACGGAGATCCGGGACTGTGACAGTGGCCATACCTGTACAACTGCTTGTATCAGCAAAAAATGCACTAATAGTTCAACTGAATGCAAAGAAGACCTTTTCATTTTCTGCTGAGAGCAACCCACTGGGAGATTCTTTTCTAAATACAAATCCTTCATATGTCTGTTAGTTTTGCATTTCCTAAGATTTATGGAGCTATTTTCCTGAAAATTCCCTTTGTATGATTTAAGCAGAGCCTCTTACAAGTATATACAATCTTTCCAAGCAGAGTTTGAAAAATAATTTGAATAAAACACTATCCTTTTCAGGAGACACAAATAATTTTGGCATGGTGTAGTCAAAACTGTTGTAGGCAACTTACTGTGTTCCTAAAGCTGTAATAATCTGCAAAACAGAGTGCATTAATGATGAATTCACATTTATACTTATCCAGAAAATACAAATCTGCTCATGCCTATCCCTGAAGTTAAAAGTGCCTTTGTGAGAAAAGCAAAATTGGTTCAGGTCAGATTATTCAGTCATAACCTAAAATGGTGTCCTTTTATACTGCTCTGTTTTTACTCTGTTGGAAAGCACCTTACCTGTTTACATCTGAATGTGGTATATGATTCTCATTTTGATGTCTAAGCATGTGACATTTAATCCAGGTCTGGGAATGATTAAGCATAGTTAAAACACCATCTTACTTCAGACACTTGTTGGTGCTGGGTGCAGACAGGACAGAGGCTCTGAACTGGTTCTTAGAATATTATTTTCACTTAAATCTGTTGAATTGTTAATGTGCTGACATGCAGTGCTGAGTAACATATTTAGCAACTGGGATTACTACATTTGCCAAAACCCAGACTGCATGTGTTTCGAAGAGAGAGGAGAGCAATTAATGAGGTGATCACTCCCTTTTAACCCAGTTTCCCTGGTACATTTAGACTCTTAGCTGGGCACAGGCAGCTTGGGCACCTGATCACAGTCACTCAGCTTCCTTCACCTCTGGGCACAGGTCCTCACCTTCAGCAAACAGAACTTAAACCCTTGAGTTTCCAGATAAAAACATCAAATCCAATTTAATGAAAAAATAAAACTGTAACTGTAAATCAAATTTAATCAAAATCTAATCTAATCAAATCAGGCTACTAAAAGCTGTTCTAGCTGAACTCCAGAAGCTGTAAAATCTGCAAGAATTTTAAGCAACAGAGACATGTACCAGCCAACCATCTGCCGGTACAAGGTAAAGACCTTCTGTTGCTATTGCTCCTAACTAACATGCTAAGAAAAGAGTAAAGCAGCTTCCTGTAGGCCCAGTTTTGTACTTCTTGCCTTAGAATCCACTGTGCGAAAAGCTGCCTATCTTGTTATCCCACTGGTATTAAAAAGCATGAAAAGGATTCAGAACCCTGCAGGATTAGACCATTAACATTTTCACAAGTAAACTTCACTGAGACTTTAGAAATGTAAGCCAGTTTGGGTTTTATCCCCAGTGCCGCAGTTTCAGTCTAAATAAATACCTTCTGAATATCTTGGCATAAAGAACCCACTATCTACAACAAGCATAGGTATAACTTCCTTCATACAAGTAAGAAATTTGCACATATGCATTAACAAAATTTAAGCCTAAGTTTATAAATCACCATGCAAGTTTATGGGGCCACATAACAGTTTTGTGATAATTATAATAAATGCAAGCTCTGGTAGGAGTTTAATAACTCATGCCAAAAATGTTTCCTATGTTCACTACCCATTTCATTGGTTACTCCCATCAATAACCCCACTAACATAAAAACAAGGTCAGCCAAGCAACCAAAAGACTGAAAAAAGAGAAGATCAAATTCTTACAAGCACACCAGGGTCTGATAATTCAGTTTCAGAGTGCAGAGAATAACAAAAACAGAAAATGGCCCAACTGGAACCCATTCTCCTAATAAAGTCAGCAACAGAACAAAACTAACCCACAGTTATTCACTCTGTGATTTTCATAGTGCGTCATGCAATATGGGTCTGTCAATGTGGCATTTCATTTGCAGTTTAATCAGCCAACCTGGGGCACGCAATGAACAAAGCAGCAATCATCCCCCTCCCTGGTAAGTGCTGTAATGGCATCATTTCCATAACAAACTCATCCTTCACCAGCATGGGATCTGGATATTTGAGTTCTCTCTCAATACACAGCCAGTTCTTAGAGCCAGCTATATGAACGTGCAACTCCGCCGCAAGTCATAAGAGACATTTTCATAAAATTTTGCCATTAGTCACTAGGCAAAGGACTGTGACTATTAAATTCAGAGTTTCACTGTGATGCAGGTTGCATTGGTCAGTGAAAGCTGTCACTCAGAAAAAGAAACTAAGATTTAACAAATGCTTTAGGAGAGAATCTGGGTGCGAGTTCCTGGGTGTTGTAAGTCTACTGAAATACATACAGTTAATGCTAGCAGAGGTCTTATCTCCACATAGTCATTACTGACATCTTTCTGTATTTGCTATCTGTATTTTAATACATTGCATTCAGATTGTGTTTTTTCATGGACAAAATAAAATAGAAATTTCTCTGTCCCAAGACAGCAGAACAGCCATACATACTAATGTATAGCTTAGAGAGTGCATTTCCACCGTAGGAGAAAACCTCACCATAGTAAAATGGGCAAATGAAGGATTATGTTATAGAGCTGTGATAGAAAACTACTGTGTGGAAGTACTTTGTGAGAAGAAGCATGGCAATAACCTGTACTCTCAGATTCCCTTCCAAGGTCCATCCTTGATCCTGTGAATCAAGCCCACTGGAGAGAATTCCTGCTGAAGCCTAGAGCTGTGCATTCAGAAAGCACAGGCTGTACAGCTGCGTGAACAGACAAGCATTTTTTTCACTTAATAAAAACATTGTTTAAACATTAAGCTGGCTAAATATATTAGGTGAAAGCATAAAATATTTACCATATGAATTGCTTGGTACAGACCCAAATTTTGAAAATTGTTTAGTGGACAATTTCCCATGAAATTACCTCAATTCCATACAGGTAATTTAGTCTCACAGTTACACCTGTGCATGCCATTTTGAGCATTTGGGCCTCTTGTTTCCTTGTCACTTCCTCCAAGCATTGATAAAGCACCTCACTGCCAAAGTTCAAGAGCATAACATGGAAGAGGGGACCACACCTGGCTAGACTTTGCTAGCTTCTTTTATGGAGGAAAAAAGGAGGAAAAAACCTGAGGGGGGTGAGAAGAAGGAAAGGGACAGAATTCTATCCCTGCAGATGCTCAGTGATGCAAAGTCCCTGGCTGAACTCAGGAGATGGGAGTAGCAGAGTGAAGTAAGCAGTTCTGGGAGCAGCAGAGCCAACAAATCTCATCCAAAAATTCATCTGTCTTAAGAGTTGGGCATCCTCTGGATTCTTTGCTAATTTTTGGAGCTTACTCAAAGTTCTTACTTGGAGTTTGGAGCTTACTGACTGGACCTTAGTGACAGTGTTAATAGGGTTTGTTTCCTGTTTTCAAAATGCTTACAGGACTTCAGTCTCCCAGTTCAGATTTGATGGTCATTGACCCACAGATCTGAAATTTACAAGGGAAGTACACTGACAGACAAGGAGAGAATGACATATTCACAGCCGAAAAAGATCCTTACTTCCTTAGGAAACAGACTAAAAGAAGAAAGGATAGCAAATCAGAGGTTATGCTGAAAGACCTCTCTTCTCCAGTCAGCATGCCTCCTCTGTCCATACTCTGAAGCCTTGACTATTGGTGTAACTCAATATTAGTATCTCTGTGCAAATCTCATTTGTGACAAATGCAACAACCCATCCATTACTATCAGTAAAGCTTTTCTATCAGGTGATAGGCTGGGTCACCACTGCATTCAAAATATTTTTCTGTAGGATTAGCTTGATTTAGGTTCAACATATGTGGAGTAAATTAATTATTCCAATAGAATTTGTATTGCTAATAAAACAACCACTGCATTAGTTTCAGGAAACCTGAACTCTAATTACAATATGACTCAAGACCCTTCCTTTTGATTTATAAGGTGCACATCAACAATATTTTTCTGTGCAAATATTTCACTTATTTTTTGTGCTTTATCTAGTATTCCAGATACCTAGCAGCCAAAACAGTTCCTCTGAGAAATGTCTGAAGTCTTGCAAAAGCTTGTAATCACAAATGAAAAAAAAAAGTACTTTCATGGCACTGATGAAACATTGATCTAAAATAAATACAAAGTATCTGAAGATTTTTAGGCCACCTAATATCTTGGAACAATAAATAATAAAAATATTTGCTTTATCTAAGGATTTAAACTAAGTTCTCTTCCAAGTGAAACTTCGCATGCCACATCAAAGAAATTTTAAAGGGTGGGGGAAAAAAAAAAAGGCATCTTTACCTTGGAGCAAGATCATGTTTCAACTAGAAATTTTCAGGAAGCAAAGTGGGGTGAGTTCGGCCTGAGAATCCTATTGCTGAAGAGTGAATTTCAGTAGAACCAATTGAATAAAATAAATCAATAATGTATCTCCAAACCACAAGAAAAATTCTTATCTTGATTTGGATTTGGGCATGTAGTGGGATACAATACATTTATGCCAAAGCAAATTTCTAAAACAATTTTATGTATGCAGCTGAGAAAAAGAAACCCACTGTACCTTGCAAAATTACATTAACAGAGCAGAAAAGAAAAGCAGGGTGACAAGTGCAAGCAGAAAGCAAGCAATGGTCAGCTGACTGGCCTAATTGCCAGCTTTCAGTCCCATTCATGCATGCTGCAGTTGTTTCAAAATTGCATGAATTGACAGTGCTCTTTTAAATTTCTCAAAAAATAGGTTTGGAATGAAAATGCCAACAGTTATTACAGCTCTGGTGCCTGAAGCAACAGAATTATTGCTGAGGTGTTTAAGTGGCATGTGATTTTCTGTTTTATTTTCATAGAGAAGTATGATTTTTGAAGTAACTTCTGCAATTGATGTGCAAATTTTGACACATTTTGTATGACAAGTGACTAGCCCAGTGGTACACCTGCAGATCAATAATAGTACATCTCAGTTACCTGACTAGTGGGTGTTTGGAAGGAGAAGGGAAAGGTTTGCAATCATGCCCAGCAGCAAAATGATTCCCAGAGGCTTTTCCTCTCTACATTATTGAGCACCTGAACTGTTTTTATGGAACAAACTCAGATAGTATTGGCAATTCCCTGGTGTGAAAGGTTGGGGTGCATAAAAGCAGAAGTCAGAAATATATGGCTTCACTGATTTTAAAACATTCACAGATGACCTAATAGTTTCCATATTCCAATGGGGCATGATTTTCAATTCAGTCTAATATGCAGCCCTAAGTATATCAGGAAAGTGGCTTTAGTTCCACCGAAATTCTCTGGAAATGTAAAGGCACTCACCTCAAACTGATTTTTCTGTTTTGGCTACTTCAAAACAAAGCCATAGATACCCAAGCCCCCTTGTACTTACTAGGAAACAAAGTACTGAAAAAACATATCCTGAGCAAGAAAAATAAGATACAGTCTTTGGACATGTAGTGCAAATGGCTAATCATTCCTATTTTTAAAGAGCCTTCTGGAATATTGGAAGCCCGAAGAATGCTTGATACTTTGTATTATAGAGTTTCTACTTTCTTCCTCATGGGTATCTTCCCCTGAAAGGCCAGAGAGAATGTAGAAACTATCAAAAAATTTCTTAATCCCAAATATTATTATTTTTTTCCCCTGCAAAGGGAAGGAGGTAAAAATCTATGGAAATTGCAATGGGCTTCCTATGTAAAATGCTATGTAATTTTCTCTGCTAACATTTTTTAAACACAGAAATTTACTGAAAAATCTTGGCATGCCTCTATGAAAAGCAGATATACACATGACCAATGCAAAAGAAGTTAAAAAATAAGACCATACCTAGTCTGTTTTTCACAGTGTTCCCGATAAAAAAAAAAGAAATTTTATAAAAATTGAAATATTTTAAATACGTTCATCTCAACAATGTATTTTATGAAAGCAAATCATAGTTATGTTACCAAAACGAGAAAGGCTATACCTGTCAAAATATCTTAGCAGAATAAAATATTTATTTTTTTTACTTGATCATTTACTGCAATTTCATATCAGCCAGAAGAGGAAAAAAGGGGTTAATCAGGTCAGCTGGTGAAGCAGGTTTGAATACCAGTCTCTGATTTTCTGGGAACTGCTGGCAAATGACTGGCTAAGTCATAAGAGGCACAATTACCTGGTGCTGTAGTCAAGGCTATGGCACAAGGGAAATAAAAGGAGCCCACCTACTTCTGACTTCAGCAATGCAGTGTTAATTCACTTCATGAGGTTTATTCACTTCATTCAGATAATTAATACAAGCACAGCTGAATTAATCCTTTTTAATTTACCCCTATACCTCTGAAACAGCACGGGCAGGGACAGAGTTGAGCTGAAGGACAACAGTATGAACTTAAATGTAAAAAGTCACAATTTATTTGTCCCTAACTATAGTTCTAGTCTACCTAGAAGCAGCACAGTAAATTCTCTTACTTTCCACTCAGTAAAGTGCTTGCTTTGTAGAAGGATTTTATAACATCACCTTCTAAGCCTGTTCATCTTTGTTGCTTCTTGCTCTTCAGCCTTTCTAGCCCAACCTTTCCATATAATTTTATTAGGAAACAATTTATAGTATTATCATCAATAATTCTTTCTGCACCACTGGAAATATGCACAAAAGTTTACAAAACTGATTAGGCAAGTTCCTGCCCCAAGGGCCTGTGTTAGTTATTCAAGGCTTTATACTTATTACACTAATATACTTTATTGCAGGTTTTTAAAATTAATTAAGGAAGCTCAAAGTGAAACAGAGAAACAAATTATCAAGAAACACCTACCTACAGATGCTAAATAAGAATAAAAGACCAGTTTGTTCTGACAATAGTGTCCAAAAATCCTTAGTTTTCAAGGAATATCTAAAACGTTATTACCTTTAGTTCAGTTCTAATTTACTGATATCAAAGTTCACAGCACCTGGAGCAAAATGTGCAGCACAATACAACTAAAACAAAGAGTTTCAAACCATCCACAGAAGAGAACTGACATTCTGTCATTTCAGCACTGAAAAGAAAGAAAAAGGGTTTCTCAAATTTACTGTTATGAATAAGCCCCTCTTTCCCCCCTGCAATTTTTCAGCTCCATGTGTACAGGCAGGACCCTGGGCCAGCACATGAAAAACAGCAGGCTGGCATATCCTTCACGCTAGCTCCTTGTTCCTTTCAATTTACTATTTCATTTAAAAACAAAGTCATGACAGTTGATGTGACAGCCTTGAAAACTGAGCCAAGAGCAAAATACGGTAAGATCTGCCAGCATCTGGCAAAGCCTAACACAGGCTCTGAGAGGAGTGGCCTGTACAGACTGTTTCTAAGGATGCTATCTATCAATGCCAACTTCATTAAATATTTTGTTGACCATGAAAACATGGAAGACAAAGAGGAAGATCCACATCAGAGAAAATTCCACAGGAGAGCTAAAGCAAATGCAATCATGCCGCGAACATGCAGTCAACCCACTTGACTGGTACATACATGAGTGGAGTTCATCTTGTGGGAGAAAAAAAGAGGAGGAAGTCTGGGGATAGCATAGAGAGAATGAAACTGTGGTAAAAGGAGCTAAGGAGGTAATGAGATGGGATAGGAACAGACCAGGGAGGTCAGAAAGCAGGCAGTAATCCACAGGACGTGGACAAAAGAAACTGCTGGAGTTCCCACTGCTTCATAGCCCTCACATGGAATCAAAGATTCCTCAGACATTACCACTTCTCCGCTTTAGGCTGCCTCTGGCAACGGTGCCTCTCACTCACCTGCTGCAGAGAGAGAGAGTTTACTACTGCCATCAGCTACACAGTGTTAATGTAGTTAGCCGAGTTACACGCGATGGACATAAACATGACAAGCAGATTACAAACTGACCATGGGTAAAGTAGGCTTCAAGAATTTCTGTTCTCTCAGATACCACTAGAGAAAAAGTAGAAAAATCAGAGATGACACGACATATCAGAAAGACATGACATACAAAAAATGGTACTGGTGAAATCTTTCAGGCTGACAAAACCAGGCCTTCAGAGGTTGTTTAGCACTGGGATAAAGACTGCCCATACAGAACCTATTTAGTTTCTCCTATGCATATGCATATTTTTTTTTTTAAACATACAGTCTGTATTTCTCTTCCTTAAAAATGTCTAGGTTGTGCTTTGAGAGTATTCTTGTCTACTAGACTAGCTATAGAAGTAGCAACTTCATTTCTTGTTGAAGTTGGATAACATTAAAAAAAAAAGGGATTGGAAAAAATTAAGTGAGCAATTATTGATTAATGAATCTGAATTTGCTTGGAAAACTGGATTCTATCCCCAACCACTACTTAATTCCTTAGCAAAGTAAAATTAAATTAAACTTTGAAGAGATCCTTTTTCATAGCATATCCTTCACGTCTAGATTCATTATTCGAGATCTCAAAATCTCATTTGCTGAAATCTTCACTTGTGCCCAAAATCAACGTGAGTTGTATCTGAATAGAAACGTGGTATTTAATGCTAAAGAGGATAAAAAATAAGGTCTTTGCATCTTGAGTTGTGCATGCAAACTTAGAGATTACTTTTTAACACACTGTACCTCAACTAGTAATCTCTATAATGGGGATAATCCTATTCATTCACTTCATAAAGGTGAGAGCAATTTCATTAATGTTTGAAAAACTGCATAGCCCCCTGGGCAAATTAGTCATTCACTCTTCAAAGCGAAGTGTGAAAAGCACATACTAAATAAACGTGTCATGTTTGAATAAGGAAAATAAGCTACTAAAACACAGACATCATATATTCTGGTCCCTGAAAATGGCCAGGACCTTATGGAAAAAATAAATTCTATCATAATACTCACTCACATATAAAGCTAGCACTACCTACCATCAAGGTAAGGAAAGTCAGCGTTCGGGGTTTGACTTAGCAAGCTTGGTCATGGGCTTTTAATGTAGCTTCCTCTGTCTAAGTAGATCCATACAGAGTAAAAATCTACACCTTGCAAATCACAGTTCTGCCAATTTTCCTTCTGAATTCTTAGTAGTAGTTTAGAAAAGAGAGTAATGCCTTGTGAGACAGGAAAAGATGATCTGCTATCACAAACCTCTTTCTTCTGTTGTCTATTTAGTACAATTTCCTGTTTGGTCAGCATCCTTTAAACCCTCCCTCTGTGTGTGTCCATAAAGCGTTATGGTACCTTAATGTCATTTAAACCAGCTACCTGTCTTTGCCTCTTAGCTCCTCCCTAGCATTTGTTACTCTCTGCATTACACAGTTCTTCCTTTAATGTAATCCTTTACCTTAAACTTGAACTTCTATCCAAGATGAACGCTACCTCACCCTTGATCATACTCCATGGCTGTCAGCTCCAGCCAAAGCTCTGCCACTTAGTCAAAGGTTACTGGAAATCCTAATCCCCCCCAGAAAAGAAAAAAACCCAAGTGACATGACATGGTCAGTGAACACAAATAAGTTTTTCTTAGTTTTCTTTCTGAGATACAAGAGATACCTAAAATAAACCAGAGAAAAATTTAAATTAGTAAGAGACTATTTCTGATTGTTACCTCATCAAGTTTATGATAGAGATGGCAGAACCCTTAACTTCCACTTGTCATACCAACCGGCACCCACAACAGCAACAGTCTGAGCATGCAGGCTGGGAATGCAGGTTATATTCCATCTCTAACTGTTCCCTGAAAACAGCCTTTTCCTCAGCCTTTGTCGCTATGTTTCTCCCTGCATCCAATAAAGGACAGAAAGTCTCCTTAACCCCTCTTTTGTTGCTAACCTATTTATAGAAACATTTTTAAATTGTCTTTTACAGCAGTAGCTAGATTAAGTTCTAGTCAGGCTTTGGCCCTTCTAATTTTCTCCCTGCATAACCTCACATCTTTGTAGTCCTCCTGAGTTGCCTGCTCCTTCTTCCAAAGGTCATAAACTCACTTTTTTTTCCCCCCTGAGTTCCAGCCAAAGCTCTCTGTTCAGCCAGGTTGGTCGTCTTCCCTGCTGGCTCATCTTTTGGCACATAGACATTAAGAAGGAAATCAATACTAAATGGGATAGGACCTGACTAATTTGGTAGGTCAGAAGGTAACAATGATTTCCAAGTTATGTGTTTGTATGACTATCACATACAAACCTCCAAGCACACTAGTAGACAGACTCCTCCACTTCATCTCTTTATAATCTACAGGGAGGACAGAGAGCAGCCACAGTGCTACCAGTATACAAGGAGACTATGATGGTTTGTATGTGCCAATGCCCAGAAGGGAACAGTGCAACGGCAGTAAGGCTCGTTGATGTCAAACATCTCCCCATTTACACCTGCACAGATAGGAAGAATGAGTTCAGTCTAGTGACTGTGGCAAAGATGACCTAATGGACATCAGGGAAAGATTAAATTCAGCAGCTAATGTTGATATAAACATGAAAGGTCTCATTGAAAGTGACCGTGAATCCTCCTGTAGATTTCAGCAAGCTTTGGATCAGGCTCTATTAGAGCAAATCCCAAGCTCTGACTTTGATGACCAGTTTCAAGGCTCGCTCCTGCCCTTCATTTTATCAGTTGTGTTTTTCTCTGGCTCATGACTTCACTAGCAAAAGGCAAGGTGCCCATTCAAGACACTCGGCTTTCACAGAAACACAAGACGCAACTAATTTAGTATGATAAGCAAGATACCAGACTCAAATTACAAGTCACACTTACTACCATGTAAGCCATTTCATTTAAAAATGAGCATAAAACTAAGTGCAGACAAGAGTAACTTTCGTATCAGAAGACAAATATCACTGGTATAATAATAATGTAAAATTAAAATATTAGAATCAGCTAAACTTAGAAGATAGATAGTAAAATGAATAATATATGCAAGTACAATCCAGAGTTCTGTTTTATGCATACAAGGGGAATAATTAACTGATCTGGAAACATGTAAATGAGGGCTTAAAAGCATTTTCAAAACAGCACATCCAATTTCAGTTACACACGCAGAAGTTGCTACATTATAATAATTAGATCTTTTTTCACAAAAGATTTATTTATTTTGAATAGAAGTATTAAATATTATACTAATTACTAGTTATTTTACTTTGTACCCAGGGAAAAGGAATGAATATTCATTAATTCCTCAAGCTACCAAACCCCAACAGACCTGACAGATTCCAGCATAGCTACTGATAAGTATGGGAAATGTTTGGTACAAAGTCAGGCTCAGTCCACAAATCATAGCTCTGTCTTTCTCACATGTTAAATGCACTACAAGAAGCAACAGAACAACAAATAAAATCAGAATACATCAGTGTTTTTCCTTTTCCTTTTAAGTGTTTTTTTGTATAATGCCCTTGAGAAAGATTTTTATTAGTATTATTTTGGGAACGTTACATCCATTTTGCTGTGGTAGCAAAGGTAAAACTCAACATATTCTGGAGATAAATAATCATCAAAACGTCTTCCACTTATTCACCTCTTCATTATTATTTTATAATAGAAGAAGCTTTACTGGCTTCCTGTCATCATCATAGCAACTGCAGGAAAGACACTTGTTCATCAGATACAAACTAGCACAGAATAATCACCTACTTCTCAGTGCCACGTCAGGATGACTGTCTAGCTTAAAGACAAGAAAAACCCATTCAGATTCCATGCGCTTTTTTTATTTGTTAAATTAAGACCAAAACTTTTCAGTGAGGAATAATCTGGGTATTCATAACTTTTGGAATGCCCAAGTGGAGATACCATACAGGTGCTTTATTTTTCAGAGACTGGACACATCACTATTTCTGAAACTAAGCCATTTCAGGGCATTTCCAAATGGCTGTCCAACTCAAACTCTGGAGGTTATTTTAAAAGTAACGGGTTACCAGCTTGGCAAATGGCTAAGACAAAGGGAATCAACCAGTCACCAGAATCAGAGGAACCATCAGGCTGAATCACTGCAGAGCTTGCTGCCTGCTGTCAGCCAGTGTTTGGACTCTTTCCACATGTGCATGGATAACCCCTTCCGGGCTCCTCTAAAAACCAGCCATGCCTACCTAAATATCTTTAAAATGGTTGAAGAAAGAGTGAAACCATCTGCCTGTAAGTTAATTTGATATTGATGTTGTAATTCCCATTTGTGTCATTTCATTCAAACCCGGAATAGTTGCAGACTGACTACATTTATTTCTCAAACTAGACCTAAAACTTACTGGAATTAGGTTGACTCTCTTGACAATGTCTCAACGGAAGGTATGAATTCTGCATGAGTTTGGATGCTTTCTGTTACTCTAACAGTAACTATTTCACTCTTCATTTGAAATTGTCTTTATTATACAGTTATATACAGTGCTAGATGAATTTTAACAAGCATAGTTCAGAATGTGTTCACTGACATAATAGCCAAACCATTACTTTATATTATTACAAAATCAAAACATTACTGTTTATTAAAACAGTATTTAAAAAACCCCTCAAAATTAATGAACTGCCTCCACATATCTCTGAGAGTCCAAAATTTAAAAAGGAGATGAAAAAATGCCTTAACAGAATTCTTACTTTAGCTGAAATTTAGGTGTTTACACTTTGCACTTTGAAATCAGTCTGCAATTTCACATTTAGATGCTCTCAAGGAAGCCTAAAATCTCTTATTTGGACACTCAAATTGATACAAACAGACATTAAAAAAGCCCCTCTGTCCACTATACACAGGCTTGACATCTGATCTAGTGATTTAGATGCGAGATTTACATAGCTTTAAAGAGTGTTTAATAACGTACCTAAATTTTGCAATAACCCAGATTGTGATCTCTCTTAAAGACATCTCACACTGCTCCCCCCTTGTAATTACAGTGTAAAATACCTTTTCTTCTACTGACTGACTGCACATTGCACACACAAAACAATCTCTCCTGAGTTTAAAGAATGAACTTTGTATCATCTGTTGAATAATTAATTCATGTCATTTTATATATCCCACTGAAAAAGTCCATTGAAAAAAATTAATTATCATATTGAAGAACATATGTGTGTACTAAAGCTAAAATTGTGTCAAGTCCCTTCAGGAACACTAGCCTTCTGGGAACTGAACATGCCTATTTTGAGTTCAGACCTGGACTAAGTCTTATCACAATGAGAAGAATGAGGGGGTATTTTTGTTTGTTTGTCTTGCCTGAACTAACAACTAGAAATACAAACATATTAAATCCCTGGCATTAATCTCACATTTTGCATGCAGTTACCAATATATTTGAACCAACTCTAGCTCAGAGCAAAGCACAGAAGCATACAATGTAGTGCCTAAAAATGTATTGGGGCCCGATTACAGGTAAGCATTGGAAGTGAACTGATGCCAAATTCTTTACATCTTGGCATTATGTCCTCAAAGGCTAACACTCTAATTCAGGCCATACGCCCTATTCCTAAACATTTAAGTGAATCCTAAAGTTCTTTCCTGAAAAAAAGGATACATGAAGAATTGTATCATGGAGTTGGCCAACTATTTCAACTAGTTATTACTTTTTCTTTTTTAAACGTTGCTTGTTCTTTTATAGACATGAGGTCGATTTATGGCATGCCATGATTGGTAGGAAACAATACTATGACATAAAATGCATCATTAACATTTTGAAAACCTGTATGATATATCTGTATGGATAAATAACATAAAAGAAACCAATTAAAAAAAGGACACTGAAATATAAATAATATAAAAAATTATCATCCAGCAAGCTATGAAATAAACTGGTAATTAAGGTACTTACCATCAGTCTAAAACAATGCAGTCAGGATTAGGTTAAGTGAGCTTTGTGCATACTGGGCGGGGGGGATACATTGGTCGGAATTATCCTTTACTAATTTGAGATAGTACGATAAAACATGCACTGAAATATTTCAAAGAAAATGTTATTATATTAAATGTTACCTTTTCCTGCTACTCAAGTAATTAATTATTTAAACTGTTACAAGAAACAGAGAGTCTAGATTCACACACTTGTAATGACTAGGAAGATATTTAAAATTCATTACAGTACATTAAACTTCCACTGATTAGTTAGCATCACTGCAAAATAAATAAATAGCCGGTTTGCTTTGATCAGCAGAAATTCTGATAAAATCAGCAAAACACCAATTAAGATGTGAAAAATGTCACCTACTGTCATTATTCTAATGGGACTAAGACATATAGAAGAAACTGATTCAATGTTTATTTTCATATCAGCTGTACCTTCAAACTGTAAATCACTACAGCTTTTACTTGCATCTCTTTCTCACAACCCCAGAATTAATTCTGTAGATGGATTTACTATGGACCACATCGTACTAGAATAGACCATCCTATCATAAACAGAATAATAAGGTCTTGCAGCACTTCTATGAACTTCTGTTGGGAGGGGCAGTGGGGAGTAGCAATTCACTCAGAAATATGTGAACAGAGATGAAACTTGACATGTGGGATTTTTGCCTGAAACTTTGTTCTTTGGAAGCAGGTGGAAGGGAATGAAATGATTA
The DNA here is from genome assembly GCA_035590275.1 of Ibycter americanus. Taxonomy (NCBI): domain Eukaryota; kingdom Metazoa; phylum Chordata; class Aves; order Falconiformes; family Falconidae; genus Ibycter; species Ibycter americanus. The sequence goes on from JAVJGI010000063.1 coordinate 21,281,048, forward strand.
AGTAGAGGTGCTATATTTACAGTTACACACATTTCTTATTTATCAAGTTCCTCAGCTTTGAGGCCCCGAGCCTGCAAATAACCACATAGTTGCCTGTAAATTGGCTAGAACACTTTGAAGACATAGAAGGCAAAACCTCAGCAACTGGCTTGTGATTTTTAGCAACCCTAACTTTTATCAAATAAGGAGATTTCATACAAATGAACAATTCTTATACCTAAACAACCTTCTGACAATGCCAGTGTTTCTAATTTTACATACATATTCTTCAGCTGGAGTGATTGCTTGGTATCCAATTAAGATAATCAGGGTAAAAAACTGAACACAAGCTGAACTTCTTGAGCATGGCTATGCATTGGTTTGAACTACTGCATGCTTCCTATCACCTCAGAAGTCTCGACAGCTCTCAGAAAAAAGAGCGCCACACCACGTATCCTATGTATCAGTTGCCCATATTGGAGCATGGGTAACACCAAAGAAAAAACTGTGGCCTACTAGAGACAAAAGATGATTAGTGTTTATTCCCTCTGGGGGAAATAACCTCTCTGGGAGGTTACTTTGGTCAGACTTCTTCTGAGTGAACCAGTCCCCACTGTGAAGTGTTTCTCTATGTACACACACATGTTTATTTGCCTTTTTTAACTCTGAATTGGGAAGTTTTCATAGTATCTGGAATGGAACCTGAGCAGAAGAGTTTAGTACTCGATCCACTGTTACCACTCAGCCCCTTACTGACACTGTCAGCAACAGCTGGCACTTGTTTAGAGATTAATCATGGACTTGCAACCACAGGAAGTTCTGGAATAAAATACCAGTTAACAGGGAATTAGAAAACTAAATCACAAACACATACTTCTCTTGGACTGGAGTTCCTGTGAGAGGTTAATTACGAGTGCCCTTGCAAAACAGGATTCCTATATCAGAGGGACTTAAATGGAAGGAAACCAATGAGCTGGCACACAAGCGAAAAAAACCCCACCAAACCCAAAACCATAAGAGGTATAAAGAAGTCAGCCCAAAGAAAAGAACAGCTGGTGTGGCAGCTTGAGAGACATGAAGAGAGAAAAGTCAGAGTTTATGGGCAAATGCGAAAGAAGGCAGAGTGCACTGCAAGTTAAGGAAAAATATGAAAACTAACCTTGGAGTCAATCAAAGAATTCAACAATAAAGACTTGTCAGTTATAGGATATAGCTCTTGAAACAACCTCAGAAAGTAATTCCTCTTTTCCCAGCTCTCATTACCTTTCCCATGCTGACAAAATTTGCTCAGATGGCAGAGCAGCAAGGAAAAACCACCACATAGCTTCCTGAGGTGTGAACACAGACTTTGGCCCAAGGCTTGCTTTCTCCCACCACCTGCAGCTCTGTCGGGCAACAACGCGACCAAGCTAAACTGCTGGCTAAACACAGTACAGATACATACTGCGCTGCCACAGTCAATATCAGGTTGCCCTGAGCCTCTTAAGTTCATTAATTTTGGTCTCGTGGCAAAACAAAAACAGTTGGTTTAACAGCTATAATAGTTCTTTAATGGGTATTTTGATTTTTACTGAATGATCATAGTCTAAGAACAGATAGCCAGTATTCATGCTGTAAAACCCAGTTGCTAACCAGAATTATCAGGAATCAACTAGATACTTTTTGTTTCATTTTTTCTTTTTAAGTGGCAAGGGAAATAGGATTTATTTGCATAAATGACTATTATCCAACACATCGTAGTGTCTGAGCTAGTTCTTCATGATGTCCCAGGTCTATCCGAACACAAAACAAGTGTCCAAGAATGAGGAAAAAAAAAATAAAACAAATATTAATATATTCATCGGTTTCTCTAGCTGTCAGTCTCCATGCTCAGTTGCAGGTCATCAGAAGGCAGGGAAAGTGCAGTCATAGGATACAGGTCATGTACTCTAAAATGCACACCACATCATGGAGTCCTATCACCAGAATAAAAGGTAGCTTTGAGCCATATGCAGCTACTTATTAACAGGCTTTGGGTACAGTCAGGAAAAGGTGGGAAAGATTACATGTTTTCTGCTATGTGCTTTTTCTGTGTCCAGCATCTATAAGCCTCATGATATAAACAGGCATACAGTTTCTGTCACCAGCCCATGCCACTATGAAGTTTTGTAATTGATTATATTAAAAACAAGGAAGGAACTCAGTGTTTAGTCTCAACAATGAGAAGAAAATACTTTTCTATGAGGAGAAGACAAAATTTTGCACCAGATCTGCAAAGCAGGTAACAAAAGTTTATGAAACATGAGGACCTGGCCTTACAGGTCTTACTATGCCTGCATATACAATGTGCAAAGATGACATTAAAGCTAATGGTTCTGGCTGATCAAGAAATCCTCACAGCCTGTGGATCCCTGCTTCTCTGAGAAAGTGCCATTTTACGATAATAGAAGAATGCAAGACGCAGCACAGATTCTCAGTTACCAAACTTAATGTTCTTGGGCTTAAGTCAGCCCTTCAACACTATTTTCACACAAAACTTGTAATTTATTAATTCATGTTTATGATGTTCATTGTTTATGAAACCTGCATCTTTCAAAACATTTTTCTCTGCTATTGCAGTGTTTTCTAATACACAGGAAAAATAGGTATTCAAAATGTTACTCCGAAGTTCAGTAATTTGGACGGAAAGTTACAGATACACTGGTAATCGTAAATGGTCTGAGGTTTGAATGATTTTTCCACTCCAGTTAAATATATTGAGAAGTATATTCAAATAATTAAAAAGTGCTGGAAATAAGCAGTATTTGAAATTAATGGAAGCCATATATTCACCCTGTTGCATTCATTATTTTAAAATTATAGTTCCCACAGATCAAGAAATGCAGTGAAGTTAAAATGAAGCAATTTTGTTGCTAAATATTGTCATTTAGATTAGAATATATGTCTGTTGAATCCAAAAGCCAAATACTGCTACTGCTGCTGCTTTTATTATTTGTAAAATCTAAAATAAACTGCCAACAAGCAATGAGCAACAACTGGGAAAACAAAAAAACCCAGAAAATAAAACCCCCAATATATCCACCTCCTTGGGTAACCACTTCCTTACACAGTATGGGTTGCCAGTCATACAATGTGTACATCAATAAAGTCATATTATATTAATTGCACATTTCTAAATAGTTTAATAAGGGATCTATACATTAGAGATGCTGTAATACACGGTTGAGCATCCAAAAGGCTAAAAGGTTGCTCATAACCCTCTCTCATCCATCAGTTACAGACTAACACCCCTTATTTCAAATGCACAACATTTACCATATTGGTAGCACAGCAAATAATTAAAAACCTTTTATAAGCCATTTTTAAGTGAATGTCACTGATTGGGAGAAACAATTAAAGGAAGAACGGAAATTCTTGTCCTGCCAAGAACTTCACTGGAGCTGGCTCATGCAAATGCACAGGTCTAGAAACCCAAATTCTTCCAAAATCTCAAATTCTTCCAAATCCTCAAATCCATCTGGATTTCTGATCATTTCAAACTGGACCCTTTATCTGGGGAAAAGTTCATTTGCAGCAAACTACCAGGCAATTTTACAGCCATCCTTTCAGGATATTTGGCAAAATGTTGAATGCTAGCAACCTTTGTTTGCTGACCATGGAATAAAAGGTCTTCCACACTGGAGTGGGAAAAACCTCATTCTTGAATACAGCATCACCACCAATCAACATACAAATGAATACTCATGGCTGAATTTTTAATTACATTTAAAAACGTGTTTCCTTTGAGGTACAGTTTCATCCCAAGAACTCAAGACAGATGGTAAAGTTTTATTGTGACCAATTTTCCATTTCAAAAACTTCAGCATATTTTAAAGGCAAACATATGAAATGCATTTTAAATTTATTTCCTTTCACATTCGTATAGAATTTATATAAACCAACCAGGTCTTACCACATTTCTACGGTTCCATATAGACTTTCTCAACTTTTTTTTTTCATTCTATTCAATGAGCTATCATATTTTATATCAAATTTGAACAAATCAGCCAAGGCAAACACTTTTAGGGGGTGGGGATGTATCTCCTAAACGATGTTGCCAAATAAGTAATAATTTTTAGCATTTTCCTATACTCTTTCCATGCTGTCCTACTTTGGCATAATCAGCAGCAGAAGGAACACAAAAATACTTTAAAATAAAACCTCTTTCTCCATTGCTTTGATGCAAAAAGTTAACATGAAATTCCAGAAACTCCTTGAGAATACCCATTCCAAGGATCTTACCAGTGGCACAATATGAAATGACATCTGAAGACTTCATCTATGGGGAAACTGAGGTGCTTACCTGGCTCAAGACTTCTGGGCTAAATTGTATCTGCAGTATTTTCTATTAATTGCCATTCATTGTTCTCCTCACAGCAGCTCCAAAACCAATATGCTGTTAGTTAGCTAGAAAAGAAAAAAGAAAACAAAACTAAACTAAAATGAATTTAAAAGAAAGAGAGAGAAAAGAAAATGAGAAAAATCACTTACATGTTTCACAAGTGAGAAGAATTTGTTAAAGCATTTATAAAGAAATCATTTTCAGTAAGTGCATACTGAGAATACTATGAAATCTTTAAAGGGTATATGACTAACAAGTCAAGGAAACAAGTTTTCTTTTTACGCTACTTGGTTATCCTGTTTACTTCCTAATAGTTCTACATCCATAAAAGGCCAAAGGACTCTGACCTTGGCAAGCTAACTAAGCAAGAAAAGGCAATCATGTGTGCAAGGTTGTCACCTACACTACAAATTATGATAAAATATATCTCAGTATTGGAAAAAACAGCTGTATGTCTTCAGTGACATCCACTGTAGTACATTTAAGGATTTGAATAGGACAGCAATTTATTTTGCACTAAAATGTTTTATGGTTATCATAAAGCATTATGTCTTCAGAGACTGAAAGGTGATGTTTTTATGGACTGTTGCTTCTTGTTGCATTATCTTCACAGATCAAAAATTATCTCCTTTTTTTTTCCTTTTTTTTTTGCCTGTGCCCCCCTATTGCCCCACTAATAAAAGATGTTGCACAATGGCTCAGTCTGATAAAAAGGAAACTGTGTTAAACAAAGTGTACAAGGAACATATTTCTAACACAGAAGAGTTTTACAATGAATGATTATCCAGCTAATTAGTGAAATAAATAATAATAATTGCCTGTCCCTCCTCATTAGACTCTTTAGAAAGAAAATGGAGCCCCAAAGCAGAGTTCTAGCTCTTGATTTGAAAAATTGGACCTGTTAATTTTGTTATCACTTTGCCAGAAAGCCAGTCCTCTTGCACAATGACAGTGTGGAAAAAATGATAGGCAGACTGACTAATGTGCAGGATGTCCCATTTTTAGCTTAAGAATAGTTTTGAGGTAGTAATTGAGTAACCTGATGTGGTTAGTTTGCTCCTGATTTATCCCTTATGAAGAGCCTGAACTACCAGTGAGGATTAGGCGGAACAAATATACCGTATGTGCTTTTGACATGTTAATCTGATGGATTTCAGGCTTATCTAAGTCTATGTAAATTGTAGACAGTGTATAAATTGATTATGATTGAATATTATTAATATATCAAGGCCCCTTCCCCTTCATTACATGTTCTCCAGCATCTGACCAATACCATGCTCCCACATGGTTGACATTAGTCCATGCTTCCATAACCTTTGGATTGTTCTCTTGTAGGCCACCTTTTTCCAGACATTCCTTAAAATTCTACATTTCACACAGAAATAGAGTGCCTGCCAAAGCCAGCACATCTAAACACATTACTTGATGCTGAAAGAATTTCACTGGCTTCTAATGAGGCAGTGAATTAGCCTTAAGGGGTCTAGTTTCAATTTGATGCGTGCATTAAATGGAGTTACGCATGTCACGTAACTAATCAATTTATATAGGCATTAATACAGCTCTCATCACTGTACTTTCCAAGCACTTCAAAACCAGCCCACAGAGGCCTTCAGAGGATTATCACAGAGAATAGGCCCACAAGAACCTTTTGTTCCCTAATATATTACACATTTTACCCTCTTACACCCCAAGTACTAGCAACACCTTGGAGGCTCTTGCGCATTGTTGTTCAATACCGGCAGGACAGAAAAATGAAGATACCCTACATAGCCCAGAAGAGATGAGACTAAAACATAGATAGGCTTTTAAGAACAAACATGGTATTTTGGTTTACTTCCTTTAACACCACTCCTTGCCATAATCCCAGGGTGATCTATACCAAATATACAACCTGTCCAAAGATACATCCACAGAAGAAAACAGGAGTCTCCCAGTTTTCCACTGAAAAGCACTTACATGGAGTCTCAAAATTCAAACCTCAGTGATTTAATCCATACACTCTGCTACCCACCTCACAGGCCTTTTCTGATACCTTCTCTTATTTCCTCATCTGCACGACTGCCAGCTTTAACTCCTCCCACCATATTCCCCACCCCCTTGCAAGTCAGGGCCAGAGCTTCTCTTTCCCTCTGCAAATCCCACATCAGCTTAGATGAACCTGGAGAGGCTTAATTTTTTACCAGCTGCCCTGAAAAGCCAGGTTATTGCCTTATATTTATTCCAACATTTCCCTTTCAACAAAGTAAAGTTACATTTAAGCTCTACACATGAGGATTTTTTTTACCTGTTTGACATAAATAACTCCTTAGAATAATTTAATTAAAATAATGACAACAGCTGGGTGGAATCCTAACAGTGGCTTCATTCAGCTCAGCATGCACCTGCTCTTCACTAGTGGGAGCACAGCTGAAATACACCTGGTAATGCACTTTATATAAAACTCTGCTCCCAATCCTTGATGCTAATTTAGTTGCAGAATGTACTTGTATTACAGTTTAAAAATCACTCATTTTCTACACTGCATATATAGAATCAAAGCCACAATCGCGGCTTTCTTTTCACAGAAAACAATGCACTGATATTATAATGGCCTTGCAACTGGTTTCAGACAGGGAAGGCAGTATCAGAACAACTGCTTTTTCATTTTACTTTTACCTACTGCCACAAAATTCGGGACAACAGGACAAATTAATACAATGGCCTGAATGTTAACACATTTACTTACCAAAAGTAAACTTAAGGTCAGTTTAGGGAAGTGGCCTTATGCCATGAACAAGACAGCTGACACCTGAGTTTTTAAAGAGCCTCCTTCAGGCTGCAGCATTGTAACACTGAAGCTCTTCCTAAATGACCCAACATTATTTCTTTGTATTGCTTTATAAATTTAGTCTTTCAGAGATTAAGCTTCAGTTTCCAATGTAAAAAGCAAAAACCCCACCACCAAAACAGCAAAAACCCCAGGTCAGTCTTCTAACTTTTCCATCCCTCACTAATTTTTAACTGAGATCATGCAAAGCTGCATATTTTCACATGTACTAGATAAGGAAACTTGCTTGCTGGGTAAAATGGGTAAAAAATGGCTCTTTTTTACTAACATAAGGAAGCATCATTTTGGGTTATATTACCAGAGGAATATTTACACTTCTCTTTAACTCCTTTGTTTCTTTGGCTATGCTTCCCAGTAGAGTAAGAAGTCATCATTTTTCTCATCTTTGTATTACACATAGCACAGGATTTCTTTTGTCATTATAAAACACTCCTGCAGCAGATTCCATTGACAAACACACAGAATGTCTAAATAACTTCCATTTCCCAATGTGTGATTCCCAAAACCATGATTCATAGCACATAAACAAGAGCTCCTCCCTAACTTCTACCTTGTGTATTCACATTAATAAATGCTTTTTCAAGTTATAAACTGCAGCATGTTTTTCGAAGGTTTTTATTTAATTCCTGACCAACACATCCCACGGATGACATGTAATGTGCTAGATGAAACTGAGCAACAGCTAAGGTGGAAGTAAATACCCCTTCAACAAAAAACAAACACTGGAAGTTTTTCTCAAGGACTGTAGAATAAGTGGCAGAGAAAGGCGTGATCCAACTCTTGTTGCCTTGTGCTCAGAGGAGGCAGGGCACAGCCATTCAAGCACTGCACACTGCCCAGACAGGAGACCCTTTCTCCAGTGCTTGTGGTCAGGCTGCTGCTCCCCGACTGAAGTCACTGCAGGCCCTGCGACAGGCTGCAGCTGGGAACACAGCTCTCCCAGAACAGAGAGGATGCACCCACACAGCCCAGGCTGGGTCTGCTAGAGCTGATGAGTCTGGACTAACTTGTAGGATCAAAGGAAATTAACAACTGTTGCTGCAGAGGGTTTTTTGCCTTGATGTGTATGTTCAGAGATCAGTTCTCTTCTAATAAGTTCCAAACATAGAGTTGCTAATGTGTCCACATAAAGAGCATGTCCTACATTTATTTTTATTCCATGTACTTCAAACAGTATCTGGATAAAACATCAATATCTCTCATTCTCATACCAGGAGAACTGGATTGAATTGAGCAAACAACAGTTTTATATACCTAAAAGCTCAGATAAAAACCCTGAAAGAAAACTCTAAGGTGTTCAGAAATGCATCTACGTTCTCATTCCCCAGATGTTGAACTTGGGCTCATTTCTGATCCAAGCTTGTGGGCTCAAACTGAACTATGCATTCCTATTTGTTATTTTAATAATCACATTACTTTCATCTCCCTGTTCCAAGATAATTTAGTGCCAGCAGGATCAACCATATCATCACACCACAGTATCACAGAAAGCTAATACATGCTATTTCGATTTTTAGAAATTCTGATTCCTCTTTATGTAGAGCACACAATATGGCCCAGCACAGTTTATATATCTCAAGTGAACCATTTTCCAAATTATCTTGAGTCTGAGAGCTGTTCAGTTTTGCAGTCCTTCCTTTCCTTGATGCCATGTCATCTTCATTCAAAAGCTAATCCTTTGAAATATTCCTATCCTGACCGAAAGCGTATCTGGAGGGTCTTGGTGAATACGTAAGTATTTAATATGCTTTTATGTATAATGAAGTTCTGCATCTTTCAAAGATCCCATCCCATGAAAGTTTTCTCCAAATTAGTGCTTTCTTACTGATCTAGCAGATTTAGGGACACTAAATTACAAAAAAACAAACAACAAACCAAACAAAAAACCAAACCAAAAAACCCACATCCCATATTCCCCCCAGATATATAAACAAAACCCACAAGGCGGGGGGGGACGGGGACACGACGATGATGGACACACGACCAGAACCCCCTCCACCCAAAAAATAAAAAAACCCCAATCAAAACCAAACCAAAACCCCATAAAAAGCCCCAACCCCACAAAACCCCAGAATATAAAAGACTCAAACTGCTGCACTACATCCTACTGTGGAGAGACATTTCAAGCTGAAATTCTCACTAAGTTCAGACACTTGTGAAGAACCAAGAGCGACAGTCAAGCTTCGTGTGAGCAGTCCTGTGTGTCCCATGCAATTCATATGCAGTAAGAGTAGGGAAAATATAAAATAAAATTTTTAAAAATATCAATATATTTCTCTATTCCTACCATCCTGCAACACTCACATAAGTTCATTAACTTCAGTGGCAATATTACTGCTTTGTCATAAAGGAAAAGAAGAGAAAGCTCAAAAACAGTGCAAAGGAGATGCTGGAAGAAACTGGAATTACAAAACACAGTAACAAAAGACTCTGAGCTTCTAAGTGGCCAGCTTAGCCCAATCCAAGGAACACATCCCTAATTTAAACAGTTCAAAACCAGAGCTTGTTGCAGCCACCAGTGTGAGGTCCTTCCCAACAGCAAGAGCTTAGTTATGAAGGCAAGCCAGCTCAATTGCTGAAGTCTTCAGATCACACTCTGTGAGTTACAAATGTGAATAACTGTCCTATGTTCCTCAGCTATCTGTCACACAGTGATAGGTCTCTATTTATTGCACTGAGACACCACACTAACTCTTTCTTTGACACCATCTACATATTGTTAGTATGCCACATAATGCGAGATTGTGTCCACACATCTCTACACAAAGATAAAACTGTCAAAACAAAAACTTTTTGTAATGCTACTTTATTAGAGGGTGAGCCAAAGCTCATTAAAATCAATGGAAGTCTTTCTTCTTCACTGCAAGAGCAGAGAGACATATCCTCTCTAAATAATATATGAAAAACATACCACAAAAAGACAGGCAACTCAAGAAGAAAACACTATCAAGCAATCACAACCTATCCAAAAATGGACAAGCCAGGTTCATCTTTAAGCATAGTTTTGAATGAAAGTCATATGCACACAAGTGTCTATTATTAATCAATTGTAATCACAGCTCTAAAATGAAAAGTGAAAAAACCCGCAACATGCATCAGCCTGTTTAGTTTGGGAGAAGAGTAGCGATTTTGTCTCGATCTTAAATGGAAGTGAAGCAGACCCCCCGCCCTGAAACATTAACCATTTCAAAAGATCTCATTAAAAGGTTTCTCTGTTTTCACTGGTTATTATGTAGTGACTACAAGAACACCTATAAATCTGATTGAATTAGGTTTTCAGGCCTTTATTCCAGATAATTTCTTCTCCCTGTGTGGACTTTCTCAGGAAATGAGATTTAATGAGTCATAGTCCTTACTGATAATCACAGGAGAGCTCATTAGCTTTCTGTCAGATTTGTACCCACTATCTGCCCTCAATATGCTTGTGACTTACTAGAGCTAAATATGACACTACAGAGAAAGCAGACATACGCAGATGAAGCAATACAGTAGATTTTAAATACTATAGAGATAAATATCTCTCCTTAATTTATTTAGAGTACTTAAAGGAGAAAAAAATCAACATGCCTTCTCTCCTTTCTTAACATTCTTTCTCTATTGTTACAGCATCACTGACAGCAAGACACACAGAATTAGAGAAAATTAAGAATGACATTTGAAGACTCCTTGCAGATATGGTAGCAGAGAGCTAGTCTAAACAGTCCATAGTACAAGGCCCTGGGGACTGAACACATTTCTGTTCTGGCGAACAAAATTGTGGCTTACCACAATCCTGAAAAATCTTTCAGATCAATGCACGAGGAAGTGCAGGTGAACCTGCTTTTTGACTGCCCCTCCCACGTTTACAGTTCTCTACCTCAGTTTCAAGTATTTCTAATCGGGTTCTTACCTCTCAACCCATCGTCTGCATGGCCTACTGCCTCCTGGCTCTGCCTGAAGGGCCTGGCTCTGAGCTGCTGTGCAAAGGAACTCTTAAGCCCCGTGGCTGTAACACCAGGAAAGATGCCTGTGCTCTACGCTTGTGCTCTCCATACAATGCGTTGTGGAACGGCAGATAGACTGTGATATGAATGGCCTTAGTCTTTTTGCACCTACAGTTCACATCTCCGGGAAGGGAAGGAAAAGTGAATTTGTGATTCTTATTTCTCACTTTGTTCAGCTTGACAGGACACTCTTGCTTACTAAGGGCACGTTGCAAGCTGCTGGTCTAAGCCAGCAGCCAGTCACTTTCTCAGGCAGTGTTTGTTTTTATCTCTCTCTGCAGCTTTCACATAACACTATTTTTTAGTTGAAAGGGAAAACTACTTCTACTTCCCAGAAAACCGAGGATCACCCCACACTCTCATAATGTGCTTTCTCAAAATACCCCCTTTCCAAACTGTGCTGGTTTAAAAGTAAACCGGCAGGAGAAATGAACTCGACTCAAAAAAAGAGTTTTATATCCAAACTCACAAA
>JAVJGI010000063.1:21296573-21392233 GCA_035590275.1 Ibycter americanus
CTGGCTGGCAGGGCCCAAGGAACTGAAAAGTCCTTGATTTAGTATAAACATCACCCAGCAACAACCGAAAACATCAGGACGTTATCAACATTGCTCTCACATCCCAGCCAAAACACAGCACAGCACCAACTACTAAGAAGAAAATTAACTTCATCCCAGCTGAAACCACGACAGGTACAAATTAAAGCTCAGCCAAAACTAATTGTGCAGGACCTATCAGGCACATTTCCAGGAGAATGATAGTAGAAATGGGTGGCTTACTGGAAGGGACTGTGATGACAGATTTGAGTACAGCCATGTGTATACACAAACACTGTCCACAGTAGGTGATGTCGCGCTCTTGGCACAAGCAACTGTGACTATGGAAAGCGAACAGGAAAATTTGCTTTTCTTAGAAAAAGATGAACTGCCTCTTCCACTTGAATTTTAATTACACTAAATGAACGAGTTCTGTAGCTCTAGTCCTTAAAACAGAGCTTGACTGTTGGAAAGACAGCATAAATGTCCACAGCTGAGAAGTGTAGAAATTGAATTCTGGGACATTCACTGCTGCAGTCATTTGGACACCTCCAATTAGAAAAACACCATCATATCCTGGGACTGGTTTGCAGCTTCAACTGCCACCTACAAGAACTGATCTTGCAGACATCTATGCGTGCACCCTATCTTACTACCAACATACAGCTACGACCCTTCCAAAGATAGTATGTATGGCACTTAAGTTAAATGGGTGCAAATCACAGTCACCACATGAAGAGCAAAGTACTGTCAATTGCTCAGAATTTGTTCCCAACTTTAAAAGGAAATTGTGAATAATTGTAAAGTTGAAAATGCATCTCAAAAAAAGAAACCTTAAGCTGATCAGGTGAACCCTGAGAGATGAAAGGGGAAAAGCTCATCAAATATATTGTTACTTAGAGCAAATAGTTCCCAAACAACTGCATTCTTTTATCTCTTGTATTATCCTGCTTTCCTCTAAGTTTTTGTTAGCTAACTGCAGATTCTCTGGGAGGTGTAGCTGTACCTTCATGGGTAGCTTTTATCACTTTGGAGATGTACCAGCAGAAATAAATAGCAGCACTGTAATCACAGAGACAAAAGAAAAAGAGCTTTGAATTAAGCAGTTAAATGAACAGATAGGAGCCTGCAGAAAAATATACTATACAAAAGCTACAGGGCTTGATGTACAATGTAAGTTTAGCTAAAGTTGAGACATGCTTTTTTCCCTTTGTGACTAACATGAATTTGTTCTCAGCACAACTCTAATTGAGTGGAAGGAAAGCTCACTTGTAGCACTCAGGCTGCCAAAGTAGCACAACATACATATTTCAATCACACTGTAATCATAATGGTATCTCAGATTTTCACATCTAAACCAATAGCAGGTAGGATATGGAATTATACTGCTAGCTAAACAGAAGTTTCATGGCATTTTTTTTAAATAATAAAATTCAGTATTTGCTCCTTCTTAAAAAAAATGCCTTCTATTGAGAAGTAAAGGTTTTAATATTACATTATATTTTTTCTCTGTGAGATTTCCATTGATAATCTTCCTTGCCAATCAAAAAAAGCATCTTAAGTACACTATCACCGTGCACAGAAATTTAAAAATTTACTTTCGTTGTAAAAAAACCCATCATCAAATCTTTCCATCTCTGTTTTGATAACTGTACAGCTGTAAAAAGAAGGGCCACATGTGAAGATGATTCCTATTTTGGATGTGCAGATCAACACTCAACCAGACAGAAAGAGCAGCAGTGTAAAATGAATACCTTTTAAGATTGCAAGTTAACTGAAAGCCTTTGGAGGTTTTAAATCGTATCATTTTATAAATGCACAAAATCCCTTCCAAGGCATCTCTTGATGTAATCACCTAAGCATATTAATTCACAAAACTTACAAAAAAAGCTCTGATATTAACACATTTCAAATTCTAGATCTTCATAGGAGTTAGTCTTGCACTAAAAACTGAACTGTGACATAAGAAAATATCTGCTTCACAAGTTAAACTGCCCTTTGTCTTCAAACTTAAAAGAGGTTAAATATGCTTATCCTAAAATAAGATTGCCTCTCCATCTTCTGAGCATGTCTATACAGCTGTTTTGAATTGAAGCAAAATCTCAGAGGCATTATGCAGTCACTTTTCTTCCCCCTCACCTGCTCATGTACAATCTCTTTTTCTGAGGAAATCAATGGGACTTCTGCCTCTGCTCTGGCCGCATCTGAATCATACCAACCAATTTCCTATGAACTCATATTGTTAGTATTGGTAGTAAGAGCACGCACGACCCAGCAAGAACATCTGTAGCTAATTCCTTAGCATTTTTAGCGTGCTATGCGATATATGTTTCATATGCAATAGTTTAGTTTCTACAGATATTATCTGAAGTAGTGTTACTTGACAAACTTTATAGGTAGGTCTCAAATTGACATAATCCAGCTCCACTGGACTGCTTTTAACACTAAAGTCAGGTGAACTCATTTAAAAGAAAATGCACATTACTATACTCAAATTTTTTTAGCCATTGCTCAGCATTTTCATTCAGCTTGCCAAGCCCACCAATGGAAGTGTTCAGAGAGCTTTCACAGTTTTCTACAAATCTGTCTGGGAAGATTAATTTCTGTTCAGCTGCTCACCCACAGCTTTTTAGAAAAGTGCTAGTGGTAAAAGGTGCAGATATAACCCATTGGCAAATGCAAAATACAATTCAGTATGAGCTCATTCACACAGAACAGAGCTTGCTTTAGTTCACTGCCACAGATTCACAACTCTCTAAATTGAGTTACAGCAGCCCGTGCTCAGGTAAGGTGACAACTATGACACGAGCGCCTTCCCTCTAGCTTACTAATTCACCTTAAGCTCAGCTCTCCAGAGTATCTAGCAATTTGCTATAAGACTCAGCATGAACCACAAGAACTAAGTTTTTTCATAATCAGGCATCACCAACTCCCACGTCAGAGGTTAAATACCCTGTCATAATTTTGTGACTTTGGGAATTTATTTTTCAATTGGTACCTGTGACAAAGCCTTTAACAGCAACACCACAGAAAGAAATTAACATTCACCTTAATGCAAAGGATCCTCTTCTCTTGTATGCAGAAGTAGCATGCATTCCTAATTACAAGAAAGGAATCAAAATATGCTTGCCAAGTGTGCCGGCTAAACTATGAACGCAGCAGCTAAGGAACCCAGATGCTAATGAGAAGGATGGTGGGTCAGTGGCTCAGGGAAGAGAAGCTGAGTTGGGCTGGCCCAGTTCTGGTGCAGACCACACCAGCCAAAAAGGGCACTGGGTTCCCTACTGTGGCTGCAGGCCAGGTGTTACCTGCAGTTTGTGGAGTGAAGCTGAGTCAGCGGTGCCTGCCTTGCTGCAATCACAGCTTCAGGTGCATTGAGTAGACAGCATTTTATGGATGTGAACCCAACACTGGCTCCTAAGCAACTACAAGTCAGATTATACATTCAGTGGCCAAAATGCCTTAGAATTGTCAGTCAAATGTGAAAAACCTGTACCACACCAGCAGGGAAAATGATGACTGGGTCAAATCAGCTCAGCTGTCCACCAATACAAGCACCAAGTACCAAGCAGCAAGAATACATGCAATGCATCTTTCTACAGTTGTACCTTGCTGCCAAGATACCATTGCACTTCTGCTTGATTTTGTTACTGACCCAGAATGTATATGTGAGAGCAGCCTATAACAGTGCAGAATATTCTACATAGACATTGTACTAACTCCCAGGTAACTGAAGTGACAGATGAACAGTGTGCGAGACCAGCTTCCAAATCACTTAGCGCAAAACAGAGAAATATGGTAAAGACTACTGAAGGAAGAACAGATTCCCTGTAATTCCAAAGAGAAGAGATTCGCAAAATTTCCCTTCTTTTTCCTAAATACCTTGCATTTGGTTCTGTATCCTCTTCATAGGTCTCAATGATTCCCTTCCCCACTCACTCTGCTGCAAACAAGTATTAGTTAACAGGTATCCTAGGACCTGGCTTGGCACTCTCAGTGAAACACCTCTTTAGTTTTCCTCTCACACTGAGATGCATTTACAAAACCACTTCCATTGAGAATGTTCAATGTACACTATAAATCAAAATAAGTCCATATAAGATTTCCTGCTGTAAACCAGCAAGATGCCCAAATGGCAGCCATGCTCTTTTGCACCTTACTGGATATCTGTGAATGCCTAAACCAGTTGTCCTTTGGTATCAAAGCCACTCAGCTGTGAATAAGTAAATGCTTCTGGTGTACAAACTGTGGATTAGATCAATTGCCTTTACAGTTCCCTGTGAGTGAATGCTATATACATTCACTAACTGATTGTCTTAACTGTTGCCAATTAGAGCTTAAACGTCTAATTAACAAGAGATAGACAGAGTTCTCCACTGTTGACTTCGGACAGCTGTGACCAATAACTTTGCCTGTACAACACAATGAGATGAAGAGAAGGAGAAAGTGGAAATCAGATGAGTTTAGAAATGTCTGGACAGCACTAATGTATATACATACATATGTGTATATGCATATACATATATATAGCACAGGTTTAAATTTTCCTGGCTTAGTTCTCAATATATAATTTCTGCTAGAATATACCATCACTGTTTTCTACTAATTTCTCCTTGATTTCTATTGGCTTCTCCTGGAAAATGCAATCACTTTTAAATATAAAGTAACTGTAAAATAAGAACCTATAACACTTCTATCCACAGTCATTTTTGCTATAATAATAATGTAACATATTCATGGTCCTGGTATGCAAGTGTTTGGAAGCATCCTTGTAAGAAAATAATGTATGGACCAGACTATGTTTCTCCTTTAAAAATAATATATTATGCATTATTGATTCTCCTCTTACAATAAATGAGATAGAGAAAAAGCAGAATAACGAACTCTACAATGCAAACTTACTGGATTCATTGCAAGTCTGAACAGTTCATCAATACAGATTATGAACTACCAAGATTGGCTTTAGAGCCAGTAGCTAAATATACTGGCAAATACCTTGATCATAAACAGCAACGGCACTATTCTTCACTATTCAAAGCAATTTTCACTTCTTGAACAGGATTAGACTATACAACTGCCCAGAGCTATACAAATAAATGCAGTTTAGTGCTACCTAAAACAGAAATCTGCCGAGAAAAACATTTGAAACTGGCAATAGATGCAGGCACTGCAAATAATTTTTCTGCATAGATGGATGATGCACCAGAGACCAGCTTTTATCATAAAAACTACAGTAGCAGATGCCAGTGAAATAATATTTAGCAATGACATGGACATTCTACAAAAGTCAATGAGGAAAAAAAAAATCTTCTCAGGTACATGTGTATGCTGTTAATCATAATTAAGGCAAGTGTGACAGTTTCTTGGCAACAGACACTGAGTTCCCTTCCCTGATGAACAAATCCTGCAGGAGTACGCTCTCTTTCATTACATGAAGCCTGCAGTTCTTTACACTAATATCCTTCACTTGGAACACTCCGAGTCATAGGGAAACTTTTGTTTTGTCAATTGCTTTCTGTTGGATAACCACATGATGACCTCCACAAAAGAAAGGAGCAAGTTTCTTATTAGTAAAGTAAAAAGAGCTTTAAAAGCTAGTAATATAAACAAGCACATATACTATTGTAGACAGCAGCAGGAGAGTGGGAACAAAAGAGATTCACAGCATCCAAGTTAGGGACCTAATACTATCCATACCCTCAAAGAAGATTCAGAGCACCAAGTGGAATAGCAAAGCATGATTACCATAAAAGCAGCAAGTGAATGATAGTCCTTCTGAATATGTATTTTTACTTGCATAATACGGTATCTATAACACCTAACAATGAGCATCTATATGTAAATATTTCCAAGAAAACGATTTATAGATATACTTACTATTGACCTTTCAGTAATTAGGGGATTTCTGATTCTTCAACAACAAAAGAATTGATGATTTGGAGGGAAGCAAGCATTTTCAGACAACATTTTTTTTCCTTTAAAAAATTTTTTTGATTACCAGGTTTTGTCCAGCTGCAAGTTTTTCAATTCAAAACAAATCACATGTTACCATGATTCATTAATTCTTTTCATAAAAGGAAAAAAAGGTTAATTAGAGAATACTGAGCCATTTACAGAATACACTATAAATGAATGTATTAGCTAAAAGGGTTGCAAAGAAACAGGGTTATGATTCTACAAGAATGCATAAATACCACAGAGAGAAAAGAAATCCCTTATAGTATGTATAATTACATTACTGATAATTATATCTCAGTAATGAGGAAATTACAGTAGAACACCAGCAAAGCCTCTCACAATAAATTGCACAAGTTTATGGAACAATCTCTTCAGGGAAGTGTGTGGAAACTCCCTACATCATCTGAAAGACATAAAACACAGGAGATGAAACATTCACAATGTGCTGTGGGGACAATACTGAGCTGGAAGAGAGATGGACTGGTCTTTTCCATTTCTTAGTGCTATGCCATGAGCCTAGGAGTGTGGTTTAAAATCACCACCTCTGCTGTCTTCCGATTTTGTTGTCTGTTCCTGGCTGTATCTCACGTTAGTGAGATCCCATAGGGTTTAGCAATTAGCATGAGGAAAGCAGTATGATAATCAGAAGAAATTAATGGTTTAAAAACATAATCTTATATCTCCCCTGAGACTTTTCCATGCAACTGGATTCTCAAAGAAAAGAGAAGAAAAAAAAGAACAGGTAATTGATTCTTATTAAGAGAATGATCTGCCACAAAATGATATCCATGCGTGTGAAAAGGATGTTAGTTTTAAAGTGCTCTCAGAGTCACTGTGAACCTAGTTACTGACTAGCTTTCTAAGGAAGAAAAGCTAAGATCCTCCAGTGTCATGCTTCTCTACTGCACCTGCTTGGAACAGCCAAACACAACATGGGTCTTCATGGGCTAACAACCAGCATCTGAAAAAGGAAGGAGGATGTGACAGTGAAATAGCGATTTCTGGCAGTAATTTCAATGAGACAGGTGGAGGAATGAGCATGCACTGCATGCTCTTCTCAGTCAATCATGTGGAGAAGCTAGGACAGCTCATGAGTCATGGATATTATCAAACTTCATAAGCTATATATTGTACTTAACTATGTCCAGTGCTGAATTTTTATATGCTCCTTAGAAAAGACTGAGTTACAGACTTTATTCCCATGGTTAACTACGCTATTAAACACGTGTGTTATTTATTCTGGCTTAATTTCCTCTTTCAATGAATTGACTAATAATGTAAAAAAGCAGTCACATGAAGCAGAACACCCGCGCCCCTCCTCTCCCCCCCGCCAGGTAGGGGGTAGGAACTAAGTGGATCTCTTAAGAACTTTTCAAAAAATGAAATAGATGGAAACGCTCAACACTTCAGTCCAAAATGCTGCTTCATATACTCAGTAAGTGACCCAGCTCTTCATTAAAATAAGAGAAAAATTTCAGGATCCCTGTTGTGGAGGGAAAAAAAATATGTTTCATATGTAGCATTTTGACAAGCTAGTATGGTGCTTCAACTCCCCATTTTCTTTATACAGTTTTATCTGTAGAATACAGGTGGTTATTCAGGCAGCAATTTTTCTGTGAACTTGTTCATTAGTAGTGCTTGTTCACACAGAGCAGCCTTCCCTCAAACATTTGCTCAAGTCAAAGAATAAGGCTGCATGCAAAATTCTGTTGCTCAGTTTCAGAGACTCCATAGCAAAAATAAACAATGTAGTGCATCTTCCCATAACTGAAAATCAGCTCGCACAGCACAAAAAATTTGGACGTCTATGTGAAACAGCACCACCTGGTGATCTTTGTCATAATGACAGTATGTCTTTCAATGGGTACTCAAGAAGTTACATTTTTCTCTTTTCTTCCAACATTGTAAGACAAGAAGATGAAAAAAAGGTAGAGAACCCCCTAAATCCTGAAAAGTTGTAGTTAAAAATTTAAAACTTATATAAATTGTAAAAAAGTTAACATTAATCTAGATCTCAAGATTCCAAAATATTGCAGACAATCTTATAGAGGTAAGTAAAGTAAAAGTAAATTAAATTCTGCATGTAACTGAGTTATTATTGCTTTAAGTCCTTCATTTCTCTGTTTTCCTCTTTGATTGAAGTTTTGAAACAGTGAAGTTAGCCATCCACATCTACTAATTCTACAAAAACATAGGGTTCATTCCATTCAGGTGTTTGAAAACATTCATTTATACCCCCTTTTGAACACAGCTGCATCCCTAGGAGTGGTGAAAAGCATGCCTTCCATCCCTCTGAGAAGTTCTGCATCTGAGCTCTCCCCTCTGATTCTTTTCAGCCCCCTAGACATTTTGTCTTTCTCCAGACAAGATCTCTCCCTAACTTTACACATCTTCCTCTGTCAAAATACAACCTTCCACTCTTTCTCCCATCAACCTAATCTTCCCTTCTGCATCAAGTCATTGCCTCATGACCATTTTTCTCCAGGCAGCAAGCCACATTCCTCTTGAACAACAATAGAAACAGATCATGTCACAAGCAAACAAATGTTGTGTTGTTGTAAGTTTTGGTTTTGGAATTTTTTGGGGGGCGGTGGTGGTGGGTTTGGTTTTTTTGTGGTGTTTTTTTTTATTTAAAGCACACCTTATTTTGTAGCCTAGGCAAGAACTAGTCACTTGGGGAAGGCAGATCAGGAAGATAGGAGACTGACCTCAGGAAGATACTTATCAAACAAAACTGCAGTCAGCCACCATCAAGAGACAGTTTATCACTAGCCACCAAACCATCCTTTTCATAGCAGAGGCAATGTTCACCTCCCTGCAGGAGAGGTGGCTGTTGGTACTTCCTCAGGAGGCTCACACTGTTGTTCCTTCTGCTGGCCGGGACATGAGGCCATGAACACAACACCCACATCAGACATGTACCCACTTTACCTGGGAAAGCTGAGCTGCAGAATATTAACCTAAAGAGGCCTAATTTGAAGGGATATTCTCAGACATCAGGGATCCCTACACTTCTAACTAACAAACACAAATGATTTTTAAAACATATAGCTGATGTTCTTCACAGAACTGGAGCCCCCTTACAGTGACTGGCTTGCAGCATCATGCCCTTAATAGTTCCAAACAAAGCATCTTTTGTATCAGTCTGGGTGAAAAACAGCAGAAATACTGTATTCAGACAGATGTCAAAACAGTTCTTTTTCCCCAGGGAGAGTCTGCCTGACTGCCCTGCTGGTTTTGTCATTCTGAGAGCTCAACACAACTCTATTAGGATGAATTTTGTCATAAGATAAATTGCATGCTCAAAATGCCTCCTGAAGTTTCAAAATCCACAATTAACAATTTCATATTCATAATGGTAAACATCAATACATCTTCCTCATAGAAAAACTACCATCTGCATAAATTTAATGAGTACTTTAATACAGTGGTACTGTGGTAGCACACTCATGCCACTATCCCTCTTGTGAAGTCTGACAGTATTTGCTAGAAAAATACTGATGGGATTGTGGTTTCTGAAATTATTTTTACAGGCTCCACAAAACAACTAGATATGTTCATGATTACAGGAGAAACATACCTAACCCTCAGAGAGCAGTAACATAGACATTGCTCTTTTAAATTTTATAAGGCTGGATGTTCAAGGGCAATGGAAGCTCACATTACTTTTCCCTCCAGAATCATGAATAGTGTTGACTTTTTTTTTTTTTATTTATACTCTGTTGCAGAGTATTAACCTGTAGAAAAGCTGCTAAAGAAGACAACAATTTTCCTATAAAAACATAATACCTTCTAAAATTAAATGTATTTAAAAGGAAAGCTAGATCCCAGGATGCAAATTTGTCAAATATCTTTCCCTGTTGTCTAGTGCCATCTTTTGCATTTTGGCAAAAAATACGAAACGGAAAAATATTTTCTGGGTTTGTTTAATTTTGCAGCACTGGATCCTTGTATTATCTGCTTGAACTGAGCTAAGTTACCAGAAAGTGAACTTAGATTTCTTTCCCAAGCATTTGATGCCAAGTGTCACAATCAGCCCTTTGGCATTAGAAGTAGACTCCGTAACAGATATATAATAGCATGTCGTTGATTATGTGCTTGGATGAAAATAAAGGAGAATGTTGTAGAGAACTCAGAGTTGGCAGAAGGTATGACTGATGCTCTCTTCTTTCAGAAAATACAGTAACTCTTCATGAAAGATTGCAGAAAGCATTTTGAAAGAGGATGCACTGCGCAGGAAGAAAAAGAAAAATTCCACATGAGCTTTTTTGAAACTGGAGATAACCACTTAGATCACAGATGATAAAGGTGCAAATGGAGTAGCACAGCCAGCAGTTTGATCCATTTCGTCCCAGACCATTATGATTATCTAATTATGCTCATAGCCCAGACTAAATACTCCTGATCTGTAGCACAGACACCTTTGCCCCTTATTTAGAAAAACAATTTATAGCAGAGACATTCCAACAAGTCCAACTAACACGTATGTTATTAGAAACATTAATATTTGCGATTTCCTTTTATAAAGGAAGAAGTAACACAATATTAAAGAAGGAATGGCAATGAGCAGTTAAAATCAAAGTCTTTAATCCTCTGCCACATGACTTACCACGCCTGACTCTGTAACACAATCTTTGATTCTATTAAACAATTCCATACTTTGCAGACTGAAAGGGTGTTCAGTACTTTTTGAAATACAAGTCACCTCAAAGCGTACAAAGCTGACCACAAACAAGAATCAGTCAAAACTGCTAGCCACATCAGAAAACATTAGGGAAGGCTTAATGTTTTTCTGAATTTCCAAGAAAAACGCTATGGCGAGAAGAGATTGAGTATTTCAAAGCAGCTGGTTCACTGGTAGAGGTAGGATTTCTGCACAGTGGAAAATGAAGTATAAAAGGAAATTTTCCCTAACTGTATAAATGAACAGCATCCACCCTCTGAAAGGCAATATGCTGTTAGCTTCGGACACATTGATGCTGTATTATCACCAAGGTCTTTTCTAAATTCTGGCAACAGTAAGCAGCAATTTTCAGACTTCAAAATTACAGACAGGCTGTTAAACAACCACTGTTCTCCAGCATTCTTTTACTTACCATCTAGTTTGTATTTTTGTTATGTTATTGTGTTTAACTTGTAATTTTCTAATCAACTGAAACTGCAAAATACTGATTAATCTAAATGATAAGATAATTATAATGAAATCAGATGCACCACTGATTGAAGGCAGACGCAATTCTGAAGAGAGTGATTGGTGCTTTAAAAATGGCATTCTTGGAATAACAACAGGGAACCTAAAAGGATTTTTAATGCCAATGTTACAGTTTTTAAGTAAATCCTATGACATACAACTATTTAGAAAGACAGAGGGAAACAAGATTGGGGGGAGGGGAAGTTTTTTTGGCACATAATCTCTTAATTCTTTGTCTAAGAAGTCTTGTGGATGAAAGAAAAAGAACTCAGTAAAGGATTTTCATTATTAAAATGTTTTGTCTACCTGACTTTCCAAATCACTCCAACCACATCTTCTATCAAGATCACTTGAAATTTCTGGGTTGTTTTCTGACCTGGTAAAGAAAATCTAGTTTCTCCCAAAATACCTTTTGGTGATACAGAAAAAGAAACACATGCATCTCAGGTAGCTTCAGACTGATCTGGAAATCGTAAGACTAAATCAAAAACTGTGAAGAAGGCTTTTTCATTTTTTTTAATTAGTTCTGGTTTAAGTTGGGCTTTCACAAGTCCCAG
The DNA here is from genome assembly GCA_035590275.1 of Ibycter americanus. NCBI lineage: Eukaryota > Metazoa > Chordata > Aves > Falconiformes > Falconidae > Ibycter > Ibycter americanus. The sequence goes on from JAVJGI010000063.1 coordinate 21,308,298, forward strand.
CATTTCTCCTCATTCCAGGTTTCTAATGATTTTTTCTTTTTTCAATCATTTTTTAATGAGCAGTGATGCACTGAAGTGACAATTTAAGAAGTGGTAGCATTCTTTGGAAAAAAAAAAGACAAACAAAATAAACCAACCAAAAACCTAGGCTAGAATTATGTGGCAATAAGATCACTAAAACCAGCAGCACTGTAGTGTAAACTTTCAAAGAAATCAACATTTTTGCAGTTCTGGGCCTTTGTAGGTCTAGATTCCATGTTTTATAAAATACCAGCAACTAAACTTTAAAACAAATATAACTAAAAATTTTAAGAGACCATGTTTAATCCAAACATAAGTCCTCTGTAAGCTAACAGGGAGAAAAAACCACCAAACAACTTATCGATTAAGCTGCTATTTTGAATACAAGGGACTGAACACCACAGCTGCAGAGCACAAGCCTAAGACCACAAAGCACTGAGCAATGTGCATGCTCTGTTGCGGCAGTCCCACCCCATGTCTTGCTGTCAAGCAACACTGAACATGACATCCTCCCTTCCTTAAGTCCTAGGCTGTTTGATTCAGGCCATGGGCACGGGAAATGAATCTCACTCTATGTTTGTTTACAGACACATATTTTAATTGTACCAGAAAAATGTTTGTAATGCAGGTAGCGTATCATGTCACAGCGTGAGCTCCCTGCCTCATTTATGTATTTCCTCTTTCCTCAACCAATTCCAATGTAAGTAATTTAATTCCCACTGCCTAAATTCCATTTTTGGTAGCTGAATACCATATTAGTGCCCGCTATCTTACTCCAAAATGCAGAGTAAGTAACTGTACTGTCACAGAAGTGAGAAAGGGACCCCAATTACAACTGTATGAGGACTTGGATGTTGCAACAGGCTTTTGATCCACCCTTTTATGTTGCTCATTACTCAAATTCCATTAAGGCTTACCCCTTTTTTTTGTTGTTTTGGTTTTTACTTCAGCTCCATGCAGGTTTTAGATTAAGATTCTTAAGTTTACATAAGATCAGTTAGGTCTGATTCAAAGGTGTCTTATCTGAGCATATAAACAAAAGACTGAAGCAATTTTAGATCTAACTTCCCTTTAAGCCTTATTACAGAGGAGTCTATAAGAAGTACAGATAGGTCATGTTTTCTAATATGATTGTTTCAAGTCAGCAAACTGAGCACAGTGATGATGCATTTTGAATTTGCTGCTCAAGTACATTTCATAGATACTTTCCAGTGCTGGAAGGACTTGAAGAATTTTGACTGATGAAGTAGAGCAAACCAACTATTGTTCACATGCCTATCATTCGCCTCTATAGCAAATAATTTTCAAGGTACAGATAACTTGGAAGCTATTGATACTTATACCCAAACAGATTTCATTACAAGAAAGAAATACCTTAGGATTTCCTTTCTTCAGAATAATCACTGTAGCATTTGTTATCAGTAGCTGAAGTTCCACACCACACTTCCAGCCCACCCCCTTTTTCTTTTTAGAGACTCTGTTATCACTATTAGAGCAATCTGCAATCAAATACAAGATGATCATTCTGACACAAATGCATCATACTGAAGATTGCCTCGTGTGAAGCCCAAGTTTTCTGAACTTATCTTGTCTCCCATAACATGAAACAATTAAAGATGTGCTGCATTAATTTTACTAATCTTTAATAGATAACTGGAATTAGGTCTCCAAAGGGAGGATTTGCGTGTGTGTTTACCAAAAGAAGAATGACAATGATTGATCAGAAATAAACCCAGAATGTTTAGTCTGATTACTTTGTTGGTTATCTGAATATAACTCACATTTTATTTAAAATTGTTTGTCTAGAAAAACAAGATTGCCACTGGAAACAAGAAATCCCTTAGCTTTCTTCTTTCCACTGGCAATCTGCTAACAGCAGCAAATTACATTCAAATTGCACATCAACTAGTATTAGTATTAATTGTAAACTAACCTCAGTTCACTTAATTGTGGGCATAATGAAGTATTACAATTAGCCATAATATATTATTTAAATAAGAAATATCAATATTATTTAGAGCAGGTGCCAATTACAGCAGGCAGTGAAATATGCCACCAAAAAGGATTTCAATTAGAAATTCAATTTCAGCAAAGACAAAGGTCCCCTTCACTCTGGTAAAATGGGTAACAGTACTAATGCGCATCACCTCCAGGAGGGAGGCTAACTTGGAGCTCACCTGCATTTTGCACTAAGGATTTCACAGGAATTCTGGAAAGGCATGTTACAGACACAGCTGCAGACTTCTGCAGAACAGGTTTATACAGCACTGTACAGGAGAAAGAGATCACTACACAAAACCACTAGGTTCAAGATGCTGGTGTACTGTTATTTTATCTTAAAATTACTTGGGTCAAATTCCACATTTCATATTTGTATAGTCACTACTGTTTGAAATTATCTTTGCTAAAGAATATGATAAATACAAAACATAGTTTTCAATGGATTTGGATGCAAAAACTCTAGGGCTAAATAATTACATGCCCCGTTTTCAGTATTTTAAAACTCAAGATTCATTTCTAGCTTCTCATCTCACTTCTCTGCAGTTCTGAGCAAAGTACTAAAGGTTGAAGTTTAAATCCCCACTGACATATATTTGGATTGAAGATGCTTAGCTCTCCTAAAAAAAAAAAAAAAAAAGTTACCTAGTTTAGTGTTTCTACCCCCAGTTCTCTATCAGGATAAGGACATTGACTCAAAATACTCATGTCAAACCTGCTGCCAGATAGCATAACCAATGCTTTTGCCAGAATACATTTGTCTTTCCAGTAAATACATTGCATCCAGCAATACAGTATCTGCCAAAGCAGAAAAAAGCTGCATCTATAAGCAACTTAGACTAATTTATACTAGTTAAACTAGCATAAGAAAACTTATGCTAAAGCTGCCAAAATCTAAATTTCTTAACTTTTATACATCCTCACTGCTTCATGTCTCAGTTTGTAAAATTATAAAGTAAATGTAGCAACTCGAGGTTAGCAAAACATGGAAAATCTCAGGAGAAGAAGTCAAAATAACAAGTATGTTCTGTGTATCCTATGCTTCCTAGAAATGCTCCTTGGTTACGTTGGACTGTAAAATTGGGGTTGTCGAATGTTGCCAACAAAACACAGCATCAGTGATTCTTTTAATTTTCCAAGTATTCAAGAGCATTAGTCAGTTCCTGACATCATGTTGCAATAACGTAAAGTAAGGAAAAGATTTTGATTAGCTAGGAAAAGTTGAAGAGAAAAATTGCAAGCTGAAATATGCTGCAAGTATGCTCAAAGTTTCAGCCACAGGCCCATGGTGATAGAACTTTTCTTGCTGTACATTAAGATAATTTCAGTATACTACAATTATGTGCCTAATTAAAATTAAGAAATTAGAACACAGTTAAAAGGAATGATATTTTGCTCACAGCTAATTTCATTAAAGTATTAATGAACAGGACTCATTTTATGGCTAGAGGGCAACTACTTTCTGCAAAGTACTTCCATGCTAGCTAATTTATTCATGCATGAAAAACAATCCAATGAGAAATGAGTGAGCCGGGAACTGCTGGTCCTAATTAAAATATTTAAAACACCATGTCTATTCTGTTCCATCTAGCCAAAGACCTAAGCTAGGAGCCAGCACGATACCAATTAACATGGAACAAGCAAACACACAACACCCACAGATTCTGATTAAAGTGCATATTATTGCACCATGCAATATATTGTTCTACGCATGTATGTAAATGTTTAATTAACCCATGTCTAAATCTCTGTAATGTTCAGAAATCGATACTTTAAATCCTAAGCAAGAGACAATCAGACTGCATGATGTTCACATTTATCACAACGCTTTCTTAGCAAACTCATTGGAGTCATCCTGCAATTCACACAGTGAAGTACTTCTTAAGGGAGGGAGGAGAGGCAGAAGCAGAGGAGGAAAAAGGAACAGGCAAAAGATTTTCTTCTCTGCATTTTAGACAGCAATGAGATTGCTGGTTGCCAAAGGCTTGGAAATGGAACGCAATGTTGGGTTAGCCTCAGGTAATACAATATTTTTCATTAATAATTGAAGGAAGAGCCTGGGACTAAACCCATTTGTCAGTCTTGGATGGCAGCAACAAAAACAAAATAAAACCGCTTCCTTTATAAACCAAAGAGCTGTTTGTGGGGGAAGAACCCAAGGGATGGTTCCCACTAGAGAAGAACACTGCAAAGGCTCAGAGAGAAGTTGGAGACTTGCAAACTTAGTAGAAAGCAGGATCAGAAAAACAGAAAATGCTCTAAACTTCATACATAGATGAGAAAAATCTGAGTTCAAGGAGACTTGAAAAAGCAGAAATTTGCCGCAGTTTGCACCATTGTAGGTCTTCTTTTTTGAAAAGTTTCTAGGGTTCCCCCTCCCCCCCAGTTAATCTTCAAGCATTTCATGAGATATCTGGCTCCCCACAGAGGGTTTTCTTCCCCTTTTCTACTGTCCCCCTACAACACTCATACACCAGTTACTTCACTAAATGCAGCAAATGAAAGAAACTAAGTAGCCTTCCCTTGCTTTTTTTGGCTGATGGGGTAGGTAGTTCATCCCTAACTGACAAGATTTGCAACCTGTAGATGGAAATGACAAACTAAAAAGAACGCACATTGCCAGAAATCCCACTACAACAGCTCTCATGAAAAATTTCCTATTATCAAACCATGGAAATCTGTTAGCACAGCCAGTGTTCATTCAAATTAATGTGTGCCCAGACTTCATGCACTGGCTGCAGAGTGGCAAGTTGGTAAGACAAGAATGAGCTCACACACGCTCTGACCCTTTTCATGTTCAGGTATTTTGTGCCCTGGACTTGGGTCCTCGCCCTTCTCTGATTCAAGGGAAGACACCGAGAGCTCTAATCCTCCAGAAAGCAGGAACACAGAGACAGACGGCCAGAAGAGAAACAGTCTTGAAGAGCCAGGGAGCTCAAAAAGACTGAGGGTTTGGAAGGCAGATGAAGCTGAATGCAGAGGACAGTGAAACTGAAAGGCTGCAAGGAGGTTTTAAGGAAAATGTATAGGCCAAGAACAATTAAAGTTGCTGGCAGCGAAAGTGAAGAGAAGCATAGAGGAAAAGGCCAAACAGAATATCTGAGAAACAGAGAAGAACAGAAAGACAGCAAAGAAAACACAGGTGCAAATCCAGCAGAAGCAGACATCCTTATGCCCATGCTTAACAACAGACATGAGCACATCTTCCCAAGTTCAGGTGAACCAAGAGAATGCAAATACTAAAAAAAGAGCAGAATAATCACCCAGAAGGAAGTACTGAAATAAACTGTGCTTGCATTACAACAGTGGGATATAAGGCTGACAGTTCAAATTCAGCTTGTGGCTTTGCCATACAATGTTAGGTAGCACATATAAAGTGCTCTATAAAAACACCACCTGTGCTTTGATAGTACTAGTTTGCAGTCAAGGAGTTATAATCGAAATTAGTAACAGCAGCCACCACTGCTGCTGCCATTTACTGAAAGCGAGCCAGAGGTGGTGGTGTCTAAGTAGAGACTCTCTCACACAGTATTTGTCAAGTGCTTAGCTCAGTTACTCCTCATCAGTCAGCTCAAGTTGTCAAGGCTCTGCCATAATACAAATAATATTAAGTGCGGAGTCATAATGGGACGTCATGAATAAAATGGGTCGTAATCTCTTGGAAAGATTTCACTGCAGTTAAAAATCAGGCTTTTTCAGGACCAGCACAAAGTTCCTCTTCCCTTTGGAATATCCCACCAAGAGGAACCTAATGAACAAACTTTACAAAATGAGATGTCTAGAGGATTTTTCTTTTCCTCCCAAGCAAGTTCATTCAAGTTTAAATCAGAATGGATTTTAAATTCAAATGCTAAGGCTTACAAGTATCAAAATATATCTTTTCCCTGAACACCAAAGGCAAGAGTTTGTGGAGAAGGAAGGAAGAAAGGAACAAAAGAAAAAGAGATATTGAGGAACTCAAAAAAAGACAAGAAACTACAGAGCATTATTAAAATCTCTAGGTACCACTACCTTTTGCAATCTTTCTTTAAAAATTACAGTTAAATTTAAAAAGGAACGATCCACATCTTGCTTTCTATCTGTTTGTTTAGGACTTTGACAAAGAAGCATTAAAAAAAAAAGCAGCTTCTTTACAACGTTACAAAACTTTACAGCCATATCAATTTCAGCTACAACTTTTTCATATGTGCTAGCACAAACGGGGTCAAACCCAGGCAGCGACAGAAGAGCAGATAACGTAGGATATGGTTTAGTAGTGATGGCAGTCTGGTGGCATTCCTCCCAGACTCAACACTGAACTATAAGTACACTTCCAGGTTGTGGAAAGGCAAGAGTATTACTTGGGAAAGAAAGAGCATGAGAAAGAGGAAAAAAAAAGGGATGCCTGGTGATAAAAACATAAGGGGATGAGAGGTGGAATCAGACAGATAAAAAAAGAGCAAAGAAAAGATGTTCATAAGGGAGAAATATCGGGATTTAGGAAAGAAAAAGGAGATGAGCTTTAAAAGATAAAAAGAACAGTCCACACAAATGAGAATAGTGGTTTAACAGCCATAGGGAGTGCATACTGAAGCCAGGACGGCAGGATCATCTTAAAAATAAAATAAAATGAATTTCTTCTAACATCCCTAACCTTTGGATTTAAAGGCCAGTCTCTGTTCAATCTCATTTGCTATCAGTACTACCTACAGTGCCATTGATCAAATTGGACATTCCAGTTAAACAAGGGTAATTTTATTAGCTTTAGTGCACATTCCTTATGACTGTTTAAGTGCTTTTCACTGTTTTGCAAACCATTCTTTAGCCTGCAGTGTCTTCTGCGACAACACAATACTATAGCCTCCTAAAACATCTTCAGTCTCCACATACATATTCTGGTCTATTCTACCAATTCCATCAGTGAGCTGCATTGCATGTCCCACTCCAGCCTCTACCCACTGCCACAACAGCACAAACAAGTCAGGTTCAGGGTCTGCTTGGTGTACCAGACAGGAAGATGACTTAAGGCTACCTCAGTCCATCCTCACCTTCTGTTATTCTCGCACTCAGCACAGTACCTGGCTATCTGTCTCAGTACCAATGCATAATAATTTTCAGACATCATCATTGTTATAAGTTTATCACCAGCTAATGTTGTTTCCCTTAGTAAGTGTTTTTAGTCCTGAACTGGTAAAACATATGAATAGGACCTGTAGTTCCATACCCTAAAGCCTGGAAAAACACCTTTACAGCCGATAGAAGACTAAAAGTTGTTGTTGTGGTTCCCCCCACAGGACTCTCTGAAAACATTAGCTGCACATCACTATCACTGAGTGGTAATACATCTGGGACTCTTGGAACTCTATACATTTAAGATAAAATCATATCTCATGCTAAATAATTCTGCTGCCTGTCCTGTTATGCTTCACAAGGGATCCACTTAAAAAGATCTTGTATCCCATGGTAACCACTGAGGGAATTTTGCACAAACTGCTCCACATGGAAACAAGACTGCTCGCTCAGCATGACTGGCAAGATTAGGACCAAAGAGAGCTCTAGGTTGTGGTTTTTTTCTTCTTTTCTGATTCGCCCCATATAAGCAGGAGTGGGTACAAACACAATATGCAATTGGCTTCATCAGTGTCAAAGAGCCTTTCTGTTATTCAGACATCCCATATACCAAGAGCCTTCACTGTGCCTCAAACTCTGATTGAAGCAAAGGAAGTTCTAAAAAGTCTGTGGACTTTTTATCAATAAGGTATAGTTCCCTTGCAAAGACCTAATCTTCTCCTTGAGATTTACAACAGAATTTGAGTAGCCTCTGTATGCTGCATACAGGGATAAATGTCACCTCTCCAAATTACTGGTGACAGGCAAACCTCTAAAGAATATACCTCTATGGGTTTTATCACATTATTAGGATTTTAAAGATATTGCAAAACCAGTGTTTATCCAAGATGCCTGATTTACTACATTCTCCATAAGGAGATGGTGCTTTTACTTGTGTTCTAAATTAAGCAGCATAGGTTACTTTCAACATTCTCAAGTAGCAGGAGCAAAGAGCAAACTTCAAAGGAGACACCACATTTTTATGCATCTTTAGCCAGACAAACATTAGTCCTTTTCCCTAACTGATGCAGCTATTCTAAAGAATGTTAACTTACTGTTTTCTAAATATGCAGATGTTCTGTTGTCATAGTTTCATAAAGTAATGAACAGCTTCTTAATATTTAATAAACCTTGCATGCTGTCCCCAGGCAGGGAGCATAGACTGTTGATAGCCAGCTACTAAATGTCCATTAAAATACAGTATGTCTCCTTAAAATGTGCTTAATAAACAGGTTATATCACCTGCAATGAAATGTGAATTGTTTCAGCCACAAAACTGAAATACTCTTGCCCTAGAAGAAAGCTAGATAGGTAGCAGGGAAAGCTTGTACTTCCTGCACTCTGTTCTGACTCAGAGAAAAGCTTCACCCTGTGACAAATGCTTGTCACTAGCGCCATTTGACTCAGTATTCTGTATGGCAAAATGACAGACCAAAGGACTATATCTAGTCAAAGAATGTTACAGAGAAGCTATTTATAAAGCTGCTTCTTGGGAATCTTGTTTATTGTCTCTTGTGTGCAATGCAAGTCATAATATATTGCAATAATGATCTTCACTAATTGGATACAGAAGTCATTAATACAGAACAATAATATTTGTACACTTTAGTACTTGCTTTTTATGTTCTAAAAGCAAAAACTAATGCTAATGAGATTTGATAGAAACAAGGAAAAACATTAACGCAGCTAGGAGTAGATATTGCCCTTCATGGTGCTGCCACACTAGGGGTCCACCGATGCATTGGATTCCATGCTGGACTTTGCCAGATGGCCTTGCAAAGTGGAAGAAGTGTCGAAGTGCTACATAAGAAAGTGCTGAGCAAAACACAGGAAATTCCTTACTACTCCTGCCTGATCAATACGGGAATGCAAAGGCTGCATCAACAGAGCTGTTATGTACCTGCAGTTATTCAGTAAAATCATCTGTGTCACCAGACTCTGCTCACAAATATCAGTTTGAAATAAAAGAAAAAAAGGTACATTAATACCTGTCCTGCTTTCAGCTGGTATAGAGTTAATTTTCTTCTCAGTAGCTGGTACAATGCTGTGTTTTGGATTTAGTATGAGAATAATGTTGATAACACACTGATGGTTTTAGTCATTGCTAAGTAATGTTTATACTAAGTCAAGACATTTCAGTTTCTCAGACTCTGCCAGCAAGAAGGCTGAAGGGGCACAAGAAACTGGGAGGGGGCACAGCCAGGGCAGCTGACCCGAACTGGCCAAAGGGCTGTTCCATACCATAGAACATCACGCTCAGTACATAAACTGGGGCGGTTGGCCAGGGGCTGCTGATTGCTGCTGGGGGACTGGCTGGGTATTGGTCAGCAGGTGGTGAGCAACTGCACTGTGCATCACGTTTGGGTTTTTCCCTTTTGGATTTTATTCCTCTCTCCTTCTCTCTCATTTTCATTACAATTATTGCTATTATTATTATTATATTTTCTTTCAGTTATTAAATTGTTCTTAACCCCGAGTTTTACATTTTCCCAATTCTCCTCCCCATCCTCCTGAAAGCAGGGGCAGGGGGAGCGGGGAGAGGGAGCACAGGGAAAGTGAGTGAGTGGCTGCATGGTACTTTCTGTTGCCAGCTGGGGTTAAACTGTGACAATATCAAAACACAAAAATGAAGTCCTCAGAAATAAATATGGAAGATGACTATTCCACCAAAGCCCAGTGTAGCCAGCAGAGAGTTTGGCTCTAGCTTTATAGGAAACACAGAAATAGGAAAGGGATAAACATGGTGCTTTTAAATGAAAAATTTTGAGAATCTTTAAAATTGGTCTCAGTTAGCTCTGTAAGAATTTTGTGGACTGAACTTTGGCTTTTTAGGCTGTACTTCTTGATATCTAATTGGTTCAGTGCCTGAAGAGATGGAACAAACATGATTAGAGAAAAGCAAGCTTTTAAATTCAAGAACCTCTTTGAATCTTGAATATCCCTTAAAAGTGAATTGGATCCAGCCAGCTAGTCCAGTGCTTTTTAGTTACAGGAGCCTAACTGGGCTACATTTATTAATTTAAAAGGTTGCAATAATTATAGAGTCAATCTTGCCTAGATGAATGCACCTGGAATACAAAAAAAAAAAACAAAACACAACCAACCAATCACAAAAAACCCACCACCAAAAAAATATCTCACATATTCCCTGCATGAATACAAACATAAAAAGGGAAAAAGTTTGTACAAGACATTACTGATTTATTCTTCCACTGATCAATATTTATTGGTCCTTTTCTGCAGCAACATGCGATCACATGAACCTGGGGTCATACCAATATGCAAGCCCTACCTGACTCAGAAGCAAACTGGAAATAAAAATGTTCTAAAAGGCTTTTACTCTGACATACCCATGAAACAAGAAGGCACCACGCATTGCAAAGAAAGAACACCTGCTAAGAAATTGAAAATAATAATAGAAGTTTATATTTTGTATTTCTTATCTCCCTTATTTCTCATTAAGATTTTGACACATCCATTTGTATAACAAAAAACCTAACCATAACTGTATATTCTGAAAACACTCCTACTCTAACAAACTATATTCAACCTGTGGAGATTTAACAGTTTCCAAAAGGTGTGCAACAGTAACTTTCCTGTGATATTCTCAGTGGATATTCTCCTGATTGAAATCAGGATGCCATCTTTGCTCCTGGTCTTTTTCTGATCAAGTGATTTAGAAATACAACAATTTGAGTTATTCATAGGTATTACATTGCATGAGTGAGAACAGACAAGGAGAGAGTTTGCGTGTTTCTGGGGAAGGAGTAAAAGCAAAGGTCTTTTTTTCCCTTCCCATAAGTAAGGACACAGTTTTGCTGTATCTTTCAAGTGAGAGGTCTCTTTCTGATTTTATAGAGTAGTTTGAGTTGAATGAGCCAAAAGCCAGTGAACTTCAGATGCTGTGAGGAAATCATGGAATCAGGTTATGTTAACACTGAAAGCACAGAATTGCATTGTAGCTGGCAACTGTCTTCTCTAAATGTTTCAAAACCATTAAAAAGATGAAGAACGTTTTTAGGAACTCAGTTTTCATCACTCAGATATATCTGCTGTGGTACTAAGGCCTTCAATGTCAGCAAGAAACTACAAAATATCAACACACCCAGAAAACAATGTGATGGTAAAATGTCTATATAGAGACTGGCTTTTTCTTAACTTATTAAGGGAAACTTACAGAATCAAACATCTCTTAAAGTAGATCAGACCTTGGTCCTTTCCTTCTATGAGACACAGTGACAGCAAATAACCATCACAATTGCTGAGTTCAGGCCTCAGTTTTCCCCACCTGTGACCTTCTAGCAACCACTGGATGAAAACATCGTCAGCCACGTTTGGTAGACTGAGGTGTGGTTCTCCGTGTGATGAACTGCTGGGATCAGTAGCTCTATCCTGTTATTGCCCTTGGGTAAGTCTGCTTATAAATAGATAGGCATGGATAGTACTGCCCCATGCTTAAAGCTGAGGTCTAAAACTAGAAGACATAGCTACAATCAGAAACAAGAATTGGAACACAAGCCAAAGTTCAAGAAAGGTATGCTAGATCTCTGGACTGCAAGCAGTATTCAGCCAAGCAGGAAGGATGGATGCTGCTACTCTTGGCATCCCACTGCAGTGACTCCTCCAGTGTTTACTGTTTAATCAGAAAGAATGTAGATATAAACACAGTTACCAATTCTGAATAAATTAACTGGAGCCAGACTACAACACTGCTATACAGTAAACAGGTTTTGTTTCTCAGACAGTCTACTGGGCTCCTCAAAAGCTGCACCAAGCTCCTGACAAGACATCACCACCTGCAAGGCTGCTGTTGAACCACTGACCAACAGCAGCACCGAGTTTCCAAAGGGAATTTCTACCGTATAGTTAACTAGCCATACTTCTTATACACTAAGGTTGAGTGTGGTGTATTATGGAGGAAAATAGTTTTAACCTTTGAACTTCAGAAAACAAACACTTATCACACATCAAAATACTTCCTTAGTAATACAGAGACCTTGACACCTCAAATCTTGAGCTTAAGACTCCCACTCTGAGTAGATACTGTAATTAAGATAAATAATTAAGAACTGGGTATTGAATACAAGTTATAGTTTACAGTATTGGCAGATAAAACCCTAAAGACTAATATTAAAAGGTTGAATGATGTACTGGCATCAAATTTTTGAATTTCTTCAGCTTAATAATGATCTGCAAGTTCTCCCAGACAAACTCCTTTGAAAGTTCCTGGCACTAGGTACCTCTCTGTCCTATATTTAGAACTTTTTTCCTAGCATAATACGGCTCAAAAAAACCCTGCTTACACAAAAAGGCTTGTACAGCAGGCTATGAAATTGCGTGTCCTAATGTCGGATTTCCATGACACTACTTCCAGCTATCACAATATATATGGATATAGTTAGGCAACATCTGTGAAGAAGGGTCTTTAAAGCAAAGAAAATAAACCCTAAACAGCCTGAATTGAATAATGAATGAGAAGTTTTGAAGCTTCCAAGCAAATAGAATGGCTGACTGCCTGTGGAAAGTAGAATCTTGAATAAAGATGCCATCGGTGCAGCAGTCAGAATCTATCATTTAAACACCTTACACAGCACTCATTACATAGAAAAAGCTTATTGAAATTATATTGCTCAAGCCTACAGGAGTGTTCCTGAGTAAGGAATGTTGAATAGGGCCCTAGTGAGTCAGTGAGGTGTTATTAGTGAACATCAGCCCTACTGCTCCTCTAGTAAAAAAATCTCACCAAGAAAAACTTTCCCTCTTGCCCTTGTGATGTGACTGAGTTTGATTTTACGTAGTTTTACTGATACCTATAAATTTATTCTTCTAGCTAGTAGTCAAAGACAAAGTAGCCCATTAGATTTTAGGAATCTTCACACAGGCATCTTTGGCGTATTCATTATAGGTGGCTATGCTAACACTCTGCTACTTGTGCTATGGCTGCAATTTTGAAAGATCAGTATTTGTATCCTACACGACTGCATGCAGGAACAGTTAAAGTAAGAGCACACATCTAAAAGAAAAGATCTAAATTTCTAAAAGCATTTTATCACCTACCTGGTTGTGATTTTGTAGCTTTAAGAATTTTAGAAAAACATAAAACCTAGTTTGTTTTATCCTTGAGCTTGAGTTTCACGAGGATTAGGATCTGACCCTGCCAACAGCCTTAAATGAAGATCATCTTTCATTTTCATAAGAATCCATATAGAGATAGTTTCATTCTAATTTCATTCTACCACAATGCTATAGCTAATGAGCTCTTTCTGTTGAGAAACATTCTGGGGAATACCGTCTTCCAAAGCAGAAAATGTCTCAGAAATTAAAGAATTGCAAGTGCTGATTGGCTGTTGAATAATATTAGTTGTCAATTATTAATTTATCCAAGAAGGTATCTGGTACTTTATTTAGAAAATAATTAATTATTCCTATAAACATTCATTAAAAAACATACACATGCTGCATAAACTGGAGATGCCCTGAGCAATGATCCAAACAGGAAGCCTATCAGAGGAACACATCAACAAGCCTGTCATCAAAATAGACCACTCCACCAGCCACTGATGCTGCAGTCTTATTATAACTTGGATTAACTTAAAAAAAATAAAATATAACCAGTACTAGAATTTTAAGTAGAAAATGGCCTTTTTTAAATTTTATTTTGATACCACAAAAACCATTACAGACAACCTTCTCCCTCTGAACAAAAGGACTTTACGTATGTACGGTAACTCTTTTCTCTGTGGGTTTGAAATTACACACAGTGGTGCCAAAGGTAAGTCATTTCTAGAGGTTTAATACATTTCTGAGGGTTTTTTTTCTTTTTCTCCCTCTTGTGAAATATATTTGTGGCCCACAGCAATCACTTTAGACTTTTTAGACACGTCCGGATAGAGATAGATGACACAAGTAATCTACTTATCTTCCTTTTCCATCACCAATAAAAGTGACAGCCTGCCTAATTAGGCCTAATAATGCAGCAGCCAAGAGAGGGGCTCAGCAGCGATCTAAAGAGAAATGGCATTGACCCACAGATACAGGTGCCGCCTTGAGGCAGTACTGGTATTGCTTTATCTTCAACACATTACATCTAGCTCATACCATATTCAAATGCAAGTAGCATGTTTTTCTCCTCAATTCTTAGATCAAGAACAAAAAAAAAATCTCATCTAATCAAAAAAGGCACTGACAATTTTTCTGCCTCACATTAAAAGCAAAGAGTCATTCAGAACAGTGCACTCCATATTCTATTTTATAATATCACTTTAAGCTATTTCTTTGAATCACAGACATTTCTTTGTTAAGAAGGAAAATCAAAAATTCATCAGAAGAAGTTCTCAGGTTTTTTTTTTTCTCTTTTTTTCCCCACCCCTTTTTTCCTCCCCCCTTTCCTTCCTTCAAACAGGCTATTGCACAGGGTTTTTAGCTGGAACCAACATTTATAGAAGTTAGAGATCCTTAAGCAATTATTAGCGGTGAGAGTTTGACACGCCTGAGAGTTGTCAACAACTGACTTTAAATAAAGTAGAAGGAAAGGGAAATAAACGGTGCTCTCAGCAAAATTAATACACAGCCTTGCAAATTAAAGATGTAGTGTTTTTTAAACAAGGAAAAGAGTGAACTTTGCATGAAACAGCATTTTAAGTGTATCTTTGTAAAAATTATCAGATTGTCAAATGGCATGAAAGTAAATCAAGTCCGCAGCTACGTGTGATATTTCTACATTTGCTCAAAACAATACAAAAAAGTCTTGGTTTTTTTGTCTACAAGTATTCTTCATTCTTATTAGCTCAGATTGCCAAAGGCTGTTTTTGATCAACTAGCGCTGGAATCCCACCACTTTCAGTACATTCCTTGCTAGTGAAGGGTTTGTACCAGGAAAGTTGAACACACAAAGGACTTTATCGCCAATTATTATTGAAATTTCTCTTTTCTGAATGAAGTGCAAAGGCTACAGTTCTATGGTCCAGAAAGGTTGTCAATGGTTTGCTTAAGAACACCCTAAGTGCCCTACCTCAAATGCCAGCTTGACTGTTATTAGTAAATAACGCCAGTGATACCTGTTCCTGACAATATTTGGGTTTGATGTTCAAAATGGATGCATAGTATTGTGAGTGAAGCAATCTTCTTTCATTAGAGAACTATTGCTTTGAAAATATGCAGTACTAGTCTCTGGAACAGACTGTCACAAGATATCATCAAGACTCAGGCCACTGGAGGGGAAAGAAAAGAAAAAAAAAAAGAAAAAGGGGAATCGAATGTAACAATAGCCAGCTAACAAACTTTTATAAGGAAACAGACCTCCTAGTTGAGGGCATTAACTAGTCCTTGAGCACCAAGAATTATTAAAAACCACTCTTTTTTGTGTGTATCTTAATAATGGACCATCTTATATGCACATTTGCTTACTACAAACATTCTGGTTCAAATCCAAAAGACTTTAATTTTAATCAGGAGATTTCAGCTTACCTTGATAGCCTTGATTCAGATCTTTAAAGATCACAGGAGAAGAATGTTGCAGAAAATTAGAACACAGGAAAAGCTGACTGGTGGTGGATGAGAATAGAAATAAGCACAGTGACATTTTCTATCCTTTTTCCATCATATAAAAATGACCCTTCAGCATACAAGGCATTGGATAATGACACACTAGTGGGTGCCAAAGAGCAGTTTTACTTTTAACTAATTAAGCTTAACTTGTTAAAACAGTCCTAATGAAAGGTTTAACTAATCCCTTACATTTAAATTCTAAACATAAAACTAGGCAAAATAATAAATATTTTCCATGCAATCAGAGCATGATGGAAACATGAAATATATGAATAAGAAATCTATGAAAAGCTTCTTGGGAATACATAAAGCCATGGTTCAGAGGCTGATATATCAACAGGCACAAATTGCAGAAGGACATACAGAAGAACTGGGATCCATTATTCTGATTTGACCAATTCTGATGAAGCCCAGTGTTCTGTCTAAAGATACTAATATTCTACTTCTCATTCATCAGTATGATACCTTCTCAACAGCTGATATCTTCTTGTCATTGTTTGAAGCAGGCTTTTTTAAAAGGAAAAAGGCTTTCCTGGTTTGCTGGTTCACTAAGACAAAGAATGATGAGAAATTCAGAACTCAGCCCTCACTAAAATGTTTACCTCAGGAGCTCCAGAAAAGGCAGAACCACCACTGCTATTTTTAACAGATTTTTCCCCCCCAATTCTATTAGAAACAGAATGAATTTTTTAAAAAATTTAGCCAGCTCTAATAAGCCAAATAACATGCAAGTTATGCTGAGCTGTAACATCTGTAATTGGAAACTAAAGCTAAGTAAGGAACAACAGTGTTGATGCTTTTTTTTTTTTTGTTTACTAGCCAAGAACATAGGCATTTGTTTACTAGCCAAGAACATAGGCATATTAACAGAACCACTTACACATACCAGGAAAACAGGTCTGCCACCAAAAACATACTACCATCATGATGAACACAGAAAATGCATAAGGCCACATGAATGACAAAACACATTTCACCTACTCGTTAACAGTAAGAAATTGCTGCAAGTTAGTCAATACGTTCAGCTTCGAAACCACTCAGGGGTGGGGGGTGAAATTCCTGTTATGATAGGCTCAACCACCAGAATCACTCAAGCTAATGTTAACATCAGCTCTATTGCAACAAGTACTCGAACGCCTCAGACTCCAGCCTCAAAACACTCAGTAAAATTACCAAAAATGTGTATCTAGGCTGAGCAAAAGCCAAAGGATTTCCTAAAAGAAAGCAAAAACAAGACCATCTTTCGTCTTCTTGTATATCCACCTTTTGTTTTTAGTGGCTGCCATCTTCTCTGTTTCCTATAAAATTAACATATTATTATATATATATAACAAATTAACATACATAAAAGCAGTCATTTTACACAGAAGCTCTGGAAGGTTATTTAAAGGGATCAAGTGGAGAGGTTGTTGTGGCTCAGCAGCATAAATTCAGATGACCTTAACAGAGAGAGAAAATAATCCCTTACCTTTAAATTCAAACTACCTCAAGAGTCAACCTGTCATCCCACAGTTAATCTCACTGGTTTAGGATTCTCAGCAAAAGAGGAGGATCAAGGAAAAAGAGGAGTTGCCCACAGGTAATGTCTTTGCATAATTGCAGGGAATAGGAATTAGCTTACTATATTTATTGCTTCTGTCTTCTCCATGTTATGAAGGCAGCAAGTTATTCCCGCTCCTTTTACATGATACTGAATTTGTTACTAAAAGGAGCCAGGACTTCTCCATAAGGATGTGGAAACAGCCCAGAGCAGGCAAGCACAAAGTCAACAGTGGCAGTTCCATGGGGTCTGAAGAGCTGACAAAGGTAAATGATCCAATAGCATTCAGAAGGCAATGGTTTTCCACGAGGAGGTCATCATTTTGGGTCACTTACTCCAACAATCATAAATCTGGGGCACAGAATCAGTTATGTTTCTTGCTACCTGCATGCCAACTGTGCTTACTAACGGCGCTGGTTTACAACATAAACACCAAGCCCTTTCCCAAACCCTCATTTGAACAGATCTCCACAGCACTGAGGGCAATTGCGCTGAGAGCAGAGGAGAGATCCACCTCTGTACCAGCCCTTGATACTGTGGCATATGCTAGCTCAGCAGTGCTGCCTCAGTCTGAATCGGTAATAGACTGACATAAAACCCTTAACCCTTAATGAAGTGAAATAATACAATTTGCTGAAAATGCTGGGCCTTCTTTTTATTATTTGAAAGGAAGTAACAGATGTAGGTCAGCATATGAACATAACAGATGAACAGCATTTCACCGCCTCGCACTGGTCAAAGTTAAAATGCTCTGTTGGGACTCTTCTACCTGCAAGTTTGCAACATGCAACATCTTACTCATTTAAGACTATGGTTTCCACTTCAGTGCATTCATGATAGAAGGCTTGTCATTATATAAATTTATGGGCCAACCGGGCATTAAAAAACATGTACATTGTCTTAGGTGTTTTAAGACTGGAAAGTTTTAGATATCACTAACAAGCACAATTTAAATGAATCAGATATTATTAGCAGTTTCTTGCTGCAGTGATATCCTCTTGTGAATGAGGCCATAGCTCCAGAAGTACAGTGAAGTTCACTGCCAGATCCTGCATTAAAAAATGGAATTTTTCTGCACCAGCTTTCAAAGACACTACAAAGCTTCCTGACTTGACTGAAGCCTGATGAGGATCTCTCTCCTGAAGACTTGGCCCAAAAGACATCTCTTAGCAAATTCTAAGACAAAGTTACCATATTAAGATTACAGTCAAGAGAATTCTTTTTTGCTGACACCTTCCAAAGACACATAACTAATTTTAGTTGAAAATATCCAGGAAGCTGTTGCTTTCTCATTTTTTTAGTCCAAGGATATATTCACACTAAGAAAAATCTTGAAATTGAAGTTGTGAACTTTTCTAAGTAGGAAGGAAAAGAAAAACGCTTTTCGTCAACTCAATCCATTGAATGAATTTTTTACCTGGGTCTCAGATTCACACTCCTTGATACCTAGGCAGCAAATTCTTTTGGCTCTGATTTCAGTAGGTCCTCCTACAAAATCCTGAAAGTACATGCTTATGCTTGTTACTAGTTCCGCTGATAGCAAAGACTTGTCCAACTAAAGTTAAGCAAATGTACTTTGTTAGATTGGATTTCTTGTGCATATATCATTATCAGGAACAACTGATGAAGAGAGAGGTCTAGATGGAACTGATGAGTAAGTGGTTTTCTGCCAATTGGTTTTCTGCATGTTCCTGTCTCACCTACATCTTTTCTAAGTCTGTGCGTACATAACCTCACCTCAAGCTGAGGAAGTATGTAGAAGATTGCCAGAAATAAATTTTAAGATAAGCTATGGTAGAAAGTGTTCAAAAAAATTGTGCTGTATTTTGTATCAAACATATCAAAATCCCACTTCATGCCCACAGAAATATACATTCTTCAAATGCTCTGTATGCTTACTTGCACTTTATGACCCTGCACCTCAGAGTTCAAGGGCATGAGTATAAGTAGATACAAGCCTATATATTTATGAATCCATCATGTGTCAACTTTTTTTTTTTTTTTCCCTTCTCTCTTTTTGTGAGGGATTGGGCAGGTCTAGAGAGGCAGATATTTGTAACAATGCCCTAAGGGTTAAATAATGATGTTGAGAGGGGGAAAAGTTAGGTCAACCTACATAGTTTTATATGGCCTTACTGACCAGTATGGAGCTGATCACCACAGCTAATGATTACACAGCGAAAAAAATTCCCCCCAGTGCTCCGTAAGTAAATAGAAAATGCTAACCTTAGCATATTCAAAGGAGCATTTTAGCATGCAGTCATTAAGTTATCTCTTGGTTATTTATTTCTTCTGCTTGTTATTAGCTGTGTGAAGAATATTATTCTAATTATGTCAGCCCAATCAGCAGTATTGCATGTCCAGGCTCATTTCCATTAGTTTGAGCTTTGTCTTTCACACTGTGATACTAATTCAATGAGACATCAAACATTTAAATCGACCCAGGATGCCGAGGTCAGGCAGTTTTGCCCTTCCACTCTATTAGCACTCGAGTGTAATTGTGTTTGTCACTCCCCGCATGACTAATAGTATCAGGGTGACTATCAGAGCACAAATGAGCAATGCACTAATATATTATTTTGTTCTATAATATCAATATGTGTTTATTCAGTGGTTGTGTTAGCCAAGTTGAAATGTTCGCTTTAATATAGTAACCATAAACTGTTCACTTAAACAGGGGCACTCACTCATACAATTACTTTACAGCAATAGAATTTTTACTTTGCAGCAATAGAATTTTGCTTAAGTGAGAAAAATGAAAAAAACTCACTCTCAAAATAAGCTTTCAGAGATGCAGCTTTGCAACCTCCATTTGGCCTAAAAGCATCAGTAAAATTATGCATAGTTCAAACGCAGAGCATATATAACAATTTGCAGTGTATAAATATAAATGTATTATGAGCTATATATAATCAGAGAGTGCATAAACCATTGAAGCAATTTAAAAGCAGTTTGCATCTTTAAGAACGATTGCTAAAAACTTTAAAGCACCAGGCCTTGCACTAGAATATTTGGATACCCGAGGAAAGGGAAACCAAGGGATTTCTTTTACATCACTGCTATGGTGCAACCCACTGTGGAATTTCAGCATGTGGCTGACTTGAAAGATGCAGGTAATCACCAGCTGATGCTGCTCATGTACTTAAAGCTACACATTTGCCTTAAACTCCTGAAAGGGAGACATGATTGATTACCTCAAAACTTACATAAACAGGGAAAAAGGAGGGGGAAGACCCCAAAACCATATAACCCCCCCCCCAAATTATTAATTCAGCAGATAAATATAAAATCTGAAAAATTCAGAAAAATCTAAATTCGTTCTCCTCAGAACAATAAGCCTCTGAGTATTTTAAATACTGCATCATTTCTTTAACAGATGGTTTCAGAATATCTAAAACTATCAATGTGCTTATCCATTTCCTTTCCTTGCTTATGTTTCAAAACAAGGTAAAATTTATTCTTTATACTTTCTAGGGCAGAACTTACACCACCTTCAGGGGACGCTAGCTATCACCTATAGCATCTGCACTTCTGCACTTTCATTCTCTAGTGCTGAGAAATGAACACCTTTTTGTGACAGTTTTAAAAATGCCAGTCAAAAATATTACTTCACACCAGTACTACAAAATTAGCTCATTCAGGGTTTGAGGGGGGAGCTTTTTTTTTAATTGAGCAAATACAACTTGCTTCTCAATAGCGTACAGTAGCTTTCAACATTTTTAACGCACTACATGAAAGTTTGAATTATTTTTTATGAAGTTTATCATCTTAAAATCACATCCATTAAAAAAACCCAAAACCACAAAACACACACAATTGGTCAACTCTGGGAGCCATCTGGCAAAATTTTGGGATGCTTTATTGACTGTCATTATGTATGTGCACCCCTGCCTTTAGGCAGGGTTTCAACATAAGACTTGAACGTATGCTACAGTTTACACTTACGTCTTGAAGTTTCACTGGCTCCAAGCAAGTATGTGAAAATTTTGGTAACTCAAAATTAAAAAAATGTTCTTTTGATTGATTAGAGAGAACATGCTAAAAGCTCCCAGATTTTAAGAGAGATTCTGAATATTAAGAGATTAATGACCTAATCATCAATGCCTCCTCCAGGAAAGTACAATGCGTTTACATGTACAGTTGCCTGTTTCACACATACATCTTTAACTGCAGATAAGGTTCTTCCCGTGGAAGTGTGTTCCAGATCATATTGGGAATTGTTTTAGAAAGCATTGTCCTGTGATATTAACTAGACTAAGTAACTTCTGAAATTTCAGATTGAATAAAACCCACTCAGCAAAATTCACTTCAGCATGACAAGTTGGAATAAACAAAGCAAACAAACAAACCCACCTGACCCAATCCTTTTCTTCCCAGCTGGTTTTGTACTTCTTACTTTTCTTCAGCAAGAAAAAAAAAAACCACAACAAACTACACCACAGGATTTTCTGACTGGGGACCAGAGTGCAGAGATTTAGAAATGGCTTCAAGTTACAGGAATGGTACCTCAGGTGAACTTCTAGATGTTTGCACATAACTGAGCATTAGCAATCTGCACCCTCTTCACCGTCTCAGCTTGTCATGAATCTGCAGCAGACCAAATTTGGCATCATGCCCAATCTAACTTATCTATCTTCTCCAAATCATAAACTTTCTAAACTAATGCTTCCCTGTGCAAAGATATTGGGAAGAGGATAAATCTTCAGCCTTAGCAGGCTGTTTTAATTCATTGAACCTGTGTGTATTAATTGAAAAAACGGTCCTTATAAATACAGATCAAAGAGACAAGTACATTTTAACAGGTTTTTATTGACCTTTCACTATCTGAGCATCCTCTCAAGAGAGCAAACACATCTAACTTCCCACCACATCACATTTTCTGTTTATTTCCATTTCCAAGGGAATTGGAAAGTGCATTTGTTAACTTTCCTGATTTACGCAGCACCCTTCCTGTTCCTTTACATCTTAGACAAAAATCGTATTTCTATTTAATCTTAATGAGTTGCTCAAACAACAACAACAACAAAAAAACAATCCCAAACCAGACAACACCACCTTTTGTGGGATACATAACAAATGGGACAACCACTTTCTAGTTTCCTTAAGAGTAGAACCCAAAGCATTGCCCACTCTGACACGGAGTCACAAAAAGTATCTTTGTATCTCACTGATCCCTGTGTGTTGATGATGTGGTATAAGCCACCAAGTGAAATTCACGAGATGTATTTGTCTAAAGTATGTTTATTTCTCTACCATACAGATGCAGCAAATGTTTGTGTTCCCTTCTATGCCCTTCCCAATTAGGGTATTATGTATTTCTAATGAGTAAAATTAGCTTTCCTTGCTTTGAGTTTAACTTCAAAGATTTTTATCTTTGTCTGTGACAAGCAATTGCTATATATGGTAGAGCTGGTGCATGCTTTTCTATCAAAATATTTATTTTGATTAAAAAACAAGGCAAGTGTGGGTGGCAGGAAAAAAATGCATTTTCTGCCCAACTCTAATTATATATGTATATACACACATATGTGAAGAGTAAATGTACTGTTTTGCATACTTTGTTTTTGCCTACCCATTCATGGTAATTAAACCCATGTGTATTATATTTATTCCCAGGAGTTCAACCCTCCCTTTTGACAAATCAAATGATTAAACATATTCTTTACTTCTAACAAGACTCTATGCAATGCTAAACTGCTGCCACTTAGTTGCAGGAGCTTTGCTTTTTGTTATACACACATTGCTTTTGTAAAAACAACCAAACGTCCATCTCTTTTTTTTTTTTTTTTTCCTTTCCCCCATTCACTGATGCTCTGGTAAGCAGCAGCTCTAAACAGACAGCATTCTGCTTCCTACAGAAAGCACATTACCCTTCATTCAGCTACGTAACTTCTATGTAGCACCAAACGTCCAGCTGATGGCTTTCGAGGAAGTTATACTAGCATTTTGAGGGTTACCCAGGCATCCCTAACTACACCCAAGTAAGGTTGAGAAGTAATTATCACATATGTAGTAAAATCATAGCACAAAAGAAACCATTGCCTCCTAGAGAAGGCCTCTCTGCAGATTGCATGCCATGGACAGCAGGCAGCATAGACAGAGGTTCCTGCCTAAGTAATACAAAGGAAGGTTAATGACAGTACTTCCTGCTCATGCCCCAGTATGTTTTTACTGATTTCAGTTCAATTTTCTGTAAGGTTTGTTACTAATTCTTTAACTTTCTGACAAAGGAATTATCTCAAGCAGCCATTTGACTAGCTAGGTCAGCTAGAATACTTGGATTCCAAGTCAGGGTGCTTCGGTAAACATATTCTGCAACTGAGTTGCACAAGTATTGCATGTTTGGAAACAAAAGCTTTTCAAGAAAGCCTGCTATCACTCTAGACATAAACAAAAAAAGTCTCAACAGCAATTTAAATGCCACTTCAAACTAAAACAATATGGCCCACTGGGATCAAGCTTATGAGCTGCTACTTGAGCTAACAATGCAGATACTGCGAACAAGGAATACAAATGCTAGGAGGAGTGCTATGGTACAACTCTTTTGTCCACCAAATTAAACGAGGAAATGTTTGCTCCCATCACAAATAATCAAAGCTAACATTGAAAGAAAACCTTGAGTTCCTTTGAAATTTCTTTATAAAGACTACAGTGGTTACAACTTAAAGTAAAAAAAAAATCTGTATATTCTTCCCGTTGATTTCTAAAACACTCTGTGTGTATGTGGAGGAAGTTCACATACTTTATAAACATTGTAAATTGGTGGACTATTTTGCTAGCCAAAGAATGAAAACATAGCTTCAGGCATTCATCCTGTAAGACCTTTCTTTCCAAGAACAGAACAAATGAGGGGCGCAGGGGAAGTTGGGTAGAACAGACAATTTAAGCATTCAGGTTCACTGTACTCCCTACTTTTATTGGGAAGAAGTGTCCATGTTCTCTTTCTTATGCTTCCTCTCAGTTCCACGCTGTGTCAAGGCCTGTGTATCTTTTATAACTTATTCATGACAAGTAAAAGATTGGCAGTTCAGCTGACCAAATAGTTCATAATAATAGAGCTGCAGTACTATACTTGCAGCTGTCCAAGCCCCAGCTGTTGAGCCTGCAACCCATCAGCATCCCATAGCAGGGTTGGGAGAGGTACTATACATGATCCATTCCCAAATTCCACCTGTTTTAGAGGAGGACATGTTTTAGATTTGGGGAAGATTACAGCTCATTTGAAGGATAAACATAGGTAAATGTTAGAGGAAAGCCAATGCAATGCAGACAAATCATTGGTGTTTTTAAAGTAGTAACATGGGAATTTAAAAGTCAGTAGTCTCAAATAATTTCCTTATTACAGTCTGCTGAAAATCTCCGAGTTTCAGATTCTTAACTAATAGTTTTCTCATTAGTTTCTAACGCAGATTAGATTGTATTACTATAAAATGCCACTTACTACAGCTTTGAAACTCAACTTGCATAAATTTATATATATATACATCTGTAAGATAGCATCGATTTACCTCCTTGAAGTGAAACGCACAGGTGTGACACTTCAAAAGGATTTGCTTTTATTTACCAGACAAAATTACAGACACATCACATTTGCAGTAGTGGCCCTGATTCCACTTTATGTGAGATATGTTGTCCCTTTGTTTGCTGCTGACAAGCGTAAAGAGCCACTTTCACTGCAGATAATAATGGTTAATTTATCACACAGAGCAGTGGCTGACCTCTGTGCGTCCCTGGCCCTCCATCACCTTCACACCTGCTCAAGCTAATTGTTAGAGCCAAGTGTAAATGAAAATCAACTGGGCTAATAATGAATGGAGGCCATTACTCGCAACAGCACGTTGCTTTACAGAGGTTTATCAAGCTACGATATAACTAGTCCCTTAGTCAAAGCTCCCTGTTTATAAATGAGGCTAAGGCAAACTCTTCAAGCCAGGAAAGAAAACCAGACAGTAAGGCAAAACACCTACATTTGGCATTGTTTTTATAGATCCTTAGCACAGTAAATAATACATCAACATTAGACAATGCAAGCCAGAAATCCCAGTTCATAAAGCTAGAATAGTATTTTTAAAATTCTGGAGCAGTGGAAAGAATTTACTCTTTACCCATTTAACATGATACTAGTCTCCCAAGATTCATGGGTACAAGTATACTAGTTAATGAACAGGCAAACATAGGTGAAAACCTAATGCGTAGTCCCTCATAAATCATACCAGAGACATTCCTTGTAAAAATCACAAGACAACCTAACATTTAAAAAACTAAAACTTCAAGGAACATTACCTTGCATGTACTCTTGCTCCAGATTGCTCAAAACTAAACCTAAAACTCCAAGTAACTTGCTATCATTTAGCAAATCCAAGCTCCTACATTTATACCCATTTATCTTCAGATAATAAGAAAAGAAATTATGAAAGTATCCAACCACTTGCTCTCATAAAAAAAAATATTGTAAAATTTAGGGGGGAGGTTGTCTGTAACTTCAAAATTGAGAATATAGAGTATATAAATAATTATGTAAGAGCTACTAAAGCCTATTTAAGATCCCACGTCTGTAATTGTTTTCTCATAAAAAAAAATCGCCAGGCCATCAGTGGGTTTTATGTCTCTCCTCCAACCCCACCAAGAGAAAAAAAGACAATAGTTATATTCAGAATCACTCAACAGATAAACAGACAGCTTGATAAAGATTAAAAAAACCCCAAACCGAACAAAATTCCACTTCCAGATTCTCACCCATGTTCAGACTTTTTCAAGCAAAAACTCAGGACCTACAGAATGTGAACACTGTGTAACAAGCTTTAAACACATCTAAGCCGGGTCCTGCTGCCTTCAGTGATTTACCAGAAGAAAAGCAAATACCTATCTTTTTGTAAGACTCTCATTACTCCTCTGTACACAACACCACAATTCTGATTTTTACTCATTCAAAAAGGAAAAAAGACTATGTATTAAAATTATCCATAATCTGGTAAAATACTTGTATTTACTTAACTGAATCATTTTTATTAAAAGCAAATGTATACTAGTTGTTCCCACAGAGTATCATAAAAGCAGAGCTACTGATCAATTCAAAAGCACTTTCCCATCAGAAGTTAATAAAGAGAATGAAAACATGCATAATACTTTCCACCATGTACAGTGCATTAAGAATGTACTAGATGCCTTCAAATTAGTAAAATAAAGTGCTTTCTTGCATAAATCTGCAGGACAGAATCCAACATCAATAAAAATAAATAAAGGATCTGCAAAGAGTTACTGAACATCAGATTGCCTGTGGCAGGGCAAAGGCTAAAGAAAAATGGAAATAACAACTTGGAAGTGTGACATTTGGATTTCAGACAGTATTTTAAAAAAACACCAAGGTCAGTAATACTGTTGAAATTGCAGGCACACCGTTCACACAGCTATCCAAATTAATTTAGGAAATTTGCTTGACTTCCAGTTTTGCTACCTATTATATTTTCTCTTGGTTTTATGTTCTCATCAACACAAAGCCAGCATAGAACTGTGTTATATGAGTTTGGCTCTGTATTGCATTGCAAGACAAGGGTAAAAGAGAAAATTCATCCAGACTAACTTGTACACAGTCATAGCATATACAGTTTGAACAGAGTTCACAGGATCTCATCACACTTAACATCTCAATGACAAGCAAAACAAAAGCCCAAACTGATGTTCCATTTTCCTTCATGGGAAAACACTTTTCAACACGTGCCAAGGGTCTTATGAAAGAAAATATAATTAATTTTGCACTCCACGTGGTCAGACTTGTTTAATGCCACTTACAACATTGTATACTACACTAACGGGTGCTAGCTATTCCAGTGCTTAGGGTCCAAAAATCTTATTTGACATGAAGGTACGGGGTGCAATAATTTAATGGAGCTGTACCCATTTACCCCAGAATGTGTGTGTTTATGAATAAGTAGTGAGCTATCTTCAGTCATTTCCAAGAGTACAGTTAAAGACTAAAGAAATACAAGCACATGGAACTGTTGCTGATTTCCAGTGAAGGTTCTATGCCATTTCATATTACTTTTAGGTCACAGAGATTTGCAGAGCTGCCCTACCTGTTTCCCATGTCACAGAAAAAGGTAACTACTTGTTAGAATAAGCGATAACAGATTGCTACCCAGGCTACTCAATAACTATTCTCTAGCAATTGTTCTTTTCCAGACTACTTAGGCACCCCATTCCTTTCCCATATGTTGTCAGTTTGCACAAGCTCTCACTGTAATAGCTAATAGACTTTTTCTATAATTTAGTTTCAACTCAGTATTCTTTGTTCTGTTTTAGCTGCCAATTGAAAAAAATTGCTATAAAAAATGTTGAAGGAAGAAAAAAATTCTACACAAAGTGGCCAACAAACTTTACCCCAAGAAAGGTATACATTAATGCCCCATCATTGCTGTGACCAGGCTTAAGGATTTTCCCCATATGCAGAAAGCATTGAATCAGGATACAAAGGAAAGTCACTCATGTCCAAGTAAAGGGCACGCATACTCTTTTCCAATATGTAGATCCCAAAACATTTTTTCAGAGTAAGAACAGATCCTTATAAAGAGGATTCAAGCTTCCTCATGACAGACTTGATTCTCTTGGTTACCTTTTGAGCCTAATTAGAGGTAAATCCATAGACTCCAACAAGCCTATAAATCACATGCTGCAAAATAGGAACTTCAGTTCAACACCATTTTCTCTGTAACTGTTACACTAACTGACAGCGTATTTGTCTAGGAGGCAGTGTACCTTCTACCCATCCCCTCCTGCCCCGCAAGATACATATACTGCTATCTGAAAGGGCATTCTGATTAAGAATATGATGCCATATCAGCATCTATATCCCCTCTCACCTCCTCCCTAGCTCATCTGAAAAACACTGTCTTTTCTTAGCATTCTCTACCTTTTCTGCTCATGCTCTGGCAGCAATGCTGAGAATGGAGGAAAATTCTCAGTTCATCTATGGCAGCAATTTTTCAGACATTTTTCCAGGAAGACACCGTGGCCAGATGAGGATCTGTGAGTAGAATGGAAAACTGTCTTCTGTGCAGGTGCCCAGGGCTCTTCAAATACTACAGCAAGCATTCCAGCTGTCCATGATTTAAGTAAGGAAAATACATGGGCCAGGATGAAGAACTCTGATAAAGCAATTACTATGCTCATACTAGCACACATTTTGTATTATAGTCCAAGAGCAAGATCATTCTGAATATATGATCTAATTGTATTTTTAACTTTTATACCCATTAAAACTTCAAAGTATTTTATGAACAGAAAATCTACGCTACATGTCCCATGAAGCTGTGCTAACCTTTTGGAGAACTAATGATCCCACTAAACAGAATTTTCCCTCTCAGTAATATTTAATACAGTAGAGGGCTTGATTGTGATAGCAAAAACAAGTTTTAGTTTCCTAGAAGAGGAAAAACACTCAAAAAGTCCAGGCTTGAACAACTGTTTTTCTACTCAAGTGAATTAAAAAGATAGAGAATAAAGCTTAGAGCAAAGTTCTATTTAAATAGTGTTGCGTACTTCCATATTAGTAAAAAAATGTATACTCGCAAGAGGGAAGCAAAACAGTCATTTAGATTATATAGCCCATAGAGAGAGAGAGTGCAATTCATTAATGGTAGGGGTATTCAGTACATCCAGTTAAGGAAAGCAGCCAAAAAGAGTTGATGCAATCAGTATACTCTATCCATCTATTAGGCATACAACATTTAAGAAAATTTACAAGCACCAACATTAACTAGTGTTACCAGCCTTTACAATTTGTACAATGAGCTCAGCCTTCAACAGACAGAATAATTATGCTAATAGAAGAAAAACTTTCCAAAAAAACCCCAGCCAAATCTAAGAGACCTGTCAATGCCAGTGTCATCAGTGGAGTGATAACTAGTAAAGAGCGGATATCAAAGGCTGTCTTTTTCTTCCCCTCCATGCTCTGTTCTGTTTGAGCCCATGGTGGTCACAGCTCCTTTAACAATATTTATAATGAAGGAACAACGTTGGAGATGTCAACCCTGATTATTCATAAAGGCTCCTCCTGCCCAGCTCTCCCCTTAGGCTAACTGTAAAAGTACCTG
Source organism: Ibycter americanus (assembly GCA_035590275.1). Classification (NCBI taxonomy): domain Eukaryota; kingdom Metazoa; phylum Chordata; class Aves; order Falconiformes; family Falconidae; genus Ibycter; species Ibycter americanus. The sequence goes on from JAVJGI010000063.1 coordinate 21,337,581, forward strand.
ATTCCCAATTCTCAAACACAAAAGCGCACAAAGCTTGAAAGCTGAGCTGACTAATAAAGTTTGCATATCCCTAAGAACAAGAGCACACAATGAAGAAGAAAAGGAATGGCAAGATTAAACAAAAACAGTAAGCTTGGATGGGAAATAATAAAAATTTAAAGAGGCAAGAACTTAGATCCCCCCCCATACTCCTGTTCATTTACATTTCAGCATGTCCTAAGAAGCATCTGTTTCATCTCCTGAGTGCTGCATCAAGGTATAATATACACCACAAAACTTAAATCACATTTTGGAGCTGGAATGATGAGAGGTTGTGAGCCATATAACTTCTAGGTCATTGAACTTCAATTCAAGAGGAATCTAGAACAAGGGATAAGACTGACCTTGCAAACAGTTCTGGGTTACTGTTTCACTTTGGGCCTTTATTGGTACTTAAAACACATATAAATGTGGGAAACGCATTCAAACAGGAAACTGGTCTTACAATAGGACCTTGAGTTAGATTTGCCTGCAGTAGAGCTTCGATGCATCTGTGAGCACTTGACAAACAACAGGGGTTTGGAACTAAACTGTCACAGATTTTTGTTAAACACACAGGGGACTAAAAGAAAACAAGGCTTTCTTTGTCCCTCTGTTCTGCCTTGCTTACATTATGACTGACTGCTGGAAAGGGTAGGAGTCATCTGTGCAGGACAAGCAAGGGGGCAGGAAGGAAAATGAGAGGAAGGGGTTCATGCTAGTCCAGCCAGCCAGCTAGCTGCAGAAAGATAAGCCTCTTCGCTGGTTCTTTCTTGAGGCTGACTAACACTTGAGGCCTTGCCTCAAATATTGAGAGCCCTGTCTAGTCAAAAGAGATACAGGACTCTTACAAGCTACCACCTCCTGAGAAGAATCTTCAAGCTGTTTGACTGCACACAGCAAGTTGCTTAAGGCAGGAAGCAATAATAACAAATACTGTGTCTCAGGAAAGCTACAGGGGCATTTTGAGGCAGGAATAACACAGTACAGAATCATCCAATACAGAGTCTAAGCAAGACGCTGGGATGAACTTTCTCAATGGAGGAACTGACATGAGATCCTCTCTCCAGCGTTCCCTTGCTGGTATTTACTTCCATGACAGAATGGTTCCAGGGTTCAGACCTCATAAGCTGCCAACAGGCATGCATCAGAACCGCTGACAGACTCAGCTGCGTAGCAGAGCTACAAGTCATCAACACCTGAGATGACGTGTCCCTTGAAAGTGAGTCCAGTGGACTACACTTGTCCAGTCTCTCTATCTGCAACTGCTATGGGAACTGTACTTGTAAGTAATGAATGAGAACAAAATCTATTTTATTCCATCTTGAATAAAAATGGACTTTCCATCACCTTACTTTCATAGACTGGAATAGTCATGGATACTGGGAACAAACTATTTTTATATTAGCAGGATAACACTTTCAAGAGACCTCCAAAACTGTATTTAAAGTGTGAACAAAATTGAAACAATGAAGCAGAAGGAAAAATATATTAAGCAGTAACATTTTAAAAACAACTGTTACAGTGGCAAATCCACTACTCCACTAGCATGGTTTTTTGTTTGTTTTATTTTTACTGCAAGTGCACAAGACAGCCCTTTACAAAGCTGTGACAGACCTAGCATAGCTAGTTCAGCATACAAGGTAATCAAAATCTTACACAAAAGACAACACGGACACAACTGATCCATGTATTTCCCTCAGAGCATTGAAGACCTGTTACTCCACTCAGTAAGACAGGCTATACTTACAATCTAGAGTAACTGATCTATGTCCAGACATGTCATCCCAGTGGGTGTGGCAGAATATACAAGTTATCACCAACCAGTTTAATATATTGCTGAGAAAAGCATCTGAACTTTATAAATCGATAAACCAGGTAGCAGTGACAAATTAAGCAGAGTTAAAACTCGTAGTAATTGTGTAGGCTCTCTATATAATACTAGACAGACTGAAAAAACATTTTTCATTAATAAATTTACATTATCCATAACAACTTGTGTAGACTGGAACAGTCTTTCTGGAAAGTCTGAAATAGTCCTTCTTAACAGTGGCAAGAAAGGACCCACTTTCTTAGTGCAACTGCAGACACTTTTTGTGTCAGACTCCTCTGTGCTATGAATGGAAATGGGCAAGGCCTATCTCAACTGATTTTACCAACACACGTGTGTACCCTTGTGTGTCTTTTGCTGGACGGAGAAAAGTTGGGTAACATTTCAGACTACTTCAGCCTAGACTAGGTTTTCTGTCACCCTTATAGCTCAGGCTATCCCACCTCAGATGACAGGAAAGTCATAGTATTCTCTCTGGGACTCAGCAGTTTTGCCTTTACACCAGTGTTGCACTGCTTTGATTTACCGTATATTACACAACGCAAAGGATGCTACTGCGGGTGGTTTACCCACAGAGGGCATATCCTTTATTGGAGTATGTAAGCCAGCATTGCAGAAAGGTCAAACAGAACCTTCCTTTGAAATCTGCTTCACTTAATTCATAGTTTACAAATGTGTCAGAAACAAACTGACTTTGCCTCCAATATAGTCTTGAAAGATTTGTGCTTTTGAAGTGTTACAGCTACCTAATTTCAGCCTTTCAAATTCTCCCTGTTGACTCCCCTAACAGTGGAAGATAAAAACTAGCAACTCATTTTCAATTAGACACTTTTTCTATCACAACCATGCTAACCTGATCTAAACAACAGATGACTGCAGGAACAACTTAAACACTGAGAACATAGAGCTTAGAAACTGGTAAAGCATCTCAGTTATACACCTTTCAAGTGAAAATGTTTCTATTCAAGGACCAAAATGACCCATTTCAAAATTACCCAGTTGTTGTATCTTTTCAACAATTTTTCTTGAATTACAAGGGTCTGACATACCTAGTTCCTGCAGGAGTTATGGACCTGCGTCTAGCTAGCTCAACAGCTATGTCATTACTCTGTGACGTGCATGTATTTACAATGTCACTGTCCTCCAGAAGAGTTACCTCTGCTCAATTTTATTCACTTATCTTTGTCATTTGGAAACATAACAGGACACATTCATCTCAACTGCCACCCTGACGACCTCAGTGTAATCCTACCAGGAACATGTTGTTTAGCCCAGTACTTGTGATACATATCTCACATCTCTAGCAAGAGGGCAGTGCATGGAGTGATGAGGGAGATGAGGAACAATACCTGACTCAGCTCACTAGCCATGAGGGCATGGCCTTTTTACTAATTAGCATGATTTCAAAAATAATTGGCCTTCTTGACTACGCCACAGTGTATCAGATGAAGTTGAGCGTGAGGAAAGAAGCACAGTAAACTCATTACTGTTTACTCATTCACTACCAAATTGTTAAAAGAGGTCATTTAAAAGGTCAAGAATGATACTACACTACATGAGAGCTTTAATCTGAACATATAAGAATAGGCAGCAACCTAATTATGAAACCAGGATTAATAGGGAGATGGTACAGAACAAGAAGATAAGCACAATACAGTCAGAGAGAAGTAATTAACCAATATAGTCATATATCTTGGAACAAGTCAGCCTTACCATTCTAGCCATTGTAGTATACTGCACATGAATTTTACAGTGTACCTCACTAGTCCACTACCCATTCACCAGACTGCTGCTTGAATCTATTCACTGTTTTAAGTCTCTGCAGCCTAGACAGAGATAAGAACACTAAAAAACCCCTCTTCTCATGTTCTGAGACACCCTACTGTAGTGCAGTATGAGCTTGCAGGCCAGCTCTTCTGACTTGAATCTTTAGGCTCCCTCCATAACTCACAATGGCCCTTCACAAAAACCTCACTCATGAATTTTTGGTTTACAAATGAGCTTTTCAGGAGACTCCTAGTAGATACAAGCACCTCATCCTTGGTCAAGTTTTATACGTATGGAATAATAAATCTTTAGAAAAAATAATTACCCGGAAGTGACTCTTTACCCTAGATTGCCTTTCCCTAGGAGGATTCACAAGCCCAACTTCCATTTATGAAATAGAGTTACAAATCTCTTGCCCATTTACAACTTTCCGCTGCTTTTACCAGGATGGTCCTTAATAAGCACTAGCCAGTGAAAGCAAGAACTGCCTTTGTTGAATAGGAGTCAGCTGCTTTTCCAGATGGTTTTGTATTTGAATAGATCGCCATTCCTATTTGATGGTTTTTCAGTGTTAAGAGTCACACCCATCCCAGCTGCTTAGTCTCTGCTCTCTGTAAAGCTTTAAGACAGAAATGTCCATACACTCAAAAGAGTCGGTGGCTCGCTGAAGGCACACATGGGAAGTTCATGCACCCTAGGAAGTCCTTCTGGGATCTTCAGTCTGTCTTTTCAGAGAAGTTCTAGAGCTTGTGAACCAAACTCATGTGCAACTTACAGCTTTATTCACTACATTTGACAACACATCTAGTAGGACAACAAATTTAAAGTAATACTATCACCATGACCTTGTACTGAAATATTTCCATAAACAAATCTTGTTCAATCTCTCTTCTTGGTACATAGCTTTCCCTGTAAAAACACTATGCCTTAAAGAAACAGGGGATGGGGAAGGAAGGAAGAATCATGTAAGCAAACTTCCCCAACACCACCACCACAAAAACCATTTAACCTTTCTCCTCATGAGCTCCTTGCCCCAGCTGTCAGGAGTTATTACCTGCCTTTGACATTCCAGCAAAGCAGTCACATTTTTGCAAGAGTGCCCATGAATCATCACACTGGACTTCGCCATTCTACCAAGAAAGAAGCACTTCTTTGCATCTGACTACCTAGAACCTTTAATCAGACTCTCACTAGAAGCTAAGGACAGGACAAGAAACTTACGGCAAGTTTCAGTGGGGAAATGAAGTAACTTTTTAAAAATAATTAATTTCCTGGCAAGTCAGTGTTGGTAAACGTAACTTTATAGCATCTGCAGAAAAACATGCAGACATATGTGACTGGAGGAGCCAGCTCTCCATTTCCTAAACCACACATTTAATTTAGATTTAATAAGACAGTAATTGCACATTAAGTAGTCATTGATTACCTAAAATATATTTATTAAGAAATAACAGCTATGTAACTCATCTCTGTTAGATACTCACATATCTATTACAAAGCTGTTAAACAGAATCTCAAAAATTAGCATTCGGCTAACATAAAATACACATGCTATTTAATCAAAGTGAAATACATGTTGAAGACAACTGAAGTTCCTGTCTGCTTGCCTCAATTTTTCTGAGCAAGGCTGTTCTCCCTGTGTCTGAAGTCACAGCAGCAAACCTTTGAATAGCAATCTTTTTCTTTAAAAGATTCAAGAAATTTTTAAGAATTTTCAAGAAGAAATCTCAAGTCTTTCAAGAAATCATTCTTAGAGCCTCATTTTCTCAGCAACCGCACATCACCTTTCACAGCTCTGCTGCTCCTGACTGGGGCACAGAGGAGGGCTCTTTCTGCCATATACTCTATCCTTCAGCACAGACAGGCTCCCAGGCAATTGGTTTCCATAGGCAGCAGGGCTGTGCTCCTGTTGCTATTCTTGGGATTGCTTGATTCTATTATTTAATATAAGGATACTCTGAAACTCTAAGAAGGAGTCAGCAAGCGGAAAAGTGGCTGTGGAGTTGATAGCAGCTGAGTTAAGGTTCTCAGAACAGTAACTTGCGATATAAAAGGAATTTGTGTATTACATCCTTATTTATGCATCAGTGAGGAATGTACCTGCCTCTGCTGAACAAGTACACACCAAAGACATGAGCAGAAAGGGAGGTGGCGTTCAATGAAGTAAGGAAAATTGCAGTCCCTAGGGATAAATTTTATAGAACTAAAAATAACACTCCAGCCACATCTGGCTTGGATCAAAGACAACAGACTTCTGACAAAAAGTTAGCAGGAGTCTGGCGAAAGACACCAAAACAAGAGCCAAAAGGAAGAGGCTGTGAAAATGGGAGTGTATGGACCCTGGTGACAAGGTCTCTACACAGATAGGAAATACTGAACTAACACACATACGAAAAGGAAACTTCTCTCTGAACGTTTTCTTTAAGCCCAGAGAATTGCTTTTTGGGTACAAAAGAGCTACTGGAATGAAATGAGGTACATTCTGTCCAGTGGGCACTCCCTGGAATCACATCTGAAGCACCTATGTAGGGCAGCATAATGAAACTTTATTTCTGCTGCTCACAATTCATCAATTTTCTGGGTAAGTCCAAAACTCCTACAGACTCGCTGGCCTCCTGCTGCAGCAATTAATTCACTTTTCCTACTAAGCTATTAATTAATTTTAAAAAGCCCTTCTTGTTGACCAATGCATATACATCATTAACATCAGAGAACTCTTTTATTGCATTATTGTTTATTAAAACACAAACTCAGAAAAAAGAAATTGGAAAGAGTGAAGGTTATAAAGCAAAAAATCAGAGATGGGTCTGGAACATAGGCATACTCACTCATGGAAATTCTGTTTGAAGCTTCACTGTCTGTTTTATTATGGATTCCATAGGCAGCTTCTAATTTAGTGCAGCTGTTAACACTCCTGCTACATCAAAAATTCCCTCTGCTGAACTTTTGTAGAGGTTTTTGTGTTAGACAAGCACCAGTCCTTTCCAACTTCAGTTTCCTAATTACGGTATTGCAGTTCTCATTTGTACTGTAAACCTGATCAGATTTAAAAAAAAACCCACACAACCACCTAGTAATTTACAACTGTTGGTAGTACTGTTTTTACTCGGTATTGCATCTACCCAGTGATACATAAAAGGTGCGCAATAGCTGGTCAGTAACCAGCTTAGCAAATTGTTTCTAGCTATATTGCTGTGAAAAGTGCATTATAGCACCTTCTGTGACAAACCACCATGTAAAAGCTTTGATCGTCAATTGCTATTCAAAGCCTTAATACTCATTTCTTTTAACTACATACTTTCAGAAAATTAAGACAAACAATACCTCAATTACCAACAAATGAAGGGTAAAAACCTACAAGAAGGATTAACCCACTAATTGAACATTTAAAGCTTTAAATAGCAAACGAACTCTAAATGACTAATAAAAGGTTGCCATTGATAAAACATCTCTGATAAACAAGATAGATTTGTTTTTCTTCTAATATGTTTACAATAGGCACCTTTCCTTCCAACAACATCCACAGAAGTGTTTCCCTTTTCTTCATCATATCGAGTTTATTGTAGACAACACAATTCATACCTTTTTCCAGTAACAGTTGTTCAGGGCCCCTCTGAAGCATTTGTTCTGCAAAGTGACATATTGTGACAAATCCAATGATAATGGGGAATGTGGGAAATCTGACAGAAATACTTTACTCCTTGTTTCCACTAATGAGAATAAAACAGTAAGAGAGACACCTATCAAAAAATTGCAGTAAGCAATTTATTTGGTTGAAACACAAGCAGTGCTTTTTCTTTTCCTGCTCCCTTTCTCTTACTTTGCTTAGAGCAGGCTTTTCATTTTTTTTCTTCATTTTGCTTTATATTGTCAACCAAGAACAGAGTTCCTGAGGAGACAAACAGGGGGTAAAGAAGACAAATCTGTCTCCTTTGTGTGAGAGCTGTAGGCCAGAGTTATCAACTCCTCTGCTATTCAAGACAGATTTGCATATCCAAGGCCACCCGAGGCAGAGAAGGCATTTGGAGTCTGATTTTTTTTTTCCACAAGAACACATCAGGGAGTGAGCAAAATCAGGAAACTCTGAAAAAGATCCAAGTAACTAACCAAAAAAAAAAAAAAAATCAGAAAACTTTGTGGAGGGGAAAAAACTCCCATTCAAGAATTTCTTTCCTGAAAAAAAAGACATTTTATACATAATGAAATTTCTAAATATCCTTATTAAGGAAACTTCATGGACAGCAACTTGGCACAAGAACTTCAGATTGGCATCCATGCTGTTTCTGTGTATATCTTAATACAACACCACTACTCTGCACACAGGAATCAAGGACGACGGAGTAGCCAGCCTGCAAGCCTGCAGGGTGAGTTAGTTTCCCAGCAGTCTTGTACCTTAACTACAGTTTGGTGATAGGAAAAAAAAAGTAAATATCCAAAACCACAGATATAAAGCCACTGTGGTGGCTACGTACTACATTATGTATTGACTCTACCATTAATACCTACTATTTGGACATACTGGAGAAATTATACTGGTAGAGGGTAAGACTCCAGTACAGTCAATCTCTAATCACAATGCATGTCTTCCTACAGATATAATATTGGAATTAATGGATCACATAATGTCAACATAGTGACTACAGAAATTACTTTTAGAAATGCTCTCAGAAAAATCACAATTAATACAAATATATTTAAGTTAAAGTTAACCCTTTATTGAGAATATGTATGTGACATACATGATGCTATGGAGACATTGTATACATTCAGTACTTCTATCAACTAATAAGAATTACCAGCTAATTAGCTGTTAATCTGCCATATAACCCATTTTTACACACACACTTGCTTTAATCTAATACAGAGCTACTTTTGGACTTGATTTTGCCATACTTCCTCACAAAAGCAATTTTTAATGCAAAAAGCTGTCACTAATAATGGTATAGGAGTACTCCGGTAAATCAAGGCGCTATTAAACCTGAATAAAGATAGCAGAATTTCATTCCATAATACACAGCTCAAAGACCCTAAGGTCCTGATTCTTGTCCAGTACCCATACTGAATAGCTCTTAGAAAAATATTCCTGACTTCAACAGAAGATAATGTGTACCATAATTGGTTCTTGACCTAATGAATAGTATCAATAACTATCTTAGCTAGACCTGAAACACTACTCAACTGCCCAACGACAAACAAAAAATCTCTCATAACGTACCAGGAGGCAGCATGCTACAGAACAGTACTTAGTAAAAAGTAATATACAAAGCCAAAATTTGTTTCAGCAATTGAAAATCAAAGTCCTGAGACTAAAACATTTAACCTGTCATTTGTTTGGTTTAAAAAGAATGGTTGCGGATGTAACCAATTTTCCTGATGCATCAGTAGCATCAGAAATTAAACACTTCATAGAAACCATTAGAACTGACCTAATCGTATCCATATTGTACATTACAGAGTTCATATTCCATTTATTTATTTATTTATTTGTTTATACATATTTTCCAAAGAAAGTGAGGAATTTAGATTTGCTGAAGTGGGATCCGAATTTAGTATTTTTACCCATGCTGTCAACATCTCTCATGGATTTAGAAATTCAGCAATTCAAGTGCAGGTTTCATGAGTGTTGACCAGTACCTGACATCTAGAGCACATAGCCACTTGCACCATATTGCTGTGCTCAGCTGCAAACACTGCATGCATAACAAAATCACAGTACTAGTCACACTGGCAAGGGCTTCCACATTTCAGCTAAATGGTACTAGACAGGTACAAAATCCATTTCAAAAAACTGTTTCAAATGAGTTGTTAATGCCTGTTGCTACATCTGAAGGAGAATACTGCACTTTCAAAATACTTACATCAAGTTGGAAAAATAAGCTTCTAGAGGCCAAATACACTTTGTTTCCTAATATATACAAGACTTTTAAGTATAAAGAGTGTGCTAATATCTAGACAATAAGAACAGTTATGCTTTTAGTTCTAGTCTTTTGGTTCAACCCAATGAGCCAGTGTGCCCTGATTTTTCCAGTTCTAGAGGATATGCAAGCCATTTTCCTTGTGCTTTCTCTGTACACAATTATTTTTCAGACGTAAATAGGCATAAATAATGCACACAGAGAATCTGAAGCAATTATGCCCAGCTCTCACCCCCTTCAGGAACTACCCCAAATTAAAAGTATCACACTAAACAGTCTCTGCATTTGATACACTAGATTTTACTTCAGTATGTAATTTACCATACATTGCTACCTCTCTGGAACATTCTAACAGAATATGAGCTTTATTTTAATATATAACCTTTGCACACAGGTAGCGATCCCAAATTTTCAGCGCTAGATTTTAACAACAACAAAATAAACAGATTCAAATTAAAGGCCATGGTATAACTGCAGCAAACTAGGACTAAATTATCAAATATGAAAACAGAGGTTTCTGTGGTGAAAAACAAGATCTGTTGAAGAACAAGGCATGCACTACAATTCAAAAGTTAGAGGAATAGAGTCATGCAACCCAATCCCCCAACCATTTTGATTTTTTTTTAATTTATTTTTTTTAATACATTTGTTTCTTTTTCTCTGCATTTTGGATTTTGAGGTTTAATAAAAGTATGAGGCCACATTTTTCAAGTATTTCACTACAACAGGAGTTCTGGAGGAGTATATTAAAAATACGCCAAACAGAACCAAACCAAACCCGTAAGAGCCACTCAAAATCACTGATCCACACAGGACAGAAGTTGAAGAAAAGAAAGAAAACCACAACCAAATACTCAGAGATCCATTGAAACAAAAGTCATAGGTATTCACAGTCTGGCACAACATTTCCATGCCTTCCTATATGCAGAGAATTATTAGTACAGCCACAAATACTAATGTCAACATAAGATGGGAATTTTGCTGTGTGATACATTGGCTGGTAGCAAGTAAAGCAGCAGAGCCACCTTCTCTGACCTTTCCATCACCTGTTGTCACAAAGAGTTAAAGGCTAGCAGACGCATATATGCAAGAGGATGAGAAACCCAGCAGAACAGCGTAGAAACTTTGACCAGCTCAAGCTTTTCTTATACACCTACAGATTTCTTCTCATAATGGCATTTCTCACATGGTACATTACCTATTAATACAGTACTAAAATTAACCTGTTCTTAGAAGCTCCACAGAATCGGTGTGGCTGAAGTGAGATTTCTCCCTGGGTGCCCAGACTGGATTCCCCTAATCTATTTCCTGTCTTCAGGTTAGCAGTTGCTAGAAATGCAGTACACAGCCTGTAGCTCCTACAACTAGTTGGAGGGCAAGGTAGAAATTAAAATCTAGCAAGGTCACTATTTTGCAATCCTACAATGCATTCAAGAGCAGCAAAACTAAAATTCATATAATTATCATAACTGTTTTTTAAACCTATGAAATTACTTCAAAGTATCTTCTAGGGCACCCAAGAAAGGTCTAAGCTCTGTTCTTACTCCATCCATTTCAAAAGTATTATGATTCTCCAAGTATTAAAAGGCTTATTTCAAATGGCAGACAAAAAAATTCGGCAGTGAATCTTAAACAATAACACTCAAGTCTCACATTAGGCTGTTCTGTAGGAAAAAGATAAGCAACATATAACATGTATATGTTGCTCCACAACTTCTTAGCATTCGTTTAGGATAAAGAATAGATCCTAGTGCCAAGATGGTAAAATTGCACAAGTGCCACAAGCTATACCCTTGAAAGTACACTGTCACGAAACAGACAATATTTACAGGCAATTTTGCTCAGTTGCAAGTAACCCAGTCTTGCTATAAATTAAAACAAACCAGAGTTTATAGGTGTAATAATGAGATCTCACCGGTTTTCTTTCCATTTGCTGTGGTTAACTTTCAGAACAGCTGATTCTATAGCCCAGACCTTTAACAGTGGATTGCTTCCTTTCAAAGAAATCTGAGCTAGAGAAGAAGCTGCAGGAGAAGACAGGTCCTGAAAGACTGTGTATAGGCAATATCTGCCTTGGTTCTCTACAGGTGTCACCGTTTCAGCTTTTCCAGCCAGTCCTCCAAGGAAGAGAACAACAATTATTTCAGCCTTCTTGGGTAGGGGCAACCTGCAGTGATTAAGGCAATCAGTAGTTTAGCAACTACAGAAACTATGCAAAACAATCAGCCATAAAATTTAACTCTTCTTTGAAAACGGGGCTGCTGAGAACCATTGTAGTCAGTTATATGTCTTAGGGTACACCTTCGGAAATAGTAATTCTTTTTTTCAGAGCCTTTATGAAAATGGAACTACAGCTTCTTAGTCATTAAAGATCCTTTTGAAAAAGTTGCTAGAAAGCGACACTTAACTACATTAGCTACAAAAGAGCATACACAATAGACAAGGTTAAGTCTTACAAAAACTCTCTTTTCAGGCTGATCTCAGTCAATTCTTGCCCCTATGTTTTCAATACTGAATAGATTTCTTCCATGCAGCTTGTAATTGCTAGGATTGGTCAATTCTCTTACACCTTTTAAATATCAGCTCCTAAACTAAATATCACCCTCCTCAATGAAAGCAAGTCAAATAATTGGTCACGCTGTTACACCATAAGGGACATTTTTTCAGCTAATGTAAATCAATATGCTCTGTAGTCACACAGATTTACACCCATCCCGGATTAGGTATAATAATTTGTTTGCTATAATGCTCCTTTTTTTGTTAAGTGCTCTTAAAAGCATTACCTCACCTAGACCTGCAAGCAAGAAGTTGGATAGAAAACTGACATGAGAACTGAAGGTTCTAAGATTCTGTCCAAAAATATCTTGTTAAAGAATTGGTGAAGTGATACCATTTCCACTTCCATATGCCCCTTTAGTATATAAAAATGCAAGAACTTTATCACTGTTTAATACAGTTTGAAAAGATAATTACAAGTATTATTTTTGAGCTAATGCAAATACACAGTCTCCCTGTTTCTTACTGCCCCCAATATATTTTTACAAGCATTTGCTCAACAGCTGAATGTAGAATTGGGAGAGCTTGAGGAGAATTTGAAAACATATGTGAAATCGAAGTAATTCAGTTGTAAAGTTACTTTAAATATTCAAACATTCGAAGACAGTAACAGCAGCAGAAAATTAACTTTTTTAAAATTCATGTCTTTTCTAAGCTCAAATGGATTAGCAGCAGATTTGAGATAATTAATTATAATTACAAGTTTCCTAGGGAAACATGGCATAATAGACTCATTAACTGAAATGGTACATTTGTTCTGCGTTTGATTCTCAGATCATTTTAACACAGTGCAACACCTGTTAAAAGTTTTTTGGACCAGACACCTTTACTTATGCTGAACGTTTGCTCCCTCCATGAGTAGCCCCAACTGACTTCAAAGAAAATCCACTTGGCCCCTTAATTAGACATTTTCAGCCTACGAAGGTAAAAGTCCTTCCTTGTTGGACAAATTCTGTGGTCTCTATTGAACATGAGTCAGTGGGAGCTTTTCTCTGGGAAGGACCATTGAATATGGCCTCACAGTTACTTCCTGGTATTCTCTTCACTCCTGAACAAAAGATACACTGCCAAACCAAATATCTAACTAAATAGCATATGCTGTTTCAGAATGCACAGTTTAGAAGCAGTCTTAATAAAGGTCTCAATTATATTTTTAATTTTTCAACTGTCTTCCATTTGATGCTATTGCTAAGCAAAGGAATATTTTACATCCTCATTTCATTATGGAGACATAAATGTCATTGAACTCCTTATGAACCGAATACACAGAAAACTCACTGCAGCCATTAATACACCTAATACACAGAGAACTCCACATAGCTATTAATAAAACTCCTCATACAAACCACAGCACTCACAATCTAGACAATGTCAGGAACACGAAAGCTGCCTCTTGGTGCATGCAAAAGATCCCCATTTTGATGCCCTTGTACCATTGTTCTCAGTTTGAAAACCAAGGGAAACCAATGATGCACTTGTCAAAGAAAGTAGCTGCAAAAATTAGGAACTGACTAATTAAAAAATGAATGATAATTTATTTTATGGTCTTACGTGCACTCAGGAAGTTCTGATGCAAAGAGAAATTAAACAACTTTTCATTTTGTCTCTATGCTTTCAGAACCATGCCCAGTAAGATTACAGATAGGAGAGTGATAGGTCCAGCAGGGATTTCTACCAATTAAGCTTCTACACTCTAGGGGAGGGTAGAGATGTTTTTTGAACCATGAGTTATTTTTGTACATATCATGGGTTGCAGTGTCTAGCCACAAAAGGGCTACATTAAGAGCAATGTTACAGGCTTTGCTCAGAGCTATATCATGCTTGCCTGTAAGTCCAAACTCTAAGAAGATTTCAGTGAGAGAACTGAGAATGCACAGTTCTGTAATACTATCAAAAGGATGATAGGAGTGCTTTTACCTATCCAACCTTTACACTTTCACAATCAAGGAGAAAAGCAAAAAAAAAAAAATTACAAGATTTAATTAACAACAGACACAGTTAGATGATGCCAGATTTTGTTCCACTGCCTACTTACACTATTTTCTCCTATGTGCCACCTAGCATCCCAAGAAGCTACAACTCAGTCTGTTAATCTGCTAATGTCTATAGCTAAAACAGAGCTTTCAGATTACCACTTTTTTTTTTTTTTTTTTAAATCAAAGGCACTGTTTATATCTGTTCTACATGCAAATAATGGTAGTATTCCTGGTACCTCTATCATACAGTGTCTTCAGAAAACATCAGTTCAGAAAACAATGGAGTAAACTACTTTTGAGTCTGTATCTCACAGTATTATGAATACCCCACTTCGTAGATGGACAATTCAAAGTCACATGCATGCACACAGGATTTAACAAAGGTATTTTTCATTTGCTAGTTCTACAGGTCCCTCAGACCACACCAAAGGTAACAATTTCTGTATCCACAGACAGTATGATATAAATTATACAAGTGGGCACCTATCTTGACTATCCCAGCTCATTTTTAGAGGACTAGGATCAGGAGGCAATTCATGTATTATATTACTTTTTTCATTGTATAGAGTAAAGACCTGTATTTGGTATAGCAACATTTTAGCTTAAGTTCTAAGCATATTCTGAAGCTCAGGCTCTGTAGCAAAAAAGTAAACTTCATGATAGTATAAAGGCATAGTATTATAAGCATGTGCTTACATGATTTTTTAGAATCTGGTGTTACAGGCAAGACTGATATACAGTGTCAGTTTTTCAGCTTGTCAAAATGGGAAAGACTAATGAAAGAAAAAAGCAAAGCTGCTTTGATGCAAAGCTATATAAGGTGAGAATATACTCTATCGAGAGACTAACCGAAACAAAAATTTACTGAAGATCATGAGACAGATTCAGATAGTTGCCTTTATTTCAAATTTCTGTGAAGAAAGCATGTATGGAATCAGACATTTGGGAAAAAAGAAAAAAGAATGGATAAAGCCACCCTGCCTGAAAGTGTCACTTTTTTTTTAATCACAAAATACCGTTTCATAACACATGAAAGAATTTAAGAATAAAACCTTGATTTTAACCATTCATGTACATTAGCCAGGTATAATTTCCACTTATCAGAAACGCATCCAATTTAGAAACCGGGGGGAAGGGGGGGGAAGGAGAGACTTAAACAGGATGTGTCTAAGTTTTCCATTTTTCACAAAATTTTCTACATTTATTTTACTCTTTTTTTTTTAATGCTAACTGAAATCTTAAAAAGTAATTTAGTCTGCTGCTCAGCCTCAGAATAATTTTCTGGTAAAAATAAGCCAGGACTATTCATTTCCTATTTTCACTTATTTCACCCAGGCTATCAAAATGTAGGCACACCTTGTTTTGCTTTCCTATGGCCAGAAGGGGAACCTGCAAATCTTCTGGGATTCATGTTTGGTCTGCTGCCTGAAGAACAAAAGCTACTTCATTCAGTCTCAGCACAGAGCTATTTTACTAGGTTGATACATAAAACTAGGCTTTCCTCCAGTTAAACAACAATAATTTGTTTTAGTTTGATAGGTCCTTCTAAATAATGGTGTCATCAGTAAACATCTGGCTTCTTCCTAGCAGATTAGGCCTCCAATGAGGAAAGTGTGTTTATAATTCTAATTTGAAACACAGCACATTAATATGCTGATTCTCATAATGTTTGCCTTAACCTGTTTGGAGAAATTATGACTACAAATATCTTGTACACAGCACCTCTAAACTACCAGCTTGTACAAACAACACAAGAGCCGATGCAGTCTCATACAGATGATTAGAACCACTTCAGAGGCAATCATGATTAGCGCTTTGGCTTGAAGCCATATTTTACACATAAACAAAGCATCTGTTTCTGAGTTCCTGTCCCAGGCTAATAGATCCACCTCCACTATTACTAATAAGCCCATTCAAGAGAGCCAGATGGCCTATCTGAAACAGCCCTGGCTTTTTCCTGAGCTAGGCAAACCAGAGCATGGAACCAGAGTTGGCTCCAAATCATATTTCCTTGGGCTCTAGGAGCCAGTAAAATGACACGTAAACTGGCTCCACAAAAGAAGAATACAAATGCTGGTACCATCCATTATTCAGAATTGGTGTGAGGCCAACATCTGCCCCTCCAGATGATCCTTTCATGTAGGTACAATGAAGGAAGATGAAAAGTACAGTACACTTCTGCTGGAGCTGATGTATTGCAATGCAGACTATCACCATTCCTTGCGGGATTTTTTTGCAGACTTTGCAAAATCCTGCCTGCAGCCAAGCAGTACTGCTCAGCTGTCCTTGCAGTACATTGTATGTACTTGACAATTGGGTGGTTTTACATATTTAATAAAAGTGTCATATTTAATTAGTAGAACTGGGCTCTAAAAAGAATCTCATGCTCCTTAGTAGCAACTGCAAGTGCTGAGAGCCAAACAGAGCAGCACTTGGCTGGCTCAGTTCTAAGATCTCTTTTTTTTCCTGTGACCCAAGTTCTCATTTAACCAGTTCAGTTTCTAAGTAGATTAGAATCAAGATGCTCCACAAGCCAAGGAGTTAATGCTGCAGGTAAACCCATAATTGACCTGGCCTAGGTAGACTATTAGAGAGAAATGTCTTTATATTTTATTCAGAAGCAGACAGGTGGCAGTTAGTGACAGGGAGAGATGGCCATTTAGGTCGCTTGCCCCTTCAGACCACATGTATAAAGAGAACTTCATTTTCCCCTTCCACTGTGATGCACAGGGTGCTTTGTTCTACTATGCTGACAACTGAATTTCAGCAGAGCGTACATCTGCATGAACTATCAAAGACAATTCACTACACCAGGAGCAAATGAACTTCACTCTAAGAGCAGCAGCAGGTCACATCACCCCTGCAGAAGTAAGGAAGTTTTGCAGAGATAAAGTCCTTTCAGAACAGCACAGACACAGTGAGCATGCTTCTTGTGTGTTACTATCCTGAAGCTACAGACGAAAAATCCTTTACTTCTGTCTCACGGGGATACCAGCAGATTTGCAAAGATATAAACGTCCCCAAACACAGCTATCTTCCCCCCACCTTGCCATCAGAGACAGAAAAATGAATCGCTGTATGAGGGGAAAAAAACCCTCATGGAAATGTGCTGAAACAATTGAGGCCTGTCACTCCTCTTCATTAAAGGCAGGTTCCACAGTAGTTACTGAAGCTCTCTGGGACCTCTTGGGATAAAAGCCAGAATAGAAATGTGTAAAGTACTGTTCTTCATATATTTTCCCCATACTGCCAGTCTTGTGAGATATCCACACAGGGCATTCTTTGATTTTAAAGGAAAGCCCAGAAGAACAGTCACGTTTTACAGCCCAGGTCAAGTGTGATCCTGAATCTTTGTCACTGTCCACGCTAGTAGCTGAGAGCTCAGCTAGACTTTCCGTCAGAGCATAAAGGATTTAGTGGAAGATGCATAACCAGTATCATCCTGCTACTGCAAGGATTTCAGCTGTTTTTCCATGAAGGGATTATTTCAGTGCAGGTAAGCAAAGTATAAGACTTGAATAAAAAAATCTCTTTCCACATTCCTAGAAATGTAAGAATGTACTACCATATACACATGGAAAGAATGACACACATGTTCCAGGTTTTCTCACTTCATATTTTGAACTGCACAACACTAGGCATTTGGGGGGAGGAGAAGAGGGAAGAGAGGCTTGGTTTTTTTTTCCCCAATGAGGGATAGAAAGAAGGGGCCAAGTAGAAAAAGGAAGAGAGGAAAAGTGATCAGAAGCAAAACTGAACACCTTGCTTCAAGAGGAAAAGCAAGTTCATGGGTCTTGCAGACTTCATGTAATTAACAAAACAAAATGCGTAGCACTGATACCAAGCAGTGCCCACACTAGGCATTACTGAGACCAGCATGTTCTTGCAGGCTTTACCAAATCAAGTTATTTGGAATAAATCTTTGGGATTAATTCTACCCTCTGAGAAAGCTGGTTTAACAGGACAATTGGGAATGAAGTCTTAATCCAACAAAACATCATGTGTCCTGAGCAGCCCCTTGCAACAGACACTAATGGAATTACCAGATTTTTACAGTAACTCACAGACGCAAGACTACCTCAGTCTGCTACTCACCGGGGGAAGCGGGGGGGAAGCCCTCTGTCATTTCCACAGAGTATGAAGTTCTCTGTACCTCTGCTGGACAATTACACCTCAACAAAGGTGCTGCCCTTGTGCTCCTCTGCCATAGCACCCTACTTTACCAAAGAGAATTCCCTCATGGTGCCACTCAGTCTTTGCTTCTTCTGAGACTGATCATGAGGTTTTATCAATTTCATCACAACATAGGGATTATCAATCTAATGAAAATCTCAATGTTTTGCCATTTTTCAGAGAAGCCTTCAAATGCTATTTCCACTATTAATCTATTTGAATAAGAGCACACTGGACATATTGTGAAACATGCATTATCACTCCTTTTAAGCTGAGTTGAGATCTCTTTGCTTATTACTCCCCATCAAATGTTAATGCACAATTTATTTAATGCCTAGTTTTTGTGTGCTGAATTAGCTCACAACACAGCTGAGTGTCCCTTGTGAGTGAGTGCTCCATTTGCACATGTCAAGCATCCTAGTCTATTTAGTCCTACCCCAACTGCTTAATGTCTGAAACAGAAGCATCCACTGCATTCTTCCTGATATAAACAGCTAATTTAATACCCTTGGACAAAAGGGGCCTGGTGTTTTGGTAAGCTCCCATGGGCCTAACTATTACAAAGAAGGGACTGTTGAATACACACATAAAAAAAGAGGAAGAGATAGGAGGCAGGCGGTCTGATCTTTATGACCCACTGATTATTCTATCAGTAAGTAGAAGCATAAATCTAGCTCCTGACCTAACAAAATACTATTTTACTTCCCTTTACTCTATATTTTATCTTTTATAGCCAATAAAACATTAAACATTACAAAAGGTTATGTTCTCACCAATATTTTCACTAAATGACAATAAATTCCAAGTTGAGCCAAGCAGAGGTTTCACAGCAGCTATCCTGACAGTTGTTTGACACTCTTCCTGCAATTCACTCTGAATACACTAGTGCCACTAATACCAAGAAAGCCCACCTGGAAAATCTGACACTGAATTTGAATCAGTCTAATGACCCTCTTAATGATTTAATGGCAAATCTATACACTAATACAAAGCTGAGCTCTTTTCCAATGATTTGGTATAGTATTTACAGTGGAAAGTAAAATTCCTTCCCTCACCCTGCCCTTTTGAACATCCCCAAATACCAAAATTAGTATCAACCTTCTTAGCTGATCTCCCTGAGCTTTAGATCAAGGCTGTAGATTTGTCCTGTTTTTTATTTCACATGAGTTAAGAGGGGAAAATTAAAAGAAGGGGGTGGGGGCAGGTGAGAAGACGAGAGATGAAGGGACTTTAGAAGGATCAGGAAGGGAGCAGAGTAAATCTTTAATCCCCTGCAAGGCTAAGTACTCTAGTTACCCAGACTACAGGTGAACGAAAGACAGGCAGAGTGGAAAATGGGTCTGAAAAACTATACATATTTGATGGGCCATTGATTTGGGAGAGAATGGCAGAGGGTGTAGTTATTTTGAACTGGATACAATAAAAAACGGCTCAGAACCACTGATCAGCAGACTCCCAGAAGACTGAAGATAGGACAAGAGCACTGGCAGGACAGACAGAGAGAACAGTTCTCCTATCACAACACAAACTTTCCCCAAATGTTTCAGTCTAAAGGGTTCACTCAGTCATCAGCTGTTCTGTTTATTCCATGAAGCATTGTATGTTGAACTGTGCAATCTCATCTCATATGCCTGGTCCCAAGTTTTCAGAGATTCACTGTTGTCCTAGCGCAATGTAAGACCAAGACCTGCAGCTCACACAACTGTGAAAGTACTTAACCACCTAGGAAAATAAGCTCAGATACAAGGCTATGAAAATTGGATCAAAGCTTGAAATCATATTTCCCAGTTAGCATTTGAGCTACAACACAATCATTAATGGTCATCAGTCCTGAAGAACAGAACTTGGGAACTGAAAATATTAATGAAAACAGCTCACCACCTGTTGTAGCAGGTTAGCTATTTCAGGAATTAATTAAGAATATATCTTTTTAATTTAAAAGAGGAAAGCAATCTCTAATTTTAAAGGGAAACTGATGCACAGATAAGCTAAATTACTTAGATAATGTCATACAATAGATGAAAAACAACAAGGGAACTGCAATCGTACAGATAATTTTGTCCCACACAGTGCTTCTTTTTTCTTCTGTCAGTGAGTCCAAACTGCTGCCAGCCCAGTTAAACAGAGAACAGTATACCTTAGTAAGACTGTTTTAAAACATGCAGTCATATGCAGTCATGACTGCACTGGGAAAACATAGAAAATATTAGCTAGCACCTTGTTTGGGGGGAGAAGAGGACAACTATACTCACAAAACACATTAACCTGAATCAAGAGCATTTTCACAACACAATGTCTATAATTGGTGATGACTCATATGATCCTTTCAGTTATGATTTTCTCTAAAACAATGGGATTTTCTAGTGGCATAAGAATATGTGATGACAAAGATTAAGCTAAGAAACAAAGAAAATCGCGGATCAAACAGCCAGGACATCTGCAAACCCAGTGATCTGCCCTGTTTAAGAGAAACTCTGAACAAGCTCAATGCAGCACTGTCCTGGCTGAACTGGAACACTTCAAAACGTGGTGAATACCTGACATTAGGAGGCAGTCATACAAAATGGGACTCAGACACAGAAAGGTATGTAGACACCTAATTCCCATTGCTAAAAATGACAGGTCTAGATCTTCAAAGACAATGGAGTGCCTAATACTCTGCATTGGAGACTAGAAGATACAGACCTGAATTTATAGATGACTCAAGACTCAAGCTGAGCATTTCACTTACTTGGACAGCTCAGGCAGGCTCTTACAGTTTAACAGACACATCACACCAGGCATCACAGTATTCCTTTCCTATCTCATGGGTTTCATTTGATAAATTACGCACAACATTTTCTTCTTTTCTTTCTAATATTTTATCAGAGCAAATCAATCTGTATATGTGAATTATCTGCTACTTACCCAAATTCATGTCCTTTTAAAATACATTTCTTACACCGAACCAAGAGAGGCATCTCTGCAGCTTATTTAACGTCAAGCTGTTTTCTGAGCTATGACCTACACTAATCCAAAATATATGCAACACAATTCATTACAACAAAAGAGACAAGTAGACTGCAGCTTCACTTCCTAGGTTCTATGCTGCCAAGTCTGAGTTCGACTCATGCGCACATGGTCAGCCTCCGAACATTTTGTCAGTTCATCAGTTACCTTACCAAAAACCATTATTTTGAGCCTTTTGGTGCCTACCTAGCTGCAATTACTTGTTTTAAAACACTGCATTAGCACCATCACTGATTACAGATAGAGCAGCTTATTTCTGAAGTAACTGCACTTTTGATTTCTCTCCACAGTCCTGTCTTCTGTGTATGGCAATAAATGGTGGAGGGAGGAAATAACTGAAAAAGTCAAATCCCACCTTACTGTTTTTTTATTTTCTTCTACATGACACACAAAACCTAATACAGCTCATATCCAGACAGGTTTGGAACTGACAGGCCAACTCCATTATCTCACAGTAAAATAAATTAGCTCAAGACAGAAGCAGAACAGAAAAAGGAGGAAAATTGTCCCATCTACCCACATCAAACATGTAGCGTGTGAGACCTGAATGTATTCAGAAAATAAAAAGCAGTTGTTTTAGTAAGACTTTCTCCATTAAAAAAAGGCAAAACCCCAGTAGGCCACTGTCCCAGATGTCATTATAACTTACATCAGGCTCTTCTCACCTTGATTTACTCCAAAGATTTACTAAATAAGATCCTTTATTATAAAGTGTTTAAAAACAAACTATTCAAACCTTGAAGTGTTCAATGCATTCGCAATACACACAAATCTGGGAGACCAGAAAAAAATCCTCCTGTCATCCATCATTTGCAAAAATAGCATTATGATGTAGTCACAGTTCAGAACCACTATATAGTACAATGTTTTCTGCTTTCCTGCTTTACAGGGAAAAACCACCCTACAATGACAAAGGGAATTCAGAACTAAGAGTTCACAGTAAAACCTAAAACACACCTAAAGAGCTTCTAACACCATTTTGTTTTTTTACCGGGGAGGAAAAAATAGAAGTGGGAAAGAATCTCAATCCCTATTATTAACGTATTTATTGTACAATGCCAACTGTTGCTTTACCGATGTATTTAAGTACATCATTGTTAATGTATTTGTAATAAGTTAATTGCAGTACCATCTCAGAAACAAAATTTAATCTACTATATAATCAGAGAAAGCCTACAAAGCAATACTCAATTAATGTTTTTATTACAAAATCCTTTAAAAAATATTTTTCAAAAATATTTACCCATATTCAGTGCTTCATAAATCTAAAAGATTTCAGAAAGATTTTTTGTTGTTCTTGCATTTATTTTAAAATCAAATAGTACTAAAGCTACTTTAAATAAATGTTTCTCTTTCACGGAACATAAATTGAAAACATTTAATAAAGTCAACATTTCATAAGACAACTGTTTTGGATCAGATAATTCATCCCAGTTTCTACACATAAATGATAAAATAGATTTAATGAGTATTCTTTCAGTAATAAAAATAAAAGCAGATTTTTTATGATTTCTACAAATAAGTGATAAAATAGTATTTAATGAGTATTCTTTCAATAACAATAATAAAAGCAGATTTTCAGCTAAGTTCTGTGTATGCCTAGAAATAGCCTCCACGAGTCTTAAAGATTGTTTTTACCTTACAAGTACTAAACCATTACCTGAAAATAAGCAGGTATAAACCAGCCAGATGATACTTAGCAGAGGAGAGAAGAACATTGGCCAAATTACTTAGTATCTATTCAATCAGGAATTCACAAGCAATATACTCTGTTCCACAGTTAACATACCTGCATATATTCCTTGCAATCAGCCTTCTTAAACAGCAAGGTATGATTTTTTTTTTTTCTATTAAGCATTAAACAGGACTTCAAATCAGCCATACTAAAAAAGAAATTCAATTAATATCTTCTTTTTTTAAGACACTAAAAATGCATAACCTGAACATAAACAAATTCACCTCACATAATTGAACAAATTCTTCCTGTATTAAAATTTTTAAAAACATTCCCTATTGTGAACACATCGGTCAGAGTGAGAAGGAAAGGAAGATTAACACACATGAATAAATGGAAATATCTCCTTTAGAAAAGCTACATTAATGGCATATGTATTTTATTATTAGTAAAGATAGTGAAAATGCAGAGTGTGCAATGGCTAGCAATTAAATTCTAAAGGCCTAATATGGATATAGCAAAAGATATAGTTACATATTTAATTTTCTACAGAGAAAATAAGAATAAGTACCTGTTTTAAATCAGGAAGCAGAAGATAATTTCAAGAGCAAAACCACTTCCTGTTAAAGAAAGGGGAGAAAACTCCTTTACAGTTATTGTCATTATTAGTCCACTCTTTGAAAGGTTATTTATAGAACACCTTTCCGTTTTGAAAATTCACAACATGATTATAATGTAAGAAATCATTTGGGTTGCCTATGTCTAAAAGAGAGCAATTATAAAATTTGGTTAAGTATTTCAGAGAACATAGCCAATTTCTAGATACAGTAGAAATACTGGAAGATGAAACTGAATTTTTGACATGAGGGCTTAGAGTCAGGGAATGTAAATGTTTGGAGAGAGCAGAGTTCATAATATATAGGGAGATATATTAGGATTTTTTGTTTTGTGTTGTTTTGACTGGAGGAATACTTGAAGCTTTCTCCGAGCTCCCTCTTGTGAGCAGTTGCTGACAGTGCACTAAAAGCATCACCAACAGGACTCCTCGAATATCCTAATGAGTTGCAATTTTGCATTGTTACTTGTTTGTTAACGTATTATGCCCCAAAGGACCTTGCAAATAGAAATGTTTGGTTCCAGTTTTCCCTTCCTAGAGAGAGCAGAATATAAATAGAATAACACCGCACCCCCCAACCAAAACCCAGCATCTACTTTTTGTCTGAATAGTCCACCACCCCTCGCTGCAGCGAGGAAAAAATTACACTTGAACAATCTTTATAAACAGCCATAGCCGTGTTCAGAGAGCAAGCATTATCCATTTCAGACATAAAATGATACATACCTTTTTAATATTAATGAAATGGTATTTTAAAAGCAAGCATTTAAAGAAAGCTTCTATCTTGCAAGGAACCTTTTATTTTACAAGGATGTAAATGTTGGCTGAAGTTCTGACTGAACTACAATTTATTTTAATTAAACCATTCTAAATCTGTTTTTCACTTGTAAAACATCTTGCATTACTCCTTACCAATGCACCTCAATAATAAACTGCTTGTTATTATAAGATGTTCAGATGCTGTGCAAATGGAGTTACAAATTGCAGAAATAAGGATTTTTGCGCCACTGAACTAGCACAGCCTAGTACAGGCCTGACAGCTATTCCACGCTTCCAAGCATTTAGTGACTTTATGTTACTCTGAATTAGACGTTTGAGACTCTCACTTAAATGAATTCCTCTGAAATCTGAGGAAGGAAATTCTGTATACAGAACAGTAAGTCACCCTTATGCATACGGCTGGAAACCACACTGAAGAAATCACCTACAGCCATGCTAAAAACATCATTACTTTCTTAGTAGGTGTTTAAGCTGATACTTGCCCAAAGGTACACTTCTTTAACCCTATACTCCAATGTCTGCGTTACATAGCAGGTCTGATAAGAGACTAGTACAAATCCAATTAAATCCTACTACTGCTATTTGTTGTATAATTTGAGATAGTCAAAGAAACTGTGGCAATGAAACGTAAAATACCAAAGGAAAACTTTTTGTTGTTGCACATGTTACTGGAATGGGAACTCCACAGAGCAAACACAATAAACTAAATCAAGACCTGACCTGAAAAAAACTGAAATTGGACCCTTCACACATTCTTGGGACAGCAATGATGTGGAGAGGCAAATTTTAAATATTTTTTTGGCTTCTGAAGGTAAATAGATCTTAGATAGAGTAACAGTCTAAATTATATGATCAGCAACTGAAAGGCTGATATTTTTTTTTTTTCAATTATGTGTTCCATTTGCCAGGTGGGGAATTATTAGTGAAAGGTTGCAACACTGCCAAGCACTATTCTTCAAGATATTCCCGACTTTCAAAGTCCCAGAGACTTGATTTTTGCAATAAATCTCCATGGACAGGGGCCTACCTTGAATATTAGCGAGCCTGCAACCAAATGACAGGATTACCAGAGCCTGCAGATTTGTTCCTATCTGGAACATCAGCAAGCCAGTAATACAAAAAAAGGAGAAAGTTTTTTTAAAAAAGAAATAATCAACAACACCAACAAACAACTTCAATTACATTCTAGAAAGCTTCTAGATCTCACAGGAGACTGATTTGCTTTCTAGTCTGCAGTCAGCGAAAATGGTCCTGGCCATTGAAATCATGCCGGTTTATTTAACATGGCCTTGCTCCCAAAGAAAGACTGCCTGCAATTTTGAACATCCCGTAGCAGTGAGGCAGAGCATGCTAGCCATCAAATTCTAGTTGTTCATTTCACTGACTGGAAAAATGCCTGCCGTTTGATTTCTTTTATAGGGCCACATTTGAGCAAGCAAAGTTTATAGAGATGACTTACCTAATTAGATTCAAAGACTGATTTGCTATCTCAGCAATAGTTTTTAAATGTACAAATCTAGACGGAGAAGCATTTTGTAAACAGGTGTGAATGACACTGCTCTATCAGGCATTAAATTGAAGCAGCTCCTGAAAAATAGTATCATTTATGCATTTAAGTTACCAATATTTCATCAACTGCTGTGTTTTCACACCAAATATCCCTTGTAGTGTACTGCCAATGATATTTCAGCAAGATCTCTCACCCTTTTAATAGCAGCATGGAACAGGCTACTGTGTGCTTCCCATGTCTTTTCTGAAAGATAGATTTAAAAAGTTTCAAAATCATCTCTGAGGAGTGCATCAGCCTTTGAAACAGCTATAAACGAGGTAATGCCCGAGCAAAAACAGCTGATACTTGCAGGCAGTTCTGTATTTCCAAAGGAACAGCAGCTGGGAAAGGAGGAAACTATTTTCTCTTATGGTAATTATTTAATATTTATATTACAGTTGTACCCAAGGCCTCGGCGCTAGGCAGCGTGTGGATACCCAAGCACCCAGTGGACGTGCAAGCTTGGCCCTTGTGCCAAGATGGCTGCTCCTGTCAGCCTGCACGTCCGAGGGCCTCAATGCCACACTCCCAGCTGGAGAGAAAGCATTGCCCTTTACTTGTTTTTCCAGACGTTTGGATGTGACTTTCACACCATAGTAGGAGTTAACATTACCGTAAGAGAACAAAAACACGTTCCAGCAGGTAAGCTTACTTCACCACAGCTACAGCTGCAGGCTGAAATACACGGAGGGCACCGGAGCCCCGGCTGCTCGGCACCACTGCGGTCCCAAGACGCCTCAGGGGTACGCGAGCCCGCCCCATCTCCCCGAGGCGGAGGCAGCAGTGCCCCGCCGCCGCTCAGGCCGGGCCGGGGGGGGACGACAGACAGCCCCCGCCCCACCCCGAGCCCGCGCTGAGGCAGGGCAGAGGGCGGGAAGAAAAAAGGCGGGAAACTCCCCCCTCAGAGCCGCAGGCAGCACGCGCCGCCCTCCCCCGTGCTTCCCGCTCTGCCCTCGCACAGCTACGCGTCCCAGCGCCGGGCCTTGTGAAGGGAACACCTGCGTTACCGGCGGGCCATCTAAAATGCTTACGAGGGATTCAAAACTATTCACTTCTCGCACACAGGCACAGGAAATGTTTAAATGTTTAAGAGGGAGTCAAAAGTGTTTGCCCCTCACGCATGGGCAGAGAAAGTTGGGGCTCAGGTTTTAGTGTTTAGTGGGAAAAAACCAAAACTAAGAGAATGGTTTTGCTTCTGCTGAAAAATTGAATCTTTAAACACAGTAAGGGCTTCGAGGGAGGAAGCGGTGAACCCCAGGAGGAAAAGAACACCACAGAAAATGGGCAGCAACGGCTAAATACAGTTGTTCACACAGTTTTCAAATTAAAGGTCTGAAAGAGACCCATTGTCTTAAGATAAAACTTCAGTTTTATTTATGTTTTATTAGAAACATCGCATAGAGAGGCAGTCTTTCACAAGCACTTGTAACCTCATTTATCTCTGGAAGGTTAGTTTCTCTGGCTATATGCTGTTAGGGCCTTTGGCAGAGCCAAGCAGAGCACTGCTGCCGACAGAAGTGCACACAGCACCAGAAAGCATACTACATCAGTGGTCTCACAGATACAAAGGCAAGTCAAGGTTAGCTAGGCAAGTCAATTTTTTCTAGGATTACAGTAAAATGAAGAGCAAGAGAGGCACATCTTTGGATTTGGGTTTCTTCCATCACAGTTTTCAGTCCTCTCCACCACACAGGTTCAGCAGTGCCCTCTGGTAATCCCCTTTTGTGTCTTGCTGTAAAGCAAGGTAAGAAAAATACAAAATACGTATGAGGAAACAGTCACAAAATATGAAAGTATATGCATTCTATTCTAAACCTGTGGGACAGACTGTGTTTCACAGTTGAAGCCTTGTCAGCCTTGGAGGAAACTAAACTGAGTTTTACTTATGTGTAAACTGAAATTATTTATCATTCTTGCAATACAAATGCATGGCCAAGGAGGGAGAGTAATTTTGGTACAAAAGAGAGCAACACAACAAAGGAAAGCTGAAGGACTCGCTTCTGTTCCTTCTCACTGATCACTGCAAAAATCATACATCAAGTTCACTATTTTGACAATTTGCTTATCTAAAATTGACATCTTCAGGAAAAGGTTCTCTGGCTTAAGATCTTGACAGAACTTCATCTACACAAGGAAGAATGTATCACATGCTGTTGTGAGGGTGTGTAGTAGAAGACTAGTTTTCAAACAGATGCACAAGCTCTTTACCTATGCCCCAGAAGTTAATAAAACCTAGCATCTATAGCTCCTGCCTACTCAAAGAAATGGACAAAAATCACTCTAGCTAAAAAGCCTACTCCCTGGGCACTGAAATGAAAGGGAGCAGCAATTTAGATGCTCTATTTTCATTCAGCAATTACAGAGCAATTCTGGTTTTTCTTTTCTTTTGGTCTGAGGATAGGGACAGGTGAACAGAATATTCCTTCATAACACATCAGCTGATTGCACAAAGCCTACATATACGGTCAAGTGGCTACCAGAAGTTGTACCAGCTGTAGATGGTAGTTAAAAGGTGGGTTTTTCAATACGGCATGGACATAATATTCTCACTGCAGCCTCTAAAACACCTCCCATGAGTTCTAATGGTACAGTTAATCCAATGAAGACTGATGCAAAGGCCCATATAACTGATATAAAAAGAAAGCTGAAAAACTTACCTGGATGAAATAATAGAGAGATTTCCCGTATTTCCTCTTGAACTCACTCTTGATTTTCAACATGTCAACTTCGCAGCGGGAGACCATAATCCTGATCAGAACCTTGTCACGGGTTCCCTTGCCCTACAAGCAGATACACATTTAGAACTGTAATAGCTGAAATGCACAAAAGGCCACTGTACCTAATGGTAAGACAGCAGACTCCAGGAAACAGATGCAGCAATAAAAGATACAATAAATGAAATTTTCTAACTAAGGTCATTATTATGATTCAGGAATTTGAGCATGAACATACCTTTCTCATCATCAGTGTTTGACCAACTTCTAGTCACCAACCTAGCTACTTAGACTGTTAAGCCCCAGTTCTGGTTCACCAGGAGGTCTTCACAGAATTGTTTAGGTTGGGAAAGACCTTTAAGATCATCAAGTCCAACCATTAGTCTAGCACTACCAAGTCCAGCACTAAACCATGTCCTTAAGTGCCACATCTACACAGCTTTTAAATACTTCCAGGAATGGTGACTCAACCACTTCCATGGGCAGCCTGTTCCAATGCTTGACAGCCCTTCCCATGAAGAAATTTCTCCTAATAGCCAACCTAAACCTTCCCTAGCACAATACGAGGCCGTTTTCTCTCGTCCTGCTGCTTGTTACTTGGGAGAAGACTGACACCCACCCTAATGCAACCACCTTTCAGGTAGTTACTTGTGGAGAGTGATAAGGTCTCCCCTTAGCCTCCTTTTCTCCAGACTAAACAAACACCCCCAGTCCCCTCAGCTGCTCCTCATAGGACTTGTTCTCTAGACCCTTCAGCAGCTTCACTGCTCTTCTTTGGACATGCTCCAGCACCTCAATGTCTTGTAGTGAGGGGCCCAAAGCTGAACACAGTTCCTGGTATGCCTAATGCCTGCCACCAGGCATTTATCTTTCATCCCTTTTCTTGAGAAAATGTTTTGAGGCAAATATAGTATCTTATTTTGGCACGTCAATAAAAGCTTTTTCTGCTATCAGCTCTTTGTTACTTGCAAAAGATGTGTCTAACTTTGCTAATTATAATCAGCTGGCCTAATACAGATCATTATTATGTGACCCTTCCCTGTGTTTCCTTATACCAGATGCAGCTGAAAAGATGGTCTAGGCTCATAACTGTTAAAGAATGCTTTTGAACAATGCTAAGTCATTGTTAATTTATTCACATGCTAGTCACACATCATATGAATAAAAGCGCCTAAGCAATCAAAATTTGGTGAAAACAATGCCAAGAAAAAAAATGAGAAGAAGGAAAGAACAGTCTTCCTTACCTTCATGGAATCGTACAGTCTGTCTGCAAAGTACAGCTGCTTGTTCTGAATGCACTGGACTGGAGAGAGAGATAAGAATAGTTAAACATCCTGCCCATACATGGAATAGCAGAACACAGAATCTCGGAGCCATTTTTAAAGACATGGTAAGTAGTCAAAAAAATGGTTTTTAGCAAAAGTTTCTCCAAAAGGCGACAGAGAAATTACTTTCACCTGAGTTGTTACTTAGAAGTTTTTTGGCTAAGCTTGTGGTTGAACCACAAATGCTTACAGTCTGAGGAAGTACTTCCCTCCCATTGCTAGTATCATTTCAGAATGCTAGCCCTCTTCCACACACGCCAGAACTCATTCTTCCGCTTCTATAAGCAACCTCTTTTCTGAAAACACTCATTGTATGCTAATCCATAGATGTCTCCCTTTCAAGGCTGGGCTCTGTTTATTCTCCATTTGCATTACAGAGCTCTCAATTCACCCTTAGTCTGAAATGGATTTTCCTCTTAAAGAATTCCCGCTTAAACTTGGCAACATCCTTGTCATTTTCCTCTCATGCCACAGTACCAGCTTTACACTCTACCTCCTCATGTCAGAGATTCCAGTGCCAAATCGACTCTCTGATTACCCTCTGGCACCCTGCACTGCCTGTCTTCTCTCTCACGCACACTGTTTTCTCTCCAGCCTATGTCTATATTGACTACTTACTCTCTTCAGCTATAGTTCCAATCTTTTGGTTTGTTCGGGGAAACAAACATTAAGACTCTGTACCAAACAGAAGTGAAACTAATAACAGATCAGAGAACACATACATTTTTATTTTCAGCTGGAAAGCAAGGTTTCTATTTTGCAGAGGGGAAAAAACATGCTTCAATACCTGTAATGTCCTAAAATATACTAGTGGATCCAATAATGCCAGCGCGTCTAGTTTATTTCTCATCCAACAGCACAGAGGAAGCTGGTCCCTATCGTTATCACGGTACACTGCAACAGCACTGAAAATATCCTATCTAAAAGATAGTCTTTACTTCAGGGTAACTCACCAAGATTAAGGAAGGCATTCTCCAGATCTCCCTTAACTTCCTTCTTGATGCTCTCCAACATATCATATGGGCTATAGCTCTTGTACCTGTCAAACACTATCACAAGAAAGAAAACAGGTGAAATCAAAACCAGACCAAGAACTGGTAAAAATAACCACCTTAATCAAAACCACAGAGACAGCAATGAAGAAACACATGATTTAAAAATACCTGTCCAAGTCCTTCCGAGATTTTTATATTAAGTACAGCCTAAGTTTGTCAGCTGATAGTGAAGTTCCATTGCTATGGCCTTTTTGTTTTCCTTGAACACCTCCATAATCTGGTAAAATACCATCTTAACTTTGTACTAGTATTTTTTGAAAAAACAGGGATTTAGGCCCTGAAAAGAAAAGTCTTCAAATGGCTTTCCCATGTGCTTCTTACAGCAATATCAGAGCTGCTTTTGAGTCTTCAGTGTCAGATTTAAACACATGATACGGCTAAGCTACCCTAGAACAGAGGAAAAAACTAAAGGACTTCTCAAGGTCTCCTGCAACCATGTTTTCTAGATTTGTAACATTTTTGTTCTCAATGTACATGGCATATACTCGAGCATTGTTACACCTGTGTAAAAAAGAGCTCTCTACACACACACTCACACTGTGAGATTAACACATCCACAGAAATTTTTTGTAAGAAATTAACAGCTTGGACATGAATTAAGATTTATGAGACCTCCTATGTTTTATGAGTGCTTTTCACACTCATTTCAGTCGTATCTGGGACAAAATAGTTACCGCTTCAGTATAATTTTCTCTTATAGGAAAAAAATAAATCTATCTCTTGAATCACCTTTCTGCAGGTGGGGGACACTTCTTTCAGTCATAATGTTGATCCACTTAGGGACATCTGTTCCCTTTCTCTTCACTCCAGCATCATAGAGCTCCTGGGGTTAGAATGAAGAGCAAAATCATGAAAATCAGGAGTTACACAAGAAGCCATTACAAATGTATACCATTTCCTTACTGTAAAACAAGCACTATTGGAACTGTGTCAGTGGGAGAAACACAAAAGGACACATGATTAGGCAGACCACCAGGACAAGATCTATGGATCTAATAAAAAACTAAGGCTAATTACTTCATATTTGCCTCTGTCTACAGGTTTTACTCTGTATTTAGCTCTGTCTACCTCTAAGTGAAGAACTGCTCTTGACAGACACAGATGTAATGAGACAGATACAGATATAATAAACAAGCATCAGCAGCCACTGAGTTCAATGATACTTCTCTGAATCTTACGCAATTACTTGGTTGCAACCAGTCTTCACAACGTATGTGTTAAAGACTTGTTAGACTCTCTCTCTCAATACGCCCAAGGGAAATACCAGAGAGCTTCTGTATAAGTACTAGTCAGTAGCAACCCATGAAAACTGATAACTGAAGTTACCAGGATTGCAAGTGGCAAATACCTTGATAGCATGCAAACATTACTGTGCGAGACAATCTGAAATATACACACCTACTTTCATAAATGCTTCTCACTCCCACAGTATTTGTACTTTCAATATCCCCAAAAGCTTGACCAACTTAAGACATTCAATGGTCATTACCAGCACTTACCCTAGCATCTTGGTCAATCAGCTCATAATCAATCACAGAGGTATCTTCACACCTTTTGCCCTTCAAATAAGGATAGCAGTATTTAGAAGATGTTTAATAGACAGTTAGCATTTTGCTATACACATATTCTTCTCTTTTTGATTTTTCTAATCTGAATTTGCTAAAGAGTAACAGTATGCTCCATGCCCATTATGAAGATGCTGCTACGAATGCTGCATTTCTAAGGCAGTGAAAATACAAGGAAATTTAAAAGTGAATCAGAAATCCAATTATTTTACTGACAGCCATCAGTCAGTTACCAAAGGGCAGTCACATTCGGAAAAGTGGAAAATATGAACAGACCTACCTTGGCCAGGGCAACCATTAGCTTGCGGAAGTCACCAGATGTGTCTGATATAATGTCCTTTTCCAGTTCTGTCTTGTACACTAGAAAAGAAAAAATTCTTTGCAAGTAAATGGTATCCTACAAATACTCCTTTACTAGAAGAACAGCTGCTAATTACTGTGTTTTATGCACATAAACAGCTACAATCCAAGTCACATGTGGAAGACAATGAAAACAAATGCATGCTTGCATACTACAAAAACAACAGTGCTACCACCTAGTCAGGAGAGTTTCCATGCAATCAAAGTCTGTCATGGAAAGATAACAGGAAAGCCTGAGACTACTAAAAGGAAGAGAATATTGTTTTAAGCTCGGTATCTTGTTAGATCATTCTTAGCTACCAATGAATGTTTGCTTGTTTGATAAAAACAGCATTTAGGCCTTTTCCACTCAGGGATTTGACAGGACAACTGCAAATACAAATTTAATGCAAAAGACAAAATCTGTTACGATAAATCAAAGGAATGCTCTGTGTGATTCTGGTCTGAAACTTTTCCATTGCTTTCCAAGTGCCCATACTCTATATTGCCAGAAAATCACATTCTCTCCTCTTTTCAACAGCAACCTAATCTACAGCAGCAACATGCTCTTTGCCGATACATGTTTAGGTTGTTGTTTTTAAATATCGGCCATTAAGACTACATTGGTTTTGCTTGTCCTTTTTGACATAGCCAGCACCTTACCACAAGTGCTTGACAGCTATTAAGCATTAGCACACAGCAGTTTTCTACATTTCAGTCTATTTGCGATGAAGCTGAACACTGAAGCTCAGGGAAACCAACAGGTGCTGGACAGCTGCACTACTTAACTGCGATAAACACAACCAGAATGGCCAATATAAAAATAAAAAGAAAAGTAGTAATTTTTGAGGATGGACCTTAGCTCACTCTTATATCTATACTTATAATTAACTAAGAATTATAGTTTCAATCAGATAACATGCTTTAGAAAAGCCGAAAAACAGAATATATGCTTTTATGAAGTTTTATTTCATGCCTTTTCTGGCAAGTCTACCAAATAAACTTACAGGCACATTTTAGTAGGTTTCAGATTCACCTACTTATTACATAATCGATCCTAGAATCCATAAATCTAACGTCATCAATTCTGTCACTAAATAAGCTACATGCATTCTGTGAAAAAAACCCTCATTTAGACACAACTTCCATAAGTAGTAAATGTTCCCCAACTTGCTTGCTACCAAGCAACAAGATGAAACTATATAAAACACAAATATCCAGAACACCAGTACAAAATCTTATGTTCAACTGCCAGAGAATCAAAGCAGATATTGTGTAACTAATAAAGTCACACTCAGGTGAACTTATCCAAGTAACTTAGTGTAAAAACACAGTGCATTGAAACTTTCAAAGTAAACTTACTTTCCCTGTAGACTCTGTTAATTTCACTAAGCTCCTGATTTGTTCGTGAGCAGATGATTTCAATGAGTGTGTCTTCATCAGTTCCCAGACCCTGTAACACATATATGATTCAGTTAGGTGCTAGAAATGAACAGGCATACTTGAATGGTTTAAAAATATTTTACAGACCTCTCCTTTCTCCCACTCTAACAATTTAACAACCATTCAGGGATATTTTTTGCTAACTGTGCCTCAGAAACCCCAGATGGAACGTTTTTAGTTGCCAAATACTACTCCGATAGCGTTAAGATCCTGTAGATATTATCTTTGGGCAATGTGTATTTGCTGTGAGTGTCTGTAACACTCAGTGGCCCCCCCACTAGCATAAATGGATGAGATCAACTTATCACGGCCCATGTATGATTGTTTTCTGCCCACTGAAAGCACAGGAAGAGAATCCGATTCTTAGCATGCAAATAGGCAGCAATCAACTACTACTTCCCTGCTTTTCTTCCTCACCTCCCCCCATACACCTCCTCCACTATAAATGCAAAGCCAAGGATGACACCTCATTAGCTTTGGCCTTGTGTCCAAGTAAGCAAAGATTTAAGCATGTTCTGAATTTCTAGCTAATAGCCCCTCTTGAATTGTCCCTATCTTTCATGTAGTTCACAATGCAAAAATACAGATGAAACAATATTACTATTAGCTATATTAAGAAATAAAAATGTATTTAGTATGACAAACTAAATATTCAGATTTTATATTTTTTTGAAAGAGCTGAATGAATTGAGAGGTCTTATGTAATATTTCAGAGCCACTTTTGTGATCAAGGTCAATGAAAAATCAGTACTTTGAACTAAGCTGCATTACTACAGTTTAAAAAGTGATATAGGTATTAGCACTATTACGAAAATATAAACCACATCAACATGACCAGCTATCAGTTAAACCTTATAGTAGATTCAATACTCCAAAATAACGTGGCTTGATCAATGTGCTCTAAATCTTGTTCAATTATTTTACATAGATAAACAGCCACATTAAAAAAAAACCCAAACAAAAACCTGCTAACACTGCAATATTCTTGCTCCTGGAGAAAGACAGGAAACTCTGAAGGACAGGCTCAGAACAGAAAACTAACTTGGATGAGCTGAAGATACTTCTCTCCCCCATGACCACTAAGGATGTCTGGGTTACTAGTTGGCACAGCTACCTAGCAGCCAGATGCCTCAATATTTTGAAAAGAAACTTCTTTACAAATAGGCTCCATTGGTGATTTTTAAATTGTTTTGTTTCTTACCTACCAGTGAATGACATTCATGCTAATCTCATTACCCTCATCTTCCAGCATCACCAGCAAACGGAAAAAACACTCTTATGCCTCCTGTTAGGATGCTGTTTGTTAAGCCCAACTGTAACAGAATGTTACTTTGTATGTGGCAAAAATGGGCATGGTTTCCACAGGACTCCATGAAGAGTCTGCTGGATAGCATCTTGGGAAAACTTCTCAAGCTGCAGTCTTTCGCATGTGGAAAATGGAGGTAATTATGTGGAAAACTACCCTCTTGGAAAAAGTGTTGCTATTGAAGGAGGGACGGGGGGAGAGGAAGACAGGACTAAACCCAAGCAGTTTTATAAAAATGGCTCACAGCTAAGAGAACTAGGAAAGCTTTCCACAGAGTGGTTCTAATGGGTATCTGGGGAAGAAATTAAGCTAACAAAATTAAAGATTTTCTAAATATTTTTAAAGTATTTCATAAGAAAGTGTGTCAGAAAAATAATTAACTCCTCAATGATAACTTTGCTTTATATAACTTTGATTCCCATGTCATAGCTTATGATGCTCTATGTATAAAGTCAAACTTAAGCTCAGGCATATTCAGAACATTAGACTAGGTGCCTGGGAGTTGAAAATAGCTGACCTACAGAGAGAATAGAACATTCTACATTAGTGGCTACTCTGAGATAATGGCTCGGTCTGTGGGCTGTATATACAGCATAAAAGTATATGGTTATCCTAAACATATCAGATGTAAGACATTTTAAAAAAAAAAACCACCACAACAAACCCAAACTATTCTGATTCACAGTAAATTACAGCTAGCCTCTACTTAAACCAGAAGAGGGCAGCATCTGGTTACTCAAATAATGGATTTGGCCCATAATTAGAGTTACCATCTCCATACTGGGTTGGTTTTTTGGGTTTGGGGATTTGAGGTGGGTTTTTTTTGGGGTGGTGGTGGGTGGTGGCGGGGGCTGGTTTTGTTTGCTTGTTTGCTTTTTAACTCCTTTTTCATAGTCTGGAGAAATTAATTAATTGGGTTTCTGTCTTGTTCTGAATTTCAACAGACATTTTAATACTTGTTTTTTAATTATTTAAAAAAATATGAACCTCATCAAGACCACTCAATATTTAAGTGATGATTACAATTACAACTTCCCAAACCTTAGTTTGCTTAGAAAGGTGAATACACTGGTATGAACACCTCTCAAAAGTCTCGATTCAGTGGCCTGCAGCGTGGATATTTCTAAAGTAGCAATCTATTCCACGCTTGCCTGTGATTGTAGGGGACTGAACACAGTGACTCACTGCTGCACTGTTTCTCCAAAGACTGCTTTTGATGCCCCATCCTCCTCCTCATGTTCTACACAGAGGCAGGTCTGGTACAGGATGTTCTTTCAAGATCAGTGATATGACCCAGTAACTGGAAACTACTGTTTAAGCCTATAAATGCTAACAGAGGATTTAATAGCTCCAGCTAACAGCTGCTCTCTTAATGCCTTTTTGTACTATGAGCCTATACATTGTTTTTTAAGAGCAGTCAGCAAAGCAGCAATCAGCCAGAGCAGCCTATCATTTATTCCTGACCTGATGAAAATTATTTTTTCCTTAAAGAGAGGACTTAACTAACAGTTTAAAAATCACATGGTTCCAAAATTTCTCTCATTTTGGTCGCCTTGCAGCTGGATACTTAAACTGTAGTACTAAAAGAAATAATAATCAGTGGATAAGTTTGAAAACTGTGGCCTTGGATATGAAGTCCATACTCATTCTTGAGACAGCAACATCAGACTAACATACTTGAATTTCAAAGCTGATTTACCTTCATGGCAGCTTTCAATTCAGAGGCATCATATTGTGCTGGTGTCTTCAGCAAGCCCAAGATCACTGCCTCCAAATGACCTGACAGAGCAGACTTGAGCGCTGCAGAAAGTTCCTGTAAAAAAGGAGGGATGATGGAAGAAAGAAATTAATGCTCACTTCTGATCTCCAGAGAATTTAGCCTGTAGTGCTTTAAGTCTCCAAGCCTACTGTTTCTTACACAACTGACAAGGAAACAGAACATAAAGAGCTTTTCTTTAGTGAAAGCATAAGAAAGAAATTAGGGCAAAGGAATTTTTTCTCATCCTTTGAAAATAAGAAGAAATCCACCAGTGGCTGACAAAGTGCTGGGAAGCATGGTGCAGACACATCTGAACCACTCTGCTCCAGTCTTGAAGAGCTGACACTTTGCTGGAGCTAATAAGCACAGATGGATCTGAGTTTTACTCCCTGCGGTCAGTGCTTCGCCATCATACTCCCATAGTTCTCGCAGCAGCACTGTTTTTCCTGTTTTCCCAGCCTTTTACTATCTGAGACATTGGAAAATTGCCTGCACAGTTATTCCACCGTACAGGCCTAGCTCCTAAACAGCTAGCTGAAGAGAAAAAAATTGTCCCTGAGCACAGAAAAATTACCCCTGTCTTCAAGGAAACTATCGAAGAGTGTAGCCAAGTTCTCTATTGTTAATTGTTAGTCAGTCCTAGAGAGAGGAACAGTCACGTATGTTCACTTCACAGGATGCATGCAAATCCATAGCAAGTAAAGTCAGAGGCATGTCCTCTTTTATGGGTTTCAGATGCAACTTGAATAATGCTAATTATCAGCTCCATTGTAGTGTACTTACAAAGCTGAAATCCATGGGATCAAGCCTGGGCTTCACACAGATCAAAGTATTCCCTAAGCTAAAGTCTGCAGCATTGAGAAGGGAATTGCTGCATTTCAATTGCTGGTTTCTACACTAACAATTTGTGAGCTTGAGGAGCCGGGGAAAAGGGGGTAGAGAAAGTGACCTCAGCAAAATTGCAGAGGAGTTTGTACTGGAGAGATAAAGAGCCAAGGCACCTAATTCATTTCCAGAGTCATCCATTTAATCCAGGGCACTAATATATGCTAATACTGTATGCACTTACTGCATGAATTGACCAGCGCAGTGCATGGGGGTTTTGGGCATCTAGCTGCTTTAGTCTCAGAAACGTTGTAGTAAAATAACTCAATTTTGGATGCAATGTTCCATCGTTTATTTGTGTGAAAACAGGTTCTTCAGCCATTGGTTGAAACAGCAAAGATACCACCTCTCTATAATAAATTTTAGGACAATGCCATGAATTCCAATTAGCTGAGTGAAGTTTTTGCCATCTTTGCACTTTGGTGTGAAGGCTGAAGGAAATACTTTGGTAAATCCTACTGTAGTGATTTGTAACTGCAACAAACACCTCAAACTGAACCAAGCACCTGCCCTCACATTAGCAGGCTTCTGGAGAAAGTAAGGTCTTCTCCCCCTGCCAGGACAGCAGGGTCTCCGCTCCGCCATTCTTTGCCACAGCTAGGAGTGCTCTAAGAGAGAAGTGGGGAGCAGATAACTGATGGATATCGTTAATTTATAAATAGCAAAGAGAAAAGGTTTTAGTAAGTGTTCCAAATGAGCATCTGGATATTAGCAGTTCATTTCAAAGTTACAAGATTATTGGCAGCAGTTTGGACTGACCAGAAATACATGAAGACACACATGCAAAATCCCAGTATTCACAGTTAGCTCCATAAACACTGGTGATGGGGAAAGATTGCATAGATCAAGCACCGTTCCTCAAGATTATCAATAGTTTCCATTAGACACAGCTCAACTCTAAGGAATGAAAACAGAGGTAGGTCTGACTTTTTAAAATTATAATGATCTATCGAGAAATCCTGCAGCACACAAAACGAGCAGCCTAGTACAACACAACACATTGCCAAAGAAATCTGAACAACCTGTTGCCAAAGAAAACCATGAGATACTGTCCCTAGAAGATATACCTACACGTCTTTTCATATCCCACTTCCTCCTCTCTTGCCATTCCCTTGTTTACTTCACTGAATGGTTTCTACTGCAAATTTCCATTGTTTCTACAGACTGTTTTATTCTTTGGCACCTGTTAAACTTGATAAACTCAGTTTGCTCTTGGGTTGCAGCAAGGAAAAAAGGTGAGAGAAACAGATGTAAGAAGTTGCAGATTTTCTTGACTGTGCATTTTTGTGGTCATGCAGAACATTTAACAAAGCTTTAAGTGACACGTTTCACTACAAGGGTCCACTTATATGCACGCTTCTCCTAGCGCGCACTGGGCCTGACCGCCAGGGTGCAGATGTGTGCACACATGCATGCATCAACTTGTGCGTGCTTCTGCATGTGGCTATAGCAGTCATGCATAAGAGTCGGTGAATTTCCAAAATTTAACTCTAGATTTACATTTGGTTTCAGATGAGCATTCTGGGCTGCTATTGGAGGACTACCATTTGGGGTCTGGCAAACCTGAAAGAGATACATTCATCATAATCCTAACTCTATACAAGTTTTCCTGGGTTCTGTGGGCATAAAACTTCAATTACAGTAAGATTTTCTACAGTTCACAGGTCAAGAGAACCGCTCTTGCCTTCCAGATAGCAAGACTCATTGTGCAGAATTCTGCACACTTTTTACAGATTTCTCTCCCTGAGCAGATCAGTACCTAAGGTATTTCTGACAGAATAATATCTAGTGATACTTTAACTCATTATATCACTTTGTTCCACATCTGCAGTGTTCATAGCACAACTGACTTTAGTTTTTCCTCATTTAAGCTAGAACTGTGAACAGAAACAGAATATTTTCCTTATGCTGAGTTGTTTAAACAAAAACAAGCATTTCCCTTTCATCTTTTCCTTCAAACTGAGGCATTTCAAATCAATGGCTTT
Source organism: Ibycter americanus (assembly GCA_035590275.1). Classification (NCBI taxonomy): domain Eukaryota; kingdom Metazoa; phylum Chordata; class Aves; order Falconiformes; family Falconidae; genus Ibycter; species Ibycter americanus. The sequence continues at coordinate 21,377,822 of JAVJGI010000063.1, forward strand.
TCACTACTGTTTAGCATATTTCACCAGGGAGTCCTGTGCCTGGCTGATATGTCACCCGTTGTGATTTCTACAGGCACTAGAAAACCACTGTCTCCAACAGATGTCAGTCCCAGTTGTGCATACTCAACCAATTTGTAAGTCCCATCAGTTCTAAACTGTGACAGCGTGGACAAAATGGACACATCTTTAGTTTCAGTGAAAAGATAAACCAAATAATACTTATTTCCAGTTTACACCCAGTTAACTGTGAAACTTGCAAGCCCCGAAAAATCTAACTGTCCGCAATACTTGGTATTTCTTCATACTTCACTACCTTTTTAGTTCTCCTCTGATAGGCAAAAGCAATATCCTGCCTCTGTTCATTGCTGCGGTTTGTCAGGATGTTGATGATGGTGACCTCATCCACACCTATAAAGACATAAGACAAAGAGTTAAAGAAGCTTTCTTGTTACTGTTCTCTTGGTATTTTTATGTCCTCTGACACTCAAAACATAGCATATGTGACATCTGGAGCAGAGCTCAACAGCTCTCATTAGTTAGTCTATGTCATGTCCTGGCCCTAGCAGAAAGGGCAACAAATTGCAGCCCAAATTTTTGATGTGATTCAGATTTGGTGTACACAGGCATATATACACCTCAAAAAAATCTAGTGCGTGACCAGCTTTACTACTTCTGTTTCCTGCTTCACTTGTTTGTCTGTGTACTTGTGTTTGATCACTCAGTGTTCTGCACAAAGCTGTGCAAGAACATAGGCTTTAAAATTGATGTGAACTTGTACTTACTAAGGCCTGCCCTGTCATTTTGGTAGACCGTTTTCAATTAAGGCTTCTTAAGAAAGTACCTGTATTTTCTATTTAACACATAGTCACTTAACTATCACTCTAAACATAAAAACAAGAAAATAAATCAGTTTATTTCATTCTTTCAGCAGCTCAGAAGACAGATGGTGTTTTTGACACTGGAAGAACTACGTATGTGCTACTTTCTTTGAAATATTCACTTGAAGATCCATGCTGGGTTTTAACTAGCATGCCCAGAGGACTTGGATGCTCAAACTCCCAACCAATCTTTTAAGTGAACTATGTATCAGTAAGGGTTTAGTTTTAAGTGAAGTTTTCCGAATCCATGCACTTAAACGCAGCTGCAGGCTGAATGCAAGGAGATCATTAAGATTTGCTGTGAGTTAAAAGCCAAAGCATCTAGTGTTCAATACTCTGGTTCTCAGTAGAACCTAATGCACACCACGGTTTTAGATCCTGTAGGGATCATCGATGCAGATCAATGCATATAGAGAAAAAGCTTTAGGTTGTACAAGAAGCAGGATTTCCTGATGTTTTTTCCTAAGTAGAGCTAATTGCTACTCTACGTTCTTTCCAATGCAGGCAGCATCCTGTGACTTTTTCACTTGCTGCTGCTTACTGCTACTAACTTGCACTTCAGATTCCCCCTCATTTTTCCCACTTCACTTGCTGCTTTCAAACTGGATTCTCCTGAACTTGTATTTTTGGACTGGCATAGTTCTTCCTCTGATCACAATTCTCACCTGCTTGGTCTTGCAACTCAAAAGATATCCCAGAGCCTGGATGGACTGGAGGCTCTTGAGCTTCTTGAGATAAATATGGAGCACCTGACTTAGCTCTGTAACATGTTACAGTGCTCTAACCCAAGGGACATACAATTACCACGGCCTGCAAACATCCATGTCTCTCAAAGTGCTCTCTGCAAGGACAGCTACCATTTGTTTGTTCATATCAACAGAAAAAAAAGCCAAACAAGCTGTATTTATATTCCCTTAACTAAGCATTAAAGTCATATTAAATATTTCCCCTTACTATGAGAGCTTATAGAAACTACCCTTGCAAGAAGTCAGTCTCCATTACTCAAAGGAAAATGTTTAGAAATGCAAGTCCTCCTGCCACAAGGTAAAACAACAAAATTGTTAGCAACAGATACAGAGCAGCTGGGGCAGGGGGAAGGGAAAGAGCTGGACTAACAAATAAGGAAAAAAGGGTGGCACACTGACACTGAGTGTATCTCAACAGAACTGAAGTCAGTCCAGGTGTGCTTAAACAGTAGGTGGCTGAAATTTCCAAAGGCCTGGGTGAGGACACACTAGTTTGCTCAAGCAGAATCTCATTTTGAATTTAATTTTTTTACTCAGTTTAGAATAGCAATCACAGCTACATTTTTGCAGGACAATTATAATATTTTTCTTAGAATACTTTTAAAAAGGTACAAGTGAAAGAGTTGGAGCCCCCTGCCCCAATTCTTCAATGCACATTTGTGTCTATATCGCTGAATTCAGCCCCTAGGTAAAATGTCCATTTGTATTTCATGTACATTATTGGTTAAAAAAAGCTGTCTGGCCATTCCATTCAAACACAAGTGGTGAATAACAGCATAGCTGGAAGTAACATTCAGATAATAAAGTCTTCCAAACAGAAGAGTCAGCATAGCTTATAAATGGATGGACAGAGGAGGCAGCTAGAACAGCTCTCATTGTTATGCTCAAGTATCAAGCTAAGCTATAGCTATGCTGCGTAACCATTTGTTTTGGACTATTCCAGGCTAACTGGGTGAAGCTTAGAAGAGGCAAAACTATTTCTCAGTATTACACATCTAACACAGCGCATATTCTTCCGCAACAGGAAGATACTGTATAACTAGGGGTTTTTTTCTGATGAGTTGCGTGCCAGGTTTTGAAGCAAATAGATGAGTCTAATCTAGAGGTCAGAGCAAGCCCAGAGTTTCAACTCAAGTCTCTCCATTTACTACAAGTATTATGAATAGCTTCTTTCACATTTGCACACACATCAGTGTAAATGATGATTTTTTGATAAAAACCAGAAAGTAAGGACTGAATCAACAGCTACTAGCAGGACTCAGATCCCTGCCAGAATCCATCTACATTTATTTTCCTTATTACCCAAAGCAACCCCACAGCAACTGGAAGCAAAGGACTGCAACAGATATAAAATTAACCATACAAAGCATGAATGTTACAAAAGACCTTTTAGCCCCTAGCTACAGAACCTAAAATGATAAGTCAAATCCAAAATTCCCTTCTCCCTCTTCATCACATTTTTCATGATGAAATACTGTACTTGATAGCCTCGCATCCTCAGCTCATGCTGAGGCAGACCTACATCAGTGCTCCTATTCATATGTTTGGCCTGCAAAAGTCAAAAGGCCCTGGAAAGCATCGTCTGTCTTAGTTGCAAATTTTGGTTTGAAAACATGCTGACTGCACATTTCAGCCATAATCTAATCCTGCACATTTTAAACTGTTCCCATTTTCTGAAAGAAAACAAATTCTCCCAGTGCAGAAATGCCACACACAAACACACTGACACTGGGCCTTTCAGCTGTTGCAGGGCCACAGCTAAGCCAATCTCTTCAGGTTTTTAATAAATCCTAAATTTAAACCCTTCTTGGCATTCAAAAAAGGCAAATGACATTTTCAAGTTTTATCACAATTGCGATAGATTAGAAGCCCACAAATGTCTGCATCCAAGCTTCTTATTCGTATACTTTGTGGCTGGAAATATGAAGTTAAGTCATTGCTCTGGCATTTAATGGGAAATAAGTGCTTGTACTTCACGCTTGGGAATCACGCAGCATGGACAGGATGCTGACTCACATCTGCTGAGATGGGGTGGAGCAGGAGAGCAGCTAAAACATTTTTCTTTGCTGTTCACTAAAATCTCTGGCAGTTTCAGGGTAATGAAACTCAATTTTATTTCCAAATTTATTCTGGCTGGGCAGATTTTATCAGTGCATTTCTATCAATGGGCAACTGAAAATTAGATCTTGTGGCTCATGATTTTTTTTAAAACAAGAAAATTCCTTGCAGATGGAAATGCAATTTGATAGGGGAGGAGGGGGCAGGAAGCAGGTCTTAAAAAAACCCTCTGATTATTAACCATTTCTAAAAGAGGCAATCTCTTGCGTTGGTACGATTGCAGTATTATGGCTCAATCAGCAAAAAAAGAGGAAATTAACACAACCCAAATGACCAGTTAGAGTTCAAAATTTTTTTGTTTAAAAGACATTGTACTTCAATTTCCATGGGCCAAACCAACAGCACCAGCATTGTTCTGAACAAAATGGATGGTATGGACTGTCATTTAACTTTCTAGGACAAGGTGAGAACAGAGCTAACGTACTTTCATTTTTTAAGAGCTAGCATGCATTCATCATTCAGCTCATTTACTAGAAGTCTGTCCTCTTAAATTTCATTTTCAAGAACAGCATGGACAGAATACCAGAAGCCATTTCTGTCCTAACAATATCTAGGTACTACAGAGATAATCAGTCTACGTGAATGAATTAAATGGGGTTGCAACTGGCCTCAAATTATTAGTGGGAGATTTACATGATTAGCCCTTGTGAGACCCCAACACCATTATGCATCTGGTACCAATACAGTCTTAGGACTATTTGACTGAGCTCGTGATCTGCAATGTCTTATTTTCCTTGGATAAAACCCTGATCCCACTGGAGTCAAAGGGAAAAATTTAGATAAAAAAAGACCAAAATTTCAGCTCTGCTATTTTGCTTAGCAAGATTTCACCAAACCATGTTGCAATGAGATATTTCTTTACTGATACTATTAATACTCCGAATATGTGACTGATGCACTTCCGCACATTTCAGGCACTATCCTCCCCCACCAGCATGTCAGCAGATTTCCTTTAAACTTCTACATTAAAAATTCTCTTAAAAGGTATGGGCATATTGGATGTACTATATAAACAATTAATTCAATCTCACAGAAGACCCCTGTTATGGTCTACGTTTAGGTCCCGTGTTTACACCTCATCATTGCTTTACCAGTTTCTGAATATAATTAATTTATTATAGATGCATGTTCTAAGTACTTCCCTACAACAAACTTGTGTTTGAATTCTGCCAGTCATGGAACAAAAAAGTATACCCTGAGACCTCAATACAAGGTTGCAGTTTAGGTTGCAATTAATTAACTATTCACAACCTAGTCTGACAATAAAATTATTTAACAAAGTATTTGAGAGACACAATCTGAAACAGAAAAGACACACTTCAGCAGTTGTCTTTCCTACAAAGAATTAAAAGGAAACCTAACATATGCTCTGTTAGTACTCTTCTACTTAGCTAGTTTTTTCTATGTAGGCTCATATAATTGAGCTAATCTAAACACAGGGCACAATGGAGCACTACAGAAATTAAATAGCCTCTTGTCCTATACAGCAAAAAGCCAACACTTCTAAGCGACAGGCTAAGGCACTAGATGAACTCACTACAGAAAAACTAAATAGCACAAAATGAAACTGGCACAGCAATGACATTTATTACAAAAGGAGCAAGCCAGAACTGTAACAAGTTATTTGCATAACGCAAACTCTAGGTCGAACTATTGTTAGCTACAAACTGATTTTATTTCACCTAGAGCCGTTTTTCCACGTCTCCCTTTCTGGGCTGCTGGATATATATAAAACCCCTGCATTTAATTCAACTCCACTCAAAGCCCAGCAAAGGGCTGGGCAATACATTTGTGCAGTATCGTTTTTGCAGATAGATCTAAACCCCAATAAACATATCACAGTATTTCCCACAGATCCCACAATAGATAAAGAGATGGCTAACCTCCGAGGAATTAACCTGGAGAGTGTGAACAAATGCTGGAATACGTAGATATTATACAGAGCAGGTCAGACACTCTACCCTAGATCTTTGCCCTAAACCAAATACACAGCTGCTGTTTAGACAGTAAAACAAGTTTTGTCCATTTTACACACAATCACCAAACTGGAGATTCATCACTGACTCCGGGAGTCTACATTACTGCAAAACAGCTGGATAATTAATTAGATGGTAATGTTTCAAATCTGGCCCACCCTGACTGCAAATATTGTACTTGCATATTGTTTATATCAAAATGCAAAAGGTATACCCAAATGGTTTTTCCCATTCTCAGTGGCAGAAAAGTTGTAGAATTTGAAGTACTGATGAGTCAAGAGAAAAAAGTGAACATTTTCAGTGATAACCTCAATAATTCTTGGCTACAAACTTCAACAGTATATTCAAAGCATGCATTTAGAGAGTTCAAAATCTAACTTGGTCAAGATTTCATTAGTGAGGTCTGAGAAATCCAACACCTCCTAAAATAGGTATCCTAGAGTAAGTAGGTATCCTAGAGTAAGGATATTAAAATGTTGGTCTTGAGACACAGGTGGGGTTTTTTTGGTGGTTTGTTTTTTTTTTGTTTGTTTGTTTCTGTACACCAGCATTCTATCTTACAAGTAGAATCAAAGCCACAGCCCATGTTCCTCACCTTTGGTCTTGATGGCTGTTTCCAGGGCAGTGGCATCCCGGTCAGCATCAAAATTTGAGTAGGCCTTAACTGTGGCATATGCACTTGGTGGGAGAGAATGCTAGAAGAAAAAGAAGAAAAACAACCTCAAAATTAAACCATTTAATCCTGTCCTTGCTGCAGTTAGGAAAACGTGCCTCTTCATTAACTAGTATTTAGCCAAATTTTTAAATACAAGCACTGCCATAGGGTATCTGTGAAAATGGAATTCTGCTAAGAGCCACCAAACTTTGTTCTCCTGATATGTAGTGTCCAGAAATCCACTCACAGCTATGCTCATTATAAAAAAGAATATATACAAATAAATATTATATATTATTGCAGCAAAAACCTAACACATTCCAAGTTTACTCACTAAAACTCAGCCTTCTAAACTCTGGAGTTTTCTGGCTAGATCTGAAGGAAATTGACTACAGAAAGATAATTCAAAGAAAGTTTAAGTCTGAAGTATTTTAGATTTGAAGCCAATACCTTACTTTGGATTACAGGCTATAATTACATAAAAAAAAAAAAAAAAAAAAGGGGGAGATGGAAGACTAACAGTAAGTCAGAACAAGTTTTGTGCCCTATGTCATGGACTTCAAAGGTAATAAAACTGCCCACTTTTTAAGCCTATAGTTGTAGAAAGCAGAGTTACTATCTCCTTTTGCAACTCTATGCCTGCAGATACTTGGTTTAAGCAGCACGAGGCTAAGAAAATCAAATGACATTTCAAATTACCTCTGCTAAGAATAAGAGGATTTGCAGGTAAGACCACTTAGTAAACAGCTGCAACATTTTAGAAATTACCAGATGTTATCAGCTGTTTATTATTGTCCTCTCCTGAGGATTACAGCTGGTAACAGGAGGTCACCAGAATAGAGACTCAGCTCTTCTCAGCCGGTAGCTTGTTGTTTCACCCCCCATGGGCAGGTTAAACTAAACCACAGATTTTCAAATAAATAGCTGAGAAATATTTACAAACCTCACCCCACTGAGTTCAATTTAGAGACCTAAACCTCTAGCAGGAAGGCATTGTGACTAACAACTGAAATTGCCATAGCTGTTTCCTAAGTGAATCAATGACTAAGCTTTCTTGGTAAAGATCCCCAAAACCTTTGGTTTCAGTCCCTAACTCCAATATCTTATTATCCCTGGCAGATCTTTTTTCATGCAAATTGTTACCAGGAGGACAAATATTAACTAAAATATTCCATGGTTTTTTACTCTATCCTATAGAGGTCACACTGTCCTGAACAGATTCCCCTGGCAGCAACCACTGTGCCTTCTTGAGACAATCTGTGTTATGCTGTGGAGATGGGAACTCAAAAAAAGCACCAATAAACTGAACCATTCTTTCTTTTGTCTCTTACCATCAGCTCAGTCTAGCAAAGTGGCCCCCGTCTGGCCCACAGCCACACCACAAAACACAGCCTTTCCTGTTAGCAGATCAAATTGCTAACAGAAACAGTAAATGGAGATGTGCAGTGCAGCCTCAGGCAAATCCGTGTGTCTGAAAGATTCCTAAACCAAAGCCCAATAACATACACAATTGTGTGGCACTGCTAATTAACCAGCGCTGTGGATAATCTGAAGCAAGTCACTCGGTGAGCTTAGCAGAGTTGGGTACCTCTCCTTCCACCTACCTCTATGCATTGTCTAAGCCATTTGGACAGAGTATTTTACTGTAAGGTGATATCATACATGAGAAAATACATCGCATATTTGCAATTTGGGAGCCATCTTTTCTTCTGTCCTTCCATCCAATGCATGCAAGAAGTTGGATTCAGATCCCCTGACACTCATCAAAAGACCCAGGAAGTGCCATGTCCATATTTACACCCAGGAAAGACAGAAACCTTCTGCTGGCTACTCTACCAGTCAATGGACCATCTTCAAATTCAGCATGCACCAAAATTATGCTTTAGTCTCTCAGGTGACTCTTGGGTACTTCAGTGGAGTAGACACAGGTCTTACCAGGGTGACCATTCTGCCTATGAAAAACATCCATTTAAATTCCAGACTATATGGTCTCAAATTACTCTGGTACACTACAGTACCGCAGTACTGGTACTTTTTGTTTTCCAACTGACTTTCCATTTAGTTCAACACAAAATTTTCCAGGATGTGGCAGTAAAAGTCCAGCTAGTGCATAACTGCACACGCAGTCTGGACCAGACTAAAGCAGAGAAAGATTATTATTTTTTTTTCTCCCCACATATCTAGCGTGCTTCAGAGGTCCTCCAACTGGTCTACTTCCTGTGAGCTTGATGAATTCAGTCCTACTGGGAAGAGCAGAACATGAGGGAGAAGCATATATCATTAACAGGAAAGTTGGAGAGGTTTAATTGCTTCCTCGAAAAGCTCATCAGTCATGTTTGAAAACTGAGTAACTTGACATCATCCAGCAAGTAACCTATAAAATGTTGACTTAAATATAGGCTTCCAATTCCGAGCGCAAAGATGGAGCACATGATGAAGCATAACAGCAAAATCTTTGCTACAGAATCTTCTCTTGTGGAGACTGCAAGCAAAGACTAACTTCAGTTCATCTCCCTGCCTTCCTTAAAGGAAGGAGAAGATAACACCAGGCTGATGCAAGCAGGCCAGTTTCTTTACCTTGAAACAAATCATTCACTATACCACTGATACGGAATGCACAGATGCCTTATTGCACAAGACAGGACTTGGGTTCAGCTGTTTCAATATTGAAATTATCGAAATATTGAAATATGAAATATGTCTCAATATTAAAAACGTTTTATTGAGAAAAATGGCTGGCTGAAGTACAGTGTTTAACATCAGTTAGCTTGCTGAATTATTGCTTAGAGGAACTGGGCAAATCCTTTACGTAAATGAGCTACTCGGTAATTCTGGCTTCCAACTCAGTATCTACAGAACAAACCAGCTGCCTGGTATTTCGTACACTCTACAGCAGGATTTCTGATGAAAACGCTAGCATGGAACAGTATTCAAACATGACTTTTGCAACTACTCACAAGCATTACAGAAGAAACATTTCTGCCCTTGAGAACAGATTGCTCAAATATTATTCCAGAAGTAATCTTCTGTTGAAACAAACACAGCCAAGAAATCTGGAGTTGACTGCTTTTGCAGTACAAAATCAGTTTTGCTACTTACCTATAGTGCATTAGCCAGGTCTTTGCAACAGCTGTTTCATAAAGATCATATGGTATAATTTATTTTGCAAGAAGTAACAAAAATAGGCAAAAAGTTTGCTTGCACTGATCTCAAATCTGGAGTTACAGACTATAGAATTCAAAAGTATACCAAGTTTACTTTGCCAAGCAACATGATGAAATAATGCATAGATAGGATTCACTTCCTCTTCAGTGACAATCACTGAACCACAAATTCATGACATGATATCCTGACACTATACTGGTAACACTACCATCCAGCATTGCAACGTAACACATCAAACAAAGAGGTTGTGGCTTTCCGGTGTTTCAATACAACTATCAAGCGAGTGCAGATGTGCTAGAAAATAAACAATCAAACCCAAGATTTTTTATACTTTTGAAAACAGTGAATGAGAAAAGAAGTTTGAGAAAATAATTTTTTGCAAGAGGTAGTTTGGTTTTGGTGACAACCAGTACAGGAATAAGATCCAAGATCCCCAATATTTTTATTCCAATTAAGTAATGTTCTCCATTTTTAATTGAAAAAAAAAAAAAGTAAAAAAAAAAGAAAACTCAGAAGGTGTCAGCAAACCCAAACACACTTCCATCTTCTCCTACCATCCTTAACTCACTTGTTCCTTTGGAAGAAAGAGGGACCACAGACACAAACCAGCCATTCTGTTTGTCCTGTGATCTTTCATGTGGCCCAGCACATGAATACTGCTCATGCTGCTGCCCAGTTAGAAGGACTGTCATTAAATCTAGTCACTTCATATAACTGTCCTATGGTTTACAGCTGCTTTGTGGCTGAAAACTGATCACTGCTGACTAGGTTTTTAGTCAGTGTAAGTTTAAGTAGAAGAGATGTGTTGGATCTTGTAAACTGTACAGGTCAGTACAATTGTTGGTAGAGAGTCCTGTGAAAGAAACAAGGCATGGCATTTAAGTAAAATAAACTTTTCTTGTTTAGACAGTAATACTTACATCTCCTTCAAGGCTGAGCTTGCTTAAAATTTCATGGACAGTAGACATCTTGAAAGAATGCTGGAGGAAGAGGAAAAAACAAACCACAAATAGATTTAAATATATTTACAATTACATCAGCAGATTTAAAGGGTTTCTAAGCCACACCACCATTAATAGCGCAACAGTGAGAGGTCTTCATTCTATTGTATAATAAAAAATTATCTTTAGTCCATAAAAAACCCCATTTCTTCTGCATTTTAAATACTTAAACTAAGGAACTGCAGAATCTCTACCTTAGAAACAGAATTAACTAAGCCTGCAACTTAGTACCGGGAAAACTGTGCAGCAACATTATAGTCTGGTCCAGTTCAAAGCCAAAAAGCAGCAACAAGCGGTAGCATTTAAATCAGACGCTGAATTCCTCAGGTACTCATGGAATACATTGAAACTATTTATATTCATGCAGTCATATTATAAAATCATAATGCTGTTCAATCTTTAATCCTGGACACAGGCCACAAATGCCTCTAATATCATACGGTTTTGTAGTGGCTCCGCAGTAATAAGAATCACAGGACAAGCTACAAATACTAGTAACTAACATGATTGTCAGATACTAGCTAAAAAGGACTCTCCTAAAACGACAGCTCCAGAGTAAAAGCCACTGAGGCAAGATAATCAATATCATTGCTCCATTGTCCGAACCTACGTAATATCTTGCTAACGCGTTTACAGAAAAATAGGGAAAACCCAGCCCCGAGATAGATTATACACATTGCAGAAATGAACACTGATGTGATATGCCTATGTTTCAATGCCCTGCCTTTCTTCAGCTCTGGTTTGTGGCCAGGGAAGTTTGCTATTATTACTGCTTTACTGGAAGGGTCTCTCAACTAAGGAGGAAATTTTTTCTGAAGGTTAAAAACCAGAGGCACTATTTAAGAGGCCTGATGCATTCCCAAAACTCTGCTCTCAAAATCCTCTACTGAGAGGACAGACATTGCCACTCACATCACCTTCTCATCATCTAGGTTGGCACCTGCAGAAAACATTATTTTTCCTGTTGAAATTAAAGGTTTTTTTTCAGGGACTCTACAATCAAGCTGTAGAGAGCATTAACCAGCAGGGAAAAGAGTTGGCTTGATGAGAGGCAGGAGACAAAGGACAGGAACACCTCACAGTCAATGACATTCCACTAACTGATAACTGAGCCTGGAACCAAGGCTGAGCCTCACTGGGTGCCACTCCCTTCACTCCCATGCTGATCCCAGTTCCCCCACCCCAGCTCCCAGATACTGTGCCCTACAAGACAACTCCCACCTATGGTGCAGCCAGGCCTGGGTACGGCCTTTCAAGTGGTTTTCAGATTCTTTTTTTATCCTCCATCAGTCACACTTCTGATGGTTTGGGGCTTTCTCAGGCAAGTAGTACTAGCCACCCAGGCAAATTTCCCAGACAAACCAAACTCCACTCAATGATCAATCTGAAACCCAGAGCTCAGAAAACCAGCAAGAAGTTTGAAATAGTTTCTTACTAATGGAGATCTGGAATACATGTTTATATTTTGTTTTAGCTCCTAAAAGGCTCCTGTCCACCAAGAGAAAAAACAGAGAAATCCTGACTTTTAGCACATATAGCAAGTGTTATGAGACTAAAATACAGAAACACAGTTACATGGCTTTTGTAGCGTAACTGCTGTGATCACCCCCTTCTTCACCTAGAATACAGAAACCAAGCCTTTCATCTTCTGAAGCAACCTAGGTATAAGTAACAAAAGCAACTTTCCTTCAAGCAAAAATTAAGATCCCAGGGGAGGAAAAATATGAGAGAATGAAAATCGCAGCCATGCATCAACTTATTTGAGAATAAATCCTTTTCAGATCAAAAATCCAACCCAGCCCTTTAAAAGCAGGCTGCAGAAGTCATAATAAGCTGCTACCTGCTACTGGCACCATTAACCATGCTGGTTAGAGGGATGATATATTACTGAGCTATGAAATTCTCAATGTTTACTCTTAATAAAATGAAGTGACTAACCATGAGCCCTTTTGTACTCCGCAAGCATTACAACCGATACCAAAGATGAGCAACTGAGGTCCTTTAGTCTTGCTTGTCACAAAGAACTAAAAAACACCAGTAAAAGCTGAAGCAAAGCAACTGCAGTGTAATCTTTCACAAAACGATCAAGGAACAGCTTTTTGCAAGACTGCCATTTCTAAATCAATTAAAAACCACACTGAATCAGGCTTGTTGGAACAAAAAACTTGAACAAAGTCCAGGAACAGAACTAACACACCCTCACGTAGAGCTGGAACTGGGAGGTTCCCATCATCAGCACACAATGCTATAGCAACCGACCGCCCATCAGCAGCAAGCTGGCTAAAGAAAAAAATGGGAGTTTTTGCAAGAATCCTTGCAGAGAAAGATCTTTACTCAGAGAACAAATACATCTCTTGTCACACCCTGCTTTGTAAGGCACTCATATTTGAGGACAGACTCTCACTGTTCTCTGATGGACTCATTTAATCTGATGTAGTTTTGACAAGTTCTGGTGAGTTTGAACATGTAAAGAGAAAATACTTGCACTAACTTGTTCTTCCTTACACTGGAAAAGATTCAACTTCTACCTTCCAGCTGTAAACTAATACTTCAATACCTTAAGGCAAGTTCCTACAACCGGTTTTCCTCCTAAATCCACATTACCTAATCCTGAATCACAATGTCTCAAAGAGATAGCATCTGTTTTCACCTGGACCCCCCCAGCAATCACTGGTTTGCCATTCTGTTACTATACTGGGCCTAGTGTACACGCGGTACCTTATCCCCAGAACTATCTGGTGACAGGAGAGCCTGTTTAAAAGCAGCCCCATGTCTTGATTCCCAGAGGCAGCTCACTTACATTACTGCAGGAAAAACCCATGTGATCCTTGGAAAAAAAGTGTCAGGTATGCACAAACAACCACATTGCTCAATAAGCAGAGTTAGCATTTTAAGAAGCACTTAATATACTCTTGCAGACAGAGATTGAGCAAAGGGTGTTCCCAAACATCAGAGCCCAGGAATCCCCAGAATGAGAGAATGGAAACTCTTTCACTTGGAGCACATTTGTGTCAGGTCTCCAAAAACCAGGGCAAGGCCTAGCAACAGAGGAGATAAGGGAAAGCGAGGAAGATCCACAATATCTGCTGTAAATGAAATAAGGACACAAAGTTCATTAATTTATATACAATGCTAAACACAAGCACAAATGAGCCAGGCTGCATCTCCCCAAACACTTGATAAGGTTTAGCTGATCATTTAAAGCCACTACTTGGAAAAAAAAATATTAGCTTTAAAGAAAAGGATTTCAAAACCTATTAAACCATGCTACCACAAACATACTCCAACCATTCACTTCCACAGACACTGCTAATAAGCCAGGAGATCCTTTGTTCCAGGAAGATACTGTGCCTATACAAAATTAAGGGCTTTTATTTCTAGAATTCAAGCTATTCTCACTTCTAAGACTTTAGAGAAAAACACCTTTTCTTTTTTTTTTTAATCAAGACAAATAATTCCTTACATTAGCTAATGGCAACTATACTCACTAGGGCTGCTTATCAGAACTAGCTCCACCAACAGAAGGCACACATCGGGACGGATCACTGAAGGGCACAGGGGTTCCAAAAGATTCTTTCACTCTTGACCTATGTGTCAAGGTCTACACATCCCCGTGCAGGTACAGCATGTGAATATGAACATAAGAACGACTAACACTGAACAGAACTGAAGCCGTCCCGTATAAGAACACAACTCACTTCTGCACGACTACCCCGAAATCATGTCACCCCTCTTCCAGCGAGGATACACCCCTCTGCCCTGCCCGGCCCCTCGCTCGCGGCGGCGGCGGCAGCGGGGTCCCTGCTCACCCAGTGCCAGCCCCGGGGTCCCGGCGGGTTGCGGCCGGCCGGGCGGGGTGGGAGAGCCGTGCCC
>JAVJGI010000063.1:21392333-21413352 GCA_035590275.1 Ibycter americanus
AAGTAAGAACTCTAATTTTAATAAATACAAAAAAAAAAAAAAAAAAAAAAAAGGCGCATCAGGACAACTCATTTCTTTTAAACACTGTACCTTTGTTACTTTTCTTGGTATTGGTATTTTGTGCAAGACTAAGCAGCTAGATTTAACATTCTGCATTGCTGACTAGAGGAAAAGAAACTTGAAGTCATTTAATAATAAGAAAAACACCAACCCACAACACAAAATTGTGTTCTCTATTCCTTATCAACCTCTCCTCAAATCAGAAATTTCTCCATTTCTAAACTCATTGACAGCATAGCTGAGAAAAAAAAGAGATCTATGAACTACTCATACCTGATTTATATTACTATATCTTGTATTTGAGAAGTGACTGAAAACACTTGACATTCAGTAAGTTACCCATACAATAAGTACTTCTTTCCAACCCACTTTTTTCAAATAATTTCCAAATAATCTTTATTTAAAGGCCAATATTATTCTATTCAAGTGAAGGTTAACTTCTTTTTGCAGTAAGTTTTGCTAAGGCACTTAATGCAAATAAGTGAATAATGGTCAGGGTAAAGTGTTCCCATTACCTAGCAAATCTTATCACTACTTTATTTACTGCTTAGATCAAATACAAATATCTTATTTGGGAAACACATCAGAGAGGTCGCTCCCTTTGCTGATGCAGGATTTCCTATCTGAGTAGTAAGGAGACTTAAATCAACAACCGAGCAAGGTGCTCTACTAGCAAGACGAGAGCAGCACTCTTCTGTTCGATGATAATACCTCTGCTTTTGTGCAATCACTACCTTGAGAACACACAGAATAACAAATGCAACTTAATATCACACCTTGCAACTTCTGCAGGAGGCCACAGTTACACCTGCTTTTCTCCTCATTTCCTGAGTCGGCAGCACTGCTGAGTCACTGTGCTGAGCTATGAGATTTCTCCCGCAGCCACAGAGGGATACAACACTGAAGAACAACGCCAGACAATTATGGGGCACAGACCAAGGTCCATCCATACTTATTTGGCAATACAAAAGATTGTTGAGACAGTGAATCAAGTTTTTTCAAGATCCAGTAACTCCTAAGCAATTTAATTCTGAGGTCTGCCACATGCTCAGAACTTTAGAGTCTTCACTTAAGATCTCTGTAGTCTCAAAACTGTCTGAACAGGAATGCAAGTTGTAGGGACTGTGTTAGTAGTGGTAAGATCACAGTTTTCAAACAGTTGTTCCACACTTTCACAGTCATACTGTGGGGTAAATTTAAAAAGAGCAGTAAGTCTATGGCTCTACTATGGTTGATTTAAAAATTCCTTTATTACGGTACATGATATTTCACTTAATTTAAATTATAGTACTATCTGAGAGCTCAGTTCTGTCTTTCTGCTTACACCAAACACATGATAGCAGTAGTCTTACTTTCAGGTATCAGATTAATGAAAAAATGAGATATTCACCCTACTTTAAGTTGTCCATAATACAGGTATATTACCACCCTTAGAGAATGGCCCCTGGAGTTTCAGGACAAAGCTTTCTGTTGCAAAGAGCACTCTACATCAGTTATTACATTGTATTTTTCACAGCCCCCCAGAAACACAAACTAAAAGGCAGAATTTCACAGCTACCTTGCCTTGTTTCGCAATGAGAGCAGAAAGAATCCCCAAGCAGAACACGGTAACAGTTTCCTATTAAAAGCTGTGGTAGATGCTCTTTCACAGAACAGATCAGTTACTTCCACGTACATCTTTTTACCTACCTCTATTACCAAAAACCTGCGGTTCTCAATTTGCCTAGCTAAATAAATCACATATTCTGTCAGTATCAAAACTTCGTGACTGCTGAGTCCAATCCCATATTTGTAGCAGACTTTTTTTTTTTTTTTTTTAAATTTTAAATTGTGGTGGGAGAAGGCCGTGCTGGGAATACTAATTTACTGTGCAGGACAGTGACAACCCACTGTAATCCTGTGTTTCTTCGGAGCACAGAAAAGGAAAACCCCTGTGGACCCCAGGGTTTGCTGTTGGAAGCAGCACATCCAAGAGCTGACAAAGAAACATCACTGGAATAACCAGTGTTTCTCAATCCCAACGACTTTTTCTCCCAAGCACACAGAGTGTTTTGGAGGCTGGGCCACTGAATCCTTCCAGCCTAGGGCTCCCTGCTCCTTTCACGGCTAGCAGGTATCTACGAAGGAGACACAGGAACCTCTGTATCAGAAAGGGATGGTTGTTTATGCCAGAACAAATCCTGCAGCATGTAGCCTGCTTTCTTCTACTTTCCTCAGAGCCTCTATAAAAAGGGGTGTTGGCTGTCCGCAAACTTCTGCACGCAAGCAAGATGTTAAGTATCCTGTAACTAATGAGAGATTAGATAAAACACGAATTCTTTCAGTTTGTGTACTTCCTAAACAGATTAGCCCTCTTCCTACAGTTTCATATTTCCTCATGCAGCTTGTGAATCTGGAAATAATAAATTTTGATAAAATTTTCTACAGTGTAATTGCAGTGCAATTCAATATACCGTTCTGCTTGTTAAAAAAAAAAAAAAAAGGAAGAAAAGCTTCAGTACTGTACATTAAGATATAATTAGAAATGGAGAACTACGTGCATATTTCTCTCTCTCTGTGAGGAATTTTTTTAGAGAAGGAAAACCCACAGCAAATATAGCTTTTAAAATTTAAAATTAGATTTTTAGAATAAAAATCAAAAAACCATAATTTTCATAAAATATGGACAGCAGACAAAGATGCAATTGGCAAAACTATTACCTCAAATGTATCAGATTTCACATAAAACTTACAATTCTATAACAGGATGCAAAGTTTCCATGCAAAAATTAGGAAAGAGAACTCAGGATTTCTAAAATAGTATTCTGATGTGAGCCACCAACAGCAAAAGTATAATTCAGTGCACAAGTGAAAAGGCTAGACAACCACAGGCCACAACTGCTGCTTTAGCAACCATAAAACCCAGACTTTTTTCTACAACAGGAAAGCAAGGCAGTCCCCACTGACAGAACGTTCATTCACTGTAGAAACAGGATTGCCCTCATTCTGTAGCAAGTGCCAAACATATTCTAAAAAGCATTTTGACTAACCACTTCATGGCAGATTTTCCCTTTTGAAACCTTATTAATTAAAGGAGAATTGCTATCAGAGAGCCTTCCGTATGTTGAAAAAGTTGTTAATCTGGCCACATTCTTTATATGCCTAATTTTCATTTCTTTACAGAATATATGTATCCTAGTAGACATAAAAACTTTTCTGATGTTTAAAATGTCATTGTACAAACATGAATACAGCATTTTCTACAGGACATTTGTTAGTGAAACTTTCCTGTCTGCTTGGTTTATGTGATTTTAGAGAAATGGCCTTTACAAGTAAGATATCTTTCTGCTAATATTTCCATGCTTTTTATCCCTGCTTTATTGTGGTTTTATTTTCTGTGCTCCAAATTACAGCTGTCATCTCTTGTACACAAGATTTGCCCTTTCCTGCTTCATTCTCACTGAATGTATGTTACTTCTCATTCACAGGTTCTACATTATCTCCTGTTTCCATCTGCTGCATGATACAGCACAAGGAGTACCACGACAGGGATGTTTCAAGTTATATCACATATTAGGAAATTAAATTTCATGGATCAGTTAGATGTCGAGGACAGAAAACCTGGAAAATGTGTGTAGGCAAGATCATTCAGTGTTCAGAAATCCTGTGGAATATCATAGCTATGGAAAGAGGTTTTCAATAAACGTAAACTATGTATTCTTCCTCTTCCTGTTAGGATTTCAGTTCTGTAAAGCCAGAAAATTATTTCCAGTACCTTAGATACGAGGCATATCCATACTGTTTTCAAAGCACGTAATTTCTCTTATATCTGAATGACAGAACTTGGTTTAGCCCTATCTTGCTTGGTTTTCCTCACTCTTGTATCTTTTCTGTCTCCACACTATCAGTGTAGAAATACAAACATTATTGCCTGTTTTCAAAGAAAAATACCTAACATTTGACCTTTCCCCATACTGCAAGCTCAAAGGCCAAGGAATCAGTATCCTCTGAGCCACACATCTGATCCTCTGTTTGTCTTCTATTTTGGTATGTAATAACAAATGTATTTAAAAGTATAAGATATATACATATAGGCCACATTTCATCAAGAAATATTTTTACCACTCCTGTGATAATTCATATTGTATGTAATTCATTAAAATAACCCCCCAAAATTCCCCCCCCCACAAAAGATGCATTAAGTCATGAATATTACTGACTTTACAGAACTAAATCCACACTTACATTTATCTTTGAAAGGCAAATAAATGCTGCTCTTGAAAACGAAGATTACTGGATGCTATTCAGCTAAAACCAAAACTGAAATATCCTCATCTACCACCCAACAGAAATTTTAGACAAAGAGCTTAAGACGTGAAAAACAGAATTAGAAAGTTAAAATAAATAAGGAAATATGGAATATACCTTTAATATAAATATTTTTCTCTGGTTATTCTACAAATATTCAGACATACATGTTTCTGAAGCCAAAATCAGCACATAAACTTACCAATATAAAATAAGCATTCAGAATGCAACATACTCTCTGTCCATAACTGACATACTTCACTTTCTGTAAGAGCTTCAACACCATAATAGGGTTGGTATTCTAGTTTTGGCAACAGGAACATTGGAGTAATCTATAAAGTGAAGATATATGAAAAATCAGCACTCACCATCCAAAAAACACCCACAACTGAACTATGTTTTGTAGTTGATAATCATCATAGTCTTCCACTACAGCTGAAGCAACAAAGACATTTCACAGATTGTGTGTGATGGCTCACATTCCACGAAACCCACAGTACAAACTTCAAACTACAGAGACTCTATAGAGAAGAAGGTGAAATGAAAAAAGCAGCCTAGGCAAGCTTTTACAAGTAATAGAATTTTGTCACTAAGTAACTTTTCTATGCAACTAAATTAATCTGTTCACACTTCTGTGCTCTACTGCCCTCTGCAGGAATTTAAGAAAAAAATACGTTGTTAGGATTCCCAATTTGCTTTTTGTTGGTGGAATCCTGCCATTTATTCCTCGTCAGTCTCACTTGGAATTGGAACCTAACACTTGGATTCTCATTTGAAATCAGAGGCTAACCTTCGTGCATTAATACTAACAGAAAATATAAGCCTCTTCTCACGGACAAATCACTGTTTAAACTTCGGCAGGAATTTTAAAAAATAAACAATGTTGAGTTTCTGATAAACAAACCAAGCAGCTATTCATAGGCATTTATAAGCAGTGGATCAATAGGGAAGAGATGGTATTTCTTCAAAATAAGATTCTGAGCATGGAATCTTGGCAAGTAATCAGAGTTACAAAGATCTATTTCCATTTCAAGAAAGCATAAACACCTCACAAAATGCCTGCCTACCATAATTACGGTATTTTGGAAAGGGAGATACCATATCACATTTGTTGAATGATTCAGAGGACAAAATAATGTTACTGAGAGTTACAGAATAAGCTTTCCTTCTCCTGATGTTACAAGGACTATTTGGATTACACTTGCATTTAAAGCATTTTATTCCATAAGACAAATGATTTGCTAAGATATATACCATAGTCTTTTCAAGCAGAATGGATACGATCCCTTTTTATATTAAATTTGTGCTTTGCTGTTCATTCTATCTCCTATTTCTCTGCTTAACTAGGCATAAAAGCAAGGCTGAATCCTGTTTGAAAGTATTTATGATCATGAGCATTCTCAAAGCCTTGGGCCAAAAACCTGATTACTGCATTAACTTCTAAAGAATAGTTCAAACTGACATTAGTTTACATAATTACAGATGTATATTACTGTAATGCAGTTGCAGTAAAAAAATGCAGAATCACACTTGCTTATCTTCTAATCAAGTAGGTTTAAAGAAATCACAAGCTATTCTTCCCTCTCTTCCTACAGCAAATATTTACTTAAAGAAGACACACACACTGCAGAGTTATAACTGAACGCACTAATTGTCTGAGTGAAAACACAAATTCTATGAAGGACTGGGAATCCCAGAGATGCCAGTCGAGCATAACTGTTTAAAAAAAAACAAAACAAAAAAGCTAACAGCAAAATCTGTACCTTTTGAGTTTTTTTCTTTTTATGGTATCGTGGCAATGACTTCACTTTTTGCACGCTGCAACGCACAAGTAACAACAGATCATTCAAACTGAATAGCTTATACACAAGGTTGCCATCCTGAGGTGCTTTATACTCTGAAGGGTCTTCTTGAAGCATCTGAAGTTCATTTGGCAGCTTTCCTACAGAAAATTAAATAAAACAGAAAACAATAAGCTTATACATTCTTTACCATGAAGCTAATCAGCTTTCTTCTCTTGCAGTAGGGTTTGCAGAGTTTTAAAATTATTTTTATTCTTTTAATAGCAGTTTTTGAAGTAAGATTATGGGGTGAAAACCATCTCATTAGGCACACGAAGTCACCTATGTATTAAAAAAAAAAAAAAGAATTTGGAAAATGTCCACTATAACTTCTAAAGAGTGTATTTTGTATTCCCACATATTTTATCCTAATCATTATATTTCTTATACAAACAGAGCTGTGAGACTCCATTCTTGTACAAATGGAGTTCAAAAGCTGATTTTTAAGGCAGCCACTCAGCACAAAGGAGACAAAAATGCTGTTTACAGTGAATGCCTCGAGAGCTGTCATCCATTTATCAGTTACTGAAGTAACTCAAGCCTCAGGTTTGGATGGTAGCATAAGCCTCTGTTCCAAACTTGAGTTTGCTTCAACTGCAATACTCGCATATTCAAAGGAAACATTAGATCTCCAGGTACAGCTCTGAGGTAGGTTAACAAAGATCCCTGCATCCCTTAGAGATACTTTAACAAAACACTTAAACATACAAGGATAAATCCCAACTTAAGATTATTTATTGAAAATTTATCCAGTTCTGTTTTTCGTCCTGCAGATATGTGGAAATATGTGTCAAAACTACAACTACAAATACACATTGCTGGAGTGCTACGAATAAATACATTCAACATAAAATTTAGAGTTTATGTGCATCTTTGAATTAATGTATACTGTGGGAGATATTATCATCCAACTGACCAGAAATAATTTTATTAGTAAAACATTTAACTTAGTTCTGGCTTTCTGCAAAAAAGACATGCGTAGGGGTTTATCAGATTGCTGTGGAACTTTTAATTTGTAGAATTATGCTTTCTATTCCTTCATAGTCACACTTCAGCATCTTAGCAATATGAATTTCACTACCTTTCTTAAAAAAACCCGACAACCTAACAAATTCTATTATCAAGCACCTGAATTTCATACTCTGGCTTTTTAAGAAAAGGAGAAATAGAAAGAATGCCACGCTGCTCAGCTCTTCAACATGAGCGAGGAGAAGCGCTCTTGCTGTGACTAGTAAAATTCAGTGAAATTAATAAAAATGTAGGAATTGATTACACAATTTCAACTAAAACAGATTTAGTTGTGTTAACCGTTTCCATTACAGATTAAGTAATTAAGATTTGTTTCTATGTGATCAAATGCACAGCTAGTCAGAAAATAACAGTGAAACGTTTTCCCACCAAAACGCATCCATTCATTGGAATTAAGTATTTTGAGAAAACCAGCATCTGTCCTGATGCAACCTGCCTGCTTTCCTGTCAATTTCCTTAACACAGTACAGTGCTGCTAAATTCAGTTGTACAGTGCAGAAGCAACTCAGGCACGTGAGAAAACCCTCAAAGTTCATCATCTCTATGATCTGCAACATTTCTAGATCTTGGCTGAGGTCTGGGTGTAGCACAGGTTCAATTTCCAGCTAAATGCCTGAAAACTTGGAGAGGTGGGTTGTAGCGAGTCCTTAGTCTTCTGAACAGATTGCTAAGAGCTAAGATACAGCAACTGAACTAGGAGGCTCAGAACTTAGACACTGAAATTGCAAGTTTTCTTTCAAGTTTTAATTGCATAATTTGAATAAATTTTTCTTCTATAGAAAATGTAAAATAATTCCATTTTTGATTGGCAAGAAACTATCTTTCCAGACCAGACTACTCAAATATTTGAATTTCTTAAGAAACTCAGAAAGTAACTCTTTTCACTACTAAATGATTTCTTTTCCTTGCTTAAAAACCTTGCAAATAACAACTGTTTCGCTAAATAAAACAGTATTTCACATTCACCTCTGTGGACAAACAGCTCCCAAAATGCTTCCTTCTGTGTGCAAGACAGAGAAGGTATTGTTAAAAAAAAAAAAAACCACAACAAAACCCTACTTTAAATCACATCTCCAAATAAATATAACAGAGGTACTATTAGGATGTTCTTTAGATGAAGGAGTTAATGTTTTTCTGTAAAATTTTACCGAAATTCTAAAATTTTACTCTTTACACAATGAACACATTTACTTACTCTTTGACACTCCCTGAAAAAGCGAAGTCCAGGTATTTCTGGACGAGCCGCTGGGATTTGAGGCAGGGGCTGGCACAGTTTCTGTGCTGGAGGTCACCAATAGTTTTGGAGACTGAGGCACTTGGGCTGGCGTAGCATTAGAACCATCACAGCTCACCACTGATTGCTCATGAGCTTTATGGGAAGGTGACTTGAGAAGTTCAGTTTGCATTTTCAAAATCTGGCCAACCGGATCAAATTCTTTGGACAACTTTCTTGTAGGCTTTCTGGAGGCATTTTTTCCCTGATCCATGGTATCTGTGCGATCAGTCATGCTTGCTAATGGAATGTGGGTGGGAGAAGGCGATTTGGCAGTCTCTGCTGAGGTATGAGAAACAGTGTTTGGTACAGTTGTTTTGCAACAATCAGTGTTTTTACATTCTGTATCAATTATCAAACGCTCTTCATCTGTGTCACTACTGCACAAAGAAGCGTAAGTCTCATTTTTCTGAGTAGCATCAGACTCTTTCTTGTTACTAACAGCATTAGATAGCATATTTAGCTTTGTTTCATTGTCCAATACTTCTTTGGTCATGACATGCTGTGCTTCGTTCAGTCCTACCTCCTGGGAATTAAGGCTTTTATGAGATGAATTTTCTTCAGAGCTGAAGCACAGAATGCCATCTAATGATGGAAGCTGCATGTTGGCACATGCCGAAGCACCAGCAATGGCGTTTTTTTCTTCTTCATCTCCACCATTTATGGTGGATGTATTTTTATTCCCCATTTTTAGGGCTTGTGATAAAACTTGAGCAGCGTTACTAACTGTAGGAAAAGTACTTTCCATTTTAGAAGTTTTTGAGAGTTTGACAGTTGCTCCAAAAGTTTCCAGTTCTGTAACATCATCATCAAAGTCCATCCCTGTGTCATTTGGAGGAGGAATCTTTCTGCACTGGTAGGTATCAGAAGACATCTTAACACAGGGAGGAAAAAATAATAATATTAAAAAACCAAAACCAAACCAAACCAATAAATAGAACGTGTTAATCACAAATGAGACACTGTCAAATTGAAAACATGAAAAATGTTCTGCTATCCATATTTTGATATGTTGGCTGAGAAGGGTAGTAACTGGAAAAAAAACCACCAAAACCAACTCCTGTGTTTAACATGGAATATCTGAAGTCCTAGGAGTTGAAAGGGCTTTCAAAAGAGAAATAAAGGTCATAGAACTTCTCCCACCTAAACAAACTGATCAAAATGCATTTTAACAAAGTAAACATTAAAGCTGAAATGCTGATGTATTAGAAGCATTTAAAGGAACTAGACAGACATTTTAAAACATAGGGTCTGTAACCCTGCAGTAGAAAAACTACCAACAGGAAATCTAAATTTTCATTCATTATCACAGAACAAGTAACTTTGGAATTATAACATAGGTTTTTGGTTTTGTTTGTTTATAAGAAGAGGTGAAGCTACATACATCCCACTGAAACAGATTGTCCTCGGCTGGTTTGTCCATCAACACATTTGAAATCAAAACATAAGATGTTTTGGTTGCTAGGAAGTCCATTGGAACATCATGGAAGATTTGGTTCCTCTCTCTTACAGTCATTTCCTTTCTCAGCAGAGGTGAATCAACATAAACCACTTTAGCTGGTTTGCTACCTTTTCAAGAACGGGAAGAGATTGAATACATAGTAAATGAAAGGAAAAAAGACTGTTGTATAATTTAAATAATAGATCTTTTGACTTCCAATTCCAGTCAAATCCATTCCATTTTCACACTAGCAAAAACGAAAAACTATCCTCTCATTCATTAACAACAGAAAACAGAAGTATGTCCAGATACAGTGTGAATTATCAGGATCCCGCAGCAGCATTACACACCACATTAACAGTCAATCATATTTTAAATGCAGTTCTAAATAGAAAATTTGTAAAATAAGAATTTGGGACTCATCATTCCATATACTGCATTATATCACCAAATGTGTTCTGTTTTCCAAAAAGATCTTTTTTCTTCCTTTGATGAACCTCCAAAAAAATACATATTTTTTTTTAAAGTCTCATTGGCCAAAAGTGATGGCTGCAGTTTATATTTCTTCTAATCAGTAACTATGTCCGGGCTCTTCTGCCCCACTCTTTTGTTTACACCTTAAAACACGTATGAATCATCTATAGATTTATCCAAAAGTAACAACAGTACGCTGCCCAATATTATACAGAAAGCAAAGGCGCATGGTGAACACAGTATCACTGTCTTAGAAAAAAATAGTATCTGTGGATGAAAAAATCCCATAATTAACGCAAGAGGTAGGTTACAGGGAAGGTGGAAAACGAAGGAAAGGAGAAACCTTTCAAGAAACACTATATATATCTAACATATTCTGAATGCCCTTTAGGTGTTACCTTTGAATCTAAAAATTAAAGACTGTAAATTGGATACATAAAAGGAGTCAGGCATATCTTTACAGATAAAGTAGTTTAATTGCATGTAGAAAAGTGCAAAATTTGTAAGATTTACAGATATTTGACAGCTTATTTACTACTATCCAGAAGTCTGCTATACAAATTTGTGTGAAATGCACACAACATGGACATTCTAAGACAACAATCATGATAAACACTCATCATGAAAAAAAAACCCTGGTGTACTTAAAATACAAAAAAAGAGCAACAAGAGAGGAAATCTGTATTTAGATTACTGGTGGAGTGCTTGACAGCTAAAGTATATCATTCAGATGAGTAAATCAGTTTATTCAAAACATTTTTTGTTGCAGTTGGGAAGAGTGATCTCCATGGACATTCATTATTTATTCATTATTCTATGTTGTAAATAGGTCCTTTTAATTCCAGAAAATGTTTGCTCTTTGTTTTTTCATAAAAGTTCAGAATTTCTCTTTTTTAGCTTACTGAAATTAGTTCATATGATAATTTTAACAGCTTCATGCAGTTTCCTTTCCAAGGAGCAGAGCTTACAGTTTTGAAAAGCAAAAGGACATTTAACTGATATTTTTTTTCCAAGTGGAAAATAGCTGTATGTCCAAATTCAATGTTAATGGTGATACCTCTAGAGGTTGTTACTATTCTCAGTAACAAGGTGGAACAAGGTATAGAAAACTATGAAATGACCTTGCTATCAGCTTCCCTCCTTGCAAAACAGAGGACAAACTATAGCAATGGATTTTTTAAAGTTTATTTCTTATGATAACTTCAATTAAACTAAACATTTTTCTTTACAACACAGAGGTCTTTGGCTCCTTACCAGATGACAGCTGAAAACTACTAACTTCAGATTTTTGCCCTTTAAGCTGTGTGAACTAAGTCAGTCAAATTTTATTACTTTGTTTGGTTCCTTAAATTAAAAACCTGGAATTACTTCAGAGAAACTATTTTCTTATAGCTGCATTCTACAGTGCTGCTTCCTCAGAAAAGGTAAAAATCTGAGCTTACAATTTCCATTAACCTTAGCTGCCTTCTTTTTTAAATAAAACCCTAATTAAACCATTCTATTATTCTGTGAACTAAATCAGACTACGTTCTACTTTCCCACAGTTGGTTTTACTGGATTTTCTAATTTCCTGTCCTTCGGTCTGCTCAAAAAGGATTATGAGAATATATAAAGGTCTTCATGGACAAAACTGTAATTTTTGTAACAAAAGCATACTATACCTGCAACAGGGATCATTTTAATGCAGACTGGAATTTCCCATTGTTCCTTATAGTTTAGTCCATGATTATTCAGTAAAGTAAATAATGATTGATTACTTAAAACAACTTGAGGACAGTATTTCAAAGCAAGTTTTTCTGCATTTGAATCTGAACTAATATCCTAAACAGAAAAAAGTTAATTTTTTTAAGTTTTTTTTAAGAAATACATACATAAATTTAAATTAATAAGAAAACCCCCAAACAAACATGGATTACATCCCCATCCCACCCCCCCCACACCCCACACCCCCCAAAGCCCAAATACCACTGCAGTGCCAGGCTTCAGAATCACATGAAAAAGCAAAAAATTCCCCTGAAAGTTTTTGGCTGAATCTATTCATCTACCTTGCAGCATGACAAAATATACCTTTTTAACTTGCATCTTTCAGTTCATTCCTATTAATTTGATTTACAAGGTTGAATAGGAATTAGGAATTTGGGTGATCATGAACTATGGAATGTATTGCAGAAGAAAAAAACGAACCAACGAACAGATTAACTCACACATATATTACAGATCCTCTTAGGAGTTAAGTAATAGCACAATAAACGTATATAACATTAAAGTATGGTTAAAACCATACAGTTGTTTGAATACAGATAAAGAATCTTAAAACAAATATAAACCCATGAAGAATACAAATTCAGAATTTAAATTATATAATTGTTAAACATTATGAGTACAGGTTTCCATGAAGAGAGGAGGCTGGGAATGCTCATGAGGTGGGAGGAGAGATAACAGAACCCCAGGACCACTGAGGACCATGAGAGAGAAATAAGAAAAATCTAGCTATGTTCTTTTTTCTGCCACCTGAGACATGATTGTAAGTGTTCTCTGTTTATTGCTGTAACATCTTTTGAGGCATATATTATTCTCCTGTGTCACCTCTGCTATTTTCTTAAGCAAAAGTGTCTTTGCAATCACAGTGCCTCTGTTGAAAGTTTGGGTTTTGATATGTGAACAAAGTCCTCAAATTAGCGGATAACAAATTATCTGGAATAAACAGTCACAAATCCTGAGTTCTGTAGAACGAAAACCTCATTGATTTTCTCTGCAGAAGAACACAAAAAGAAACATTGGATATTTAATGGTAAGCTGGAATGGAATCTAAAAATTGTTGCACTCAGAAATGGAGCTTATGCTGTTTAGCAAAAGAAATTCCCAGGGTAAGCTAACCTAATCGACTTTTCAGAGAACTAGACAGTCTGAAGTATTTCTTCTTACCCTCAGGACTTCTTTCTTCAATCAGAAGCCGTTACACCTACGTGCATTCACATGTGTGTCTACACATTCACACAGGCCAGCTTAGAAATTGCAAAGCAAAATTTAAAAGCAACAACACTGTGATAAACAATTCTATCTAGATTTCACAGACTGTGTTCCAATTTAAGGACCCCTCTAATGTTTCATGGAGGGAACACAGGAAGTCCCTTCAAAAGGCACTAAGTCTAAGAGGTAATAACCCAACAATTGAAGCGGGCAGTGTGATTGCTGTAAATGAAATACTAAACAAATTAATGATACAGTATATGTTCCTATGCTACAAGATGTGCAAGACTGGGTGGCGGGGGGAGAAGAAACTTAATGTTGCCACATAAAAAGAACCAAACTGCTCTTCCCTACAAAATATGCCTTAAAAATTACAACAAAAAGGTTACTTACGTTGAGCATAATAGAAGCTTTTTTTTCTGGAGTTATAATAGATGTAACAGTTTTATAATCTGTGGGCAGCTGAACAGGCATAGTAGGGAAAGCTGTTTTACCACGTCTTGCTGTACCCTTGAAGAAATCAAGCAGTATCAGAAAATAGTTTTAACTGAAATCATGCCGACCCAATACTGCAATTCTTATAATGAAAAATACCAAGAATTTATGCAAGTACATTACAAAGTTAGCATTATATTAAAAAAAATTACTATTATTGTAATCTTTTTATTGCTAACATACAATGAAGGGTGTTAACAGCCTTACTAGCAAAATAATTTACTTAACGTTTTCATTAACAATTTTAATTATAAATTATAACCCCTAACCCAAGAACTGAATAATATCTGTAAAAACCTGAATCCTGGCATAACACAATCCAGATGTAATTCTACTTATTTGAAAATAACACCAAAACAATACATAAGATATTACCATTACAAGAAGATTTTTTTCCAACCTAAAGGTCAACTGTGTATGAAACTTTCCTCCCATGATACTCGTGATCTCCTGGAGCGTGTAAAACTCAGGATACTTTTGCACATGTCCAATACAAGCACGTAATAATTCCTAACATAAAAAGAAAAAATAGTTTATACATTTTTATCTTTCATAAGGATTTAATTTTAAGAAGTTTTTTCTGCAATTGCAAGTTGCATTTGCATACACCTTCTGTAGAGAATACAGATCACATTTAGCAGATTACTGCTAACAGGCTTGTTCAACTTTTCCAGTTAGAGACAGTATTTAAAAACTTACGAGATACCAGTACAACTCTATAGTAAACTTACAACCACTGGTATCAGAACTGAAACATTCTAAATGCTCCTCAACCCTTCATATGCGAGGCTAACAACCTATGTACAGTCTCAGACCAATCACAAAAAAAAAAGTTTAGTACAGTTTGAACTGTGCTAGATCAGGTAATTATTTTCTTTTCAGTTTATTTATCTTGGCTTTTAGAGGGACCCATAGTTTTTCATGTTACTAACCAGGCCTAGGTAAAAGTCACAAAGGGAAAGACATAGGAAGATTCTGTATACGTTGAAACTCGCTTTCAAGTCAAATGAGTTATTTCCACAAATATTGTTTAAAACTACATATAGGTCTCCACTTCATTTTTAACTCTGGATACCAACTTAAATATAAACAGGACTTGGAGACACATTTTGTGACGTGACGACAAGATGACTCTAAAAAATAGGCAGAAGTGTGAGATATAAAATTACTAAGCCAATCCCAATTTTTAGAAAAAAAAGTTAATTTGTGTCCTCACATGTGCCCAAACCATGTGTTAACTGGAGAACAAATTTACCTTGTGCATGAAAAAGCACATAGCGTTATGGTGGAATAGAAACAATCCTTCTGAATTTAACTAAACACTCTACTCTAGTAAACATTTATTTTTCTGTTTTATTCTGTAAAAGAAAGTGATACAGCACTTACTAGAAAAGACTAAAATTTTAACAAAAAGTATGAAAGTAGGCCATTTCAATTAAGACAAGACACTATGAGGAAAACAAGCAGAGCAATTCAACCCACTGATGGGAAAAGTTTAATGAACCTGTATTCTGGAACTCTTTTCCTGAAATGTACTATTAAACCAAGAATGATATATAAAGTTGCATTCATATTTGATTTTAGAATCATCAAAGTGGGTATTTAACACAGCATGAACTTGCAGATAATTATGATTAAAGCCTGAGTAACCTCTGATTAAAGTGACTTTGTAACACACTACTGTGGAGGAAAGCTTAACATTCTGTCCAACAGTGTATACTTAGGAGCAGCTCGTTAATGTAAACGCACACTTAAAATGCAGTTTCTCCCTTCCCAAATAAAAAGATGTCATTTACTTAATTAATGACTAAATCTTTGTACAGTATTGCATTCAGTGAACACACAAGATATGATATCAATAAGATATCATATCTTATTGGCTACAATAAACTGTGGGCCAGGCATGCTCCACAAAATAAGGGAAATGGCGACTTCTCACATCTCATCCCAACATAGAATCAGCAGAAGTTCAGGAATTATCAGATCCTATGAGCAGCTCCTCTATATCTTTAATCATGATTCTAATATGACTATTTAAGAAAAGGAATTAAACATAGTATTGGTAATTACCTCAGTATAACGTAGTGCATCTTCAGAGATGGCATCATAATCTTGGGCACAGCTTCTTGCAGCGTTTTGGGCAAATTTCATAAATTCTGCAATTTCGTTGTTTACTACTTCTTTCATTTGCTGGAGGGAAGGGGGAAAAAATAATTCTATTTTTTAGGACAGAATGGAATCCTATAGCCTAGGTATGTAATCAGCAAAATTTCTAGAGAGGTAGTACAGGTGATGGTATGAGAGAAGGCACAGACTCCACCTGCTGCTCAATTTGGCAAGTCTTTGCATATGTTCAGTTTCACTTAAGTAAAAAATTTTTTTGCAAGGCCCATCTCCTTAAAATATAACAAATCCCAAAACAACGAAACACCATCCCCCAACAAACAGCAAGCTTCTTTTGATCATACACTGGTGGTTTATAAAAAGAAATGTTACAAGACATTGTTGGGGCAAGTTTACATGACAGAACCACAAAGACACCTGAGCTCTGACTTCATAAGCAGTTACATTATAGTAATAACAATGTAGTAGGTACTGATTTGCCTGGGAACGACATTCCCATTGCTACAGCATAAAATAAAGGAATTAGCACTAACAAGGAACCATGGGAAACCAAATGCAATGGCTCAAAAACTTTTGCTGATTAATTACACTATACAGGACTCAACTGAAATGATAATTCCAACCAACACCACACACAGCCTTTCGCTATTTAAACAGCATTGCTGAGACTAAGCAGCAAGTGTGAACTTGTGCCTTTCTACTCCCATAAGCACTGATGTGGCATGCACAGAAGGTCAACGCACAGGTCCCCTCACACGCTAATGAAGAAAGTTCCTATTACAGGGTGCTGTCAAAGATCATATAAAAACGTATCCATCTCCTAACATTATACATGACTGCTACATGCCATTATGAAATGCTACAACCACAGCAAGGTCAACTAAACTACCTTTTCATTAAAAAGTGGGTGGGTGTTTGATCAGCTATCAAAGATCTACACTTACCACCAGTTGTTTAGACTACCACTAAAACACAAAACATCCACACAAAAAAACTCAACCACCTTCAATGAAATAATCAAACACACTTTCAATTTACATTAAAAATGTTATCCTGAACACTTTAAACTTTTATTACCATTCATAACACTATGTTAAAAGGAAATCACACGAACTGAATTTAAAAATATTTTTGCTACCTTTTCCTTAACTCTTTGTAATAAAAAAATTATGACTCTGTGATGTTCGTATGTACATATATGCAGACTTACCAGATATGTGAATAATTCTCTTTGACTTGCTGTGTTAACTTGAAAATGGTTTATTTTTTTTGAGTACTTAGTCATCAGATATAAGTATGTTTTCTGCTCCTTCTCAGTCAGACAAGAGGTAAATGGATAGGGGACTCTAGGTTCTGGAAAAGGATCATCATCAGTTGTGCTTTTAGCCTCCACCTCAACTGAATCTACAGCCTGCATGCTACAAGTCTGTCTGTTTTCTGAAGTGTCTGCCAATGCCTCCACATTTTTCTTTGCCTCTCTGAAAGAAAAGTAATAGATGAAAGAACTTAAACTCTTCACATAAATATTAATAATTGTCAGAATTAATAAAGGCAGTCATGCAAGCCTAAACTTCAAATCCCGCAAAACGCACTGTGACATACTGTACAATTTGAATTCCTAGTCTACGTCTTCGGAATATTCTTATTCTGAAACTTTACCTGGACAATCAAGCTAACCCTTAGTACCAACAGCAGGTTTGCCACTGGTTTAGAGAAAAAAAAAAAAAAAGAAAAAAAAAGGTTGGTTGGTTGGTTTTAAACAAAATGGTGTACATATTAGTCTTTATACTCAATATTGAGGTGACAAGCTAAATACAAAACTTTAAACCTTTGTTCCGGGAAAACACATTATTAATAACAAGACAGAGTCTCCACATTTTGCCATTCACTGATGGCTGGTGTTCAGAAACAGTTTGCACTCAGAAGGGTCTAACTTACGAGTCAAAGTTGTGATAGTAATGCACAAAGACCTACCTAGAAAAAGCCTTTCTTTCACTGTAAAAGAAGTAAATGAAAACAACTTAATTGTAACAATAGAAATTCCTAATTTCAAGATAGAAATTCCTAATTTAAAAAAAAAAAAAAGTACACAATTCAAGAGTTTCCTTTTCTACTCTAACAATGCTGAAATCAGTTGCCAAAAATAATACCGGGCTAAGGCAAGGGGCGTAGCTGCCCTAAAAACAACAAAGAAGTAACATTATAAAGCTGGTTCTTAAAACAACTCCAGTATATAAAGGACATCCTAGCCCTGCTCTATTTAAAATAACTGTTCTTAAGAGAGAAAATATTTAAGGTTAACAAAATGAACATTAACTGCTGATCTTGGAAATAGCATATTTTTAAGATACGATTTCAGCAGCAGAAAACATCTCAAGTGTCATTCAAACCCAGCAGTATCACATCCACAGTTCTTAATAACACTTCACAGCTGTCTCTCTGAATATGAGAATGTGTCCATCCTCATGGCACAAACTGGCAAATTTAATTAAGCTGCAGCAGCGACAAGATGCTGACTCAGATATGCCAATGTAGGAACATCAAGAAATTCTAGCAGCTTAAATTGGCTATATTCAGCACGGAATGGAATGGCAGCACATCAAGATCATTTCAGTATGCAGTACTGTCACAGTCTTCATCAGGGTGCAAACCAAAATAATCTGACAGAGCTTTTCTGTCCATATTTACAGCATTATACTTTATTTGAGCTGATGGCTTAAAATTTTTCCTCTCCATTTTATCAGCAACCTGTCTTCACAGCTTCTACGGTGAGAGAACACACACTTTAGTAAATATCTATCAGAAATCCCAATATAAAAATCGACAGTTTCCTCCAGCTTTTACTTTCACATTTGTCCCAACAGGATCCATTTCTCTTGACTATGGTGACACAACCTGGTTCCACCAATTTACAAATTTTTCTGGTTGGAACCTCTCTTCTTGCTATAAACCCATGTCTACCATACGTAACTGAACACAATCTGACTCTTGAGTGCAGTCACGTCTACTCCAGAAACCCTTTTTCTACATCATCTAAAAGAATAATCCTACAGTAATATCCAGAGTACCCACTAGCAAGCTGTGAGGGCTGTGCTCGTCCAACAGAGATGAACAAGAAAAGCCTTCTCTAGCTAAAGACGTGGGATATAGAGACTCATGTGGCATAGGCAGGTACTCCCCTCAAATGTGCATTCCCAGTGTCAGTTCATAAAAATATATTAAGTCCCCTTTAGAACAAATTATTTCTCCACATGCCGAACTCCTCACTTAGAGCACAGTAGCTACCTTGGTCTCCCATCCACATTCTTTGTGGTGTGAAGGTTCACCCACCATGAGACACTTGCCACTTGTGCCCCCCTACCAGCTTAACTTCTTGAAAAAACCGTATAGTCTAAATACAGTCCTCCAACTTTTGAAACCCAGCAGCACAAGCCATGCTTTTCACTATGCGAAACAAATGTTAATTCTACTGCCTCAACTTAAGAAAATAAAGACATCAAAACTGCACAAACAATACTACCTGTACCACGTGTATTCACATAATTTCATTTCCCATTTGTCAGCTAATACTCTATACAGTTTCTTCATTGCTCAAGGAATTAATTGCATCTCCACTGCACTTGAGACACTGTTGGATCTGTGTAAACAGTGTTGGCTACTTCCAAAAGATACAAGTAAAAAGAATTTCAGTGTACACTAGCATCAGCCTTCTACAAAGTGAGAAGACGCAGACAGACAGCAAGACATCAATTTCTAAAACGAATTAGGTCTGGTTCATGGCTTACAGGATCCTTACCGTGACCAGTCAAAAGTGTGGTTCAAACTTCCTCCCTCTTTGGTATGTACAAGAAAGCAAAAAACAGCTAGCACCACCCCCAAAAAATAACCCAAACCCCATCCCAAAACCCCCCAAATACCATCCCACACCCCAAAAGACATGAAAGACCAGTGGTCCCAACCTAAACTCTTCCTGCTTTCAGAGGTTTCACAATAGATAAAGCACAGACCAACTGCTGGACCAAGGCGTCAGTAACAAATCCTTGCACGCAGGATTACATGCAGCTTTCCCCCAAAACAGTAAGGATATGTTTCAACAGGATGATTACAAACAGCAGAAAATTGTAACATAACAGAATATACCTGTTTGATAAATGCCACAGTTCAGAGAGGCTTGGAGCCAATGAATATTTTTCATAAATTTCATGTGAGAAAAATACTTCACTGCCATTTTTTGGTGAAATATCCCTGATAATAAAAAAATAATAAAAAACAAAACATGAACATTGCAATACACAAAAAATTAAAGGCCACATCTGCCCAAGAAATGGAGAACAGAATTATTAAAAAAAAAAAAAAAAAGCTACCTACACAGTGTCCATTTTCCCTTTTTATGGAAGTCACATATATACTGTTTAATTCCTACTGGTTTTCAACAGTAAAATACAGGTGTTCTTCACAGTCCAAAAAAAAAGCAATTTCATTAACATAGAATATAAATTGTAGATATGGTGAAATTCTGGTGGAGTTACATGCTTTCAGGTGTCCATTAACCAAAACCAAACATTGAGTTGAACTTGCTGGAATTTTGAGAAAAATACAGCAATCTTGTTTTTAATTTTTCAGAAAAGAGATACTTTGTCTTCTATTGCAGACCTTACCTAC
The DNA here is from genome assembly GCA_035590275.1 of Ibycter americanus. Classification (NCBI taxonomy): domain Eukaryota; kingdom Metazoa; phylum Chordata; class Aves; order Falconiformes; family Falconidae; genus Ibycter; species Ibycter americanus. The sequence continues at coordinate 21,412,990 of JAVJGI010000063.1, forward strand.
TAAACTCTCTTATTTGTTTATTTAATATAGCCCTTCCAGTGCACAGGGCTTACACAACGCCAATCTTCCCAAACTATTCTGAAAGGCAGGAGGAGAAACCTGTTTCCGTCTTCCTCACGACTGAACTAACTCAAACCCAACTCACCTCTCTAGGCTTAAAAAGCTGAATTACTTCTTTGTAGGGCTTTTGGTATTAAAAACAAGAACAACGCCCCGGCCCCAACTCCATACCGTAGCGGCGCACTACTGAGCTGTCCCTCACGGTGAGCACCCCCTCCCCCGCGCGGACACCCTCACCCCTCCCGCCTCACGGCTTCCCGCCTCCCGCTTCCCGCCGCGGCGGGGCGGGGCGGGGCCAGGTGG
>JAVJGI010000063.1:21413738-21432926 GCA_035590275.1 Ibycter americanus
GGCGTGTGCCTCAGGCCTCCCCGCTCCGCGGGCTCTGCGCCGGCTCCGCGTTCTTCGCCGAGGTGTAACCCTGATCAGGTGCGGTGCCCCCAGCGGCAGTGCCCGCCCGGGGTGCGCAGAGGGGGCTGGGCTGGGCTCCAGCGGGCGGCTGCGCCTCGAGAGGGCCGGGGCCCCGTGTGAGGGGGCTGAGGTGCCCCGCGGAGGTTGGTGCATTTATGAGCTCTCCTCCTCTCCTGGGCTTCCCTTTTCCCTGGCTCACTTCCCACTTATTAACGTGCGGGCAGAGCCACAAAACCTTTCTTTCTGGTGATCGCTTCCCAGTGTGGTAAAATGTGGAAATAAGTAGTCAGTACCTGTAGGTCTAAGTGATGGAAACTCATTTGCTTGTGGTGTTACAAGGGAAGGTGATCCCCTTCACAGCGCTACAGAGGGAGAGATGAAGAGGGAAGTGAGGATTGTGGCACGAAGCAAAACATCCACATAGTCCTGTAACTAAAACTCTGGTCACTATACACAAATACATAAAAATACTGAGAGAATTCAGAACGATTTCCAAACCCACCAACAAAGGAGTGTCTTTAGCTTGCTTGCAAATCAGTTTTAAGGACATTATTTGATTTTAATTCTGCCCTTTTTTGGTTTGCGTATCTCAGAGAAACGGAAAGCTTTCTGTCTCCCTACTGGATCCACCCAGAGCCCAGTTCTAGAGATAGCTGTGCAAGGAGTAATCTTACTTTAAACCCCAGGTATGATAACAGTTACATAGCTGAATGTTTAGTAGACTTATCTCAGATGGTGAATGTGGCAGGTTAAATCGTACTTCAGTCTGCATCTCTTGTAAAATGTGCAGTGCCTGTTTTTGGTTTTTGTTTTAAACTGTGCTACTTCCTGTGTGTGATCTTTTTACTTCCATGGCATAAAGATGAATGTCAGGAAACTCTCTCACTGTGAGGGTCACTGCACCCTGGCACAGGTCACCCAGGGAGGTTTTGGCGTCTCCATCCTTGGAGATACTTACAAGCTGTCTGAACATGGTCCTGGGCAGCTGGCTCTACGTGGCCCTGCTTGTGACCTCTGGAGGTCCCTGTGAAATGAAACCATTCTGTGATTCTGTGAATTAGTCAGGGGTCAAAACCACCACCTCCTAACCTACAATTTAGCTTTCCTTATGGGTGGGCATGGCAGTCCTCCATTTGTCTCTTGCTTCAGAAAAATTCCTGCATTGTATATTGAACTTACATAGTTGTTTACATAGTTGCTGCCTAACTTGTACCTTGGTGGTTAGGAACTCTCCTGTGAATGGAAAGATGGGGCAGGAGTCATGCCCTGAAGATGAGAAACTTAAATCTGGATTTTCAGTGTCTCAAAGACTGGTTTAGTCATGGAGCTGCTGTAGAACAAATGGCACTACTCAGCGCTACAGTTCTAAAGCAAGTGATGACTTGTACTACTATTTTTTGTAGACATGATCTGTAGGTGAAGGCTGCTTCCAGATACAGTGCTTCAAAGATGAATGCTAATACCTATTTCTGGATTATGGTCAGACATATACTGAGCTGTTAAAGCCCTGTCAAGACAGGAATTTCTGAGTAGGTGCAGAAGTAGAATTTTATGTGCCTGAAATCTAAAGACAAGCGTGCTGCTGACATTCAGGTGCTCCCAAAGTTAGCACAGCAGGGGGGAGTTACAACTTTGAATTTTGATGCCCAAATTGTATTAAAATGTCAGTTTTGATACCCAAACACTCATTTAGATCTAGCCCAAAGCGGTATTTCCAAAGTAACTGGGAAGCCCTTAAGCCATATTTCCTATATCTCACACTTGATCCAGTGAACTGGATTTCAAACAAGACCTTCAAGGAAAGGGAAGTTAGATTAATGCACATTCATTCTGAGGAGGTTTAAAGCTCTTGTTGGCCAAAAGGGGAACTTAAAAGGTGCTCAGGAGTTGTCTTGTTTCCCTGCTCCCAAACATTACACGATATATGTGCTGAACAGCTCTGACAAATGTGCTTGGAAGCACAGCCTAATTTCCTAACAGGGCAACAGTGCATTCTTAAGTAACAAACCTAATAAACCACAATACAGAAAAACAGATGCTACTGACAAAAAATTAAGACAGATTTTTCCATTAGAAGCTGAAGTTTTATTACAGGATAACAGTACATAAAGCACATCTAAAATCGATGTGTTCAATGCACTTAATAAAGGTAATGTAATATTAAAGGTACAGTTTCTAAGTACAATATAACAACATTCATATTAGAATGAAAATTGGAGTATTTAAAAGACAACATTAAATCTCTTATTTTTACAGTCATATTTACAAAATGAATCAAAATACTTTTTTCGGGACTGAGTAAAATAACAAACTTGAATATAAGCAGGCTATCGTAAGAGTGAGTTGGAAAGGTCCATGAAAGTGAAAAGTGATTGGGTAAAGATCATTAGCAAAGGTTTAGTACAATACCACTTTAGTATTCCTCTTGATGGCTTACGTTTTATTGTGGCTAGAAAAGGAATTTATACATACTGTACACATAACAGACAGCATATATTTACATGTACAGTATAATTGCATTTAAACTTGTGTGTATTTACAGAAATTTGAGCGTATCACTCAACGAGGTTTTTTGAAGTTTTATGTGCTTAATCTTCAAACTGATGTATATTTGTAATCAGCATTTATTCTGGTCTTGTTATGCTGAACATTTAGTAAACAGGGAGAATATATGTTAACCAAATGATTTTGCATAAATATATCAAACTATTAAAACAACAGGGAGAACGTGTTCCTGGCATTATGTTGGTACATACAAATTTAAGAGCGAGTCCTTTTCTCTTTGAAAATATCAAAAGGTGACTTAAATCAACAAGGGAAAATAAAATTGTCATGGCTTATATTTAAATAAGATTGTAGCTTCAAGAGGTTTTTATAATTGTCCTGATAGTGTTTGCAGTTAAAACATTCCACTTATGAAAATATACCCACGGTGCAGTAAAGTTTGTATTTATTTTTAGGACAACAGTATGTTTGCTGTTTAAAAAAAATTATTTATATATATATATTCCTTGGATTGAGGGTATAAAAGCAGTGCATGGAAGCCAAGAACCATGGCTTTAAAATTCACTACCTTCTATTATCAAAAAGTGCAGTAAACAGAAACATTGTATTTAATAAATTGCTCAAAAATCTTTGCTAAAGATCTTATAAATTCAGTAATATTACAGAAAAATTCTAATAAATATTTAAAAGGTTAATTACCTCCTTAGTTAGATATTTGATATCCATCAGTTTTTAAGAATTAACATGAAAACAATTATCTAGAATGAAGGAACAGGGGATAGGAAAACTGTTAAGGGTACATGACTATGTAAATTAAGGTATACATGAAAAATAAAAACAAAACCCCCAGACCTGACAAAACATTGCAAATTCCACTTCTTAATTAACTTTAGTCACTAATGGCTGTCCTTGGATATGTATGCATGATTTATAAAGCATATCCAAGGACTGAATTTAGCCATCAATCAATCATGGAAAATTTACAGAAAATTCCTATTTACAGTAACTGGAGTTAAGTGTGTAGGCATGGCCTAGTAACATCCGCAGTCTGAGTGTGTACAGATCCTATTTAAAGTGAAGAGGGAGGAAGGCACCCAGCAGAATAACATCTATAAATATCAGATGCAATGACAGGATAGAACTCTCCCAACAAGCCAAATAGCTACCTCCCTTTCAGACAGCATATTGTAATTACTTTATACTGGCAGATTAGATGTTTTTGTTTTTTCTGATACAATATAGGCAGACTGTTTTAGTAACCAAAAGGATAACAAGCTGGACAGAACATTTTTAATAACGTTAATAATTAATAATGTTAATAATGTAGAAAAAAAATTCTACACTTGATATCAAGTATCTGTACTGGTGAAGTAATTTTCTCCTTATTAAATATACTATAGAATAATTTATTTAATGACACTGTGGATTTAAAGAGAAAAGCAGGTCCCAAATCTTGTAGTCTGATAGAGGTACTTGTTGGGCATATGTTGGTGTATATATATATATATACACAAATATATATATATTTATATATAGTTATACTCAGTGAAATTAACAAGACCCAAAGGTGGTATTGTCTAGGAATAAAAGGGGTTTGTTTGCTTTTGTTCACAAAAGTAACTTATCTAGCACCACACATCAGAAAAACACAAAAATAGCACACTCTAGTTCTAAACAGCTATGTCTAAAATAGATTATATAGTAAAACAGATATTATACAGCATAATGTGGTATTTGATAAACAGATAAATATTTGCACTGTGTAGGCTGTTTATAGTATAAGTTTATCTATACAGAATGAAAGCAAAAAGTTAACTGTATAGAGGTGAGCAGAACAACATTAAATATTATGACTCCAAAGCAGAGACAAAGTTAGAGTTGAAAGAATAGAGCAAGATAAAATGTTTACAGGCCATTACAAGTCCTTAAATTAGTAGTAAAATAAGGAATCAGTTGCTCAAGTTTAAGAAAGCGGTAAACGAGATTGCATTTACATGCAGATGTCTAAAACTTGTATTTCTTTTAAATCTATGCACAAAAAGTCATTTGTTTTTATTGCTTGACATTCAGTTATGGCTAGAGTATTTTTAACCTTTTTTTTGTACTTTGGAAACAAGAATATTGTTAAAGGTGCCATAAAAATGGACAACATTGAAAACAGTTTGCAAATAAACCACCTAACACTGCAGTTCTTTATACATTTTAAAAAGCCTTGTCTGGGGTTTGTCGTATGTTAAATATATTTAATCTGGGAAAATACATTGTAGCTTGAAGCCTCCCATTGGCCCAAACATCCAATACAAAAACACATCTCCAGAAAAGGAGCAGGCAGACAGTACAGTTACATATATAGAAGCAGCCAGTTAATGTCCTAATAGTTCAAATATTCACCACTGTTCTGTAACTTGTTTCTAAATCAATGTAGAAATGAGGAACATTTTGGATTTAGAAAGGTGTACAGTACGTATGCCTTTTTGTGAAATAAAATTCACTGTATTGCTTATGAATTCTCTGCATTAGATATAGATAGCGTTACAGATTGCAAGTTCCTGTAAAGTTTGTGCATCTACATTAAGACTTTGTGGGGTAATTTAGGGTAGTGTTTCTCAAACTGAAAGTCACAACCATTTGAAAGTTGCCGAAGTGTTTAGATTCCTATCAAAACGCTGTACCAAGCAAATGTAGCTTGGTTCCCTAGCACAGAGCGCATGCTTGCGCGGGCTGCAGACAAGCATGCCGGCCGGGAAACTCATCCCACTTAGCGGTTGCAGCTCAGCCCCTGCAGCGTGCAGGAGCTGGAAGAGCTGGCTGTTGGCTGCAAGCATTTGCGCTAGCCATGGAGCTCCCAAGTACCAGCAGCAGCCCAGTTCCTTCAGTTATGAAATGCTGCCTGTAATTGCAGCTGGTTTGCACTCCCTGCCCCAGAAAAAGTAAGGCCATTCCAACACACAGAGCCCTACAAAGAAATATAGTCGAGAGGGATTGTGCTTTCAGAAACCTTGAGAAACACTGACTTACAGGAAAACAAGTATACAAAGGACGTATGAACACCAAAAACATGCAAATATTAACAAAAAGGTGTGATGTCACACAAGTTGAACAACTTGATTGTGAAGTTCAGCTTGAAGAAATGATGAGATTGTGAGGGAAGACATACAAGTGAATATTGTGGCAGAAGAAATGAACCTGTGAGTATTGATCTGAAGCCTTTATCATGTTTCACTTCTTATTTGGATAGCCTACTTATTGCTATAAAGTTATTGCTATATTCTACCAATGATAAAGGCAAAAAAAAAAACCCCAAACCCCCAGCAACATTACATATGAAAAAGGTAGAATACAGCTTTATTTTGATGTTCAAATTCTATTTAGTACCTGAATAAAGTTCCAAAGATAGACTGTATATTATCCTAAATGTTACATATTTTTCCCCTCAAGTCCAGTGAATTAGCATTATTTAGTGAGCTATCATCACAGTACTAGGATTAAAGCACATACTGCAATGATTTTTAAATAAATACTCATTTAAATTTTAAAACTTTTCTTTTTGTTGTTGTATTTGGTATCTGTATGCATTTGCCCTCATTTCCACCAAATGATTTACTGACAGGAATATTTAAGCATAAAGAAAATAGGAGGCTAATATTCAAATATATTCATGGATGAAACTTTAAAAGTAATAAATATTAGTATTAATAATGAAAAAATAATTCTAATAGTTATATTTCTCCAGCTAAGGAAAATAAAGGTGTTTTGTGCAATCTGAAACAGCTAGCACATATAGAATTTCACATACTGAATACTCAAAGAGAATACTTATTATTTTTGGATATTGGATAGTAAATGCTGTTTCCGACATTTATATTACTTAGTTTATCTACATTGGGGAGTTTAGGAATGTGTAGAGAAAAAGAATACATGTTGTTTGCACAGCGTGCAACCTGTTTTGTTCATCAAGTACAGACTGGGGAACGTATGCCAATCCAAAAAAAGATACTGTAATATTTGGATCACCCCACTACATAGTTGAAACATCTTACAGATTGTACATATTAACAGTATGTTTAATTGATAGGCAAGCGTGTAAAGAATAGGTTCTATCGTGAATCTGCAATAGGAATTTTCTACTGAAGATGCCAGAACATCAACTGATCAAGAGGTCATACTTGCTAAGCAGTTGCCTGCCTTGGAAGGCCATTCCAAGCTAAACTGGACCGTCAGCTTGTAAAACCGTAAGAAAGGTTTCCCTATTTATTAAGCAACCTAAAGTAAACAACTGGAAGCCATGTACCCAGTGAAAAACCCCTCAATAACCTAAGATACTGGAGAATTGATGCTTTTTGCAAGCAGACATATTTGATGGAGAAATTCACTCTTTTCCCAGTCTACCCAAAGTCTTGAAATCTTGCTCATTTTGTTTGTACTTTTCTACTTGCTTTTTCAAAAGAATGTGAAGCCATAAACCAAAGCTAATTGGATCAGGCTTCCAGAATTCTACAGTTTGGCACTTGGACACTTTCTAGACATTGCTGTGTTTTGGTGCCATTGTCATCACTTGGAATTGCTGTATTTGATGTACTAGATGTGACAGTGTCTTCAGCCTCAGTGTTTCTTTTCAGTCAGGTTTTTTGCTTTACCATGAAGCATACGCAACAATGACAGACAATGTCTGAAACGTTGTTCTTGTATTCCTGCGGATCTATGTGACTTCATTGCCGAAACCTAATCATTACTTTTCTATGCTTATTGTACTACCATAACCTGATTTGTTCCCTTTGACAATAATTTAAATACTGAAAACCCATTTTCTATTGCAAAACACTGAAATTCAGCTGGAAAAATAGTCCTATCATTATAAAAATGTCCAGAGGGTATTGAAATTAATTTAAATCATTTATTTAATGAGTCAGCATGAATTTATTTTCTAAAATACAATTGCAAAACCTTTGCGCTGTTTGGAGTACTTTTGTTTTGAACAAAATAAAGACCAAAGAGCAGCTATACTGCAAAAACTGAGTACAAGAATGAGGCACACCTAGAGCACTTAGTTAAAAAAAATACCCAGTTCTCTTGTGCCTTGCGGGGAGGGGGGAGGGAAGAAGTACTAGCATATTTTTTAAAAAGTAATTTGTTCCACCAGTAGTACTGGCCACCCTGTTGAAGAGTTTTAGAAGATCCCTGAGCACATTAGTTTCTGACTCTTAACCCCAGCTCCAAAATGATAGGGCTTCTGTTGTTGGTAACGAGATGGATTGTCATTCACAGTTAAGTCAATCATAAGGTGCTTATCTATTTACCCTTTTTTTCACCAATCAGCACAATGAACTGTCAGAAAATAACTTTTATTTTTTGTTTTTAAATAATAAAAAGGGCACAAAATTTAAACAATCAATGTTTTGTGACAGTGGTTTAGGATTATTATCTGGCTGCCCCTCAACAACGGACAAGTGATTCAATCGACATTCCTTAGCAAAAAAAAAAAGAAAAAAAAAGAAAAAGAAAGAAAAAAAAGGCAAAAAAAAAGAAAAATCCTGTACAAATATGTATTTTTCCCTGAGGGATCAAGGTTACACCCGCAAGTGCTCTATGTACATATTGCACTGTAGAGGAATGAAGAACATGTGCAAAAAAAGCAACAATGATTGAAGCTTACTAATCAAACCTTTTAATCATGACTGCTATGTCATCTTGCATTTTGGAATGTCGGAACACAGCTATTCCTTTAATCTAAAATGTAAAAAACAAAAAAAAAAGGAAAGAAAAAGAAAAACACACCTCTACTATGGCACATTCAATGAAATAAAAAGTTTTCCAAAGACAAATAGACAAATTCCATCAAGAAAATAATACAAAGTTCGTTCGTTTGTGGTTTTTTTTTGTTTTTTAGAAAAATTACATTACTTTCTTTCATTGTTTCACATTACAAAATCTTTTTTTTTTTTAATGTTTACACAAATCACATTTTATTGCAGGAATATTTCAAGTGCCATCAAACATTTATAGAAGGGTTAAAAAAATAGAAGTCTCTCTAAAGTGGTCCAGACAAGGCTTTGTATAGAATAAATCTTTTTTCCACCTTCTATTTTTGACTTAAGTATTTTGAATACATTTTCTTTATTCCATTGACACTTAACAGCCTAGAAGCAGCCACTCACACGTACCCACGCATATATTCATGTGTGCACACAAATGTACTCTCTCTCACACACACACAGGTGCACATACACGCACAGATATCTTGGTATCCATACTAAGATAGGTAAGCTTTAATAAAGAACAACCAAACTTAAAACCAGCCTCCCTTTTCACCTAATCCCATAGTTTTTAAAATGTCAAACAATGCTGGCTATGTCGAAGTATATTAGGGTGGTTCAAATGACAGCATAGTATAGTATCTTTTTCATAGAAAGCCAGAAAACATCATTGTGGATAGATGTAACACCCAGTGACAATCTCTTTGCAGACTTTAAGGAACAGATCATTCAAAACCAATATATTACCCCTTTATCTTCACCTATCCTTATGTTTTTGTTTGTAGTGAACTGGGCAGATTATGAAAATACTTATGTGAATATCCATTGACCCCCAATATGTTTTTTAACTGAATATTCAGTTGATACCAGGCTATAGTCCCAGAGGTTCTGCAGAGTGCATTTCCTCTGCTGCGCTGGGTTCTTACATGGCACATGGCCGTTGCCCTCACCAGCCACTGACATTATTCTGTGTCTCCTTTCATAAAAGCCTCCTTGGCAACAGAAGTCTTATCAGTACATCTGCCATGCTGTACCCCCTTTTTTACCCTCTCCATGAAGAGCAAAACAAAAATAATAGTCTATTGCCAAGCAGCTGTTAACTGTGATCAGGAAAGCAGAGTTACTTGGGGTATGTACACACAACCTGGTTTAACAAGGTGCGAGTACACAGGAGCTCCCATGGACAAAAAAGACAGCACTTTCTGGCCTGGAAGATCACATCACAAGCCGTTTTCAGATGCAAAGGGATTTCAGCTAAGGCCCTATTGGGAACCTTTTTATGGTTATGTATTTTATTAGTAAATGCTCCAAAAGTCTGTGTTGTCAATGACTTACGGGTGTAAATATGCTGAACTAGATACCAAACAAAACCATTGGTACCTAGATGCCTTGTAAAGTACTAATATTCATCAGGAAAAGGTAAGAAAAGGACGTGACTGAAAATTAATCCCCAAATATTTTGCCTGGTAGTCTACTTATTGTCAGAAGTAGGAGTTGTACCTCACTCTAAAAAAGTACAGGTCTTACTTCATTACTCATTAGTTGACACTGAAATTAAGTTTAGTTGATCTTTACAGGACTAGCACCTAAGGCTGGTCACATTCGGAAAATATGTGTTAGTTAAAAGGGTTGCTTTAAAAATAGAAACACACGTTAGAATGAAAGTACCATATCATGCCAGTTACTCCAATAAAGTAAACAATGATTCTAGGAAAAGTGTTTCAGTGGGACTGAAGAGAGCATGTGCTGGGCTGCAAGCCGCCTCTTCGGGAGCAGGCGGGATGGAACAGTAAAAAGACGGCTCTGTGGGCTTTTTCCAAAAGCCCCCTCATGCCTCCATCCCAGTGCTCACGGAGGTGCAGGTGCTCTCCTCCCATACTCCAGGGGCATACTGCTTTGAAGGCGGAACATATGATGCTCATGTCCCCCTCCTTTCAAACCACAGAGATCAGTGATAGCTGTAAGCTTCCCTGATGGGGAAGACTATGAAATTTTTAATAGGTGTCATAGCTAAATGTCTCAATTTGACCCCAAAGGAAACATACTTAAATCATAAAATAAACCTCTGTTTTGCTTATAATAACCCACTAACCTAATTTTCCTTTTTAAAATAGTTAGGCTTTGGTGTGCTTCTGTTCAATTCTGTTACTTCTCAACAACTCTAATATATGTAAGGGGTTGTTTATCCTTGAAAATTAAAGCAGTGGAGCACATTCCATCTCATTCCTTTTTCTTTTTTAATCTTCCTGGCTTTTTCTTATGTACTTCATCAGAAACTTCATTTGTGTAGGCCTACATCACATACGGTTATCTCATCCAAACCAATTATACACTTCTGGCTCAGCTAGCCACAGTTTGTCGTATTGTTTATTGTGAATCTGCTTCCTTCAGAACTAGGTTTACTTGCCAAATGTGCTCTGAGACAGTGTTCTTCCTAAAGGGAATGGTAATTAATAATAACAAAGACTGTGAGATTCAACTTATTGGTTAGTTATGCAATATGGGAATCACAATTTCAGAATGCAGATTTATCATATTAATGATTTCCAGGCATTATACAGAGTACAGAACAATGCTTTCTAGCAACAGTGTGCCTTTACTTCGTTACTCTGTCCTCATCTAATAAACTTTAAAGTGCATCTTTTTAAATAAGGAGAGCAATGGACTTCTCTGTTCAGCTACCTGAAATTGAACTGCTGGATGCTGGAAGAACATGGGTCAGTGTCTCATCTCACTGTAGTCAAAGACAAACCTCCTATGGATTTTGATAGGCTAGAGTTTGGAGTTTGAAGGCATTGTTTACGATATGGAGTACAAAAGTATGTAATATTATGTATAAAAATTACTTTGCAACATACATGTCACACACACATACTTTTACTGTAGATATAGACTTGAGTAAATACCTTCAAACCTGGATTTACAGTGGGCAGAAATACACTTTATTTAATAGCCTGATTTTCAAGGACGCTGTGTTACTCATTTGTAAACGATCTGTAATTGCTTAGTTTAACTTTGACCATGGAAACTCAGCACCTTTGAAAATGAGGCTTTTGACTTGTGCACCTAAATTTGAATTTAGGCATGTAAAAACATCCAGGTTTGAAAGACTTGAAAATAAAAAGTACCTTTGAATTTAACAGCTGAAAAGCTGATTTTAATTTAGAAAATTGTCATAATTTTCAACTCTTTAAAAAAACAAACCACTGTAACCATTTCAGGATATGACCAGCCTCTCTTTAAAAGTAACATGGAAAACAGCAGCATAAATACCTCCCAATGTACCAGTACCTGCCAAACCTTTTTCAGTTAAACTTGAATTTCTGGTGCACATGCAACACAACAATGAACACGCTAGCATTTAATTTAAAGAAAAAGGTGCAAAATGAAAGTGCCTTATCAATTCAACAAGAAAAGCTATACCAGTAACTACATTTTATATTAATTAAAACAATATATAAACAATATCTCTTTTGCTATATATAGTCTTCATGCCCATTTACCCTGTAATATATTATAATGCTATTGTTGCTATTGCTATGGACCCTTTTCATGCCGTTCTGTCTACTGGCAAACAGTGGTAGGTGAAAAAAATCGTCCTTCATGAAACAATGAGCAAGTTGTGCAAACTGATGCTGAAATCTCTGCAATGCACACCAGTCGCTGATTACTAGGTGGACTCTCTGTTCTGATCAACAAATTGATTGTTCTGTCAAAAGTCTGGGCAGTGAACTACAAGAGAAGACAACCTTCTGACATTAGTACCCTCAGTCTGTGTAAACAGAGGTCAAGGATTGAGAAGTTGAGACAGAAAAAGGGTCCATATTTGTAGGCATAATGGAAATCATATGCATGAGAAAAACAAGTTCAACTTTGTTTCATTGTTTCCCATCCTTCGCCTGACCCCGACCGCCAAGAGATGTGCAGTGTGTTGGCTCCCTAGGTCTGTGCAGGGCCATATAAAGTGTCTTGGTTTTCTTTCTTTTTTTCTTTTTTTTTTTTTTTTTCTCCTTTCTTTTGTTTTAATGTTTGTACTTCGGACATTCTAGAAGTGCTTAGGTGATACGTTTACCCATCAATTTGCATCGCTGGCTCAAATTCTGAAGTGAACAACTCCTTGTAAAGTGGAGGAAAATGAAGTCGTACAATGTCTGGGTATATTGCTTTAAATGCCATAAGCTTTTCTGTATGTCGTCCACACAGTGCTCTTAAAGTAGACACTTTGCATATTAACTGTAAAAAAAAATGAACAGAAGTCATACGGTCATATATGGAACAAAGCCTCCCAGTCTTGCTCTTGGGATTAAAGCTCTCCCAAACACTTAGAGTTCATTTCAACTGTTTACCTTAACAATGACATTTCAGATGTGCAGTCATGGATGTTTGTTACGTTAGGTTTTAAAAAGAAGAAAAAAAAAGACGAAGCCACTAAAAAGCTACTCAAGTTATGGATTAATGCTATTTGTGAAATAAATCTTTTAAGTTTCTAGAAAAATGTATCATTAGGTTTCCTCACTTGCCTACCAAGCACTGGACTGATACAAAAATATGTCCTGGCTGGATGTTCATTCATGCAGTTCAGTCATTCTCTTGGAAGAAGGCAGTCCTGACTGCTTTTAAACCCACTGTCACTATTATGGAGGGAACTGGCAATGCAGTAGATGAGGCTTCTTTAGTTTATGCCAAATAAGGTGAAAAGGAACAGACCAGAAAAATCTGTACTTCAGAAGTATCACTGGAGTACTCCCTGAACTTACTGAGTGAATTATTTGTATCAAAGCACATAGAAGAAACTTTCCTCCAACAAAGGTATCCAAAGTATACACTGGGAAAAGAATTACATGAGCTAGGATTTGAAACAAGGACAATCTGCAAAGCCTGGGCTGGACCATCCTGCTTCTGTTGCAAGTAATGGTGTGAAACGAAGCATAAGCTTTCCAGCTGCGTAGAGTTCTAAAAGGAACTACCTCTGTAAGGAAGTGCCTATCCTTCCCCGGTTCTTCAGGTTTATTTTTGTAACATCACACCACTTTTCCATTTTTGAAAAATTACATGAAGATACTTCAGATTAGCATAACAGTATGTAGGATCTCTTTTCTTTTCCCTAGGCATCAGTATTTGGAAGAACTGCTGAGAAAAAGGCTGGGTGGGGAACTTCTCATGGAAGACTGAAAAACAAAGTTAGTTTGGGTGTTGCATGTTGTAACAACTCAATTGTCAGGCAGGCAGAGATTTCACAAGGATTATGGCATGCAGGTTGTAGAACTGAAATAGTATTCCATGTGGCCGAAATGTTGTGTAGGAGAAACAGGATAAAAACCTTCCATTGCTTTTCATGAAGTTCAACATTGTAACACTTCTTTTCAGACCATTATCAACCTTGCTCCCTAGCACATAGTGGTTTCACCTCTTCTAGTTTTTTTGTAAATAGCTTCAGCTACGCACCTTGATTTTGAACAAAGAATTCTGGGTTTATAAATAACAAACTAACTGCATAAAAGCTTTTACACCATAATTAGGATACCGTTCATGAGAAAGCATGCTTTCAGAGTCATATGACATGTCACAGCATGATTCTTACCTTTGTTAGAATTCCATCTTCTCGGTGGTTCTTCTGTAGGACATGCTGAAGTGCTAGCTGGATCTTCTGTTGGAGTTTTTCAATTTTTACTTTCTCCTGAAGCCATGAGCGATCTAAATATAAATGGAGTTAACACCTCTAGTACTGCCCACATCAATCACAACGCACCAGGAAGTACTAAGCCTGCTACAGATTCATCTTTCTTGTTTGCAACCTTGCTTCCACTTACATACTCTCATACAGAAAATGAATTTAAAAATTAATAGGTTTTTGAGTACATTTATTATGTACATTTAAAATTACTTTTATAAAGCCTTTAATTAGAAGAATGCAGCGTATCTGTTTATTAATCATTTGCTAACAAGATCTGTAAAATGCAGGGTATTTACAAAATGAAGCTAGCAACTTTTTAGTGGGAAATGAATAGATCACATAATGAACAACTAGTGGGAGTGGATCATCTTGCTAAGCTCTGCAGTGACATACAGAAAAATCAGAGCCAAATATTCAGCTAAAAAACCCCAAACAAACCACATAAACTTCCTAGCAGAAAAGTAGTATCAGCTGCTACATCCTCTGTGTGGCAGAACTGTGGGATTCCGCAGCTTACATACTAAGACATAGGGCTAACACACTTCCAATCTGGCAAACAACATGAGGATGTATTTATGATAGTCTCAATAGACCCACTGTTGCTAACAGACTCTTCCATCACCACTCCTGCGTACACTGTGCTGCAGTCTAAAAACAGTGTTCATTTCCTTGGGGGTTATGCCAGACACAAACTGATGTTCTGTGCTGGTACCTTGTTTCACCCGACATAATAAGCCTTCCCAGAACCTGGAGTACTGTGCATATCTACTTGAAATTATTAAGTTATTTTAGTCACGAGTATGGTAGACCCAGACTGACTCCTGGGGTGACTTGTATATCTGGCACCATAATTTTCAGGGTACCCAGTTTCGTGATGGGGACATATACCTAAACTACCTCGGTACCTTTGTACCACAGTAAAATGGCAACCCCACTTAACAGACCTGAGGGGACACTGGAAGTGTCCTGTCATGTGCTTGAGATAATTCTGCTACAGCTGCAAGCTCACGTACATTGAAAGTTGACTGTATCTATTCAGTGGCTACCTTCTGCCTGTCTCACCTAGATTGACCCAGTGGTCTCACTCACATGCATTTAATGTTTTGCAAAGAAGCTGAGTCCTCAATGAGGTGAAAATTTGGAAAACAAGGGCTTAGTTAGAATTTCCAATTTAACAAATTTATTCCTGAATTCACAGTTTTAATGTGTTTGTTAAAATAAAAATTTTGGTCAAGAAGAAGACACTGAAAAACATGATGACATTTCACACTGTCTGGTAGTCTTAACATTATCATTAAAAAGACTTCAAAATAAAAAAGACCTCTAACAAAAAAACCTGGAGCAAACCTTTATCTCTTACCTGCTGACATTAAAACAAATGCAGAAAACAAAGCTATCTCATCTTCTGTCAGGTGCATAGAACATAAACTTTTTCCAAATTCAAACACAAAACTAATGAAGTCTTCACAACCTGCCAAAAAGAAGGTACAGCTCATACCACGTTGTTTAAAACTACTTCAGAGCTACAGAGTTGTTGATTTATTCTGATGAAGGTGAAAAATGGATGTAAAATACTTCATAGGTGAATGGTCGTCTTAAGGACTGTGGAGTGATGGGAGCGAGATCTCACGCTTGAGCTTACTACCCCATTCCCACGAGTCCCCAGCTCCCACACCCTGGCAGGCAGTACTCTGAAGGTTTTGCACACTCTATCTTTTCCACATTTGGTTCTTCTGGGGTAAATACGGATAAAAGCCAAGCCATTTTCAAGCTCAAAATTGGTTTAGCTTTGTTTCTGTTCTAAATGGAACTCTCCCATGTCACTGTGGACTGGAGGTTTGAATTCATTGTATACTTGAAAAATGCTGATCTTAAGACTACTGAGCACATGGAAGGTGGGGAAGAGAGGCATACAAGGTACATGCAGAAGCGAAGGGAGAAGCCAAGGTCTGAAAGCTTTTCATGCAGAGAAGGAACTCTTGTCTCCTTTCATCCATTCTCTTGCTCACACAGGTGTAAGTCAGGTTACTGCTGCTGTTACACATGCTGTTACGCAGTTCACGACAGTGGAGCCCTGCTTTGAAGGGGATTGCAACCTGATGGAAGAGGGCTCTCCTCTGCAGACCTCAGCCCCAACCCAGCCTAAATTTCTGGATGTGGTTGGTAACAGATGAAAGTTATGTTTCACTGAAACCCACATCTGATACTGCATTCTCTGAATTGTTTGCACGCTGACCTCGCACCTCGAGGTGATTTAGAAAGGCAGAGAATACTTCAGTAATTGACAGCATTCTCTGCTACTGTATTTTCTCTGCCCTCCAAAATGCCTTACATCCCAAATCTATACCCAGTGAAAATCATCCTTTTAAATCAGCGAAAATATACAGAAAAAAAATCAAAATGATAAACTGTGGTTTAATAAAAAAATTGATTTGCAGTATTTTACCTGCAAGTAACTGGACTTTTTGTATTACAAAACACTATTAACATCTTCAAAGCAGTACTGTCAGTATATCCAAAATTAGCTTAAAATCTGCTGTCTTTTCCAACAGGATATATAAAATGTTACACTAGATATGAAATCTGGGCTTCCATTCTCAACAAGTGTGTCCAAACCGCTCTACCCTGATCTAAGTGTTGAATTTCAACACCAACAGTACTTTGCTGCATAGAGTTAAGCTGTTTTAACTCCTGAAATCAGCTTGACCTCAAACAGAGCCAGCATGACTGCTTACAAAATAAGCAGTTTGAGCTTTGGAACTCTTTTATTTGAATACTATAGCCTGAATTTTTCAAAGCAGCTGTCCCCTTGCTTTTCCACCTTATTATTTTTATTCTGGTTTTTTTAAGATACAACACTTGACATTTCCTTACCTAAGGACTTGAAAACCTCTGGGCTAGCATACTTGCCATCAAAGTAGACTGTGTTGTTCTGGGAGTCAAAGGCACGGCACATTCTGATGAACACAACCTCTAAAGACCCTAAAACAGAAACAACGTATGTTTGACTATTTAAGTAGAGACTTCAGTGGCAAAGAGCAAGTGAGGATTTAAAAATTTCCTATGCTCTGCATTCAGTATCAATTGAGTAGGGTAGTAGGTTTCTGCGGTGTAACAGGGCAGAGGTTGATTTGCTAGTAGTATTAAAAGAATTCCCATAAACCCCTTTAGAAGTTTTTGCTAAAGCAACTTAGTTAATGCTAATAAACTCTTAGTATTTTTTATTAGAGTAATGAAGTCTCTGAGGTCAAAGCAGCTCATTTAGATTTACGTTCACAAAGCTTTGATGACTTTGTCCAGTATTCGTAAACTGCATTACTTCTACAACATTTTGCAATGAACAATCTGGATTTTTAACTTGAAATGTGTTATTCACTATTAGCAAGCCAAAATAAAAAATCTGAATCCAACTTTTCCATCTTTACACATTCAATGCTCCCTTTCTTCATAATGTAAGTTTCATATGTAGACTGAACTCATTCTAGCCAGAGTAACTAAGACAGTATATTACTTCAAACAGACACAGACAATTCACAAGGTTTTTCCCTTGCATTATTTTAAATTATCATTGTACAACACACGTATGTGCGTGCATACAATCACTGTATACAGGTAACACCTTCCTCAGACAAAACTAATAGAAGCAGACCTTAAAACTGACCCACATACCTGCTTTTAAAAGCACAATTTGATCGTTTTGACACAGTTCCATAAAGCCATCAATGCGTTTGGCAAATTCCACTACATACTGTATAGCTTCTGTTATTTTGACTGCGCATAACTGCCACATTACCTCCCTTTGCTGTTTAAGAGAGAAGAAAAATTGAAAAATTACTAATCAAGGTTTGGAAAGCCCATTTTAATAAAGTAAAACTGAGCTGAAAAAAAAGGCAGAGTGAATTCCCTCCAGCACTCCTGGCTACAGTCTGCTTATAAGGCAAGGGGAGTTAACCTCAAAGCCAAAGCCTCGCGTGGATGAGTGACAATGCAAACATGTAAGACTTCTTCAGCGATGTCAGAAGAGATCCCGGGTGGAGTATTCCTATTTCAGAAGCCAAAACTGTCAAAGTATAATGATTCTGGTCATTTCAGTGGGAATTTTGTTTGCTGCATCAAAAGAAAATGCCAATTTACACTAGCAGTGCATAATCACATTTTTCTCATCAACAACTGTATTGTGTACTGAATGTAAATTTCCTAACTAGCTCGTCTTCATAAGGATGCATATAAAGATATACATATACATGAAGATCATCTTGTTAAGAACATAAAGAAGGCATGCAAGTAGTGAGTTTTTCGTATGTTGATAATATTTTGGAATGAAATTACCTAATGAGTGGAAAAAATGATATTCTGAAAGGTTAATTTTTTTTTTGTCGAAATGGAATACATGTTCAAAGAACAGCATGCTTCAACAGCGCTTCCCAAGACAGTTTTCTAAAAGTAGCTATTTGGTAGTAGGTTGCGGATAGGAGTCACGTTGGAAATAGAAACATCGATTGAATCTTAAAGTTCCCACTGGTGGTACGGCAGCACTGGGCTGCTATTCTACAGGTAAAACTGAAACCCTGCATGACAACTGCAGAATGAATCGGGATTACAACCAGGCACTGAAGGCTAGGAATCTGACAGAGTTCTGTGTTTGTAAGCTCAAAGAAACCTGCACTACGTAAAATTACAAAACTTGGTGGTTTCAGCTTTTGTTGTTGCTGATCCAGGAGATTACAAATTAAGAAATGAAAATAACCTGCTGTTTAGGACTGAACAAATTTCTCTGGTTTCTTATCCTTCTTTATCACAGAGAGGTAGATTTTAGGAGTGTGGCTTTGCCTTTTCCTGTACCTGTAGAAATCATAGATGCAAAGGACATGCTAATCATCTTGCTGCTGTTGATTCTGGCGTATTGTTTTTTTGAAAACACACAAAAATATACATTCCCGATAGTAAACAGAAAGCAGTGAAAAAGTGAATTTTGCAGTGTGTTACGGAAACGCCATGCTTTACCCAAAGCATGCCCTAGCTTGGCGCGCTTTTATACCTTGTTCTGGTAGTTCTCGATTTCCTCCTGCAGAAAGGTCTGCCATGTTATCTGCTGTAACTCCTCTCTCAGGTACTGGCAAGTTTCCATGTGCGACTTGGAAATATTCTGTGCGAGGTGTTCTGGAAGAGAGACCGGAGAGCGGCGCGCTCAGGCGT
>JAVJGI010000063.1:21433254-21490796 GCA_035590275.1 Ibycter americanus
CCAGGGCTCCGTGGGGCCAGCCCCGCCGAGGGGTCACCCACAGGGCGCCCGGCCGCCCGGCTGGCCCAGCTCAGCTCTGCGCTTCCCACAGCGAGCTCCCAGAATCCAGACAGACAGTTACCACCTGCCTAGTCTTCCCTCAAGCAGGACACTACCATGTGAGGCTGCCTGCGTGGGAAAAGTTTCTTTTCTACTCTCCTATCATCAAAAAAATTCTAGGGGAAGACACTTATTAGAGAATACTGATAATTAATGTAACACATTTTTTCTTCAGCTTTACAGTACTCGCTTAGTTAACTGCACACCATTTAAAATTTCCATACAACATTTCAATTCCAAATAAACTGTTTTCTGCTGCTATACTTGGTTAAAAATCACCTGTAAGGCCAATTCGTATTTTATTAATAAACTAGATTCCATAAACCTTTAGGAACACCTTTAAAAGCATGAGTAGCACACAGACACCTGAATTCTACTTCTACTTTGTCTTTCTCTTTTCTGTCCTGACTCCTCACACATGTTTGTTCTGTTTTAGCACGTGGCAGGTAGAGCCCTGGTGACTCGTCTCACACCGCTCTGCGGCTGGTGCTTCTGTGGGTCAGGCCACTGAAAAGGACGGCTTAAAATGACCAGGAACAGTGGCCATTAACAGCAGGGGGGTATTCCGAGGGACTCCAGCCTTAGGTCTTCTGTGAAATTTGATTTGCTTGGTAATGACCAAACCCAACTCCTTACAAATTGAACTGCTGGACCAATTGGTCTGTTTAGCATTATATTTACTGCACTAATAGTCTGATGTAAGATACTGCCTGAAAAGTCTTTTACAGCTGAGGTAAAATCAGATTATATGTGCTACCTGAGCAACCAATAATGTAAAACATAAAGTAGTTTATACTTTGGCTGTCATCATAGCTTTCATGTATTTCAGAGCAATATTTTTTTTCTTCTTATAACTGTGTACTTAAAACATTTGCTCTCACTAGCAGCACCTGACAGCATTATACCTGTGCCCTTGCAGGATACAGAAGGTGAAATATTACCGTGTTAGTCACAAACCTCGGCCTCAGTTCTGGACTGTATTTCAGCACACACCTAAATACTTTCATTGAACAACCACACCTTTCTAAATTGAAACCTTAGTCTGGAAGACAAACATTCTTCAAACATTGTTTGGTAATGCCAATGCTGGGCACCCAAATCATGCTCTGTAGGGTTTAAATGCAAGCACTATGTAAATAAAGGTAAGCAACACGACAAACTTATTTTAGGCCAGTGTTCCAAACTCAACACCTGGCTCAGGAAGGAAAAGCCCTTTCTGTTTTCTGTGGGCTTAACGTAGATCTTTTAGTAACTTCCATGAGAATATTAACAACCAGTTGATTGAGACAAAGCTCACAGCAGAGCCTTTATCCTAATTTTTTCTTCTCATTTTTACCTATCTGTAACTGAAGTTATTTGAACTCAAGCCAGACACAGTATTTCGGCTGTCACAATGAATTATATTGCAGAGTACTGCATTCTGCAACATAAGGACATTAAAAAGTAATCATCCCTTCCTCTTTGCAAAATTTCTTACAAGAACATAAACTGAACTAAAAAAAAGCAAAATTTCATATCACATACTAATTAAAAAAAGTTAGCAAAAAGAGATAAATTTAACTTGGGACACCTGATTTGTCAAACTATGTTTAGATTTTCATAATGGAGTAATTAGCAAAAATGTTGCTTAAGCGAGCAAAATCAGTTTTAAACACCTGACTGTTTATGTAAGTAACAGAATCTTAAAGCTACTTCTCTAGTGTCCTGTTCCTGTTCGCTTATAAGCAGTTCACACAGCACGCTCTAACTCTGGTCTCAGATGCTGACAAGTCACAGTGCAGAATTCAGCCCTAGTGTAATCATTCCGGGAAGAGTTTAAAGCAAAACATGCTAATTAATGTTGTCGTTATAAGGCTCTTAGGGAAATTATCAAAAGTTGCTACATTCAAAAATTTTCCTGAAGTGTCTGGGGGCGGATTCTCTTCAACCAGTGGCAAGGAGAACCACCCTCAGGTTAGACTGGTGCTTTGGTTTTGTATTTCCCAGGTAACAGGTGAAAAGCAGAAGAAAAATCAGCCTCATCACTTTTTGTTACAAAATAAATCATTAAAAAAAAAAAAAAGTATAGAGGTAATGCAAAAGAACATAAAATGTTCAAAAACAGTCTGCAAAAAAAGAAATACTGTCTGTTTGCTCAATACTAACAATAAGCTTGTTAAACAGTATTCACAGGGTCCTATTACAAGGACTGAAAGCAAAAGCAATGCTACTAGAGCTGATACCCCAAGCTCCTGGGTTTTTTAGTCCAGTCCCGTAAGGTGTTCACTGTGTACCCTGAGCAGGGTGTTGTGCACTTCACAGAAGAATGCCCATTCACACTCACGGCTGTACTGAAGTAGCATTCTTGCTGTCACCTGGCTAAACGTGTCACTTTAATCCAAAGGGTACTATTAAGACAATTACAATGGAAGCTTTTCTCTCTCATTACCTAATTCTGCCATGGACACAGTTGGAGAGGTCTCCCCATTTGTAAAAGAACAATAAGGGAAGAAGCCCGATGCTGGTGTGTAGTCACATATTGGTTCTGGTTTGATTCCATTAATATCAAGACCCGACTGATCTGGAGAAGGCTGTATGTCTAAGTAGAAGCTGCTAACTGCAGAGTCTGCTTTGCTACCTTCAGGGGTATGCCCATCAATGTAATTACTGAGGTCATCATGTAGCTCTGTTAACCCATTGGTGGTGATATTGTATGTTGGTGTTAGTGGTTCTGCCTCTCCTGGTTGCTGCTGATGATCTCGCTGCTGCTGCTGCATTCGATGTTTCTGCACCTCCGCGTACAGGCTGTCCCTCTGCTTTTTTGACATTCGACCAAACTTTACAGCTGAAATACAGACACACAACATATTACATCTCAACAAATCCACCACTGCATTTTCATTGTCTTGGGTCTTTAAACGCTACGCGGAAGAACACAGTGTAAAAGGCAAATCAGCGGGACGGGCAGAGCCAAGAATCACGGCTGTCAGTTACAGGTAACATAGCTGCAGCATCTGCTCTTTAAAAGACCATTCTAACACGCTACTTAAACAGACCATTAGAAGTCACTGTTTTAGCTTAATTCATTAACTTTCCACTTCTATATCAAAAAAGTTTTCTCTTACATGTCCACCAAAGTTGACAGATGCATCTCTTTGGCATTCAGATCCTACCTAGAAAAGCAGAAGCTGGAACAGAATATGCCGGCCTGAGGTAACGGTCCAGTTCCTACTAGCTGTACGTTCATACCACAGAGCAAACTTGGAGTTAGGTATAACCACGTGCAGTCTATCTCAAAGAGTATCTAAAGCAAGCGTTGGTATTAGGACTGAAGCACATGGGAAGAACCTGCTTTCCGGGTAGCTTACTGGGACAAGCAAAAATGTCTACCCAGTGAATTACTGTTAAAAATATATGCGTGTGCATGTGCACATGTGCGTATGTATCTCTCCACAAAATTATTACTACTTTGAGAAGTATTGATATGAAGGAAGCGTAAGCCAGAAGCAACTGGTTTGCAACGTCCAGGGAATTCCTAAGGGCCTAGTATGTGATTTCAGGGACCTGTATCGGCTGTAAAAGCCTCATCGTTGAGGAAGGCGACTACCACCTTGTACTTTTCTACAGAAAAGCGAACATGTCGGAGGGAACAGTGATTACACTATCACCCATTTCAGGTTTTCAGTTTCATGCCCGGTAAAAATATTAAGGCAATGTATTTCAAGAAGTAAATGCAATCTGAAAACAATCTCCTTAATCGGGCCTCATGTACACAGAACAATGAACGTGTGTTTGTAGAACTTGTAGCGTTGCGATCGCTATGGCAGGCGAAAAGACTGAGTCAGATCTTCGAACTCGGTAAGCGATGGCGGCTTCGTTCCATCTGCGGGGGAGGCACCAAGTGTCAGCTGCAGATCCAGTTCTAACCGAGTTATGTAAGCTTCCCTTTTACAGAGGTGAGTTTTCGTCATTATACTAGGTGCAATTTTGAGCTTAATATTAACAGCACTGGAACGCATTTTCTTTGTGAAACACATTTCTATCTTTGAAAAATCACTGCGCAAAATATATTCTCTTTGCGTTTTTTTCCATTATTCATTATACACATGTTTAAGCTTCTGTATTGTGAAGTGGTTCTGATCTGTACCAGTACGGCAATCACTGTTACTTGCAACTATATAGTATGTCACTTAAACTGGAATGAACACAAAGAGAAAGTATTAACTGCATCTTCAAGAAGCAACCAGAGGCAAAACTCTTAACTGGGAACTGCAATAGTTGAATAGGAAAAAAAAAAAAAAATCCAAGAACTTCATACATGCCTCGATTTATGTAATATATTTATGCGAATACATAGCAACATATAAAACCCACTTGATGATCTCAACTATCAGCCCGATACACAATTAACTTTTAGATTCTGTGTCATTTTATTCGAACACAAAGTATACTAAACATTATTTTACTTTTTGCAATTAAGCTACGTGCTAGCAGAGCTTACCATCTCGAGACATCCCCACAGCAAGGCATTTCTGTAATCGACAGTGTTGGCAGCGGTTTCTACTGGTTCGGTCAATCAAACAGTTCTTCTGGCGAGGACAGGAGTACGTAGCATTGCTTTGCTGACTCCTTCTGAAAAAGCCCTGTAACAGAATTGCAAAATACAAGTCAAGAAGCTGTTAACTGACAGAGCAAATAAGGACTCTGAAAGGTAGCATGCCTAACAGAAAATAAAGTTCAAGTGCACTAAAGTCAACTAAAGGAAGTTAAGAGGTTGTGGTTTTTTTTTCTCTCTCCTAGGAACAAATAAAAGCCCAGTAACTAGCTGGAAAAAGTTCATTTTAAAAGTGTTATGTCACATAAAGGAATTACATAATTTTTCACTGTTTTTACAGATCCCATGTTACATATGATACTCCAGTTCTTTCCAAATGAGATAAAACTAATCATAGACCTAGATTTCCTTGATTCCCTATCTTTCCTGGGTCAGCACAGATCTCCAGAACAGGGAGGATTTAACAGCTGCTACCCTGTTCTGTTCTTCGGAGGTGACAACAGCAGGCTCTGATGTTCAGCCTCACCAATGTTTGTATGTGTTTAAAATACAGAACGTGACGCTGAGCAGTTGCTTCTACGAAGAACCATTTTTAAAAATTATTTTTCTTGGTTTGATGCTGACGAATGAGGTTTTGTTCAACTTGGCGCAGGATTTGGATTTTTAAGGATGGGGCAAGCTGTAACAGATTTTCTGTATTATCTCTTTTCTGAGTCAACTGTAATGGGTAGACCCATCTCCAAAGGAAGTCAGGGCTGGAAGGTTACGCAGGAGTTACAACTTAGTCCTCGCCATCAGAATGGTGCATGTTATTAACCACTATGCCAGTTGTTTGCTTTGAAGTTCATTTCATCTTTTTGCCACAGACTGTCCAAACATATGCTTGTGCGTGTGTAATACCTACTTCACAAGGATTCTGCAAAGATGTAGTCATTCTAAAGAGGCATTTGAGATCAGTGAGCACAGTATTTTAGTTTTATGTTGCCACATAATGGATTAATTAACAGCGCTGCAAAGGAAATACTTCCTCAGAAAGGCTGGGCACCTTTTAATTAAAGCTGGACTTTAACCAATTCTTTATTTATTTGAAGGCCACGTTCTGGAGTCCCTCGGCACACGCACACTCTGTCCAGACATTTGGTGAAATAAACAACAGGAAGGACTTCTGCATGACAAGTAAGAGACTTCCCAGCAAAATTCCTGCTGACAGAAACGTGACAACACATGGAGATAAAGCCCCCCATTCCACCTTACAAGGAGGGCACCAGTCTTCATCCATTATGCCCCTTTTATTAGAGCTTTAATGGGGAAGCATGCAGTATAAGAAAATGAGGAACCTGAAGATGCCTGTCTTTAGTCCTGTTTACCTGTACACGGTTTCTCACCCATTTATTCTGGTCTGTGCTCCTGTATGATTGAGTTTTCAACTGTTTTTTAATATTTGTCAATAGTGAGATGATCATCACCAAGACTGAAAGTATTGCACATATTGAGCTCTGAGTTGCATCTCATTCTAAAGAAATCCTAGCATACCATGGAAATTTCTACCATTCCAACACCATGACTGATCCCTCTGGAGGAACCAACTCTTGAGATAAGCAGAGGGCTCAATTTCCAGTTTTGTTACCACCCTTAGCGGACCTTTTCCTTCACTCCAGTGCAAGTACATCTGCAAGTGCAGTGCAACTCACTAGAAGAACAGGATTAGGTATCGGCCTGGTCAGTGACTTACTGATCAAGGTCCTGCATCTCCGCATTATCAGTCCCTTAAAATTTCAGTTCTCCAAACACTTTAACAGTTGCACCGAGTGACATGCTCACATTATGAACTGTATGAAGTCTCTGCCACCACTGAGATCCTGAAAGTCAGCTTAATCAATATATAAAATGAACCTGGCCCGATAACCTCAAAGATCTATACGTTTTCTTTTAGCCAAGATGTACACCGAGTCTGTACTGCCAGTTTGGCATATTTCTCTTTATTAAAAATAGTCTTGTCAAGCTGAGGATTATTTTTAGTATCATAATAGAGAAAGTACTGGACTTTTCACTTTTCCAGATTTCCCCTAGAGACACAGCTGCTTAATACATTTTAGTGGACCATATATCAGCTAAGTTACAGCTTGAAGCAAAATTTTCAATAGAGCAGAGTTGCCTGAAACTGGGGCCTTTAAAAGCACTTGCACTTTACAAACCGGAGATGTAGTAGAGTGCTTTTAAGAACAAACCCTGCAATGCTGCGCGGGCTTGCTGAAAACATCAGCAGTAGCCAAAGGAAAAAAATCCCTTACCTCAAACTTCAGAAATTAATCTAAACTTGTCCAGAGCTCAGAAATACATGTATCTGGGATTATGGGATGGAACTGACAATGAAGTTAAACAGAGGGTTTTTTACTCTCAAAGTTCTTCTACACTGTTGTCATTTACTTGTGAGTCTTCTAACCTCTTGGTGGTCCTTGGCCCCTCCATAGCCTTATAAGACACATGGGGAAGCCCCTATTACAGGAGCCTTCTGTAAGTAAATACAGTTTCTTCACCCCTTTTATTAGAAGAAGAGAAGGAGAGACGCTATATTCTGTTGTTCTATTTCCTCGCTTTTGCCAGAGGCACAGAGCTAGCTGTAATTTTTCCACCAGGAAGGAGGAGGTGGATGCATGCATGGTACACGTGTATACGTTCCAGCATTATGCAAACCAGCCCAGGCCACATGCTTTTAATTGCATACATGTTCACAACCATTATTTCACATTCAGACGATTGCCTAATGGGCCACAGGCAGAGCGGACCCCTCTTGATCAAACACACGAACCCAACTACTGCTGCACTCGAGGAGTCACTGCGACGGACAGCAGGGTCTGAACCCGGGTCTCTGGTAGTGAGTGCGTGGAGCCCTGCCTCCTCCTGGTGTCAGAGTAAAGATCCAGCTGATTTTGATGAGGCGTCATTGAGCTTTGCATATCTCCCTTTTTATGTAGATGTATTACCACAGTGCCAGAAGAAAAGCTGAGCAGATTACAAGCCATAGCTTCATCTCTGCATTTCAGACTCCTATTTATATACAAAACAATATATGGGTTTTCATATGCTGCCAAGAAATCAAGTTTGGGGAAAAAAGGGCGCAAGAACTTTTCATCTGCAAGTCAGTTTGAATAACAACTTGTTAAAAAGAACTTTGAAATGTAAATAGCAAAGTCTATTAATAGTTTCAATAACTTCCCTGCTCAGTGGCTCGGTATTACCAACGTTTGTGTCTAAGCTCGCTCCTTAGGCGGGGGAAAAGGCAGTTGTGCTTCCCTCGTGTCCCAAATGGCACTGCACAGACTCCCTCTCCGCTGCGGCACAGGCTGAAATGCTGATCTCATGTTTGGTCTTTCGACAAATTTTCATTTAATGAATTGATTCCTACAGTTCATTAACATACCCACTTCCACTTCTGTATACACATATGTCTTAATTAGCTGCTCATTGGCTGTTTAATTACAAGAAAACAGCTGACAGCTGCCTTGCTGCATCCTAATGGCAGACGTTTTGGAATGACTGTATGCAAGCCTGTGACAACAAAGGCTTATTCATAATCCCATGATTTATGGCTAATACTTAAAGACTTCCACGTATCATTAAGTTTTGCAATATTCTAAGCAATTAACAATTAATTGGGGGGGGTGTCATTCTTTTACTGTTTTCTAAAGCAAACTACCACAAATTTTCTTCAAAGAAACATCAGAAAAATACACTGCCATATGAAAGGCAGGTGAACATTAAAATGGATTTTTAACCCTTTTATGACAACCAGTATTTTAGTTGTAAAGGAAGGAGAGTGCTGCGACAATATTGTTTAATAGACTTTGTTAATAAAGTATTTGATAACAAAGTTACAGTATGACTGAAAAGAGGAAAAATGTTCAGGTTTACGTCTGTAATAAAGGCAGGCATGAGACTGTGTTTGTCTGGTTATACAAGGCCTCTGACCAGCCCTTTCTGTAACATGGCTCGTCTCTTTTCTAACATGTTTTGCTTGAAACAGGCTAGGCAAAAAACTAAAAAAAGAAAAACTTCAAAAGCATGAATTCAAGGTAAATGTTTGCTACACCAATATAACACTCCCCATTTAACAGAGTAACGAAAAACCAACTAGTGAAGAAAGTGAAGTAAACACGCACATTCCTTGTAGTTACAATGACCAAGACCACCTCTGGTCTTAAAAGACACAAGAGACAAAAGCCAGTACCTATAAACCTTCGAAAATGTGCGAACCGCCCTGCATGTATGCTTTTATGAGACCGGCTGTGTACCACCAAGTAGGGAGGGATCACATTAATGCATTTGTGGGTTAGCTGGGCATGAACTGACACTATTGACAGCAAAAGCCAGTAACTGCATCTGCAAATTAAAAGACATAGTTCATTAATAAAAACTTAATGTCAAACTAAATGCTTTGCTATGTCCTTTTGATGCATTCGTGTATTTTCTGACAATGCTGAACTGATTCAGCTGTCAGCCATGAGAAAAGAATACAGCTGTGTACAAACCAGTCTCCTTTCTCAGCGTGGTCCCGAAGAGCAAAAGGCTGTTAACAGGCTCCTACAGCTAACGGCTGAGGAAGTGCTCCATACAGC
This sequence comes from Ibycter americanus, assembly GCA_035590275.1. Classification (NCBI taxonomy): domain Eukaryota; kingdom Metazoa; phylum Chordata; class Aves; order Falconiformes; family Falconidae; genus Ibycter; species Ibycter americanus. Next base: position 21,442,504 of record JAVJGI010000063.1, read on the forward strand.
TACTAGCTTTTTCAGAAGTGCTACTACACCAGTATTATTTCCAGTCTTACACAGGAGAATAAACTTTTATTTCTGAGTTATGGTACAGTCTTGTGTCATTCTTCACCCATGCTTCTGAGTAAAAGTCTGATATGATTAATCGCATCTTCCCTTTTCTCCCACTATATGTTGTATACTGGATACCAGCAATGGGTGGATAGAAAAAAACACCTCTCTTAACATTTATTTTATTTACAATAAGCCACAGGAGCTCTCCTAGATGAATTATAAAACAGAGCCTGGCTAAAAACTTGATTTTTCACTGGGGAGAAAAAGAGCAGGGGGTGTTAAACTTGATTTTTTAAAGGCAGATTCAAATTCAGCTAAGTTGATGGGTTGGGAGTACTCGACGATGTTTGTGCAAAACCACAGCCACCAACTTCATAAAAACAGCCAGTAACATCATATCAAGGCAGGAAATGAAAACTTCTCAAGAAACACTAATTGGCTTAACTACAAATCTTCAATTCTAGTTATGTGAAACGCAATACAACAGCAAAAACTGGACGGAGAACTTTCAGCTGTGTGAAATGCAAGGGTCACAAACCTGCAGAAGAGCAGCAGGACCAGCAAAAGTCACTTTGACAAAAGCTTGTCTGTGATTTTGTACACGATACAGATTAGGATAGCACAATAGGTCTTTGCAACTAAAACGTCACCTTAGGTTTTAAATAAATTCCGTTTCTGCTGGTTAGTTGTATTTACATGGTAGCGCTTAATATTACTATTAAGTAACATTAAAGCTCACTCCAAGCTGGAGTGAAAAACAGTGAGAGCTGGAAATATCCCACTTTGCTGCTGCGGCTGCCGCTATTGCTGCCTGTAGATCATTCTTGACAGGCCGGGCTTGAGAGGGCAGCAGCACATCTGTGCGCTTCTGATGACTAAGGCCCTGATCCTGCCATCTGATGCGCATGGATGGGTTTGCAGCACCTGTGCAGAGCCTTACTGATTTCTCTGGGACTGTCTGTGGGTGCAGGACATCAGCTCCAGGAATCACAGCACAGGACTGGGAAACTAGGGCTTCAGAGCAAGGTACTTTTTACAAGGGAAGGTTCAGCATAACATGAAGAGCAATGTAAGCATGCTCAAACCTGCCGAGATCATAGCCACAGAAAAGCTGGGAAAAAAACATACCCATACACACCTGGCTCATTTGGCAGAGGCCAAGCTATGCCAACTTTTTCGCCAGCCAAAATAGTTCTGTTGGGTGAGACTCTGTTGACATTACTGTGGAAGAGCGCAGCACAAACAAAATCCATCTGCTACAGAAGGACATTTTAAATGCTGTCTAGGCCATGATCATTTAAACTCTTCCTGTGACCTGTGCCCACTAGCACTCCCCTGTCTATCACTACCTGCAGGTCACCTGGGCTCTGGCATGACAGAATAGTGAGCTTCAGAGCTAGTTCCTTCTGGAAAGGGAGATAATTTAGTTAACTCAGTGGATACTCACTGGCTTTAAAATTCTGCCTGAAATTGTGCGGCTAGAAAACTTTATTCTGCTACTCCAAGGGAAGGAGAAAATGCCTAACTTCATTCACTGGGCCATAGTCTTACTCATGCATGCTCTGCTTTCAAGGTGCAAACGGGTTTCAGTGTACTGAGCATACTTGCCTGCTTGCCTTCCCTTCTGCCATCTCCCTCCCACTGGCCGTTCTGGTGGATTCTCAGCAGCAGACCGAGGATTGCACAGAGGTTCCAGAGAACTCCATTTATACAGAATTCGAAGGAAGATAATTTGTTCTAAAACATACAGAACTGCACACACATTTCTCACTATCAGGCTAGCATCTGTTGTCCTGACTGCTGGAAGTACACAAAGGACTTTTCTCCTAACAACTCACATTTGCATTTATTCCCAGGAAAGTACAGTCACTCTGATGGAGGATATGGATACGTCTGTGTCTTAGCCGCAGTGCTAAGTGCCTACCAGCTATGTACTAACAGCTGTGACTGCGAGTATGGTGCACTCTGTCGCGTCCTTCTGCATGCAGCCGTCCTGCTGCTTTTGGTGGAGGCTCTTCTTGCATACAGGACTTAGGAGAAGGCAAGGCCAAAAAGAACTGCATGAAGATGAAGCAGAAAATAATACGGCTGGCAACTTTCCTTTCCTTTGGCAGACTGTTCCTGTTCTGCAACCAGCCATGTTAAGAAAGGCCTGTTTTCTGCACAGACGAGCATCAGCACTATGCTAACCTCAGTCTGTTAACAATGATGTTCGTCACAGATCTTGAGGCAGTCTCTCAGGTATACTGGTCCCAGACCACTTAAGGATTAAAGAGGTCTCGGACCTTGAAGGTAACTTGATGCTCTTTGACAAGACAGTTATACAGCAGAATTCTCACTGCAGATGTCTACCGCTTCACACAGGTGAAATTTGACAAATGCTGCTCAGCTACAGAAAGCTGAAACCACTTTATTATCAATGCAGTTTTAGCGCATTTCTTGCGTCTTCCACAGCAACAGCAGTTACAAAGGGCAGGAGGTGCTGTCCCATACCATTCTATCATTCTCACGATTTATTTTTTTACCTTCCTTCTTACCTATACTTCCATGAGACTGAGAGAATGTGTTAATGAACCACATAATAATAATATATTATATTATACAACCAACAAAAATCTTCCTTGGAAAAACACAGAAGAAATCTCTGTAATGGGAAAGCAAGGGGGGTTACTTTTGGAAGATGGGTGGCAGCATCAAGCATGTCAGGAGAGCAGACTAAAAACTGTCATAAATATGAATTCTTCACACCTAAAGTGTAGATTAACGGTAGAAAACCTATCAGCATGGGATTGCAACATGTACGTACATGAGGAAAGCAACAAGCTAGAGCACAGCTGTGCACAGTCTCATCCCAAGCTAGCACTGTAATTCTGTACTGCTGATGAAAAGGAGTGATTAGCTTCACAGCACTCTGGCCTAGTGTTAGCGTTGTCAGATTTAATTCTTGGTTGTGAGAGACAAACTAAACAAAACAGAAATGCTGCTAGTGTAATCCTTGTTCACTCGAGTAACTGAAGGTACAAATCCAGGAAAAAATTCTAAGCCTAAACCTTACACAGCAATGGCTGCACTGCAAGGAGTAGGCACTGCTTCCAGGAAGACCTGAGTATTCCTAAATGACCTAAACACTAGTAGCATGTGCTGTTTGTGCAACATTATTGTCCATGCCAAACAGAACAGATTTGTAACTGTAGCAGATTACAAAAGAAAACTGAGAAGTTGGAGAGTTCTCACATATTTCAACACAGCTTCTTAGCAAGTTGCAAAGCAAAAATGGAGAGGGAGATTCAAGAAAGCCACAAACTCCCTCTCAAGTGAATCCATGGAACAGATTCTTTGTGGTATGCTAGAAGCAGCTCATCTTTCTGTAGATAGACAGTTTATGGCACACACAGCACAACTGCATGAATTCTGAAGTTTGTCCTGAAATTTGGGGCAGGCTCTGTGTGTGTGTGTGAGAAAAATGCTCTATTTAAAACCCAAATAAAACTTTAGATTCCCCAATTGCTTTAATACTCTTTGAAATGGAATCACCGATCCAACTTCGGCGCAATGCTTGCTCTTTAAAAAAGGAAGGAAAATAATCACTATCAAAAGGCTAAATGCTGTTTTAAGACTTAATATTTTAGAAACTTACCTTGCAGCCTTCACATGTAATGACACCATAATGGATTCCTGATGATTTGTCTCCACAGATCTTGCATGGAATAATTTCAATTTGAGCTGCAACAGAAGCACGCAACCAGTTAATTACATTTTCTTTTAAACACCTTATAAAAGCATTCCCTGATCAGCATTTGTACAGTGAAAACTAATAACCTGCTAAACATTATACTGCATTAACTATTCATTGCTGAACTGCAAGGGTCCCCTAGAGCTTTGGACTAAATTATGGCTGCTCATTATATAATAGCTTTTGGGTTATTAAAATGGGTCATTTGAGAAGGTGTTTAAGAACCCACAAGAAGGCTAGAATCAGCATTTCAAAGCCAAAAAGAATAGGAGAGTTCACATTTTGGCCAAAGAGCTAAGATGACACGAGAAGGGTTTTTTCCAGTCTTATTCATGTGAGATTGTAAAAGGTAAGTTTAAAGTTTGCCCTGCCTGAAAATGACTGCAATGCCTACACCGGAGGGTCACCAGCACGCCACCCATGCACAGGGCTGGCCAATCCTGAAGAGAAGTAACAAGGCAAATAGCAACCACGTTTTACACGAGAAATCCAAAATCCACATATCTGAATTATCAGGACATGTTGAGTATTAGCTACCACAGAACAATCAAGGGAGGAAGACAGCAGCATTCCAGACCACTTACAAAAAACAAAGGAGTCGGTGCAGTCTGGAAAATGCCGGAGGGATATATGACATGAAAGCCCTGATTTTCAAAACTGCCCTTCATACACAGAAAGCATACCTACTCAATTTGATTTAGTATGTGGAAGAACTCTCCGCACCTATCTCTAAATCACAGCACCTTCCCACCTGAATACACAGATTTAAGAAGGGATCCCTGTACGCTTGGGAATACCTCCTCAACTGCTTTTGGAGTATATAGCTGCGGTCATTTCACTAGCAAGTCTTTTTGGATAGGACTGGTCTGAGGCAGTGCTCTACATTACCAAAGACCAGCAGTCCACGTTTTACTTATGCTTGCCTGTGCTCACACAAAGCACAGGCTCCACGCATTAGGCAGATGACCAAAAAATCCCAAGAAAGCACTTTGCTGCAGTTGGGTCAGCACCAGGCTACATCAGTTTTCCTGAACCGGCTTAGTCCGAACATGAGTACAAACACAACTCTTGCTGTGTCTCTAACTGTGATACATTAACAATCAGAAGTGCTGTTAATCTCCTGCGAGGAACTGAAATCTGTTCACAAGATGCCCGATTGCCTCAGAGAACTTTTATTTCACCCAGTCTATGGCTATCCAGACTGTGACGACATATAAAATCGCATCTAATACTGTCTTACAATGCATTAGCTTAACTTCAGCTGTACTCTTCAGGCTGTTTTCAAAAAGTCACGTCCACTCTTACCAACACTGCATCTTACAGGCCATTCAACCCCTAACTGACTGTTTATTATTGAACAAGAATCATCCACCAATGCTGCCGTGTGCTGCACTTCATTGCAGCCCCACATCGCAGCTCAGCATCAGGCCAAAACTAGAAGATAACTGTAAACTGGAAGACCAGAAGACTTTTCACATAGCACTGACTGTGCTAAAATATTTCTTCACAATATTCTCCAGATGACATCAAATGCAACAGTGTGAGCAGCTGAATAGCAACCGAATAGCACCCATGTGCTCCCAGGAACCCAACAGCAGCTCAAATGCTCTGCCGAGGAAAGCAGTACCCAGTAGCTACGGGGCTACCTTGCTTTTTTCCTCGCAGTTCTGTATCGGCAGCTTTCAAAACAGTTTCATACAGCAGGACACCACTTGCATCTGCTTCCATCATAAGGATCTTTGCATTCTCAACCTTTAATCCCCCACCTTCCCTGCAGCAACAGAATGATAGGCTGAAATTAAAAGGTCTGTTTGGGACACTTAAGGAAGGAAATACTTCTTCCCTGCAGTCCTCCAAAAACTGTTTTAATTTCACTTTGCTCTCAGCTAACACATTAAACACAATGGAGCAGGAAGTGAACTAATAAAAGGGAAAAATAAAGTGTATGCTATTGTATTAATGTGTTACATTAATTATTACTAGAGCATCATATGTTTACGAATAAAGCTGCAAGCAGAAACGGTAGCATAACCCCACTTTACATCAACAAATTGGACAACAGAGTGAAATTCTCAGAAACTCAAAATTCATATAATGAGCGGCTCAAATTCAGAGAGCAATCCTGTGGGCAAATTCTGGAACAGATCTACCAACTCCCAGTTGCGCCTTTTCAATATATGATTGTTTTTCTACTCTGCTACAGTGAATCAGCAGCCTTCTCCAACGCCTTTGACAGGGTCGTGACAAGGCTTATCTCAACAGCTACATGACAATGTATTCTTTACATTTCACTCTTATATAGATAATTACTGCCTTATTTTGAATGGGTACGATATAACTGGATCTTGTTTATCTACAATCTCCAGCACGTCAGTTAAATCACCCATGAAGCCTGTCTATACAATCCCTATTTCTTAAGCAACAGGACTTTTGCAGAGTGTTTCTGAAGGAACGCAACGTGCCTTCAAAGTGATGGCCTAAAGCTAGGTTACTAATAGTCTAAAAGGTGCCGTAATTAGTCCCAAACGAATTTTCCAGGGTGCTTTACTGTTAGAACAGAATCTCCACAGATTCACAGGCTCCAGCTGCGCCAGCGTTTGCCGACCGACCACTGTGTGTGTGAGCAGCTGCACCAAATCACATATAGTTTTAGAATTCCAGATTTCCTCCAATTTACTACATCTTCAAGGCACTTCCTTCCAATTAAGCAGGCAGCACTTAAAACTTCAGCTTATCATTTCACTCTGAGATACAGGACACTGGGATGAAAGTCAGAAGCATAAACCGCCTGGCACTGCCACCGCCAATGGTATTACAAATTAATGCATGGAAAGACATCAGATCAATTCCTGCTCCACGTGGTTGCCCTTGCAAATCAACTCATTGAAATGGAATCCCTGTCGCAAGTTCATACACTTTCCATATAGCATGAAAGGACTTAGATACTTTAAACTTACTAAATGCAAATTGCCTGTGCCAAGATTATGCATTTTTCTTATGAGGGTGAAAATATTTTCCCCGCTTTTAACTTTGACATGCAAATATGTACTTGCTAAAACCTTGTTCTTATGCAAACAAGGCAGGTGGGAAATATTTTTACATGTCAAGAATATGTTCCAACTTGGTTTCTCACATTCCCAGAGTTACTTAAAGCTTCCTACTGTGCTCACATTAATTGTACCTGTTCTGTGCTTACGTATTATTTATATGGTGTATTTTCCAAGATTATATAAAATACTCTAATTCATGCTTTAGACTAGAATTAGCCTAAATTACAGTTTACAATTTCTGTCTCCTGGGGTGGTGCTCAGGCTGATTCTGGTTCATGCATGAGCAAATTATTTCTTAAATATGAATTGTAGAAAAAAAATAAACTCTTGTGGTTGCTTAGAAACCGCTACAGATACCCAGGTGACAGATGTAGTCTGTATTCCCAGATTAAAGGCCTAAGAATCTTTCACACCCTGAAATAACAGTGCTCCAGAATACTACCGAGGATGTCCTGTGCCAAAGGCAGCAACGAACGGGAATAAAAGCTCAAACAAACCACCAAGAGCAACAAATGCAAGCTCAAGCACAGAGACCCACCGTATGCATCGAACAAGTCGCTACAGAAATGGCTCCCAAGAGAGAGAAGTGACCACCGAGGGCTGGGGGTAGTCATCACTACAAACTGACGGCAAACACAAAGCAAACTCATCTCCAGAGGAAAGGGCATATGACATCGACTAAGATCTCTCAGTGTATGTGACTTTAACATGTCGCTATTCCTATCACTGGAATGTCTGGCAGTCTTCCTACTGCTGGAACATCATATGATCTTCATTTCACAGCAGGAAAATTGAGTGTGGACTCCCATTTGCTCAAAATCAGACAGAATAAGAACTTGAGCCCAAGTATTACATGGAAAAAAAGCCTGTGTTTCCCCCCTGAACCTTTCTTCCTCCTCCATCCACTGTATCTTCACTTGGCAATTGCCTGAAGTAACTCTGGTATGCTTAAATTACACGATCACCTCCACCTAATTCCTAGTGAACGTGCCTACCAGACAACCAAAGAGAGCACCAAACGATGTCTTTTACTGGCATCCAGAACAGAAGAATCCACCTTATTCCCTCCTACTCCGGGCTTCACTTCTTTCCCCAAATCTGGAACAGTTTCACTGGGCTGGCCTGCCTTTCTCAGTCTCCCGCCCCCAGCCAACCGCTCCAGACAGCCTCTCCCTTTTCATTAATTCCCACATCATGAAATGCTGCTTTATTCATTGTCCGGTTTGAGCAGTAGAGAAGGAAAGGAATCTAATTCTGTAATTGTAAGAAAATGCTCTGCACAAGCTCATCATAATCTTCAGTATCTTCTTTTCTAACTCCTTGGGCAGTCTCAAATCAGCACAAGAGCTCGTACAGCCAAGTAAAGCACGGGGCATCTTTTCCCCCAGCTCTGCCATTTAAGTAGAAACACACTGAGCCTCAACACAGGAAAGCATATTACCAGTCCACCCCAAAGAAAAGATTTTTCAAAAGAAAAAAATTATTTTTCCAAAGACAGAGTTTTTTTCCTCCCCAGTAGTGTGCCTGAATGTTTGTTTCTAGCGAATTAACTGTCTTGAGGTAGAAAAAGGATTTTCCCATTCCTCCTCCTGCTTTCACAGTGTTATTTTAAAATCGTACATTCACACAGATCACATTATTTTTTCCAATTCACAACAGGTATGAAACTTCAGATTTGGCATCCTGGGAAGGGCTCTTCAATGGAAGCAAAACTCAGTCCCCTTTCCTGCCTTTTAGGTGAGATTCACCTAGCTGACCTGAGCTATCTTGAAAGTTGGGTAATTAGCTAAAGTTAATTGTCTTGTCTGTTTCTAGAGTGATGAGGAAGGAAGGAGGAGAGAGAGAAAAAGAAAGGGAGGGGGAAAGAGAAAGCAAGAAGGAAAAAGGGAGAAGGGGCATGACTCATCTTATTTGAGACAAGTGAGATGAACCCCTGAGTGGAGATGCCTCCTCTTCACTCACCAGAGAAGGAATTTAATGATTCCTTAATTACAAGCCGAACTTTTAGAAGGTGAAAGTCAGGTGAATCCTACTGCCTGCTACTATTTCCGAATTGAAAAATCAGAATTTTCTGGAAAGGAAGCCCTGTGTGCAACCTTCCCCTCCCGTGGTACAGATGGTCCCAGTCACCTGTGTACGCTGGCACCATCAAGGGGAGGGCATTTCTGTGGAGTTCCCCATCACAGCTCCCACCTGGCAGCTCTCAAGGCAGCAACATTAAGAAATTCCAGGTACACACGTTCCTTTTTTGCTCGGTAAAGACGGGCTCCAGCACATACCGGTTAGTCTGCCAGATAGGTCTCTGTCTCTTAAAACCTCTACGGGCACTGAGCACCCTTCTGCAATCCACTGGCTTTCTGGGGAAAGCACCTAACCAAAATTGCTAGCTGAACCGAGGACTGTGGTGAGGCTGGATGTGCGGTATGCACAACAGCCAGGACTGCAGTTGGCATCTCCTGGGTCTCAGCGTAAAGCTTAAGAAGTTATCCCTCCTCTGACTGCAAGAATGGTTTAAATTCCTTTCTCTGAATGTGGCTCACCTGTTCCCCCTGCTTCGCAGGGTATGTACAATTTTGCAGCTAGTTCAGAAGGGCTTTGAAATGAATACGATACATATACAAATTGGGCTAACCTGCTTCTAAAGGGATGCACTTTGTGCCAGACATCACTGCTAGTGCTGTTTGTAAGTATATTGATTAAATTAGGAGGCATACATATTCACTGACATACTCATACATATTCATCGACTCAAACAAGGGTGCTGCATGTAATGTGGTATTTAAAGCAACATGATATCTGATCACAAACTGAATTAACAAGGAATGATTTTACTATATAATATTCTAATCTTCCTGCATTTTCAGCTTCATTACCTAAATAATTTGCTCTGTCATGTACCCTAAGTAATTTGAGCTGGCTGCAAATTACTTGCCTCGGAACACCTGCAGCTTACAAACACTGCAGTTCAGTACAACTGAAAGCTAGTGGCAGCACAGCTCTGCCCATTCCATCAATACACTACATTAAGTGACCATCTGTCCACTCATATATATTAAAATACTTAAACACCATGTACTTCTAAGGATGTGTGCTGGTTGGTAGATGTCTGAGGCATTTTTAGAACACACAGTAAGTGTTTTGATCAAGAGCTGATGGAATTTACCTGCCCACTCCCTGTGTGAAAGGTCTGTTTATTCTATATACAATCCCCACCGTAACGGCATTCTGGCCACGAGGAGGCCCGCTGGCGATTGCAGTGATACAGCTGGTAACACGTAACTCCCGAGAACAGCTAACAAAGCCTGGTATCCCAGGGATGTGTGTCTCACAACTGGCTTTTCTGGGGTGCAGTAAGGTTGAAATTCCAGCAGAAGCCTTCCCAGCATGTGGGTCACCCCTCGCACCTTCCTCTCCCTTACAGATTCTCCTATCCATAGCTGAGCTCGGGCTGTGCAGTGCCCCTCAGCAGAGTACTAGCTGGGCATCTTTCTGGGCATGCTTTTCCATTTGCATGGAACGTGTAGGAACACATCTTCGGGGCTGCTGATGCTCTCGAGCCTGGCTGAAATGGGTTTGGAAATAAGGAGGATCAGGGTGATGGGCAGAAAACCAGACAAACACAAACAACCTCTCCAAGCCTTGTTTCCTTAGGAAATCACACTAGTAATAAAATAAAATAAATACTGAGGTTATGCTGGTACAAATCCTTTGAAGTCTGTGGGTGTGATGGGTGGAGTAGAAACGAACATGGCCACCAAAGTATTAATTAAAAGTAAAGTATGAGCAACACCTCAGACACACAAGGCAGAAATGCTGCAATGCGAAGACTAGATCTTTGCGCCTGAACACAGCTGGATCCCTCTTAGTAGGTCACTTGATACTGTGCAGCACTCCATAACGCTAAAAACATTTGCCTTCAAAGAGTATTAAAGGAGATGCACAATAAATAGTACAGACAATCTGAGCACTTTTTGGGGCTTGTAAGAATAAATCTGAATTCTTTCAGCCTCTGTTACTGATGTGGACACATCGAAGGGAACAGTGCAGTAAGAGCTCATTCTCATGCCAGGATCACTGACATTCATGTTTATTGTTTTTCTTTAAGCCAAGAAATTTTATTTACATGAATTTTAATTTAAAGGACTAAAGCTTTTTAAAAATTAATACATGAAGCACTGGCTTTGACAAAGACACCTTGAGCGCCTAATCAAACAAGACTATATGGAAAATCATTTGAATCTAATAGGCAAAACTATTTCTGTGAAGTTGTTGTGGTGAGGTCTCCATGTATATTTTTAATGCTATACTCAAATAGAAAATTGCTGAAAAACCTTAAGAGACCATCATAATATTCTTAGTTCTTATAAAGAAAAAAAATAAAACATAAAGAAATCGCAACACAAACAACCTAGGACTTCTGCAAGTGTTTAGGAGCACCAATAAGCTAAAAACCACTTTCAGGTTTTCAGAGGAACTCTGAGAGATGACGTTTGCTCCCTCTCAGTCATGTGTGCAACTGAAAGTGATTTTTATTTTCCTTCTGTATAACAGTTGTATCTCTCTCCACTGCCTTGGCTTTCTCCATTCAGAAATACTCGCATCCTTTTTTGACCCAGTAATGCAACTTGGTATCTCCACATTTGTATCACCAAGCAACTGAAGGCATATTTTTCCTTGTACTTTTGAGGAAAATAGACTGGCCATCTAGTTTGCAGCTGAAAACTAGATGATTTGATTTCCCTTGTTGAAGGAGTGACAGAGACAACTCTAGCTTGGGACTCTGGTCATATTATGAAACTGAACCACAGACCAAACTATAATATCAAACCACTGAACTACAAGCCTAGGCTCAAAAGAATCAGGACTACTGCATCCAGATGTGTTCAGCTGTGCAGGAGCACTGAAAAGTAGTTCTTTGGAGAATCAGTCTCTTGTTACTTCCTGGGGCATACAACTAGCATCTTCCCAGTTTGTGAAGGCTAGGGACCTCTGAAAGCTCCAGCTTTGTTAGTACTTTCATGAACTTAGATCAAACACAAATTATGAAGATGGCTGAAATACATACCAAGAGATGTACACTGTAGCAAGATAGAGAATAATGATATTCTTTTGAGAAGATAAAACGAAGAAAAAACCAAAGCACCAACTCCGAATACAAATTCTATCCTTTCATAGTGGAGGAGAAGATTCATTCACTAGACACAACACCCAGGCACAGTAACAAGAAACAGTAACCAAACTTAGTGGCGAAGAACAGGGAAAGAATGATGGGAGAAGTGTTGCTATGCAATCTCCTACACATTTCAAAACCAAACCATTTGAAGACCACTTTGATTATTTCAATATGGTCAGAAGAAACTTTCAAATTTGATAAAACACCAGGTTTTGTCCCATAATATTTTGACTTCTCATTTTCTTTCTTGGTGACTCAGGTGCTTATGAATAAAGATTCAACAGTTTCCCCCCCCCCCTTCTCTGGCTGAAAATTAACAGTAGTTATACTGGCTGTGATGAACACAGTTTGGAGTATGATTAATGTGAGGACTAGGCTAAATACAGTTCTTGTTAAATAAAGCAATTCAGAAAAAGTTTTTCACCAGAAAAGAAAACACACTGACACTGCAATCAAGTGACTCTCTTCAGTGAAAGATAATAGTTTTAATCAAAGCCCTGAACTGCATGTCAAGAAATAGACACTATAATCCTCATTCTAGTGCTGATCTGCTGTGCGAGTGGGGATGCTAGTTGGTGTCTCATTTGCTCTATCTACGTAATGAGGATAATCATTCTTTATGTCTACCTCTATCTACAGCTATCTTAGGTGACTGGTTACTTACTGCCAAATCTGGGGTCTTGGTCTTATGACCCAAGCAACTAGTGCACAGTCCTCCAGACAAACACATCTCCAGTGTTTTGCACTGCTTAGATAGAAGCTGCCAAGAAACTATACAACAGGACTGCTAGTCGGCTGAGTCTTGTTTCCTTTTTCAACTTTTAAAACCAAAGCTTACAGGTTTAATGACACAGCTACAAAACACTGCTCTTGACAAAATTACACAGAAGTTTTAGAAGCAACATAGGTGTGAGCGAATACCACAGTAACTGTCAGCACTGACTTCTTCCACTCTGATTTGCTACTGCATTTACTCAGTAAGCAGCAAGCCAGTGCCTGCATCAATCCACGCTGTATGTTTTTACAGGATTCTAGAGTTCACTCAGGTTTTGACATCCCCAGTTTCTTCCTACAGACAACCAATAACCTTGGGTGTTTGTGAAGGGGAACGCCTGCAGTAGGGGCACAGGCACAGTTCTACTATGAAACAATCTATCCCGTGCTGCTAGAACAAACCAATGCATATTGTCTTGTCAAACCCCCCGAAAAAAAAGAAAAAAAAAAAAGAAAAAAAGAAGTGACCTGGTAGGCCAAGACGCACGTGCACCTTGAGACAGGGAAAGTGCCCTTACACACCCAAGATTTCTCATAGCCTTTGCAATTTATTTTTATCTTACATTAGGAAAAGCAAATCTACTGATTTCTCCTTCCTGGTGTCTGTATGTTGGTCTTTCATTTCAGAGTATTAATGGAGAGGAAAACAGACGGTGAAATCTGCAGGAGAACATAATTCAGAGTACATTCATTTGCTGGAGCTACCTGGACAATACTAAATGCATTCTCCCTCCTCCCACCAAAAAGAAACCTGTACCGAAAAGCTTCAATATATTTCTACTTCTGTCCAATTTCCCAATTCTCTGGAAGAAACTATTAAAGACTTGATTGTAATAAAGTCTTTTAATAATGTAGCATTTCAGAGTGAAAAATCTGTATTACCTCTGACACTTGCTCCACAGATTAATGCACAGAGCCCCCATTTTATATGAAATTTCCTACTCTCAAGTATTGGACCTGCCCCTCTCAAGAAGCCTTCTGGAATTTGTTAACTCCAACACTGCCCTCTCAGCTTCTTTCCCCTGATTAAATGTACTGGCTTAAGGGAACATCTCAACATTTCTGTTTATCTGCTTGCGGTAGGAAAACAAAGAAGAGCTTACCAACCACTTGTCAATTTTAAGCCCCACTTCAGCAAGTCAGCCACAAGTATCACAGCACAACAACTTTTACTTGAATTATTTTTCACAGACTGCAAGCAGTCTTAAATGATCAACACAATTTGAAGGCAATCGTTTTAGTCCCTACTACAAAAAAGCACATAGTTACTGTATGCAGGATCATGACAGTAACTTAGTTGCTAGCTAAATTACACTAGCATTCATTAAGGAAAGATCTTCTACTAGCTTTTTAGGACAGTGGTAAAAGGGTACTTAGAGAGTCTTAGATGTCCTTTTATACAACATGAAACCTCTGTCATTCCATTTTGTTAAGAGGCTATGAACACTTGTGCTATCCATTTACAAAATTACATGTCGGTTCAATGGTCTCATTAGGCTGTCTACCAGCACAAATCAAATGACACCTACAGTTACTAGATGAAAAAAACCACACCTGGAAAAGGCTAACCACTTGCAACATAGTGTCAAAATTATTAACAATTTCAACTAAATTCATTAATAAGGTGACAGGCTCCTGAATCCGTAAAGGGACATTAGGTCATACAGCACCACAGCTAACTGTGGATAATGCTGCAATTTTATTCCTTCTACTCATGTGCACGTAGATTTCAGATCAAGCATTAATACTTCCCGATACTACTACTCAGAAGGTTGTCTCTGATTAGCAAACCATCACTACCACACGTTCTCTGTCACAATGCACACACTCTCCTTTATGCTTACTCATCGGCCAAGTCAAGTTCCACTTTGATAGCTCCCCAGAGACAGCAACAGTCAGTTTGGAAGAAGGAACGTGGAATACACTCAGAAGAGGTAACAAAGCAGGGGGGAACCCAGTAAGGTAAGTGTCCCTCTAAACAAGGTGTCAGTCATGATTCGGCTTTGTCCTGCCATTTTGCCAGGCTGCACAAATTTTATTGAGGGTCTGGCCTCTGCAGAAATTGCAGGATGTATTGCTGTGTGTACTGAGAAAAGGGACTTCACACAATGAAGTTAAAACCAGGCAAACATGGCTGGTGCAGAAGCCACTTCCTCACAAGAGAGCTGCGCTTTGATGAAAAACCACTCAAAACCTGAAGTTACTTCTAGAAGAAAGCGTTGCAGGGGAAAAAAACCCCAGACTAGAAACTCCATCATTCTGAAGTGACTACATCTGCATTTTTAAGATATTTTCTTTTTCTTTTTGGCTGTACATGAATTTGATGTCATTAAAAAGGCTTCCTTTGATGCTGTATGCCAAGTAGAATCATTAGTTTCTCACAAAGGTGCGCTTTAAACGTCTAGTTTAAATTTTCATTTTCAGATGATTCATCTAAGAGATGAACAATAACAACTAAAACCAACTTCAGAACTCTAAACAGTAAAAAGCCTTTTAGCTGCACTCACTCATTTATTAACTCCCTCCAACACCTCCTTTCTGGATTCACATGGCAGCCAACGCCAAGCATGAATTCTGCAACTCCTCCTGTGATACACAACTATCAGAACCAAACCACAACCAGATTCCCTCAAACCCCATAAAACAGGTTCATCTGAAGTCTGTATCCTGCGTCCTTCTAGCTGGCACAGGGTCGCTTTTTTTATCCAAGGATGCTTTCCGTTGCCACTGCTGCTACTGCGTATGTGTTGTTTTGTCACAGCTCCTCTTCACGAATCCTCTTCAGAGGCCATTAGAGGATTAATGAAACTGAGGGACACTCCAGAGGAAGCCACAGCTTCAGCCAATGCAGCTCCAGCTACTCCCCTAGGTTTTGAAGGGGGGAGCACAAAATAGATAAATTATACCTGCGTTTCCTCCATTTAAAAGAAAATGTCACTGAAATACAAAAACAATGATTTACAGCCCATATGTGTTTCGTGATACATATCAAGACACTAGAAAGTACAGACATTACCCAGAGCTTATAGCCTTTTTTGTAACACAGGGTCAAATCTCTGCTGAACAACCAACCACGCTCTTTCCTCCAAGAAAGATGCTTCTTTCAGCCCCTGTCCCATCCCAGAGGGAGCAGTGTTAGCTCCCTCTGTGGGAGGGATCAAGAGGAAGGCTGCATCACTTCAACTGCCTAGAAGAGACAGCCTGGGTAGTGAAAAACACACAGAGTATAATTTTGCTGTCGCTCTTCCCTAACACCTGTGCAACTTGTCTGAACACCGAATTACACCACTTTGAGGAGACCTGCACACTCCCCCTCGCTGACCACCTGGATATGTGGCAGGCCCGCTCGCCAGGCCCTGCTGCCACACAGGGCTACAGGAACGGACACCTGCACGCACCGCGCTAGGTACGGCCACACGTGCCTCTGGCTAATGACAATTTTTACCCACCTGCAGCTTTTGCATCAGTCTCCCATCACCTAGAATGGGCTTTAAAGGCATTTCTGACATACTACAAACTGACACCCTTCCCCTTCTCTCAACCACCGACTGCATCGCTCCGGTTTCATGGTGATAGAACTTCTTTCTTTATAATCTTAGCGGGACTTCATTGACTTGCATAAGGTTACATGACAGTCCTTCACATCCATGACGCGGGCTGGGGTTGCCTGGCCGGCCAGGGACTGGAGAGAAGCGGCAGGAGGGTGGCCAGCTCTGCCTCTCCGCAGTCAGGCAAGCGTTTTTCTCCTCCCTCAGATGTTCTCTTGTGGATGGGCACAGGAGAAAAACACTATGACCTATCCAGAGGAGATGGAGATTAGATAGGCTCTGGCTTACAACAAAATAAAACCACTATCAGTCCATCGAACAGTCTCAAAAAGACTCCTGCCAGAGAAAGTTTTTTTTCCCCGTGTTCTTGAAACCATGTATTACACTGCTGTTCCCCACCAACCATGCTCACACCATCTCCCTGGATTCCGTTCTGTTTCTGTGCTTCTTTAGGTCCTCGTGATCTCTGTCTACACTACACTCAGTGTTTGAAAACCATCTTAATTTTGTGACGAGGATCATGAAAGGAAAAGAAAAAGTAGTTGTCCACAAAAATGTTTCAGAAAATTACAAGCTTGTGAAAGAAAAGGTCTAGCAAAAGCTCTTCTGTTGCCACAGTTAGATTTGGTGTTACGACCTTCATTAAAGTCCTTTCTTTTGCCTACCCATTTCATAGCATTTAATTTCCTGCCTCTTGGTGATTAAACCAACTGAAAGGCAGTAGATAAAGCAAGTTTGCTTGCTGTTTCAAACAGATATATTAATGCTTTACACTTAAAAAGCTTTTAGAGCGTCTTCAGACGCTGATTAACAAACATTGTACATAAAGCCATGTCTGAGGTCAGGCCGTGGCAGCAGATATGTGACTGAAACTTGCTACAACAGCTCTATTGCAATGCTGCATGCACAGGATACCTCCATTACATACATTAAGGCAGCTTAAAGTTAAGCTTCACATATTTAAACACTAACAAAGTCTACTTAATGGCAGTCTTCAAAATGACAGTGGCCTCCTAATCTGCTGGAGATAAAGAAGTGCCAAGATTAATGATTACATAAGTGCATCGCAGAGCCCAGAAACAATAATCAGCTCTTCTGTTGTTATTTGTGTACAAAGGCTATTAGAGTCATCTGACATTCCAAAATCCAATTCAAAGTTGTTAAACCCCTTTCACGTACTTACTTGAGGTTGGAAAACCAAGAGGTTCGAAAAGGGAAAGGAAGGGTTTGATTTCCTAATTCTTTTCCCCTTACTGATTTTGCTCTAGGCCAAATCTCTCTCTAACAAATGCAAAAAAATAAGCTTTTAACAATGCCTGGAGTAACCAGTATTGTTGTTGAAGGAATAATACCAATAAAACCCTAACATGCTTAGATAGCAAATTTCAAAAACAATGACTACGAGCAAATGAAGTAACTGTTCCACAGGAAAAGACCCCACTGAGTTGAGGGTGTCACTGCTCTCAGCTGCACAGCTCTGACAACAGCGGCTGTCTTCAGCACATCAGCAGGGTGAGCAACCAAAGGTGCTTGGGCACCAGCACTCACCTCCGTCTAGTAATGGACTCGGGGAGAATTTGCTCTCTGGATTCACATAGGCACAGTATTGTTTGCAAGAAACCGGGCCGCCCTTTGCAAAGTAAGGCAAACGACAGGTCAGACTGCAGCCTAAGTATCACAAAATCAATTCTTTTTCCACAAAAAATCCTTTAAAATTCAAAACCACCCTCTTTGTTTCTGACGGAAGACTGAAAAGCAAGTTCAGAAACAAAATGAGCAAAATGGTCTTCTCCTGGTTCTTGCGTTGCTCCTTCACGTCCAGAGCTGGTGCAGAGAACGGGGCAGGCTGAGAGGCGGCTCGGTCCCTGCCCTCCCCCCGCCCTGCGGCGTGCCCCCCGGCTGGCTGCACAGGCGGGATGGCCAGGCAGCCGGGAGGCCCCAGCCGCCCTGCGTGCGCGGGTCAACAGGCACGCTGCACATGGCGCTGGCCTCCCAGGGCCGCCCGCACTTACAATCCCGCCTGCAGCACAAATGGCGGCAGCCCTGAGTGCAGAGTGCTCTGCCGGCTGCCAGGAGGCACCTACCGCAGCCGCTGCCCGTCGGGGGCAAGGCCGGCCTGAGGGCCACCAGCCTCTGGAGGCCGCAGGGTCCGCTCCCTGAGCCTGGCGGTGGCTTTCTCTCCTTGTATCAGGAGAGAGGCGAGGTGACAGCCGTGACTCCAGCTAACGCAGGTGATCACGAGAATACATGTAAAGGAAGGACTGCCACAACCGAGCTTGCACAGCAGCAGACCCGAGGCAGGCCGCCTCCTTCCCTGCTGTGACATCGGTCGTAAAACAGCCTCGGTTTCTTGTATGGCGGAACAGAACCATTACGGACTACGTGCAGAAGTTTTTCCTTTATGTTTGCGAATTGATTTTTCCAGTGTTCCCTAAGGTAAAGTCAATTAAGTGATAACTGCATCTGTGCAGAGAGTATTCAAAATGCTAATACCCCTCCCCCCAGATAAGTCTTCAACTTTGCCTGCTTACTTATCTCCAGCTCTTAGAAATTATTGCCATGAATGCTCCAGTGCCTTCACCCATTATCATTGCAATCCTGCTTCTTCCTAACGAAGAGGCAAAAAACGCCACACATAAGAGCTGTACCGCTCTGACCACACTGGGGAGTGAAATGATACACGCGAAGAAGTATCAACGGATGTACTGCAGTATAGCTACTGGCATCTTTTGCTGCTCTCAAAGTTCATTCAGCTTTTCATCTAACCTAGAGGTAAGAAAATCTGCTAATGCCATCAGAGGCTCACACACTCTAGAAGGAACAGCAGTTTGCGTCATGAATATCTAACATGATTTACCACTCGGGGAAAAGAAAAGCTATCATGTTTGGTGTCGTGCCATTTGGCCATCAGACTCTAAAACTTTAATGTTTGTTATCTTTGCAGTAGAGATAACACAATGCTGCTCTCAGGCACTCGGCTCTGCGATGGCTTCCTTACCTCAACACGGGATGACGCATGTTCCGGAACTCTCTGGCCACATGCGTTCAATGTATCCCCATGTTTTTAAGTTAAAAAACCCCACACTGAAGCTGAAAAACCCAGTACTGAAAACAAGGGAACTTGGTGATGTGCTGACTTACCATCAACATCTAGATGAATGCCTTAATACTTAATTACTTTTGTTTGTAAAAACCACAAGATCGCAAAATGGCCACCAGAAAAACCCAAACAGCGAACACTTCCACCTTCTTCAAACAAGTCTGACAGTACAGTAAGGAGAAGACAATCCTGCGTCCCACAGAATCGGGCAGAATACACATATTGGGTAGAATACGAGTACAAACAGGAGATTACAGAATAAACTGATTGAGTCAACTATTGCTAAATGTGTTTGACAGATTAAAAGGAAAACCCCAACTTGTCTCACATGGTTAACACTAGGTTCCAAAGGCCAAATCATCCAAAAAGGTAGAAGCTGGCAAGCAGTGAACATATTGGATTTGTGTTTCCTCAAATAAAGGAGGCTTGATAAAAGTTATAAGAAAATAATAGAAACAGGGCCTGTATTGTTGCAATCATTTTATCCAAAGACAATCTAAACCATTTAATGAGATTAGCTTCATCACTTCATCAAGACAAGAAAACAATCTTGTAACCAGAGCCGAATGAAGCCATACAATAACTTAAGAGAATGACGAGAGTGATCTCTCAACCCTTTCAAGACAGCCTTTACCCATCATTCTTGCTGATGGCTCTTTCTATGCTTGTTCCGCATGCATCAGAAAACAGACAAGAATGAACACCAGGCAACTCCCAATTTGTACAGTTCTAACACTACTATTTTAAAAGACTCACACGCAGAGCCAGTTACTATACTGTCCTCGATGAAGACCCAAAACTTTTAACCAGCACTCTCCCACTCCTACTCTCTGAAGAATACTTGCAGCATAACTTTGATTATCCAAAGCTCCCAGGAGACAACTGGAAGCAGAGGTAAGCGGGGGAGCAGCCAGAGGTCTTCTCAGAATAATGGAAGCAAAAGGAGAGGAAACAAACTCCACAAAGAAGAACTGTTGGCTCAGCTCAGCCCTAAAGTTTCCCTATTCCTGAATGGAGCATTCATTAAGTAAAACAAGCTTCTCTAAGCAAGCATTCCAAATGATTGTAAAAACCATTCGACAAAGTGAAGAATTATTGTTCATTTTGGTACTTGACTCTCGAGAGAGACAGCCAGCTGTTGTTCTTACTGTAGCAATTTATTAACCAGTGGTACAGCTGTAACAACGCTCCTGGTAGTGCCTCAATGGTTAACAAAGAGCCAGATTCTTTCCAAATCTGTGTTTCTCGAAGTATTATTTGGAAAACATTGCTAGAAAAAGTTCCAAACTGAATAAAAAATACAAACAGATACATCACAAGCCTTAACATTGGGGCAGAACATCCATGTATAAGAAATCTGTTTGGGAAGCTGTAAGTGCTTTACACAGAAAGTACAAGTTTTTATTTATATTATTGCAGCACAAGTTAATGCCAATTAAGTAGGAGAGTCACTTTGGATTTAGCACAGAACCTGGCCCAGGGCACTGGCACACAGAACAGAAATAAATACTAATCATGCTTGCTCACACTGAGAGGATTAGATAACTACAGATGTAGGAAATTAAAACCACAACAAGATGACCCCACGCTCATGATTTCCCTGTTGTACCAGATCAGTCAATATGAATAATTGACAATGTAAATTGAAATCCTCAGACAAAAATAATGGTTTTACTGCTTTATTTCTCTTCACTTGCACATAAATTGAGTTGGCTATCTCTGACAATGCCATGGTTTAATATTCTAAACACACTATCTCCTTTAACAATGACTGGAATAGAAACAAGCTGCTGAGCCAGATCCTCAAGGGGTAAAAATCAACATTGCTACACTGACTTCAGTGGAAGCACATTGATCTCCACCAGCTAAAGCTTTGGGCCCTAGTGGGCAATTAGGTTTCTATTATATGCTAATTTAAATAACGTACCACAGAACATTTGCTGTACAATAAAGCAAGCCTACATTCTTCTGTGGAGAAGGACAAGCATTTGCTGTGCCATGATGAGAGTTATGGATTCTGGTTTCAAACAGCAGGATGAAGTTTCGGTATGAACTACTCCTCATAATAACATTTTAAAACCTGCAATTACTCATACTATACTACTTTAGGAAGCCTGTAATTATTTGGTAAGTTCTTACCAATGTCTAGTCTAGATTGTAATTGCTAATACTGCCTCCTTCACAAAAGAACTAGTGACTACGTTAAAATCTGGTTTTTGTTATGTTCCTACTACACGAAGTGGCTGTGCTGTAATGTAACGATCTGTGTTCAGTGGAGGAGGAAAACCAAACTGATTTATGTACCAATCCTGAGCCTCTGAGCAAGGCCCGACCCAAAAAAAAAAAAAAAAAAAAAAGAAGAATACAACAATCCCACATGTTTCTTCTGAGGCTTCTGAGACGGCCGGGTTGGAACAGGGACTGTGGCCGCAGCTGACACAGGCCAGAGATTTTTCTCAACAGAAGCTGGTGGTGCTGAGGACCACCTGCAGCACCGTCGCACTCTCATGCTCCAGCCAGAAGACAAAAAAGCAGAAAGTAAAGGGACAGGGTTCAGCCACAAAGATGGCAAAAAAGATTTTCCAGGCGGTCATAGGGCAGTTCAGGTGAAAAGATACTGTCCCCACATAAAAAATATTAACAACAATCCTTAAAAAAATGTTTTGTTCTCTTCTGCAGCAATTTCTTAGGTACAAGAACTCCTTCCTTCAGTCTCCTTTTAAACGCCATTGGCATCCTTCTTCCTGTCTTAGTCATCAACAGCCAAGCTGCTAGCATGCCAAGGACCCTACTTAAAGTTTTTTGGAGTTCTGATGCAGTCAGGATGAGGGCATCATTCCATACTTGCAGGTTCTCCTGCGTTGCAGTCCTTCAAGCAAAACAGCAGGATTCAATACATATGCTGTTTTGAAAGCTGAAAGCACCCCCCAGCACAGCCACACGGCAGCTCTCTGAACGATACTTCTGAGAGCAGGATCAGCAAACCAGGGGCTTCTCCCCATATGTGCGACTCTCAAGTGAAAATCACAGCAGAAAGCTCCTGGAGATAACACTCCAGCTAACAACTAAAAACATGGATGCAATTCCAATTTGTCTTGTCAAGGCAGAAAGGCAAAGCAATGTGGACTCATGCAGGTCAGCACGGTGCAAGGTGAGATGTGCCATTAAGCCGTAACACTGAAATTACGTGATTCCTTTTATAAACGGACTTACCCTGGTAACAGTGCTCTTCTCCAGTTGCATTTGTAACCTCTCAGAAATAGTTTAATTTCAAACAGAAAAAGCTTATATAGAGTCAAGCATTTTTAATGATAGCAGCCATGCAAGAAAAACTTGCCATGCAAGGAAGGTCTAAAACGCCACCACCATAAGAACTCATCCAAAGCTGCCCCTGCACTCTGGACTTCTCAGCTGCCCTGTCACCGTGCTCTGGGTAGGCTCTACAGACACGGGGAAAAGTCAAAGCACGCCATCTGCACTCAAAAGAAAGAAGAAACTAGAACTGATTTTGGTTAAGGTTTTGATGAACTCAGTCCCACTAACTCCACCAGCAATCTCCAGTCACCGAACAGAGCCGGCCCCCTCTCCCTCTCCCCCTTCTCCTGGTGCCTGTACAGCTGGACTGCGAGAGCCAAATGAGGGAGCGACTCAGGTTGGAACTGTTCTTTGGGGGATTAACTTTAACCTGAATCAGTTTCCTGAGTTAATTCCTCACGTGACTGCCGAGATGCTGCTTGTGCTCGCACAAGGGAGGGGTGCATTTGTCTGGCAACGCCAGCTTATGGGAGGCTAAATACTTGCAGCACTGAACTGTTACTTTGCTAAATCGGTAAAAGGAGATCTGGGGTAGCAGGCAGGAGGACAACGAACACAGGGCTGGTTTTCCAAGAAACAGAATAGTTTATGAATAAGTCATTGGTTTCTATGTGCAGTCTTGCTGTGAAACTTTAAGCAAGTCACTTATTTGATGTGTCAATTCCTCAGCTGTGAAACGAGGACAACACTTTCTTACATCACTGAAGTGTCGTAAGTTGAAAATTAATGACTGAGGTACTTGGACACTCTGGTGCTGAGGGCCAACTTAGTACATAGCTACAAGAGCTCAGTGATTAGTGACAGGGAGGGGCTAAGGAATCAACATATTATTTTTGGTGGACTATTTCCTTAGAGAATAAATGAGAGTAACTGCTACTTACTTGATTGCAATGAATTGAAAGAGCTCTCTGTAGCTCCCTCGTGGGTGGACACCTGAACAATTAAATAGCTATGACCTAATTTTAGTCAGAAACCTTATGTCACAAGGAATTTACAGGGAGGCGTCTTCTGTATGTGCAAAAATAATTGCACTGTGGAAGGATAGTTGACCAATGTGTTAATTTAGCTACACAACATTTATGGATAGACTGTATCTCATTCTCCTTCCTCATATTCCCAATTCCAAAACTTCTGACCGTAAGAGATATATCTGCACGATGCAAAATATCATAGCATTAGGACTGAAAGAAACGTGAACACCCTGCTTCCAGCATCAGAATGCTGGGGTCAGTTTAAAGAAAACTTTCCAGAAACAGAAACATAAGGGTGACAGGTAACGTTACAACCAAATCTCACTTTCTGTGTGACAGAAATGCCAGAGTATCACCCAGCAGGTTTTGTATGATGCCCGTACACACCAGTGACACTGGAAGGCACTTCTTTTTAAAGTATCATTATTATGCACATAGAGCCATCAAGCGACAGAAAACACACCCCAATTTTACAAGAAGTTGTTCCAACAGGTTGTCTTCCTTACAGCTAAAACCTGTCCTTTCCTTCTAGCCTGAATTTTCCTGCCTTCTTTCAGAGGAATATGGGAAACATTTCGTCCTCTCAGGCTAATGCAGGATTGCTACTACGGGATTGAGAAAGTCAGACTCCAAGTCCCTGTGCTGTCACAAGGATTGTATGTGGGAGCCAGGGCCAGCCACGTAACTATCACAGAGTTATATGTGCATTGAGCTTCTGTAGGATGTGTAGGTCTCACTGAAAACACCAGGAGTCAAATAATTAAATAGCTCAATGGAGCTGGGCATGTGTGTTTCTATAACTTAGTTCATATCTGTAGAACACTTGGATTGGAGGCTCCTATCTGTGAAGATCCACTAAACACCATATTGTGTTTCGATACATCAATAGCAATAAAAGCCAAGTAAATACTAAAACAGCTAAATAACGTTTCAAGTCTTACGGAGCTTACAAAGTCTCAAGAGCTTATTATGTCCTTGCTAGATTAGATAGCACATATTCAAAAAACAAACACAAACATAAGGAAAATAAGGATTTGCCAAAGAAAGCCTGAAAGTTGAAATACCGACCTCAGGATTTTAGCATCTGCCTACGATTTTGAGGCATCGGGCTGACAATGCTAAAAATCCCTGGAAAGGGATAAGACTAAATTCCCTTTCCTCAGACCTCTTGCCAGAGAATCAGCCCTAAATAATCACTATTACAAAAGTTGTATCAGTGGGTTAAAAAAAAAAAAAAAAAAGAAAAAGTGGCAGGAGAAAGTGAAAATCTTGTACTATCTGGTTTTGCGCTGCAGACCACTGAAGTACAAGGCAGGCTGAAAGCTCTGCAGCCAGTCTGGCACATTGCAATTAACTGCTAGGAATGCATAAGCGTTATTGGCTTTCCAAATCAGATCCTTCCAGTTTTATGGGCAGACAGTTAAGCACCCTGTAAATTGTACCCAAGACTCGAATCCTCAGTGTTGCATCTGCTTTTGTTCAACTTTTTATTTTCTGAAGTCTTGTGGTTAGGGAATGAAATGTGGATCTGTTGATTCCTGGCTATGACACAGGCTTCTTGTGTGGCCCAAGCCAAGTCTCTTAAGCTATACTTCAGTCCCCTACTTGTGAAACAGGTAAAACACATCCTTCAGTGATGTTTTATGCATAAATTAACTTGTGGAAGCTGGTTTTTCAAAGAGTTCACTAATTAACATTATAGACAACCCTATAGATATAGAGATTGTCAGAGGGCTCTGTCTGGCAACCCTGGCCCAGGGAAAGAGCACATTCCAGAACTGATGACAGAATCTGCATACAGTTCCAGAAAACCAAGTTTACTGAATTTCACAAAGTTATTTTTTAAGAATGTGTACTTCTTGGTAACATATCGTAAAGATTGCATACAATGTAGGGCATCTCCTACACTTAGTTTTATTTGGAATGAAATGCCACCGTCAGTTTTCAGCACCATTTATAAGTGTTATCTCGACAAAATGTTACTGGAGAAATTCTGAAACATTTAGTGAGTTTGGAACAAAGACTTTAACACTGGACACCCTGTTCTCCACAAATACACACTTACAAGTTGCTGGAGAATGCAAAGACAGTTCTACAAAAACCACGTTCGTTAGCATATATTTTCAGATGTAATCACAACAGGGTGGATAATAGGTTTTTCTTGTGTTTATACAGGGCCTAGTATTTAGTTTGTGCTTAGAACATGGAAGAAAGTCCACAAACAATTTCGTTTTCTAGTTTTCATAAACCAGTACAATATCTAAGCACAAAAATTAAATAGTGCAGTTCGCATACTAGGATGACCAGAGATAAACTAGAAAGAGGACCAAACATCACTAATCCTTGTTCTGCCTACAATGACAAAAGAAGCTAAAACAAGCAGAGAGTAGAACACAAAGCTTTTTATTTGTTTTTTACTCTCTTTTCTTTAAATGGTATAAGATATGATTTGATACAGCTACAGTCTTCACTATCACATGATTTACTTAACCTAAAAGTATCAAACCTTTTAACTTCATCCCATTCTCAAACATACATCAATTCAAATAGTCAATACTGAAAAACACAAACCAGATAATGTTTTTACTAAGTCTAAAATTACAGTTTTCAGAAGCCACTGAAAAGTGACTGTAGAAGTAGCAGCTGAAATATGCTTTCAAACAACAGCTGAACTTCTGTCCTAAGACTACCGTCTAGCCCACATACCAAGTATTTCTAGTTTTCTTTGAAACATAGCAGCTTACCGATTACAGGAACTAAATAATAATTTCTGCCTTTGATTTTAAGACCATAATCCAGTACTGGAAAATGGATTTGTCATTGGTGCGCAGCACCAGTGAATTCACTTGCTTCATTTCAAATGTAACAACATTACCATCTCACTACAAGGCAAATATTTGAACAGTAAGAGCAGCTGATGTCAATCCTCAGAACACAGGTAACAAACTATAATTTTTGAGTTTCTCAGTCAAAGCTCAGGTGAACTTCATCTTTGTTTGTCTTGTGTTTGCTCACAGGTGATGTAATTAATCCATCAAAAGCTCTGTTGCAACATTAATGACATTCAAAATCATCATGCACAAAAATTGTTATTAAGTTTATTTAAAAAAAGAAATGGTCTATGATTTCATGACCAACTAATCAACACCATTACTTTTCTAAAACATATGTTCAACTCCACATCATGCAGAGTGTTACATAAGGGAGGAGGGCCTGTCCGGTCCTTCCTAGATATGGAGCTAAAACGTGACCAGGGCTTCCCTCGTGCCTTCATACAGTCCTGCAGCTGGGACTTCGCCATCACTATGCTTCTGTGCTGTTCCAGCCTGCTTACCTCTTAGTTCCACCAAGTGTACTTCATCATCTTCAAGCAGAAAAGAACATGTTATTCTAGAGGAAATGCAACCATCACAACACTGCAACTTTTAAGTATTTGGAATCCCTTTTCTACATTGGGGTGAGGAGAAGCGCTCCTTGCCATCAGAAACTAGATGTGCTACTGCTAAATTATAGACTATCCATTTCTGGAATACACACTGTTAGCACACTAAAGCAGTATTTTGCTAGTGATGGTGCAGCTCTGAATTCTCCCAGTAAGGCAACAATACTAACCTTTCAAACCATTCCGCTACTCTGCGCTTGTCTCAGTGAGCTTAACAACAGGGAATTTTTTGACCAATATACTTTTACATTGCCAGTGGAGGCAGCCGCAAACAGCCAAATACCTATTCCAGGCAGAAGCTACAGTGACAATCCAGAATAACAGGGCAGACAGATGTCTTACATGTGTGACTGACTGAGCGAGATGAGTTGGAAAATAAGCATTACCAAACTGGGCTGTAATTTTAATCTTTGCCCTTAAAATTTAAAGTCTTCCCAAAACCAAAGAGAGCAGTTTAATGGAGCCTATGCAAACAAAGAATTACTAGCCCCTTATCTGATGGCACTGATCCTCCGAAATTAGGTGTTACCCAGGAAGAGCAGTGGGAAGGTACAGGGCTTGCCACTCCTAGGTGGTACCCGTCTTAAATAGATTCCCACGGTTTTTCACATTGCCAGAGCGGAAAAATAAACCGAGCAAGGCCAGCAGTGGTTCTCTGAGAAAGCTGTGAAAAAACAGTTGCCGCTCCTATTACGGGGTGCAGGGGGACACGACCCTCCCCTTCCACCAGCCTCCACCCGGCCCTAATACACAAGAAAGCTGTGGTGGCCCTGCAATAGGAGGGTGCCAGGCTGGGAGGGGGAAGGCTGACAGCAGCTCTCCCAAAGAGGTAGGAACGATCAAGGAATAAGCAATGACTCACACTACATGATTTATTGCTGGGCATGGTTCCCAAATGTGTTAATAAAGTTGCAGCCAAACAAATGCACATCCCTTAGGTCTTGTCTTTGTTCCAGCACGGCCAAGACAATTGAGTTTTATTTTCAAGTAAAACAAGGATGAGATTCTAGACAATATTCCTACCACAATTAATATTTATGTTTCACTGTTCTACTTCACAACATTGCCAACCCTTGAGTATTTAATAATAATAAAAAGTACAAAACAAGAAAGAAGAAAGCATACATACAGACACAGAAAGCTGTAAGATTTTTAACAAAAAAGTTGGAGCTATTCTATTTGGGTTTTAGCTTATCTTTGGTAATTTCAGGTGGTGTAAAAGAGAACAGAAAGAAGTGCTCCATAATCACCACATTCAACTGAAGCCAGATGCCAACAGAAAACCAATTAACCGTCAGGTGGTAAATGGCTTCAGTAGTTCATGGCAAAGCTCTTCTTGGAGGTCTTTCGGAAATGGAGAGAGGCCAAAGAATTGTTTGAATTGAAACATTTACTTGATTAGCAGTGAAGCTCTAGGGTAGTGATCAAGCATAAAGAACTGTGACAGGTTTCTGTAAGCAGCCTGCTCAGGTTTCACGTACCAGCTAGTGACAAAGAAACACATTTCCATATAGTGTGATCACTGTGCAAGCAGATGCTCCTTTTAGCTTTAATTAGCATTGAAAGAGAAGCTATATTCACACTTTGACTTCCAATACAGCTTTGAATCATGAGAGACACGATAGTTAAATATGAACTGCCTGACCGCATACGCATTTCACAGGGCAGTTCTGTGAGGAAGAGAAATGATGAACCTGTTAGAAGGCCAAGGATGTGCACAGGAGCGATGCAATTTATAGGATATCCTTTCCCTAGTATCACCCACAGGTAGTTTCTGAATCGAGTCTGGAGATTCCTTTGTTTCAGAAACTAGATAAGCCATGGGTTAGATGCATGGAATCACAAAATATTTCCAAGCTATATCCATGAGTAAAAACATCAGGAATATTTTTAAATGATAGCTGAGAATCAGCTATATCCATCTGTTTCCAAAAGCCAAAGCTAGGCAAAGGGAGAGGGAAGGGCAGGAGGTGGAAACTATAAAGCGCACAATTTAAAAAAGAAAGCATTTTCCAGTATGAATTATGCTTTGCATGGATGAATGGAAAATACATGGAAACACAAGTCAGCAGTCTGTCAAAAACTGCAACAAATTCATGAAAATTGGAAATGTCTTCCAAAACTGTTCAAGACAGTCACGATCAATCGATTTACCTAGTAGATTTTATTAGATGAAGTGACTTTATTGCCCACTATCCAGCCATGGGAACTCCCCCACCGCAACTTCCATTCACTCTTACAGGAAGAGTTAGGTAGTGAATATAAATGTACATCCTACTATACGCAGCCCAGTTCATCCAGGCTTCTAGCACATGGACCTCAAAAATTGTCATCACTATCTCATTCTTTTTAAACTTCTATTTTTGTGCATATTCTATAATGCACACATATATATAATAATTATATTATAATAATAATAAACATAATATTACTACAGTAGCACATGTAAATAACTTATAATATACATACATTGGGGGTGAATGCTCAAATTTATCTGTATTTTAGTCACAGGGGTGAGCTATCAAAAAAGTTTGGAGACCACTGTTCTAAGCAACCTGATATGCAAGAAATAATGCGGCTACCTGTGTTAATGAGCATACCAACATTAGGTTCTCCTCTTGAAAATAAAGTTAGCAGTTTGGAAAACCACTTAAATAAAAGGGAAGGACAGACTGATAGCTTGTTCATCACTGTTACTACAGTAGAGCTGAAGAACCATAGTTCAACACAGGATGAGGACCTCACACACACAAAAAATAGTATGTATAAATGCAGATAAAAAGATGGTCCCTGTTTCAAGGATCTTCAATGGAAATACAAAATTGTATGTTCTTTTGTGTTTTCCTTGCTCCCTACTATTCATCCAAAACTTGCTGACCAGCTCACTTCACTGTCATTCTGGTTTTGTATACCTTATATGTGATTTAGATGACAACTGCTGTGTTTTGTAAAACAGCTTGTTGAAGAGTGATTGCATACAGCTTTCTTGCTTCATGCTAGTTTATTTTAATAGACTCAAATTCACTAGGTAATCTACAAGCAAGGCAGAGGTTTCATCGACACCTTCCTAAAATCTAGCCTGTGGTTGATTTGTTATTAATCACACCAGTAACCAGAACCACTTGTGTATGTTTAGGAAGCTTATGATATCAAATTAAACGTTTTAGATAGTGCAGCAGCTTGGCATGGTAATTCCACATCTCTTTCCTCCAGCACTGTGAACCTGAGAGCAGCAGTTTCTCTCCAAGTAAAACAAGAAACAAATCAAGTTTCCCGAGTGTGCCAGCGAGTGTCTGCTGGTGTCCCTGGCACAGACTGCCAAAAGGTGGTAATAAACTCCGAAATGTTTTGGGGGTGGGCAACATGGCTTTAGAGACCAGACATGAATCTTGATAGATGGAAAGACAATTAAAGTTTGCCTGGAGAGATGGTTTCTTCCAGTTGTCACGACCCTCTGGCACGCTTGGAACTATTCCAGAAGGCTACTAAAGGAACAAAGATCCCTTGAAGAACTGAGTGTGCAGTGTTAGAAAGGTAAAGCACAGAGGTGTCCTAGAGGGCTCTATCTTTCATTCTTTCATGATGATCTGAAACAGCTGGCTATAAAAGGCCTAAAACGTATAGTTGTGTTGTTACGCCTCACTACACTGATAAAGAGATTAAATAAGGCACTGGCAGTTTGCTTTCAAAAGACGGTGAAAGAAGAACACAAGAAAGTGAATTAGAGATGAAGAATGTTAACATGAAGGAGAAGAAATGAAAGTAATGAAATGAAATAAATCAGAAACTAGACAGCAAAGGAAAGAGGATCGGCAATTACACAGCACTTCAGCGAGATGACAGTTCTGCATGCAGCCTATGCGATCCCAGGGCGACGTGAATTCCAAGCAGGAAAATTCTTACATCCACCTAAATGGAAGAGCCAAAATGGAAGGATAAAGATGGAAACGGCAGAAGTACCATGCTCCAGTCTAAAAATACATACACTACTTATTTCCCAAACTGTCTTTGGGAAACTGCAATCAGTAATACTTAGGTTTATTATTTTCTCTCTCAAACTCCTGAAAAGACCAAAAAGGAATCCTATTAATAAAGTGTAATGAGCAAGCTCACAAAAATGGCATTAAAAACCACTGAGTTTTGGTTGCATCTAGATTTTAGTTTCAGCGATCAGTCAGCACTTTATTATAAGCTTCACACAATATATTTAAGAAGTCAAAGCTGTTAACATATCTTTCTTACAGTAAGTTGTTTGAATGTAGCAAACCAATTATGCAATTGAACTTACTTCAGAACAGATTTACATTGAAAATTTACCAATCTGACAAGAGTTAATGGATTTACTATCAAAAAAACAAGGGAAGTTTTTTTCTGCACAAACTAGTAGGCTCACTGCATAGCCAGATCTTACTGCAAAGCCAAAGACCTTAACATGATAAAAGCAAAAAGCATTAAGTGTATTAACGCCTGTTCAAAATGAATTGTCTTTTCAGTATAGCAATGCATTATCTAGCTTCTGTTCACACTTCTTTAATTAAAAAAAACAACCACCACCAACCCAGGAAACGACTCACTCTTCATAGCTTAAGAGGCCCCAAAACCTATTCACAAAACAATTCTGTTGTCACTTTCATATAGGGTTAGTTGATGCCTCTCCCCCTCCTTTTTCCAATGAGCTAAATATAATTAATGACTTCAAAATGGAATTAGTTCAACGGTATTTGGCTGAAAGCATTTATTTATATGAATCCAGTTATAAATCATAACTCAAAGGCATATTTTAAAGAAATTTACTTCACTGAAAATTCAAATAGCAGCCTTCTATATAAAAGTGGTATTAGAGCTTAGACATTAGTACTGTTAACATAAATTCTGATTTTAACAGGCTTAGATAAACATATAAATTTTAGCTTAGTGAGTCTGCTTCGGCTGTCAATACTCTGAAATAGATACAAGCTTTAACAAACCTTTAATTCAAAAGCCCATTATTGTACCAACTGAAATAGAAAGATTCAAGTATCAAAGAGGAGTTCTTCCCCACTTTCATGGCATTACTCCTCTAAGACACCAATTGATCTACAGCCCTTGAAAGAAAACAACCCCCTTCCCTCTCCTGGATAAAAGTCAGTGCAGTTTTTTCATCCATCACAGTGTAACAGCATCAAAATACACCTCCTGCATTAGCTTAAAACAAGGAAAAAAACCTGCAAACCACAAAGCCATTACACGACACGTCAATTTACTTTGACAGATTCACTACAGAAAATAGAATGTTTTCATTAAAAAAACCTAAATGAAGATTTGTTTAAAGCAGTCAGTAAGAAACAAGTGAGGAAAAAGAGAAGCAAGAATTCATACAGATGTACCTATCGCTAACGTTATTCTGAGGTGCTCTTCAGCTTCATCAAGACAAGATGGATAGCTTCCCGAATCCAGCCAGCGAGACACAGCCTCCCCCTCAAGCCCCAGGCGCCAAGCCCCCTTTCCTGGCCCAGCACGGGCGCGGCAGGCGCCGCGGCTCCCCGGCAGTGCCAGCGGGACGGTGCTCCAGCGGGACAGTGCTCCAGCACGGCCCTGCACCGGGAAGCGGCGGCTCAAGGCACAGCCTGCCCAGCGGCAGGGAAAGCCCAGGCACCCAGCCGCGAGCAGAGGGCTGTCACAGGTTTAACTTTTGACAGATTTAAGCCCTTTGTCAGCTTAATATCAGATCGTTTGGAAAGGACACGAGAGGCGCACTGTGACTGTTGTGGGCTGTTTAGGAGGCTGAAGGGCGCTGGGTGAGATGCCCTGTGCCCGCTGCCTTGGGGTGGGTTCCAGCCCGCTTTGCTCCTTTTAACTCCTGCCATAAAGCCTGTTCCTGCCGGCTGCTGTCAAGGGCAGGGCAACGCTTCCCCAAGACATCCACAGCGCACAGCAGCCTGGCACAGCTCCGTTTCAGATGGCGGCAGGACATCCGTCCAGAGCATCAGAATGGGTACCCACCTTCTAAACTGCAGGTTGTTTTTCTCATCTAAGACTGTTTATGCAATGTCCCGAGATTTAATAAATTGCCAGACTAACTGCTAGTTACCTCATAACTAATAATATTCACAACATTTAGCAGCATCTGCTAAATCGTGTAACAAGATTAATTTACGCTCTCTGACATTAAAACCATTTATTGTTAATAAACAATGCTTTCAAATATTTAGGTGGGTTCTTTAATTCAACTGAACAATGTACTTGGAACTACCGCACTGGCATTAGCAGACAGGTAAAAAAATACATGCTTATTTTCATTCCTTCAGTGCTACAGGTATTCTCAATTGAAGAATACAGTCCTTCGTGTGTTCTATTGCTATACGCAGCATTCACACTCAATGTTCTTGTGGATGGGAATGCCTTTTATTCTTCCAGGCCATGATTAAATCCTCTTTGGTTAGGTTGTCCCAATACCTGATCTCACCATGAAAAGAGTATCATTCTCAGGAGCAGTAATAAGCACGGCTTCACTGAGAGACCCAATTTCCTTACTGGCCCATATTAAAGGAGGGAAGAATTCTCCCACAGTGTTATCAGAAACGCAGTGCAGAGGAAGCAGCTCAGCCTGCCTGCGCTCGGTTACAGGCACCACTCGCACATGTGATGCACACAAGCAACTCGGCTAACATGAAGTGAAATACAAACAGCCTCTGCTGCACCAACCTTACAGACACTTGCTATGAATCAGGCTACAGGACAGCTTCCTCCTTCAGATGGCCTTTGCGACAACAAACAAGTTTTGAGAAGAAATGTAAAAGCCTAACAGTGGGTTTGGAATAATTTCTCCCACTTTACTAACATGATTTATGAGCATTCAAACTGCTTGGGACACAACATTGCTTTCAAAAGGAAAAAATGGGTAGGTACTTAAACCTAAATGAATCTCAGGACTACTTTCTACTGACATTGTTTACAATGGGCTTAATTATTTACGGGAAGAAACTATCCCATTGTACATCTGCCTGAATTTTTGAAAAACAAGTAAAGGGAATAAAAATTAAAATCTTGTTTGTAAAGCACTGGATTAGCAGCAAGAAATCTGGGTTTTGTCTCCTTGGATAAATCTCTTAGATAGCTGGATCAAAGTAGTCCTTTGTGAAACAGACACTTTACTGAGATGTTTGGAGACTTGGAACATTTTCCAGAGTGATAACAATTTTGGTATCCAGCTTAATACAACTTTGAAAGCATTTTCTGAAAACTGGAATTAATTACAATTAAATTTAATTCTTCTCCCACATTATATTTGGTGATTACATTTGAAATCATGCTATGTAATTTCAATTATTAAGGTGCTTTTACACTAGTAGTAGATAAAGAGTCCTCAAAAACTGTAAAACTTCCAGCAACGAAAATATGTTTGGCTAACAAAAACTCACTTGGATTTAGAACTAATGTCTTAGCCAGCGCACAGCAGTGCTTCTCATGTGAGATACATAGCTTTATGCCAGCTTTGGACATGCTCCTAGAACTTTTAACTTTAGGCTCCAAGGAGACAAGCTGGACGTCTGTGCGTGTTGCCCATTCAGAACATTCATTCACATGTAAAGAGGTCCCACCACTTCACATAGTTACCAGATCGCTAATAACTCAGCAACAATCCACAAAAAGCAGTTAAGCTACACAACCCCACATTATTTTTTGTTGGCACCTCCCTAAGAAAACTTTCAATTCAATTCAATGAGGGGAAGGAAAAAAAAAAAAAAAGAAAAGTAGTATTGAAGGATTTCATCTAGGGATTTTGATTTTACAAGTTGCTGGCAACTCTCCCTGTGCATGCGCATACACACCCTCTCTGCAATAACAAGCCATTAACTTGACAGTTCAGGTATTTTAAAGGTGGGAAAAACAGTCTCTAAAGAGTTAGTTGTTTGTTTTTTTAATTCAAAAGTAAACTCTTTCAAAAGTTCCTTCAATTTAGCATATAAATTGAATTCATTTGATTAGTCTTTCTAAAATATAAAGCTCGTCTCTTCCAAACACACTCTATGCCAGCTAGCAGGCCAGGACTTGACATACTCGAGTAAGGAAACCTCCACCTTCTTGTAACAGCACCGTACAAACACGCCTGCTGTTAATTCCTCATAGCAAGGTACGCACGCAGACATTACATTTACTTGAGAGCAGTGATCACTATTTACAACCAATTATTACAATTTCCTGAAAAAACGCTTGATTTCAGCGTGTTGAGCATCCTCAACTCTCCCCAGTGCCCCTGTGCGCAGAAGTGAGCAGTGCTATTAGGACTCAAGCATGTTGCAAGATCCAGGTAAAGCCACTTGGTCGGTAAAGCTCTTCAAGTACAGCTCGTTTCTCCCCATCAACAGGGCGAGGCAACAGACACAGGAATAGGCCTCCATAAAACCAGCTATGTTATGTTTTTCTCTAAACAGAAAAAATATGAACCTATTTTCCCTGTAACATCTTCTTCAAATCACCAAAAATTAATGTTTCTGAAATGCCAGAAGCTCACGGCAACAGCTCCTCCTTCCTCTGTGGCCACAGGGACGCGTCACAGTACACGCACCATCCCAGAATGAAGTGCTTTCTGCAGGTAACGCTGCTGCAATGGGGCAGCAGCAAAGGATTCCATACCGGCTTTAAACGTATTTCCGGAAGAGTAGCTCATTCCTGTATCATCATGTCCACCCTGATCTCTACACACACAACTACTGCATCTCTTTACCGTAATGTTATAGAAAACCCTGACATGTCCGAAGAGATAATTTACAGACTACTTGCTGTCAGTTATTTCTAGGTCTCAAAGCAAACAAGACAAACAATGGCAAAAATCAGCTATCCATTTCGTATCTCAAGCAACAACATAATTATTAGAATAAATGTATGTAAAGCACAGTATTAACAAAAGGAATATTTTAACAACACTTAACCTGACGCTGTTTTAAAAATATAAGAATACCGTCTAGGGAACTCGCTGAACATCAGCTTGAGGGTAGCGCAGAATATTGCAGCCAGTAGTATCAAAGGTGTCCACAGCTGTTTCACTGGCAAAAGGAAGTGCCAAGCACAAGCCTGAGCTGTCGCAGCTCCCCCCGGCCCAGCCTTCTGGAGAGCTTTCTGTCCTTCCACCAAATGCAAATGCTGGTCTCTCCTGAGGTGCCCAAAGTGTTATTTTCAAGCCTTGATGTCTTTACACAATTCCCAGCAGTTCTTCTTAGCCTTTTACATTCCGACTTCTGTTTACTGATGCACTACTTCTCTAAGTGTGGTAGCACATCAATTAATTATACAGTAGTATGCCTAATCAGGTTTCCCAAGGGTTTTTAACAGAAACCCTTTGTATTTCTTAATGATTCCATGAGATCGTAACTATTTTTAGTTCTACAATAAAAAACAAACCAAAAAGAGTCTGCTGACAATACTATCTCCATAAAAGGTGACACTGATATTAAACCATTGATCCAAGCACACTTGGAACTTTGGAGAATTCAGATTTAATCTGGATTTTATGATTAACATTTTTATACACCACATAACCAGTCTGCACTTACAGGCAAGAAATACAAATGAAGAAGAAAGACCGGAACTGAAGAACTGATGTGACCTACTTTGCGTTTTAGTATTAAAACAGATACATCCAAATTAATAGCAAAGTCTCCACTGCCTTCAACACAATGCTACCACCAATTTGTCAACAGCAGCCCAACAATTTTCTATGATCAATTTCTCATGTCCTGCCTTGTTCTGAAAGAAGACGTACTCTAGATACCCAAGATTACTCTTCTTTAGTTCTAAGGCAGACATCCAGAAACTTCCTCATTGATTTCAGGGAGAATTCAGGATTAAAACCAAAACCAAAACCACAACAAACTACTAAAAGCCCAAATCGGCAAAAATACATCCAGCTTCCACACTACAAAAGCTCAGAAAAAGCAGTAAAAACCCCAGTTTGGTGGACTTTCACTGTGCCGGAGCTGGTCACATTTTTGGCTGAATTGTGTCTTTTATTAGGAAGGGTCATAATTAAGCAAGTGTTATTCTCATAGAATCATGGAAGAGTTGATGTTGGAAGGCACCTCTGGAGACTGCTTGGTGCAGCCCCCGCTCAAAGCAGGGTCAACTACAGCTCAGCGTTGTGGCCAGTCAAAGTTTGAGTATCTCCAAGAATGGCAACTCCACAACCTCTTTGGGCAACATGATACAACATTTGACCACAGGCACAATAATACATACAAAAAAATTAATTCCAAAGTAGACATTTAACTTCTGTTTATGTATTTTTATATACCTTTTGCCCATCCTCCCCCACACAGCAAAACATCAGTGTTGCACACGTACTTCCTACCTGTCACCTATGTTTATACACCTGAGTCACAACGCAACAGAGACGGCACTGCTGACATCACGTAAGCTCAGACGCTCTTACCTAGTTTATTGGCAAGACCTGATTCAGAGACACTGCTTTTAATTCTTAATCTTACCTATTCCCCAAATCAGAAATGAAGATGTGTCAGAGATAATTTCCACATTATGAAAGCAGCTTTCTCTAGTATTCCACGGGGACCTGTCTGCAAGGCTGAACTGTATCTCTATACAGCTCCTTTTGTCCTGTATTTGTTCTTTGATGTACAAATATGCCACAGACTAAGCGGTGATCTCTTTGATGTTGAACTTTCATACTTTATTGCAACTAGCATGCTTACAAGAGGAGCTGCCAGTCATTTTCTCTTCTAAACATTCAAATTTCATGAAGCACTTGCTTTATGAGTCAGATTTCTTACTTGTTTTTAGAATTTCTACAAGAACTGTGCTACCCTTCTGGAATGATAACTTGATTAAAAACCAAGATCCGATCAGGTTTTTCAAGTATTACAAATTGATACAAGCATTAGCTAATATATCTGAATGTATTTAACATAAAGTATAATTACCTAGTCAAGGTATGCATTTCCTCAGTTTCTTTTTGATAATTTGGGCTAGTGCCTGGACTCTGGCAGTGACCAGGAGTAGCTGCATTGGGAACAGTATAAAGCCAAGACAAGCATGTGGTGGTACCTCTCCATCTCCTCTGCCAGCCTCCCTCCAGCAGTTTACAGTTCAGGGGCTTCCCAAGCCAGAGGTAGCCTCTGCAGTACATTTTTTTCCATAGCGCAGACCGTATACCTAAAATTTCAGACTGACAATACCAAAGCAGATTAAATTACAAAGTTAGTTACTTCTGTGACAAAACACTAATCAACGCTGGCAGGAATAACATGTTATAAAGTGCAAATTTACCACCAGCGCATGCTAGACCTGCCAGTGTGACATACAAAAGAGCTTCCATTCCAAGGGCTTTTACATCAATCCTAAGAGCAGAAATTCTTTGGGGTGCGATTTTGCCATTCAAAAGGTC
Source organism: Ibycter americanus (assembly GCA_035590275.1). Lineage (NCBI taxonomy): Eukaryota > Metazoa > Chordata > Aves > Falconiformes > Falconidae > Ibycter > Ibycter americanus. Next base: position 21,481,035 of record JAVJGI010000063.1, read on the forward strand.
TCTGCTTTAGAGTGACCTTTATGTCTGGCTATTTTTCCCTTCTGCGAGTATAAACGCTGTGGTTGAGAGGGAAAACATCAGAAGAAAATCAGAGTATTTTGGAATGGTGACAGCAAGGAGGCAACATTTCCCCATAATGAGCTCTAGGTTTCCACAACAAAATCAGTGCTGCTACTGGTGGCCCTCTCCAAGCCAGCTAGTTTAAAGACACGTTGTCAGTGTACTGGCCAGAGAAATGTGCTGCTTTGAACATTTTAATTTCAAGTTAAAATTTGAAAGGGAGGAAACCGTACTATAGCTTAGTTGGGTTTAGTATGAGAGAAAAAAGAATCTAAAATGAAACAAATTTGTTACAGATACTGATTTGTCTTTTTAAAAACCATCTAGCAGCTGAGTAACGCAAAGCACATGTTAAGAGCTAGATGTACTCAAAGGAGGAAGCATTCTAGCACTAGCCAAGCCAGGCAGCCAGGTGCTGCACTCCACCTTTCTGGCTGGGAACTGCAAAGTTATTCCCAGAGATACAGGTAGACTTTTAAGAAAACTGGTTAAACAGAGCCAGCGGTAGCAAACGCGGAGACATCACAGTTTCAGGGCCCTTTCAGGTCCAGGCAAAAGTTCGTTCTCAGCGCTCACACAGATTCTATCATGTGCAGCAAAATAACCCACCAAGAAAAACGCAAGGGTGACATATCGCCTGCCTTACTGAGAGGTTTCACATAGAGCTTCCATCAAAGCAATCCATGCAGGACACCGGAGAGAGAATTTTGATCCTCCTTGAAGAGAACAATAGGAAAATCAATTCCTTTATTTAGCTGCCTCCGCTGGCCCTGCTCCAGCCCCCACGCCTGAGCGCCAGCCCCATGCCTTTCCACACTGCTGGCTGCCACAGGTGCTGCCAACCACTGCTGCTCTTCCTGCTATCGCTGGGGCGCATCTGGGGAGGGAGGAATGCTCTCGGCCTGTTTTCCTCAGCCATTTAGAAGGCGCCTATGCATATGAGGTTTCTCAAATGAAACATCTCTGGCTCTTTAATTAACCTGTCTGGTTTTTTTATTATCTGTTGATACAAGAATCTATCCAGCAGTTATAAACATCTTTATGTACTCATATTTTAAGCAAATACTTCTTTTAATTCAATAATGCACCCACAGTACGAGAAAAACTCTACCCAAAGCTTAACACAATACATCTCTGTCAATCTAACAATTGCAGGGAGTGTCCCTTTGAAGGAAAAACAACGCGGAGCGTAAGCTCGGCTGCTCCAGACGATTCCCAACAATCTGCCCGTCTCTGCGTCGCAGAGCGTGACCCGGCAGCAATAGTTGCAAACATACCTCTGAAACCCCAGAGTGCTCCAGCCTGATGTTACGAACCCTAGTACCAAACGGTAGTTTCACTTATGTTTATATTCCCCAAAATTCGTTAGTAATACAACATCCAGCACGCAAACATTTCTACAGTAAACCAGAAGGAGCTAGTCTGAGGAGGGGCAAAAACAGTGGCAATCTACAACAAGCGGTTTTCTGCAGTGCAGAAAATGGGTTTATTAATTCCCAAATTGAGCTTCAAGCAATCACTATAAATTTCCTAGAAAATGTGTGTTTTTCCCCACAATAACTACTCTGCCAAATCAAACACAGACAAAGATGAGCTAATTAATTTAGCTGAAAGGACAAATGCACCCATTATGAGTAACACTACAGTTGATACAGGAAGAGTAGCTGCTCCCATCAAGTAGCACAGCAATTTATATCGTTCAAATGTAAGTCAGAATTAAAGCATGCAAATGCCCGTGTACGGAAAGGAAGCTCCAAATATTTTGGTGACCTGGGATCATTTTTTACTGGCTTTCTACACTCTACCTAGACTAAGGGCTTCAGGCAAAGAGCACCTGGGGCTTAGAGAGAATTTAACCTTCTTCTGGGGTGAGAAGAAGATAAATGACACTTCCAATCATATCCCATTAGGCACAGGGCCAAGTAGAGGTGGCTGGACAAGACAGCACTTCTCTCCTCAGAATTAAGAGTCAGGTAAACACCAGCTCGTGGAAGTTTTAGGCACGCTTAACCCATGGAGCTGCATCAACTTCTAAGACCCCTGGCAGTCTCACAAGAGGTGCGAATTAAGTGCCACATGCAATGAGAACTTGATTTCTAATTGGATCGGGTTAATTGTACTAGGTCTTAAACAGCAAATGATACTTGGATGAAGGGAGAAAATTGCTGAGCCAATCCTGGCTTTCCTGGTGTTTTGGAGAGAGAGGGAGAAATTCAGTACCACAAACACATGTCTGAGCACAGCCTTGTCCCCTTTCAAACCGCAGAGGAGATTGAAAACCTGAGGCCCTGCATACTATCCTATTCCCGCTGTTCCAGTTCATCTATTCTGAAATTACTATTTAAAACTAAGACAATTCTGTCAAAAATAAAAGTCAGCTGAAACAAACATGGCTTTCAACTGCCTTCCACATGCATGCCACCTAGCCTTTTAATATTATTTAACTAAAGTGGTTCAAAATACCACCCTAGCTCACCTGTGTAACTCGGTATATAGAAAACCTCAATGCTCCAGCTGCCTCCCTCTTTGCCTCTGGGGCAGAGAGGTCGATACATCAGCTCCTGGCATCAGAAAGAGCTGGCAGCAGGAGCCACAGCCATACTGCATCCTTCCCCAGGCTTCCGTTTTGTGCAGTTAACAAAATAACAGCAGGAACAACAAAGCCTTTAGGACTTCAAGAATACTAAACAAACAGCACACTGCAGAAGACGGCATGTGCAAATGGCAACACAACCTTTTCCTTGTTTTCAGTTGACAGTGCCAGGAGTATTCTCAACATCCCAGGTGTGAGCAGAGGTGGCAGAAGGGTGCCCGCAGCGCCTCTGATGGGCACCACCTAGAGCCAGTGAAAAGCAACCCTGGCACGCAGGAACACGGCCCATGGTACCCTGTCAACCAGACAAAACTCCAGTCTGTGGTCACTTCGGTTTGAAAGAACCCTCTGACAAACCCTTTGTCACAGTGCATCTGTCTATGTAAAGATTTAATGTCACTTTTCCACCCCCTCGTTTGAGAATGATGAACTTCTTCTAAAGTGCATAAATAAAGAGTCATGCAGTTGGTTTTATGAAGCACCTTGTCCCAGGACTCAATGGCAATAAATAGCACAGTATTTCAAAGAACACAAACATTACACAATAATTACATGGCTGATACCCTATAAGTATGCTGACTATTCTATTTGCATTGTTCAGAAGTGAAGAGGTTAGACTTATTTACATCCAAGTAGCTTTAATTAAGCTTTAAGATAAATGCTCTTAAAATGAAAGCTGGGATGATTATAGCTCGCTCGACATTGATTTTAGCCTAGATGGCTATGTATGTAGCATGACAAAAGGCCCAAAGGCTGGAATCGCACAAACAGAAGAGCCACAAGCTATGGGTCCTGCATCACTCTCTACCACGTAGGAAAAAAACCAAAAAATGCAGTGAAATGGTGACCTTGCTGAAGTCAACTGCTTAAACCGCAGTGGAGCCAGGCTGAACGTTAAAGGGTGGCAGCACCCACTGCTGCTGACCATGGCAAGTTCACATTAAGATGAACTGCACCCAGCTGCATTCCCTAACAGCAGTGAATAAATGGGCTATGTTTGACGGTGAGGGCAGCAGGCTGCCACCCCCTCAACAGTGCTGTGGAACCCCCAGGCTTCTCGGGGGGGACTCTTGCCATTGGGAGAGCTTTATATATCAGAGATTCACATTAGGCTGCATCCACAGAGCGCAAGGAGCATTAGCCATCTCAGAGACTGCCACTGCGTGGCTAACTACAGCTCTGGCTTTGCACCTCGGAGCGGACAGCACACACGCACAAAGTGAGTGGCGGCACGATGTGAGGGAGATGCCCGCCCATTCACAACACTGGACTTGGATTTTCCTGGATACCCATTTGCTTCTGTCAGTGCGAAGGCTTCATTTCTCCTGACACCAAAAAGGAAAAGGGAAGCAAATGCTAATTCGATTGCATTTTTTCACAAAATTAGGAATCTGCGCGCAAACCTGTGCAGGCAGGCAGTCTCAGTGTAGAGCGGTGGTACTGCGAGGGGCTCTCTCCAGCTCACTGCCTTTTCCAAGCCTGTCAGCAAGCTCCCTGCTGCAGCTAACCCCCACTCAGAAGAGGGGAACAGCACGACACCCCGTGAGTCACTGCCGCCCTGAGTCACTCCCTGGTGTTCTCAACATAAGGTGCAGGCAACTGGGAGGCAGCCTGAAACTGCACCGAGCTTGCCAACCTGTATTTTGCAGAACTTCTTAGCCTAAATGCCTCTTGCAAGAAAAGTGAAAAAACCCTGGGCAAACTGAAGACTTTGTTAACCACAGGCAAGGCTCCCTTTAAAACAGTATGAAGCACAAGAAGAAAGTCCATCTGCCAGATTCCCTAACCAGGCTTTCTGCTTCAACTTTTCAGTCTGGTTTTTTTTTGGGTGGTTTTTTTTGTTTGTTTGTTTGGGATTTTTTCATCCAACAAGCAGAGGTCTGCACTGTACACATTCACCTTTTTCTTATAACATAGCTATTCTTGGAGGACAGAATCCTTCCCTCCCCTGTTAATGTTTATTGCAAAAAAGAGGGGAAAAAATCTTCAAAAAGGAACCAGAGGTTTAGAAGACAGTTTCTGCACCATTAGTTATATGCATATCCTTTAGATATCAGTCCTCAAGGAAAAGACAAATCACAAAAGAACTACTGCTTGCTTGATCTCAGGAGTTATCAGCTATAATTGCAAATTACAGCTCACAGATAATACAAGAAAGGTGAATATTTCTCTTTTCTTCTCTCATTGCAAATGAAAGAAACCCACTGAATAACATTCTAAAATTTATCAGGTCTGACTAATAACTAACTCTGGTCACACACAGTTATTTTGCACACTACAAAAACCTATCTCATGGGAATATGAAGGAAAAAACCCAAAAGAATATGCTGCATCTCAACTTCCTCTAATACTAGACAGAGAATTGCTAAGTCAGGCGAAGTTGCGTGTATAACTCAGAAGAGACATAAAGATTTGCCAGTTTTGAGTTAGTACATGTACTTTAGAAACAAATATACCAATTTAGAATTCTGTTGTGTAGTGAAGATGAAATACTAACAACACTGTCAGTAATTAGTACATGATAGTGATCATTTCTATACTGTACCGTAGGCAAGAGAAGCAAGAAAGGTTTAAAACCCCTTAAGGTTAAAACTGAGCACTGTATCATTCTACGGAAAAAAAAAAAAAAACCCAGACATGTAAGGCTGTCTATAATGGGGAATGAGTAAAGAAATGTCTTTTTCATACACACTGGGGAGGTAGTCAATATAAAGAGGACTCAGTTCTTGACAGAGGTCTCTAGGCACTATTCATTGAACTAATAAATGCCAATACAAACAGTCACCTCCCCACTGCAAAGCCAAGCTGCAAAGCTGCAGGCCATTAGCCTGCATCACACACTGGACCAGCAGCCATCTCCCCCGCCCCCCCCCCCATCAGCTCACTGGATAAAACGCAGTGATGTTTCCTATTTGTGCAGAGTCCACACCCAAACACCAGCAATGCTTAACTACCCACTTCTACAGCCTCATCCCTTCAGGGATTTTTTTTTAAAGGGTACAGAAGTCCTTGCATGGTGTCCACAGACCACTCCAGTTTTGCCCCGTTTCCAGAACTGTTCTAGAATTATTATTTTTAAGATTGTATTGCCAGCCAGTTGGAACAAGCTTGCTGTTTTAGCTAGGCAAGAGCTGTACATAAGTTTAAAGAGTTTGATCTAGCGAGATGTTCAGCACCCACGGTTTTAGCTGACTCAAACAGGACGTACAGATTCTCCTTACTTGAAAGGAGCGTCCCCAATCGAGACTTGTACAGAGCACGCAACTGCCTTTGATTATCACAGAGTGAGACATAAAGGCAGATTTCCTCTTTTTTAACTTTCAAATCTTAAGTCTTTCAAAGGACCTAAAAAGCACATTTCAGCAATACACCTGAAACCAATTTTATCCTGTGGATGTGATGCAACAAATACCTTAGGTACAAGCAAGTCATTCACATCAGTCATATGAAATTAACGCAGCAAGAGAACAGCCTCTCAGCTAGCAATTCCAAAGGCCAGATTCTGTTAATATTTAGTCAACAGCAGTTCTGCACCAGGGTATTTGCTAAATTGGATTTGACTTTCAATACTGCCACAGTGAAGGCAAATTTAAACATACTTCATTTCGTAAAGCAACTTTTTTTTTTTTAAATCTATGGCAAGGTGTTTTTTCATAGCCTGCTGTTTACTGGTGAAAAACACAGAGTAATTACCAACATGCTGGCAGGTTGGTGCCAAGATACATGACGAAAAACACGTCAAAAACACGTCAGGCTTGACAGACTCAGAAAAGCTCACCCACAGTAAGCAGCACTGCATAAATCCCCCGACGGGCGGCCTCCAAGCAGCCTGGCTCTGCCGAGTCCGGAGCGTGGAGGTCACTTCAAGTAACGCCCGCTCCCTTCAGCACTAGAGCTAGGCAGCCAGGGAAATCCTGCTTACCCGCCCAACTGCAGCCTGGGTAGTCAGGAAAAATACAGTAAGATCCAAAAATTCTGTGCACTAATAAGGAAACCGAGTCTATTTCCTTAAACAGGTATTTGTAAATGATCAGATTTTCATTCAGAGACAGTGTCAGTTATAAAACTAGTTACACTTCCAATGATCCAACCACAGCCCCCCGCCAGTGAAGCAATTTTCCTTACAGCCAGGTAACAACTGAGCCTACTCATCACCTGGACTATCCTCCACAAAATGGCAACAGATTCAACTTCGTTAACGTCCACACAGCGAAAGTCAGGATTAGTAGCGCAAACTCCACCTTAACAGTAAACGTACCCGTATAGAAAAAGCTTAGAAAATTTACATCTACCTTCCCACCAATCTCCATTTAGAAATGTCCATATGAAATGTAGTAAAACTGTTACCAGGTTCATCTTCACACTTTCTAAACTCATCAGTAGACCAAACCCTTCTGTTCAGGCCTAAAGACAGCACAGGTACTTCAGCTCTCGCCAGTATCGGGCCTGATTCACCCCTGCCTCTCTACCAAAAAAACCCAAAAGGTGAAATACCACACTTGTGAATCTTAGCTCCCTCCGTCCTGGGCTCACCTCCAGTTACGTACTGGCATGACAGCCGAATCCATGTTTCTGCTCCAGCGCAGGGTGTTTGCTCACCAATTCACAGCACTTGGTACTATTCTCCTTGAAGTCAACCTTGAAGCTTGAAGTGAAGACTCTCTCAGGAATAAGATTAGTACTAATGAACATGCTGGTAAAATTACCTGATTCTTTGCAAACTTTTACTGGTAAACACGTAAAGTCACTAACGCTATCAACCGGCTACCTGCACGTATTATAAACTGAGAATGCAAGCAGAACGGATCTTTCACAGACTCACAACAGTTAATAAATAATTTTTTAAATCCCATCAAATCTAGAAAATACTTAGTCATTATGAACTTCGATGCTTCGCTAACTGCCTATTTTCTTAGAAACAGATAGAAAAAAACCCTCTTTCCTCTCTGCCTGAAACCAGACAGTTACATTTCTTACCACGCAGCCTGTCTTAAGGACACATCCAGCCTCTTCACCAGGCTGGTCTGTTTTCCAGCTCTAAGCATACTAGTGCGCCTATCAACGGGCTGACAGCTGGCCAAAATCTTTACTCATTCAAACCAGTATACAGTCTGGAAGTCTGAGAACTTTTCAAAATGAAAGCAAGCATGTTTGCCAGAACATTATGTTGCATAAAAAAAAAAAAGTCACAAATTAATTTCACATGGTATTAATTTGGGCTACCTGAACAGCAATAGGAATGGAATTAATATTTTTTTTTTTTCACTTACACACACACACACAAATCCAATATGGAAATCTGTAACATCCCATATTCTCCTGCAGACCATGATTTTCTGCACTTCAGAACTGTAAAAGATCTGAAGCACCAGAAGATGCCATTACAGCACCAAGAACAAATAAAATATGCAATTCACCTACATGTTTTACATTTTTCCCTTGTACCTTTAAGCTTACATAAAACTGCATTCCCTACGCTACTGGTCTACTTCTCTTAAATCACAATATTGGATTGCGGATCTATTATTTCATGGCACTTTCAGACAAATGACAACACATTTCCTCCAGCTGAACCCTGTCCAGCAAATTAGAGAAAGGGTAGGAAACCAAAAAAAGTTTTTCAGTACACTAGAAAACTAAATGGTATTAAACGTGATTTAAATATACTATGTAAGTATTCTGTAAAAACTACAAAGACCTAACGTGTTTTCATAGTAAAGCCGTTAGGAATTATACTTTAAAACCCAGAAGCTGGGCTCCACCAAGATTTTACATCAGTGTGAAAACTGGTTTAAATGAAACTCCCAAGAGAGTAAAAAAAATATTTCAAAGTTGACTTGCTGAAAATCATCTGCCTGCTCTTTTATAACACACCTTAAGTCTCTGTCCAGAAATATACAAGGCAATTACACCCTCCAATTTTTTTTGTGTACTTTCCTCCTTTTTTTTTTTGTTTTGTTTATTTGATTTCATGGTTCTAACAGGCTTATGAGGGATATGCTGAAAAACTCTTCTCAGAAAACGTAGAATTCTAAGGGACTGCTAAAATACCCATGTAGTTCGCACTTGAAAAAATGCATTTCCTTTTGTTATAGATGCGCGTATTTGAATCGACCCAATTACATTTTCTTGCCAAATACATTCAGCATAGCTAATGATTAATGAATATAGTGCTTTTCTCTTTATTCACATAGGCTTCTCTCCAAGAAGAAAAGGAAGCCCAGTAATTGAAAATTACCATGCCTCAAACACTATGCTGCTGGTGGTGTGCATTACCTACTGCTTTTGCAAAGTGGGGGAAAAAAAAAAAGGAAACAATATCTAGCTAAAGCAGGATCCAATCTTCTTTTTCCAAGTAATTATTTATTTTTAAAAAGGCGAAACTTTACCTACACGATCCAGGAAAGTATTTTAAAGGGTACAGATTTAATATTTTAGTGAGGGCACCAAAGTGAAATGTTGACAGTGACACTCCTGAGATCACTATGAAAGAACATCATATTTAAAAAAAGATGGTTCCCGGTTTGTTTTGGGTTTTTTTTGTCTTGGTTTTTGTTTTTTTGTTTTGTTTTGTTTTTAACAAACCAACTGTGACTTTAAAAATGCTGCGATGCAAAGTTCTGCTGCGGTCCTCACTTCATGAGGAAACAGGGCAGACTGAAAGCATACCTCTAAACTTTTCATTTCTCATCAAAAATTTCGTTCGGCTCTCCTCAGCCGGAGGCTGTCCCTCATTCAGGGCTCGGGTCGGCAAGCAGAAAAGACTTCAGGTTTAAAAAACCGAGCTCTCTAAGGAGCTCTCATTTTTCCTTTTATTCCAAAGCCACTTAAAAATGAGCAGCTATTTCTTAGGACGGCATTCTAGTCCCATCGGCTACCTACGGGATGCTGCGCGTCCTCTTCCCCCGTGCTAGAGGCGGACTTCCCGGCGCGCATTTTCTGCGAGGGTCTCTACGAACATCAGCCGGCTCGTCCCCGCGCCCTGCGCCCCCCGCCGGGCCCCCCGCCGAGCCGTGCGGCAGAGAAGCGATCTCTTACCCTCCAACTCGCAAGCGACGGTGCAAAGTGCAGCGGCTCCGCGGCCGCCCGCACCCAAGCGGCGCAGGAGC